>JBAWJU010000006.1:0-600000 GCA_037356035.1 Xylaria sp. Z50
ATATTAAATATAATATTTTTTTTATTTTTTAATTTAAATAATAAATTAAATAATATTTTTATAATAATAAATTATAATAAAATATATAAATATTATAATAAAATATTTAATTTAATATAAAAAAAAAATTAATATTTTAATTAATATAATAAGCAGGCTATTAAAATAATTATATATTTATTTATATTAAATTTAATAAATTATATATATAAATATTATTATATTTTATTTAATTTATAAAATTAATTATTTATTTATTTATAAAGCTGCTAATAAATATAAAACTTAGCTGCTAATATAACTTATACTATTATAAAAAAAAATCTAAATAAAAATAATAAGTTATAAATATTAAAATTATATAAAGTACTAATAAAACTATATAGCTTAAATATTATTAAAAAAAGTAGTTAAAAATATTTATATTTAAAAATAATAATATAAAAATAATTAACTAATAATAATATTATTAATAATAAAATATTAAAGTATTTTAAGCATATATTAAAAAATTAAATTAATAAAATTAAAAAATTTAAAAGCAAAAAATATATATAGTATATAAAATAAATAAAATTTAGATTTTATTTAATAAAATATAATAACTATAGGTTTTTAATAATAGTTAAATATAAAAAACTTTAAAATATTTTTTAAAATATATTTATAAATATATTTATATATATAAAAAGTAATACTAGCAAAAAAAATAGTAATTATATTAAAAAAAATAATATAAACGTTTATATAGTATAAGCTATTACTATTAAATTAAGATTTTAAGTTTAAGCTATTATATAAAAATAAAGTAATATTATTAATATAGTTTATAATATTATAAATAATAATATTAACTAATTTATTAAAAAATATAAAAATTATTTTAAAAAAAACTAAAGTAAAAATAATTAAAAAATAAAAATATAGTTAAACTAAAAAAAAATCTTAAAAAAAATTTTTAACTATAATAATAGTATTTATAAGGTTATAAGCTGCTAATATAATAATTATTTTTTATAAACTAAAATATATAAAGTTAAAAATAAATATTATTTTTATAAAATTTAATTTATTTTGCTTAATTAATATTAATTAAGTAATATATTTAATTTTTATATTAAAAATAATTATAATAAATTAATATTATTATATTTTTATAAGTATTAAAAATATAAATATAAAAAATATAGCTAATATAGCAAATATAATAAAAATATTAAAAACTAGTAAAATATTAACAAATACTATAATAAATAGTAAAATATTAAATATAATTTTTAATATAATAAACTTAAATATAAAGTAAAATTATAATAAGCTAATAAATAAAAACTTTTTTTAGCTAAAAATATAAAAAATTATATTAACTTTAAAAATAAAAAAGCTTAGCAAAAAAAATAAAATTATTATATTTAAAAGCTAGTTTATTTATATTAAAAAAAATATTATAGCAAAAGAAATTTTAAAGCTTTTAAAAAATATGCTTAAAATTTAAAAAAATTAAAATATTATTAACATTTTTAAAAATAAACAAATAAAAATATTTTTAATAAATAGTTAAAACTTAGTAAAGCTAAATATAAAGCTATATTTGCTAAGCTTTAAAAATAAAAAAATATTAAATATAGTATTTAATAAGCTATATAAATAAAAGTAAATAAAATAAGTTAATAAGCTTTTATTTTTTGCTTATTTTATATTTATAATATAAATATAAAAAAAAAGCTAATTATATTTTAAACTTATAATAAACTTAAAAACTTTAAATAAAATAGTAATATTATATAGTTATTTACTTTTATTATAATTAAAAATTATAATATTTATTAAAAAAAAAAATATTTAAGCATTATAAACGCTATAGTATTTTTTTATTAATTAAAAGTATATTTAAACTATAAAAATAAATTTATTATAGTTAGCTTAAAAAAACTAAAAAAATTAAAAGTAGCGTTAATAAAATTTTATAATTTATTAGTATATGCTTAATAGTTTATAAACAAACTTTTATTTTTATATAAAAAGTATTATTAAGCTTTTATTAATAATATTATTATTTTTTTAAATATTAAAGCTAACTATTTATACTAGTTAAAAATTATTTTTTAATTATTTTATAAAAAAAAAATTTTATTATTATTAAAAAAAAGTTTTTTTATATATTTATTAATTAAATTACTAAAGTTTTAAATAAACGTTTTAAATATATTTATAATAAGCAAAAAGCTTATAATATTTTATAATTTATAATTTTTAAACTAGTTAAAAGCTTTAAAAAAATATTTTAATAAAATAAGATTTTTTAAAATATTATTACTTTATTATATTTAATTAGTAAAGCTATTATAAAAAAAAAATAACATTATTAAATAAAAAGCATAAAATTAAATATATTAATAATATTAGTAAACGTTAAGCTTATTATTAAATAATAGTTTTTATATTAATAAAAGCAAAAAAAAAATTTTTTTAAGCATTATAAAATATAATATATAAATATATTATTTTATACTATTATAATTTTAAAAAAAATACTATATATATAAATTAACGCTATTTTAAAAAAAAGTTTTAAAATAATATTATTTTATATAAAAAATAAATATATATAGCAAGCTAAAAGTATTATTTTAAATACTTAAATATTGCTAATAATATTTTTTAGCAAATATTTATTAAATATTAAAATATAATATAGCTTATTAAAAATAAAAGTTATATATATAATATAAGCTAATAAAAAAGTTTATATAATAATTAAAGTATTAAAAAACCTAGTAGTAATATTAATAAACTATTTTATAATAAAAAGTATAATAAATTAAATAAATTTAAATATTATTTTAATAAATAAAGCAAATAAAAAACTAGTTAATATTTTAATATATTTATTTTAATATAAAATATAAGTATATTATTTACTAAAAAAAATAAACTTTATATTAAATATATTAAATAGGCTAAAAAATATAAAAAACTTAATAAATTTTAAAAATAATATAATATAACTAAATAACTTTATAGTATTAAATAAAATTTAAAATATTTTAGCTAAAAAAATTAATAATATAAAAATAATAATAGCAATAATAAATAATATAAAAAAAAAAAATATTATAGCTAATTATAATATTAACTTAAAATATAAAAAAATATTAAATATGTTAAAAAAAAATATTAAAAATATTGTTAATTTTAAGCGTTTTAGCTATTTATTTTATATTAAAAAAAAGCTATTATATAATATTAACTAAAAAAAAAAACAAAAGCTATATATACTAAAAATATAAATTAGCAAATTTTTAAGTATAGCCTATAATAATAAACACTATTTTAAAAAGCAGTATATAATAAAAAAGCTTAAAGGCTATAATATTAAATTTAAAATAAAAAAAGTTAAAAATTATATTAAGTTTTATAAAAGCTATAAAATAAATATTATTAGTAAAAAAAAACTATATAAAAACTATTAGCTAATTAAATAAAAAAATATAAAGCTAATAAAAACTATTACTATAAACTTTATAATAAAGCTGCTAAAAATATTATTTATAGCTACTTTATAGCAGCTAAAAAAGCATAAAAAATATAATACTATAATAATAATAATATATGCTATATTAAAATATTTATTACTTATTTTTAAATATGCTATATATACTGCTAAAAATTAAGCAAAAGCTTTAGCAATTTAATTATTGCTAAATAACTAAAGTATATTTAGTAATATTATATTAAACTAAAATAAAAAATTTATTTTAGCTTTTTAAAAAAGATTATAAAAAGCTTTTAAAAAAAAACTGCTAATAACTATAGCATATTATTTTTAAAAAAACAGATTATTTAAAAAAAAAAACTAAATAGTTAAAATAGCTATTTGCTATTATATTTTTTTTACGTTTAAAAAAAAATAAATTAATATAATATTAGCGCTATAATAAAATTTTAATAATATATATTTAAAAGTTATTAAGTTATTACTATATAAATAACTATTTAAATTTTAGCTGTTAAAACCTAATAATATGCTAATAAAATTATAAAAAAAAAAATATATTTTTTAAATAAAATATGCTTTTTATAAAAATATTTATATAAAAATGTTAAGCTAATAATAAATTTTGCTATAGCTAAAGCTAAAAAGCTATATAATATATAATATAAAAAAGTAAAGTTTTTTATAAAAAAAAAAGTATATTTTAACCTATATAATAGCTATTACTTGCTTAAAAAGCTATTATATAAGTTTTTTTAATAAAAAATAAAACCTTAAAAAGTTAAAAAAAAAGTAAAAAAACTAGCGTATAAGTTAAACTTTTTAAAAACTTTTAGCATATACTTAATAGTTTTAATAGCTTATTTATTATTTAGCTTATTAAAAAAAAACCTATTTAATTAAATTATATTTTTGCTTAAGCTTATAATAAATAAAAACTACTTTAAATAAAACTTTAACAAAGCTAATATATTTTTTAAAATAAAAACTATTTTAAAATATTAAAAAAACTAAATTAAAATAAGGTATAATTATTTAGTTAAATAAAAAAAGTATAAATATAAAAATAATTAGTAGCAATTTAAATAGTAGCTGCAAAATATTTTTAACTTGGTAAAAAAATACTAAGTTAAATAAAAAAAGCGTTTTATGTTTAAAAGAAATAGTTTTTTATTAAAAAAAGCAATAGTTAAAAAACGTAAAAGCAGGCTTTAAAAAGTAGTTATATTTAATAAAAAAAAAATAATAACTATATTATTATATATATTAAAAATAATACTTTTTTAAATATATTTTAGCATTTAATATAAATAAACTAGAGGTAGCGCTATATAGTAGCGCTACCTAGCCATAATATAAGCTATATAGTAATTTAAATAAATAACTTTAATAATAGTTAATAGCTTTACTATTAACTATATTAAAGTTATTTTATTTTTATTACTATTTTACTTAATATTATACTACCCTTAGTAAATTTTACTACAAATGTTCTAGGCTTAGGAATAGCTTTATTAAAAAGCTTTAGCTTTTTCGAATACGTATTAGCAACAATAATTAAGTGTAAAAAAAAGCGTAGCTTAAGAAGTTTTAACAGTAACCCCTAAAACTTAAAATATTTCTGCAAAAATTTTATTAGTTTATACAAATTTTATAAAAACCTAATTAGTTAAAGTTTATTTAAAGCATTAATTATAACATATTTATATTTAATATAACTATATAGTTGTTATATAACTTGTGTACTATAATAGTAAACATAGTTATTAACAGCTTTTATATTTAAATATAAATATAAATTGCTTATATAACTGCTAAAAGCAGTTTGCTATAGGTTAAAAAAAAAGTTTTAAAAAGTTTTTCTTTAAAAAGAAAAAAAAAAACTTATTAAGATTTAGTTTCTAAGGTAGTAAAAATTACGATATTATAATAATATAAGCTAGCTATAGGCAAAAAAGTTTTAAGAGGTTTTTTTTTAAAGAAAAACTGCTGGAGGTATAGCTAGCTGCAAGCAAAAAAAAAGTCTTAAGGGATTTCCTTTTAAAAATAAAAAACTTACTTTAAAATTGTAAAAATTAAAAATATTGCTGCAAAAATATTGCTAAATAATATTGCTTACTAAAAGTTTATATATAAAAAATAGTATTATATAAGCAGTAAATAAGCAAAATTAAAATAGCAAGCGGTATATTATAATAAAATCTTATAACTATTTTACTACTTACTATTATATAAAATAAATATTTTAGTTTAAATTTTTACTTTTTACTTAATATTATTATAACCTTATTTTATTTGCTAAGCTAAAATAACATATTTATTATAACTATAATACGTATATATAACAACTATAAGTAATTTAAAACCTTTTTTTAGCCTATAAATTTTATAAAATTAATAAATTTAACAGAATTTATTTAACGTATATATAGCAATTAGCTAATTTAAGCTATAGTGCTTAAGGTAAAATATTTAACATATAGTATTAAAAAATTAATATATTAACTAACGCTTACAGAGTTTTGCCTAGCTAATTTTAAAGTAAAAAATAATAACGCCTATAAATTAAGCAGAATTATACTAATAATGCATACAAATATTTAATAGGTTTTTAATAGGTTAATTTATTAACTTTTTTATCTTATACTTAATTAATTAATTAATTAATATTATATGCTATAAATATATATATATTTATAAAAAACAGAATATAGTTTTAATATTTAGTATTTAATAAATAATAGCTATATTTTATTTGCTTAATTATAGCCTTTATATTTAGTGCCTTATTACCACCTAATCTTTTTAGCCTTTTTAAACGCTAACTTTTTGCTAACTTACTTAACTAAGCATTTAATAAAAATATAAAGCTTTGCTGCATATATTATTAACACTATTTTTTATAGCACTTTATTAGCTAATAAAATAATAAGGTTATAATATATATTAAGTATTATAAAAGCTATAAAGCTTAAAACTTAATAAGTTTTATAAATAATATAATACCTACTTTTTTCTGCTTATAATATTTATATAAGCCTGTTATTTTTTATTTATAGTTCTTATACTTTTTAAGCATATTATTACTACAGCTTAGTTTTTACCTAAAAAAGTTTTCTAATTATAATTTCTTATATCTTATAAATTTTTAAAAAGCCGTAAATTATTACCTATTACTCTTTAGCCTATTTAAGCTACAAATAGGTTTTTATATTTAACTAATATATTTATTGCTTATAAGCAAAAGCTTTAAACTTAGTAACAAAAGCATAAATATTAAAGTATAAGCATACTCTTTTAGCATAAACAATTTAGCTAAAACTTCTTTTATATTATATAAGCTTGTTATAATTAAATAGCTATATTTTATAAGTATTATATTAAGCAATATATTAGTAAAAATTTTTTTTAACTTTTTTTGTTAGCAAGTTATAAGCTTTAGCTAATAGTTATAATCTTAATAATAACTTAGGTTATAACCTTAGCATACTTATGCTTTTGTTACGTTTTAACTACTTTATATATACTACTTATAAATATGCTAAAGCTAACGCTTATTTAAATCTTTAATATGCTAGCCTTATTTAAAAAATCTGCTTTTATTGCTTTAATAGCACTATTAATAATAACTTTAATACTAAAATAAAATAGTATTTTAAAAAACGTTATAAAAAACCTTATATTTAATTTATTGTTAGTAAAGCTAATATTAATTTTAATAAATTAAATAAAAAAGTTAGCTATTATACCTATTTATACTAATAAAAAGTTATTTTCCTTTTTTTTAAAAGTATATTTTATATTAGCTTTTATAATATAAGCAATATTATAAGTTAACTTAATATTAATTAACCTTTTTTTGCTAAAAAATTATTTTGTTATTAAATAATTATAAAGTTTTAGCTATTTAATTTTGTTTAGCTTTAAGGCAATATTAATATTAAAGCTAAAAAAAATAAACCTGTTTTTTATAAAACTAATATTAAATTGCTTAATAATTTTTATTAGTTTTTTGCTTTTTATAATTTTTAAATATGCTAAAAATGCTAAAAATGCTAGTTTAATTTAAATTTTTATAAAAGTATATATAAGTATTGCTATAAAAAAAAATGTTAGCGGCTTAAAAAATTAAGTCTATTTTTTTACTAATGCTAATTATATAAACTTTAACAGTATTTTTAAGCATTTTTTTTAGCTAATATAAAGCAAACAAATAATTATTGCTTATATTTATATTTATATTAAAGTTTGTTAAATTAAAAGTGCTTTTTATTGTTATTATAGTTATATTTGCTACTTTGCTTACAATATTAGTAAAATTTAAAATTAACTGCTTTTATTTTTAAATAAATTTAACTATATAATAGTTAAAATATATAGCGTATATTTATAGCAGCAGGTTTTTTAAAATTTTTATATTTATTGCTAAGCTATATATAACTAATTAATCTTTTTAAAAAAAACTATTTTAGCTATTAAAATATTTTAGTTAATTATAATTATATTAAATAATTGCTTAAAAATAGCAATATTTTTAACAATTTCTAAAATATTATTAAAATTAATAAAAATATAAAAAAAAATAATTTTATTATTAATAAAAAGTTAGCTAAGCTAATAAACTAGGTTAAAATTATTAATATTTTAAACCTTATTGCCTGTTAAAAAAAGCTTAAGCTGCTTTATAAAAAAATATATAGCTATAATAAAGCGTATTAATAACGTTATATTAAGCTGCCTGCTGTTTATTTAACATTATTAAATAAGTTTAACCGTTTTAAGCCTTTTATATTTATTGCTTTTTTTATTTTATTTTTTTATAGTATAGCCAAGTTTATTAAAGTATGTTTTTATAATATAAAGTTTAAAGTATAAGTTAATTATATAATAAAGTAGTATAATAGCTGCTTTATATAATATTTTTATTTTATATTTATTTATTTTAATATTATTATATGCTAGCAAGTTAAGACTTGTAGCTTTTTTTTTATTAATTATTATTTAGGTAGTAAATAAGCTTTTAATATTAAAAAACTTTAAGCTGCTTTTAAAGCAAATTTTTTTAAAGGTTAAGTAATTATTAACTTTATTGTTTGCTATATAGGAAATTTTTATAGCACCTGCTTTTTTTAAGGTAATTAACGTAAAAATTTTAAAGTATTTTATAATATTTTAAACTGCTTTTTTTTTTTTATTACTTTTTTTGCTGCTAACTATTATTAGTATAACCTATAGTAATATATACCTAACTTTAATAAGTAGCTAGCTGTTTTAACTTTTTAAAAAAAGGTTAAAATTGCTATAAAAAACATTAAAAAAAACTTTTATATTACTATTTATTAGTTTTTTATTTATTTTAGCGCTTTTATAAAAAAGGTTATTATTTTTAAGTTCTATGTTTAAAACTAATAAAATTGCTATAAATAGCAAAGCTATAGCTTTTTATATAACTATAGCTTTATTTAATATTATAATATATTTAATACTAATATATTTATTAAAAAAAAACATAATAAATTTGCCTAATTTTAGTTTAATTATATTATTGCTATTAATATAAAACCTAAAAAACTATATAATTATTAGTTTATTATTAATTTTTTATTTTTTATACTAAATTAACAAACCTTTACTTTTAAATACTTTGCTATATATTTGGTAAAATTTTAGGTATATTTATATACTTTAGCATACTGCTTTTATAAAAAATAACGTTAGCAAGCTAGTAAGTTAGGTATTAGTTTATTAATAAAAGCTTAAATTTATATTATTAATTAAAACCTAATTAAATTATAATTTTTATTATTTAATAATACTAGTTTAGCTATATTAAAATAGCTTACTACTATTTATACTTTACTTGTTAATTTTTATTGTTAGTTTTATTTTTTATATATAATTTAAAATAAAGCTATTATTAACAAAAGTTTTAATTTTTGCTACTAAAACTATATAATATAATATAATAATTAATATTTAAACTTATATAACCTTGTTATATTTTTAAGCTAGCTTACTAATACTAATATATTTTTATATTATAATTATGCTATAGTTATTAATTATATAGCTAAATACTATTTTAAAACTAAAATAATAACTAAGTTATATTAAGATTTTATTTAAAAAATCCTTTTATATATTAGTAATAAATAACTACTGCTTTTTTTAGTTATAAAAATAATAAATAAGCTAATAAGTAAACAAAACATATTTTTTTAAAAGATTATATATATGCTATTTAATTTTTTTTTATAATAATTTTTATATACTGCTTAGTTTGTAAATTATAAAGCTAAAAAATTTTAGCTATATTAATATATTATTAAAAGTAAAAAAGTTAGTTATAGTAATAGTTTTTTAAAAAAGTATAAAAAGCGTTTTATAAACGTTAAAAACTTAGCAACTATTATATATTTTTAATAGCTTACTAAGTATAGCTAAGATTTATAGCCGCCTTGTTCCCGCTTTTGCGTATAAAATTATATTTTTATTTATTTTTTTAAATATAAGCGTTAAACTGTTTTAAAAAACTATTGCTATATTAAAATAATACTTTACTATTTATTTAATTAAAAAAGTGTTTTTTTTACTAAAATTATAAACAGCTATTAATATAATATATATACTAAAGTATACGCTATATATAAAAAGCTATATTAGTATAAGAAAAACTATTACAGTATTAATTTTAATAAAATAAATACTAATAAGTTTAAAAACTAAAAGCAAGATCTAAATAATATTAAAAATAGTTAAAATAAGCTTATATATAATCTATTTAAATATAGTAGTAATTTTAATAACCTTTTTAACTAATTTAGTATTTATAAGGTAAACTTTAATTTTAATTAGTTTTTTTATATTAGTAAATATTTTATTTATAGTAATTTTAACAACTAAACTTATAAGTTTATTTAAAGCGGTTATATACCTTTTAATAATACTATAGTTAACTTTTTTAATAATGCTTAAAATACTTTTAACTTTAAGCAGTATAAGCTTTATAATTTTTTTATTAATTACTATATATATATATTAAATAAAAAAAACCTAAAGCTTATTTTATTTAACTATAATAAACTTACTAGCTTTAGTAAGTTTTATGTTTTTAAAGTTTTATATGTTTATTTTGCATATATAGCTTAAAAAGCATATGTTTTTAACCTTGTTTTACGTTATATGCTTATAGGTATTACTGCTAACAATATTATAGGTTATACTATTTATTTATTTTTTTGTTTGCTTATTAACTTAGCTTTTATACCGCTTTTTAAAGCTACTATATAAAAATTATAGCATTTGTTTATTAAAAAAAAGTATATTTTTTTTAATAAAAAGTTTATAATTAGTTTACAAATTTTAAATTAAATTAACTAACGTATATAATAAGCTAAGCTTGCTTTTAATACCTTTATAAATAATATAAGCTGCGTTTTTTTTAGTAATTTTTGCTAGCTTTTTGCTATAGCTACACGCTTTTTATATATTATATATTAAGTTACTAATTTTTTAGAAATCTTAAAAAAAAATATTTACTTTTTGTTTAATAAAACTATTTGCTTTAGCTTTGTTATATATTAACAAAAAAACGTACAAGCTAGTTTTTAAGCAGCTTTAAAAAAACTGCAGCAAAATAAAGTAACTTAAAAACACTAAAAGTTGCTTAATTTACGCTGCTAATATAATCTATTTATAAAAACTATTGCATTTTTTAATAATACTTTATATATTTTTATTACTAATAAATAAGTTAATATTTATAACTATAAGCATATAAATAGCTTTTATTATCTTATTATTTAAGTTAAAGCTAAAAGATATAGCGCTTAATAAAACAAAGTATTTTTTTATAATATAAGCAATTTAAAGCTACGTCTGCTTTTATACCTTAAAGCTTATATTATGCTTATTAATAATATCTATATTTAATTTAGTTTAGTAAATAATGCTTTTAATACTATTAAAAATATTACTTAAGCTAAAGGTATAAATTACAAAATAAATTTGCTTATTATAATCTTTGTATTTTTTAATAAATATAATAGCCTTATTAAATTTTAAACTAAAAATAGTTAACTTATAATTTTAATTACTTGCGTTAGCTAAAACTATAAATATAAAAGTTATTAATACTTTTATATATAGTTTCTTTTAGTAGTTACGTTTGCTATTACAGTTTATAAAAGTTAGTTTATTATAATAAATCGCATTATACTAAATATTATGCTGTAAAAGTTTAGCCTAAGCTTTAACTATATTACTATTTTATAATATAAAAGTCTTAAGGGCATTATATTCGAGTTTTCTTTTAACTTCGATTGCTTTTAACGTTTTCTTGGAAAGTCTGCGGCTAATAGGCTAAATAACTAAACAAAAAAAACCTTATAATTGCTTTAATAGCATTTAAAATAGGCTATTAAAAAGAAAAGCTTGCAGTTTAATAGTATAGCATTTTATTTAACGTGCGCTATTAAAAGAAAAAACTTGCAATTTAATAGCATTTAAAATAGGCTATTAAAAGAAAAAGCTTACAATTTAATAGTATAGTATTTTATTTAACGTGCGCTATTAAAAGGAGAAATTTTACAATATGTATATTTTAATTAAAAAAACAGAGGTATTTATAGTTAAAATAGCTTACGTACTACAATAGTAAACATAGTTATTAACGGCCACTATATATAAATAAAAATACGCTAGCTTAAAATTAAAATGCCTTGTATTTTGATTTTTAACGTATTTAAAATGGAAAGCTATACCAAGGTAAAGCTTTCCATTTTAGTGCCAGCATGCTTGGCGCTACAACGTACTTATATTCTTTATGTTCTAATAATTGGCTATGGCGTCAAAGGAACTCTTGAGGAGGAAGTTTTCCTTAGAGGGGTTTAAGACCTAGGCAGCCTTTATATATATAGATTACCCCGCTTAAAAGGTTATATAATTCCTATATAATACTATTTCCTTTTTTTGCAAAGCTTGCTTTAAGCCCTAAATCGGCTTGTTTATAAGCTTTAATTTATTTATAAAACTTAGTTAAAATTAAGTATATTTAATTACTAGCATAGCTTAAAGTTTAAATTTTAAAAAGTTTTTTATAAAACTTAATTAAAGTTAAATAATATTTAATTATTAGTATAACTTAAAATAATATTTTTTATATAGCTTAGCTTTAGTATAAAAATAATACTTTATAAAACCTAGTTTTTAATATAAAAAAAAAAGTATTTTAAATAGTAGCTAATTATTTATTATAAAAGCAAATATTTTAAGCTTAAAAATAGCTTTATATTTTTTATGTTTTAATAATTAGCTATAGCGTTAAAAAAACTCTTAAAAAAGAAGTTTTTTTTAAAAAGGTTTAAGACCTAGGCAGCTTTTATATATATAGATTACCCCGCTTGAGGGGTTACGTGATTCCCGTGTAATAGCCTAGGTCTCGGACCCCTCTAAGGAAAACTTCCTCCTTAAGAGTTCCTTTGACGCCATAGCCAATTATTAGAACATGTCACGGTTAGGTAATCACGGAAGGCGTGGCTTCGCGATAGAATACTCTATTCGTATGGAATCTACGTATGAGGAAGGAAAAGGGAAAGGAAGGAACAAGTGTGTGTGGGGCGCACACACCTATGTGTGTGTGCTGTGGCTGATGGTGTGGTTGTGGGGCTGTGCTGCCAGCACAGCCCCACCACCGTCACTGAACATGAGGAATATGAAGCTATTCCTAAGCCTAGAACATCTGCCCTTGTGACAACACAATTGCAGCCAAAAGCGTATAAAGACTAGTTATTAAACAAAAATATAAAAACATACCTATCAAGCAGCCTAACTATAAACAGAGTACTTGTCGAATTTGTTTATATATCTAGGGTAATTTTAGCGCTGCACTAAATTTATACGATTTATACAGTATCTGGCGGCATTAATAAAACAGCCTCGGTTCTACCTTTTTATTTTATTTTTAAAATTAGTTTCCCACCACAACTAGGAAACCAGAATCCATATTGTAGAGTAATCCCGCATATAAGGTAGTAGTCTGCAAGGCACGTGAAGCTATTCAGAATTTCTATTCCAAGGGTAGAAACTTAAAGGCCTATATAAGGAGATCTCGCTGGCTCGAAAGGAGCGGTTCTGATCTCCATGGTCCTTTAAAGCCATAATTAATTATTGCCATTTCTACCTCACAGCAAGCTCTCTCCTTGTGACAGGTGATGAGGGAAAAAGGGAAACGCATTATAGAAGCTTTAGTAAAAATGTCTGCAAATTCTAGCAATAATTAATGAAGAAAGATGAAGAAAGTAGTCGACCGCAGAATGAAATTATTAGTTGGAGATGATGATAGATAGATACCTAACTATGGCAGGAAGGAACACTGATATTTATGTTCAGGCCAGAACTTCGAAACGGGTGCTCAAGAACAATGTTTGAATTAATGAAAGGTATTATCATTATGACTTACACACTCCTCAATTTCCCAAGTCGCCGTCACTCAATAACTACACTACATTTCGCCAAGCATTTTTCTATATACGATCAAGGAGACTCTGGTTGAATTTTAAGCCTCAATGAATACTACGTAAAGGGCCTTGAGATGCATGCCCTTGACAGCTCTCCCCGGACGTCTAAAGGTAATCAGATACACGTTGCCTCATCCCAATACCTAATGCGCACAATGAAATCTTGTACGGCGCACGGAAGGATGACGCTCCGGGCTAACGTCATTGTCATTCTGGTCATTCTCCTTTCTGGGACGGATCTAGCAACACCAAACCGCTTCGGGGTATTGCTCTAGCCAATGAGCAACGAGCATGCCTTGGCGTAGGATGTGTCGTGGTTGTGGATAACCTCACTTTCACAACAGGCCAAGACGATATTAGTCGTATCCAGCCATCATGGTTCATTTTTTTTTTATATATAAGGTGCCGGGTTTGCATCGACGTAAAGAGTCTTTTTTCGCCCATCATCCATCACCAACATCATATTAGCATTTGCTCCATTTAACTCGGTTCCCAAAACATAATTACCCTTTACTTCGCTATCACCACCACCAAGAACCACTCTCTACTTCACCATGCGACCCAGCTACGCGACTGTTACCACAGCTCTGGCCACAGCTGGTCTTGCAGCTCTGACGCAAGCCCGGTGCTCTCCCAAGCCCCTTTGCAAGGAGCTAGTGTTCAAAATCAATGCGGCAGCCAACAACACAGCTCTTCCTCCTTATCCCAACTCTACGGGACCTGGTGTTCTCTTTCAGTATCTTAGCAGCTTCGATGCCTCAGCTCTTGGTACTGTCCCGGTTGCAGGGACCTTCAACATCAGTGCCTTGTATTGTGAGCCAACCACCAAGGTGAAGGGTCGCGAGGGCACTATCCAATACCTCCTGCATGGTCTTCTTAGCAACAAGGTACGTAAACTCATTCCCTCTTTTCTTTTTCTCTTGCTGACATCGCCACCTAGGAATACTGGAATGGCATAGATTTCCCCGAACCAGAGTTCTATGGGCAATATTCCTGGATCTCTCATGCCGCCTCACAGGGATACGCCACCCTGGCCATCGACAACCTAGGCAACGGCAAATCTGACCGTCCTAACCCCATCAACATCGTCCAAACTCCAATGCAAATATCAGTAGTCTACAGCATCCTCCGCGGCATCCGCGCCGGCTCGTTGCCGGGTGTGCCCAAGTACGACAAAGTAATTATGGGCACGCACTCCTACGGCTCGGTACTGGGCCGGTTGATCTCGACCATCTTCCCAACTAGCGGTGCGGACGCCTACATCCTCACGGCCACCGCCGCCAACCTCACCGGTTTGCAGCAGTTCATCGCTAACATCGGACCGCGCGCTGCCTCTGTTGTGGATTCGCGCTTCGAGGGTCTAGCGCCAGCCTATCTGTCAGCGACCAAGAACATCCGCGAAGTCATCTACGGTCTCGATGGCTCCTTCGACCCCAAGATTGCAGAGTGGGACGCTGCATCGCCGCACGTCTTCGGAGTAGGCGAAATCGCCGGTCGCCGCCCAACCGTGCCATCCAGTTTCGCTGGACCGGTCATGGTCCTCTCAGGCCGACAGGACCAGATCGCTTGTGGAAATGGCAGCGTCTTCGACCGTCCGACAGTTGATTGTGGTCTCGGGCCTGGAAGCCACGTTGATGAGACGCGAAGCCTGTTCCCCAAGGCTACGGCATTTCAGGCATACGTGCCCGAGAATACTGCTCATAACCTCAATACGCACTATTCTGCGCCTGAGAGTTTTGGGGCTGCGCATACTTGGCTTGAGAGCGTTGGGTTCTAAGAGGGGTTTGCCGGAACATGCGGGCAAAGTATAGGAGACAAGGGTTGTCCAGTCAAAGCAATGTGATCGAAAGAGTTGAGTAATAATATTGGGGCACTAGATTTTCATTTCTATCTTAATATTCTAAATTATAATTCAACTAGATTCTTACATGGTAATATTATATATCATTGCCTCGCGAACCTCCATGCATATTGTCAAGGGTTTATGTTCAATCGCTGTACTAATCGGAATGATTGAATTCGAAACAACCCCGAACTGTAAGGTTTCAAGTTTTCGCTGAAAAAGAAATAAAAAGTAGTATCCGTGATTTGTTATAAGATTAATAATTCACTTGTGCTCTAGATTTCGATCTATTACACGGCTTTATGCCGTCTTGAGGTACGTCAACATACCATTCCCATGATGTCCTTTATCTTGATTTGACGGATAAGTCTCAATGTGATTCCCGCAACATCATTGCATTTGAAAATGTAATTAGATTCCCACTCCACTTAACCATGTAACATAGTACCCAGAGCTACCATATCAATTCCACGTTCATGTATGGTTCCCATATATACTCTTCTAAGCATGCCCGCAACTCTCTCTCGCTCTGTATCTTTAGATTCGAAATACACGATTTCATGCACACTGTATACCAGTCTGGATCCAACGCCGTGACTCGTCCCACGCATATAGACCAGAGAAGTAGTCGCATGCTACCCATGGATACGCAAGACCCGTGTTCAGGGCTGCCATAGTCACAGGCCATGATACTGTGCCGTAGGGCTTGCTGTAGGCTTACCAATATGGCCGCCTGGGGCCTTAATCTTCGGAACAGATAAGTAGAGCAAATTAACGCAGCGTTTCGTGCTGCCTCGTAGATCAATACATCAGCAGCGCTTGAACTGTTCGACCCAGCAGGGGATATTACTTCGAGGGAAGGAAGTTGATGTTCTGCGGCGCAACACACATGTGTGAATGTAGTCATATGTGATGATGTAGTGGACAGAACTTTGTAAGATGTTCTGTATATCGTTGCCAATCGTGAGATGAGCTGTATAATTTCTCGTATTCTCATCCCACTTGACTCTAGGCTTGCCTCAGAGTTGCAATCTTTGGTAAGGAAACCGTACCCCCACAGCCCATCAAACAATGGGGACGGTGCCGAATCAAGGCGAGGGCACTCGACGCCAGGTTTGGACCCGGAAATCGTAACGGAAATCAAGTCCCCTCTGTTGTTTCGGGTAGTCGTCGTCAGCGGTAATTGAACAAAATGAAACTCTGTCGAAGACAAGGTTTGTCTGGCACTGCTCACATGGATAGAAATGTCGATAGAGTGCCTTGACATCCCAACTTGTTGATACCACCCCTGACTCGGATCATATACTGTAAAGCTTCCCGGTGTACAGAATCTTGTGTGACATCGCCAGTGATGTTCTAAAATTGGTGAGTCCAAGTATATAGGGGGAGAGTGACATTTCTACTGTCCTACTTACACCGCATGCACCTAGCATCCCTATCCCCAAAATTAACGCGTCGCTAGCTGTGTCATGAGAGCTATTCATGCGTTCCCTTATCTGATGTATCAGCTGTCCTCGATGGTACCACGTCGTCTGG
Source organism: Xylaria sp. Z50 (assembly GCA_037356035.1). Lineage (NCBI taxonomy): Eukaryota > Fungi > Ascomycota > Sordariomycetes > Xylariales > Xylariaceae > Xylaria > Xylaria sp. Z50. The sequence goes on from JBAWJU010000006.1 coordinate 17,393, forward strand.
CCCCATGATCTGCCTTGAGTCATGTCTACGTGCACAGCAGCATGGAATAGTATCGCCTCTATGAAGAGCGGATCTGTAATGATATAGCTGATCAAAATCGTGCTTAGCGGGTGCTGTGGTGAATGGCGATGGAAAGCCTGAATGGTGGGTACGATGTTGTAAATGACTGCTGAGAAGTCAGCTCGGCTCATGTGAGCTAAACAAAAAGTTTACTAGAGACTTAACGTAAAGCAACGGCATATATAGTACATACAATGGGTGAATAGCATGAGCCCTTCATGATGGCTGTACAGCGGAGTCGTGGAGAAGGGATCAAATGCAAGCGCTGAGCCGATCTCAAGCGTGAACATTAGGCTTGATCTGCTAGTATTCGCTTTTGAGATCTTATTCGACTCATCTGGTGGCAGCGCTAACCGATCTGGATCTGCATGAGTACACAGAGTCGGCTGCAGTCGCTTGTGAGAAGATCTTTGCATTTGCATCTGCTTTTGACGTTGCAGCCGTTGGCTCTGCCGGTAAGCTCGCATTGCCGCCTCTCGGACAATCCCTCGATTTTTCGTAGCCACCTTGCCGCTGACTTGGTCCGAAGAGATAAATTGCCAAGTTGAACCCATTGTGACGTTTATTCAACAAAGCACTTGACGCGACATCTCTCCCGGCTACCTTACGGGAAGCTCTAAGCTCTCTGCCGTTACGTTGTAAACATCTCGATAACCACGTACAAGCAGTCAGACGTGTTATGGGTCGCTATGCTACTACGGAGCTAATGACCAGGGGGATAGCTCAGCGGGTCGCTCACTACATGGATCACAGCGTCGCTGATTACTTAAAGCTTACAGTACCGGACCTTGACCTTGGCTTGGATGTAATTTAAAGTCCACTGTCGTAGTTGATTGAACGCATGTAGCTTTGCATAGCATTACGCCGTATTAGATACGGCGTATCTGATAAAAACTCACAACACCCAAAAACAAATACCTGAGTGCTTTATATTTCCTCAACTCTTAGATAAGTCCAGTGTCGCTGGATCAATATAAGTGCCGCAGTACGGAAACCAGTGTTCTTTTTCAACGCTTGAAATCTCTACCCCGTTTACTTCCAGTGCAAAGTTAACGAAGGTTTTTTCTACGCTAACGTTTACGCTGTATTCAGGGAATTCGCCATGCATCGCCTGGACAAAGTGCACCGCTTTTGTTCTTTTTGTTGTAATAAGGTGGAAGTGGCATTGTTCGGGACAGGGGGGGCAGTATGACCCGGCGGCTCGACGGTTCTGTTTCCCTTAATACAGTACACCGGTGGAGTTAACATGCTGCCACGACCGGCGTGATGAGTCAGCACAGACTCTAATGCCGAGTTCCTAATATTGTAATAAAAATAGGTTAATATTAGAATTGCCGGCGGGAAGAGAACTGTGGTATTACGATTCGTAAACTCTGACAGAAACCCCTGCTCGGCGGCGCTTTGGCTTGCAGAACACCCATGAGTTGTGTCACTGGGATTAACGTCAGGACTGCTAGTATGGAGGTATGATATGACATTTGTTGATGCACGAGGTTGTTGCAAACCTCGTAACTAACTATTTACTATACACAAGAACTCCTTTGTTTTATGTCATGGAGTTGTGACAATAAAAGGGGGAGGAGGGGGAATAGTTCCCCTTTTGAATATAAGCTACACAATATGTTGCCGGTTTCCCCAAACCCTGAAAAAAATATAGAGCATTTATCGGAAGTCGTAGGATATTCATATTATCATCTGTGTTTTCATAAAGCAAATCGAGTATATAAAATTTGTGACGGACTACATGTATAAACCTCTATTGCTAGTAGCATAATAACGGCGTCGTTTTGCGTTGTTATAAATTTCTATGTGGAGAGGAATTCTTCTTTATTCACCTTTGGGAAACCTACTCGGGTAGACGCGCACTTGGGAAAACTCATTTTCTAAACTATATCTGGTACCACTGATTGAAAAGTATACTTATTTTGGTTATATTCGAGGACTAGGATCTCACCAATGGGTTGCCAGAGAGCAGCAAGATAAACGAGCTTCATTTCACATATTGTCTTTTCATCGGTCAAATTACCTAGATAGTTTATATACAATAATTCTTAGTCTACCAGGCCATACGATCCCTCAGACGCGCAATACCCTTGATGGAATGTCATTTTTAACTATCATTCTGATTTTTATTATTAAATTTGCGTGTTTGTACATGGAATGAGAATAATCCTCACTCCTCAAATAACCATGATCCTAGTTTCCTTATACCCTTCCCTTATAAACTCTCCTTAATTATTTATGCTCTTGCGAGCTTAGATTTAGTGTGTTGCAGCGTACAGATTTCGATAAAAAGCACTCGCGTATTGTGATCATAAGCCCCTGGGGACCGCCGCTTCCGGCATCTTGTAGTCACTCGAGGCTCGTGAGCCGGTTGGATTTGGCGTCGTTTCGGATGTGTAATGTATTTCGACGTCCGTCGTTCGCATGATACCGTTCGACGTCATTATTTCTTCCTCACTCCCCGAGGGGCTCACACTTCGAATCTCGGTATGCTGTGCTCTATCGGAGCGGCTTAGGTTCTTGAGCCCAATCCCGCCATGGCCATGAGCTAATCCGCTCTCGGTGCCGGCTCTTATTCCGCTTCGTAGACCTGTGCCTCCGCCGTAACGGTCATTCGATTTGTATCGATAGGGGTCGTTGGTATACTTGTTACTGTTCCCCCCAAACAAACTTGGGAACCACTTCCGAAATATGGGTCGTAGTCCCGGTATGGATCCAGATACTATGGCAAGATTGATTTCAAGTGCATTGAGAGTCAGACCAATATCGTAGTATGGGTCGCTGTTGGGATCTGGAGCGACGAAGAACAGTTTATATACGTTGGCTAATCGCACAGCTCCAATGATCGTAACCCTGCACCAATACTGTCAGCTACATATCACGAAACAAAAGTTTATCTAGTAGACTCACGCAAGGCCAGTTAAAAAGGCCCCAATGATAGCGATTCTCGCCGCTAGAGGAAGCTTCAATCCCAGGAATATCCAGAAAGGTATGATCAACACAAGAAGGTCGGTAACGAGCGTGATACTAGAGATGATGACGTGAAAGACGGGCTTTACGCATGTGGCGGTAGCCTTCACTGCTGAATCCCAGTTTGCTTCGACCGGCAAGCACTGGAATATAGCAACGAAGAAAACGGCGACGGCTTGCAGTCCGTTGAACGTTAACAATCCGTAGATGAAGTAGCGTACTCTTCGTTTATGACCTCCAAGTCGTAGTAGAAATAGCAATACCGATGCCTTGACTAGAGCGAGCACAGGATTGTAGAAGATCTGGGCTAAATAAAACCACCATAGACCTGGTGACGGGTCGAATTCCGGTACGTCAACTTCTCGCCAACCCCAGTAATTCAATTTTAGGTCTGTACATTCAAACTATCAGTTTCCATGGGACTGTGTACCGAAGAAATTGATCATTATCGACTTACAGAAATAGAAGGGAACAACCATGGCTAAGGAGAACAGCAATGCTAGAAAGAGACACCAGTCGTCTTTAGAAAGAAAAACAGTTAGCTAACATGTTTTTGACATCAATTGTCCCTCAACATACCAATTGCTAGCTGTCGCAACATATGTCTAGCGTACAATCTGAGGGCAACGGCGATCAAAGCCAGCGCCGGGAGAAAGAAGTTGAGAAACAGTGCTACCGCCTGTAGCGGCGGCGTTGGGATCTTCGTGACATCCGGCTGAGGAGGACGTCTGGCCTCGAGGAACCCCATATTGACGTACAGCAACTAAGCTGACGTGCAGAATATCTGATGGAGAAACGTGGGTAATGATCTGAGATCGTGGTAGGGATGAGACCGGGATATATATGGTTTTTTTCTGATCTGAGAAAGATCAACAAGTCTTTTCAAATTTGGGAGGAAGTAAGGATAGGAAAGTTGCAACATAAGACTATGAGAAATGCACAAGACCAATACACTAATGGTGCGGCACGATTACCGCAATCTTTCCGGTTGACTATTTTGAGACTTGACGTACCCACGTCTTGGCTGTTTGTTCTCGCCTAATGTAAGAGTCCTGAGCCATGATACATATCTAGTAACACAGGAAGCATGCCGTGTGGTGTGGATTACACATCCATGTATCTAGGGGAGCCTCCCAAAGGGGTTGGCTTACTTCGACAAATGTTCTAGCTTTGTCCGATATATGGGGGAGACTACGGACGGTCTGTCACTTTTGTGTGTACTACTGTTACACATTATAACAACCGTTAATCCTGGTACAAGGATAGCACGTGACTTGGAGGTATCTTTAGTTGGCTGATGCTTAGTACGGAGGGTTGTTTTCTATCTATTACTACTTACGGTTAATACAACAATAAGTACCTTCTTTATGGGTCATATACATTATTTCAACAACTACTAGACTAGCCTGGCCCTATTTCCCACGCTACACCTCCCCCTCGGTTACATGACCGTTGCCGCATGAAGCTATATAGAAAAAAGACATTGCAGATACCGCACTAGGTGGGCGAACCAAGGCCCCAGCTGCCCCCACAATAGGCCAATCCGGAGCGAGTCATTCGATTTAGTCCGGCAATAGGCACCCTCCTCAACACCGTCAGTTTCAAGCTCGTCAGATTTTTTTCCTGTCTAAGGGCGGGAGTTGAGCGGGAGAGGCGTCTGTCCGTTCACCATTATTAAGCTTCCCCGCAACCACTGCCGTTAATGTACGTTGAGCAGTTTCTCGCGGGTTGTGAGCCCGCTGTTGATTTACTATATACGCAATGGTAAGTATACAATGGTTATGTTTGATCGTAATTCCCAAAATCGGTCGACGGACACCAAGCACACCAATCTTCGATGTGCTTGCTGATATATCCAGGTCACACTAGTCCGTTGTGGTTAAGAGAGGTAAATCCGCACGAGATCAACAAAGATTTTTCTAGTTATGTTGCAGAGAAAATGGAGAACAGCGCCCAAAAAGGAGTAGTGACAATGAATAAGGTTTGGGTGTCCTGCAAGAAGCTGTGACGTTCATACACCAACCACACTTACAGTACTAAGGTATGTCGATCTTAACCTGATACTAGTGCACTACTTGTTTTATCCGGAATTCTTCGCGTATCGAAAACGAATCTAACACGATACACTAACCAAGCACGAGCTTTCCTGCCGAACCTACTATGTAACGTAGGTATCCAATGGCGGAATACTCCGGAAACAAAATTGCCATACCGCAATAGCTAACAAACCTCCGAGTCACACTGCAGCCCACCTAGGTATTAGACGGCAGTCGCCAGCTACAGTAGTCATACGATTTGCCTTGGTAATGATCTTGCGCTTCATGTCGAATAATTAGAAATGAAGTTTAGTTATACAGACTATGGCAAAACCTACTCTCTAGGATGCCCATATTGGGTGTGGCGATTCACGATATCGATAGTGTGGAGTATCCCATTATCTTGGTTTTAAAATCACTTGGATAGTAAAAAGAAAGAGTCCCATGTCTTGTTGGCAAAAGTCCCCTCTTGGAGAATGTGGAATAACAGAAACCGAGGACCGGCTGCCTAGCATATATAAATACACACCAAATCTCAGACTCTAAGCTCACTAGCCGTTCGGTATAATTCGATCCGAGAGACTAAGGCTTGGCGTAAAGATCGTTGGTGTTTATAGTTACCTCATATGAAATTCTAATTTGCGAAAAGTGTTGAAGTGAACACTACGTGGAGTATACTAGTATAGTAGCCTGTAGGGTATAGTACTAGATTGAGCTACAGCGCAAGGAGCCCCTTGACAGTACACTAAAATCTTCATAATTGCCATGGTGAAGCCATGAAAGTCCTCTTCCGTGCCTTTCATATTATGATACAGCGTAGTCTCTTGGTAAGAATATCTACATATGTCCTTCGAAGGAGGTAGTGAAGAGTTTTGTCATCAATATTAAAGTGGATGCAGGCTTTGCTTTCCACTCATATGAACCCATAAATCCTCGACAAAACACGGGGAAACGTTATATCCCGGCAACCTATACCTCCTCTCCTTTAGGGTAATTTGGCTGCCCCTGACATAAAACAGGTTCGTGTTACACGACAGCAACTCCACGGGGCCTCCACTTCGGCTATCCTAGGCTGGGGACTAGTCGCCTCATCAACCCGGCCGGCCTCCTTGGCGTTCCCGTAAACTACAATAGCTTCGGCGACTAGATTCAAAAGGTCCGTCTACCATGGAGACTACAAGTATTGCATGAACCGCCTAGCAGCGTCCAGCTGAACACTACCGCTTAGTATAATGCGATGAGATTGAGTCTCTCTGGTTCTTCGGATCAAAGACCAAAACTAGATAGGTAGTAGGCTCGTCGATTGGTTCCGTGCCCTTGTCTAAAGAAAACAACTCCACTTGTTCACTTGATCTTTGCATATCAAGGCTACTATTAGTGCCAGGAACGTAGTAGACCAGAAACATGACGTAATGGAAAATATGGTTCTTTGTCATGTAGCTGGGGTCTCCCTAGGATCTTCTGGGCGTGATTCTTGGACTCATTACTGCTTGTAGCCGTTGCTGAGGACTAGCTGATTGCTAACTGGCCGCGCATTGGCTGCTTATGATAGCAGCCCCAACGTAGGATTTCTAAGAGTTATTGGTCCATCGCCGGCAGATACCGCAAGTTCCTAACTTGTGATTCGGCAATGCAGTTGGCCCGCTATCGAGGAGCTCGACCCGAACCACGCAATCTCGGTCATTGGACGATTCTCAGTAGTGTAGTGCATAACGTTCCGAAGTGGGTGAGCGGCCACCCTAGATAGCATTATACGCAGTCGACGACACGTGGGCTAGCAAGGTTGCCACGCGATGATTCGCCCTTGACGCGATAGGTCTAGCTCTCTTAGACTCCTGAGCCGCAACGTTGACTAGAGTAGCGATTCGCTTCTTTTTAAAGACTCTACTGTGTATATGTTCGTCTCTTCGCGACGATCATTTAACTCTTTCTACTCCTCTCCTTCACCTTCATTATATTCCGACAAGTCCCTCGTTTATCTTGTCGATCTTAGGCTGCTTTATTTCTTCTCTGAGGCGCCATGGCTGTCTTGAGTCGAACCTTGCTCCTCGCGAGCGCTGTCGCCGGCTTGGCATCCGCTCAGACCATTCTTTCGAATGGGCAGGTTGTCGGTACGTAGCGATATTTCGATCACCCGTTGAACTATCATTAATCATTACATTATAGCTGCTGATGAGAATACGGTTCCTGTCGCGGCCGAAAGTGTTAAGGATGAGCTCGTACTTACGGACGACATACTCGCTGAGCTGACTAGTCTCAAACTGAGCAATATTTCATTGTTTAGCTTCCCGGAGAACCTCAACTCGACGGAAAATGACAGGCGATCACTCTTCACCGGGTGCAAGACGTTCCCGGGCGACAATCTTTGGCCACTACAATCCGTCTGGAAGGTCTTTAACCTCCTAACGGGCGGTGCTCTCATCAAGACCGTCCCCATTGGCTCCGTTTGCTACACAAACAGTGAGCACTACGATGCAGACAAGTGCCAAGATCTTCTTGACCACTGGACCGAATCCATTACCCAGTGGGTGTTATCTGGCTCTTAACTGCCGTGTTACCTTTGCTAATCATGGCAGCGCCGATGACCCGACTTCCGTCATGTCTCCCCTCTTCCAGGGCAAGACCTGTATGCCTCAGAACGGAGACGACGGCACATGCGAGCTCGGTGGCTTCCCGAGCTACGCCGTCAACATCTCTACTGTCGCTCAGATCCAGCTAGCCATCAACTTTGCGCGTAATACGAATGTGCGACTGATTGTCAAGAACACTGGACACGACTTCCTTGGAAAGAGCGCCGGCGCCGGTGCCCTTTCAATCTGGACTCACAATCTTAAGACGATCGAGTACGTCGAACACCACAATTCGTGTGGTTACACTGGTCCAGCCATGAAGCTCGGCGCTGGTGTTGAGGTTGGTGAGTTGTACGCAGCAGCCGACAAGTACGGTGTTGCTGCGGTAGGCGGTGAATGCAAGGGTGTTGGTGTTGTCGGTGGTTATATCCAAGGCGGCGGTCACTCTCCTCACAGCTCCCTTTACGGTATGGGTGCCGACCAGGTTTTGAGCATTGATATCGTTCTACCTAACGGTCGCTTTATCACCGCTGATAAGAATCACAACTCAGATATCTTCTGGGCCGTCCGCGGCGGCGGTGGATCTACATTCGGCGTCGTGACTAGCATGACTGTTAAGGTGCACCCCAAGACGGTCTACTCTGGATTGACCTTCTACGTTACGAGCGGCAACGACTCTCTTGCTAACGTCACAACCCCGGCATTCATCGCTGCTCTCGAGGCCTACTGGCGCAGATTCCCCGACTATGCTGCCGCAGAGGGCCACTATGGTTATTCGAGCGTGTACCCTCGTTTCGATGGTCAAGCGGGCTACACGTGGCAATTCCACCCCTGGCTCGCACCCGGCGTAAAGCTAGCTGATTTCAAAGAGACCATAGCACCACTACTAGCGGAATGGGAGGCGGTTGGCTTTACCGTTGAACCGGAGTTCTGGGAGTACGACAACTTCCTACAGCCATGGCAGTCACACTTCCCAACCGAAACCGTTGCCAACTCGAACCTGCGTACCGGCTCACGCCTCATCCCAGCCAAAAACTGGGAGGATCCAGCGATGCTCAACAAGACGATCGCGACCTTGGAGGAGGTCATGCAAAGCAGTGCGCTGATCATGTACAACATGGTCGGCAAGGAGCAAGCCGGCGTCGACAATGCCGTCAACCCTGCATGGCGCGAAAACCTCTTCTACATCATCGTCGGCTCTGGCTGGACTGATGACAGCACCGCGGCCGAGATCGAGGCCGCTAATAAGGCCATCACCTACAACGCAGGCGCGAAACTGCGCTCCATCTCCGAGGGTGCCGGATCTTATCTCAACGAGGCCGATATCGCCGAACCCAATTTCCAACAGTCTTTCTGGGGTACCAACTACGACCGCCTACTCTCGATCAAGAACCAGGTCGATCCTTGGGATACTTTCTGGGCTCCCACGGCTGTCGGCAGTGAAGGCTGGTACATTACGCGCCAGGAATCATGGCTGGAGACCCAGAACGGCCGTCTCTGCCGCAAGTAAAGCAGGAAGTTGAAAGACACTAGAAAGACACGTAGATTCTTAGTGATACCGTGGTTGCGGTTGCAGGCTTTTATTCATACCCAATATTCGTCGTATCTCGATAGCTACACCTATACACAGCATTGATACCAGTCTCCTTTCTACCTCAAAACTAGTTGAAAGTAAATAACGTGGAAGCTGATTGTGACCTACCGCCCCCTATTGCTTTAGAGAATGATTTCTTAGGCTATCTGCCTACCATGGAATCACGGCGGCGAGTAGATGGTGACAGGCAGCCGGGGTATGAATCAGCTGAGCTATGGTCTCACCCAGCTTACTAGTGTTGCGACAGATGCTGGGGGTCGATCGTCAGTCCTGTACCTGCCACGTAGTACTCAGAGATTAAGTGAAATTAAAAGCCATCGTAGTGAAATTCGGAGCTACGCTCTCCCTACTCGAAACATTTAAATTTCCTACCTTCCGACTCAAGACACTGCGGCAGCGTGCATACATTAGTACTTGTTGAATCATTGATCAAGGGGTAGCAGGGCCACGAAATAGGGACACACCCTGTGCGTCCAAGTTGTCTCGTGCTGTATGCGCTTCTGGGACAGCATTCTCTTGATAGAAACATCCCTTAGATAATATTATAGATGCTTCGGCTGGTGTCTTGGGATTAGACGTGGATGCCTTGGGTGGTCTCTCTCCCTCTTCGTATCCTGTGGCGATATCACGAGAGTTGCTTGCAGTCATTTTTTGATGGCCATATCGTCGACGGCCGGCGATCTTTCATGCGCGGCATATTTCCCTTGGCAGCTGTAAGGGCCAACAACTGAGACCTGAAAGTCATACCTCACTTTACAGCTCGTGTTCAGCGGGACAGGGGTTGACGAAAACGAAACAAGTAATCTCAGACGGCATCATACAGACGGGACTAATTCAGGGCATTTGAGAGTCCTGACCGCGGATTTAGCCAGACTATATTATCAGGGTATCCCTTGTGATACTTGCCGTTCGTTGGGGTGTTCCGTCCGTGTGTTACCGCGCCGTGGCGAAGACGGCGATATTGATGATGCGCTTGTGACCACATAAAACGCAGTGATCGAGCCAACGGTAGTGATAGCCGACGATATGAAGCGAGATCGCGTACCTTGCCTCGCGTGGCGAACCAATCCGCAGGGCCATTGCATGTTGCCTGCCCGAAGTTCATGATGGTCCTACATAGTACATAGACGCAACGCGCGCGGATACCCATGGCTATCATACCACCTACCTATCTAAGTAGGCAGCGCCGTCAAGATTACCCGCACTGAGTCAACAGCACCGAAAGATCACAAGAGCCGCCGAGGGTAGCTAGTAAGTAAGTACCGGTACGAAGGCCAGTTGGTCCAACGGGTCTATCGATCTGCTCGGCTGTCTTCCGAGGCAACCCGCAGCTTTGTGATCCCCAACAGGGGCCATGGTACCCGGATGAAATAGCCAATGGCCACATCCCCGATAACTTGGCCAATACACAGAGGTACCTGAGATACATCTGGCACTTTTAGAAGTGCCGGGTGCTGTAATGCAGATGTGCGAAGCAATGAGACGTAAAAGTACGGGGATGGAATGGATGGAAGTCTATACTCTATACTACACCACCTGAGGGAACTACAGTAAGGCCATGTACTATAAACGCTAACAGAGAGGGGCCCACCCCGGGGATCAGCACTAACACACCACACTAACGTCAACACCACCAACACCACCAACAAGCAGTCCCGGCTCTCCGGCACCCCTACCAGGATAGGGCTTCGGTCTATCTATCGGGCTGAACCAAAATCATTTCATCCCATCAAGCGCGGATTGTTCCGCAACCTTAATTGTTTTTATTATTATTGTTTTTTTTTTTTTTTCTCTTATGGTATCATTAATTAACGACGCATATTTATATTAAATGTGCTTATAAAAGCGAGACACACAGAATCTTCCATATTAATATTATTATTAAGCTACCTAGCTTATTACACATTTGCCGCCGTTGATGTCACGGCCAAGGTCTCCGTAACCTAGCCAATAGGCGGGGCCGCTGCAGATAAACCATACCCATACCTTTTCTCTCCCACTGTAACCTCAGCGTGCATAGGGGCTGAGGATTGACCTTGGCATCCCTAACCTGCCTAGAGCCTAGGTACCCAGCATCAGCATTGCATGGGTTAGTATGTTGCACATACATACATGTGCATATGGGTGTGTACTATGTAAGTGTGTGCGTAGCTGTGCGTGTGTGTATGCGTGTGGGTGTATGCGTGTGTGTTATATAGATAGATGTGTGGTAGTAGTACTCGTATGCAGATAATTTTACAGCGTGATCTGCATTTGTTTCATGATCGCCGGCCAGCCAGCATTAGGACTTCTCCTCCGCCCTCGCCCTCCCTTTCCAACAGAATCCGGTTCTATTCTCCTGGCCCCAGACCAGCCAAGGTAGCTAGATTTTGTATATCACTTCTAGACTGCTTAGAAGTACACCTGCACCTAAATGCAATCGATCGATCAACAGAGCTGAACATAAGAGCTTAATGCAAAAGAGACATATGTCACTCTCGGCCGAGGCTTCTAGATAGAGAAAGGCGCAACTATTGAGGGTCGACTTTATATATATAACTTATATAAGCTTAAGTACCTCCCTGCATATGGAGATAGGGATGGATACCTACTTGCACACACCCTCGCCGGCCGTAGGGCTGTAAAAGCCCTGAGAATGTATTATTAATATCCCAGATACGACGCCAGAGAGGAGAGGCTTGGGCGCGTGATATTCGTACCAACTTAAGCATTTTGCATTTTAATATGGAAGCACCGATAAACTCTCAGCCTCATGTCCAATCTTGGTGTACTGTAGCAAGCCGACAACATCACATCCCTAAATAAGCCACGGTTTCATAGTGGGTAGTCGGCCACACACACGCCTACAAACGCCATCATCATCACGACCGTTAAAAAAACGTCAGGGGTGGGCTCACGTCGTCTTTTACTCGCCGATGTGATCACGCGCTATAACATCCATACTTATCATATATCACCTCGCCATTCTCCCATCATGACGGAATGACACAGTAAGCTGACGACGCACTTTACCATGCAGGGTTATCTACTCGGCCATGCTCATGCTCCCTTATAGAATTGTTCTTTCTTTCTTGTCTGCTCTGTGGCACAATTATGACACGATTCTGCGGGTTAGCAATGCTACTCTACCTCACTAGACTTACATAAACTAGTTACCTAGTGTGCACAGAACAACGACGTAGAATCCAATAAAAGCAGAATACAAACGTATCAGCATCATGTCCAAATGGAAATAGAGGACTAGGAAAGCAAAACTGGCTTAGTTTGTATTTCGCAACGTGTTTTTTTCATTTCTCTTCCTATTAACTACTACTACGCAACGAGGAAACATGACGAAGCAGGGGTTGAGTGTGGGGATTTAGTAACAAAAAAAAACCAGCCGACGCCCCCAGGGCGGATCCCGGCTTTTGGCGCTGACGCTATTAAAAACCAGCATCTCATGTCAACAGAACGTCGTGCGACGACGCCTCCGGGGTAAAGAGAAATGGATGAGATCTGCGCAGCAGACCATCCAGGTTCCTCGCCCAGACGTGACTTTTCTTCACTATTCCTTATCTATAACCACTGACGTTCGCGTCCTGGTCAGGATAAGGGAGATCCGAATGCAGTGAGATGATGCTACGGTTCGCCATCCAACATTCCTAGCCCAGTACCGCACGAAGATGCGCGAATACATGCATATGCGCCATACAACATCCTCCCTTCTACTTTGGCGTATTGATGCGGCGCAAGACCTGGCATTCAATATGGTAAGCATTGTTGTAATTGAACTCGACGCGGCGCTTGATTGAGACCCCAGAACCAAGATAGCGGAGGGATCAGTGGGCTAATATGATGGCGGCGCTATCGGCGAGTATCAAGGGCCCTACGTCGCTCTGCTCAGCAAAGGCTGTCACGTACTATGCCCGGCTTCGTGTTATTTTATATTTGCTCTCGATCGTGAGATCCGTCCCCGCTCGCTCTCAAATCCCATGACAACACCTAGATCAGCTAGCTTCCCGATCTTGCCACGGTTTGCATAGCGAACTAGGTGTATCAACCTTGGTGAGAAGGTAGGCAACCGGTGCCAGCCTTTGACAGTAGTATCACAGATACCATAATTAATCTGTCGTTGCTCCAAAATGATACCAGGAATCGGCCTTGATATATCGTTCGGATCCGGTCCGTACTTATCTTCGAATTGCCCATCATCGCTCAGTCAAATTTGATGGCTCGAATGAATAGGTCAACTTCAAGTTGAGTCTTGTTCTTTCGTGGGACAAAATCTGTATTAAGCTTATGCGGGTATTCGTCGTTAGGCCGTTCAATCATTCGTTAATTATTAAACCAAGGTTTGGGTTGAAGAAAATAAATAGATGGTTGGAGCGAGTGTGTTGACCGGTTCGGAACACCCAAAGTATTGGTCCTGTCCCGTTGCAGTTTACCGGAGACCTGGCATATGAAAGCCACTCTATGCCGTGAGGCGAATAGAAATTTTGAAGGGAAAGCCTAAAATCCGAAATAGCCTGTCCCGATTTACGCCGGGAGATATGTGGTGCATTGCTGCGTGTATCTCTTTCTTTGAACGTATAGAAAAAAAAAAACGAAAAACGAAAACAAAAAACGACCCCGCTATATGCTGCTAAGGCCTGCCCTGAGTGTAAATGCAATCAATAAACCGACCCGGTTCCTGCCATGACAAGATAAAAAAAGATTAAAAAAACTTTAACCGAGCTTGCGGCGTGCTAGTTTGAGAGTTCTGTCGAGGATGAATTCGGACGCCCGCTTGGAAATATCGACAAATCAAAATGGAAAAAAAATCGATATTGATCCCGCCTTGTGGATTAGTCACGTGGTTGCCTCTGGTCGATGCAGAACGCTAAAATGCTCTGGGATGTACGCCGCGCGTATTCTATCCGAGTCGATGAGTGAAGCACCAAGATCGCTAATATAATGAAGAGTGACGCTTATGAGGTCGTCACTACAGGGTAGTGATCCCTCGGCTTGGGCGGTGATTGTCATATGGTTGTAGCATACTCTTGATACCGGTCCCAACCAAAACCACCATAGCCCATGTTAACTCCACAATGAGAGGCTAACATGCTTGGAAGTGGCAAGGCGGGAATTGGGGAAGTAACCATTGGGGAGCTGTAGAACAGCCCTGCGGAAGAATACGGCTGACTGAAAGACGGAGAGGGAGATGACAATTCGATCTCATGCAGAGCCATGCTCGACCAAATCGGCGTATTCGAGTCCACCGAAGTTGAGGTGACGGCCGGACTTGAGGGGAGAACTCTCCACGAATCGACTGGAGCCGGTACCCCTGGTGAGTGCGACCAGATAGCGCCGACAGGTGAGCTAGGTAAGAGCGGCGGCTGGCGGATTACATCAACGATCTTGGGTGGTGGCGGAAGCAGGGGCTTGTTCAATAATGTCATGATGCTGTTCTTGACCTCCTCACTCCTCCCACAAAGCAATTCCCCAGCACCCTCCTCTTCCAAACCTTCTAAAGCGGAGACATGTGTTCTAAAGACGTACTTGTTGATTGCCTGAATAAACTCATCGTGAAGTTTCTTGGCGTGCTGCTCCTTCTCAGGCCAATCATACGAGCTGGCCTTGGCGTCGACACAAAAGACATCCTTATGATGCTCGATGAGGGCATCTATCGTGTCGGGAGTTAACTTGAACGCAACCTCATTTCGTAAGACCATATCGACGTGTACAATATACGCTTCGAGAAAAATGAATTCATAGCTACGCATAACTTCGGCGGCAGTATTTGAATCCTTGCGCAACTCGGGATCCGGATGCTTAGGAAGCATTAAAGAAGCCAGGGTCCATATAGCGTTTGGAGAAGATAGCGTTTCCGTGAGACATCTCTGGTGTTGGGGCACATTATTCAGTGGGCGCTTGACTCGGTTGATGCGCTTGAGAGTCTGAGTTAACCACGGTTCAACCTTGGAGCTAAGAACGACATTGACGGATGAAGCCCGAGGTGCAAAGGCGGCAGCTGAAGCGGGCAATAGCTGTGGAGGCATAATGTGTAAACTGTCTCCAAGACCGGAGACAGATGAAGACGGGGAATATGGAGGGGAAAGGACCGTGAGGACTGCTATCTAGGAATAGTGGAGAGAGCTAAGTAAGTGAAGAGAATGAGCGCGGGAAGGGGTTAAAGTACTAAGTAATAGGAACAAAATGGAAAACGGCGGCAACGGAATGAGGCGGTCCCCCAGACAGGGTTATTAGCTAATGCGCCTACAGCCGCGATGAGCAAGAAGAGAATGTGGACGATGTTTCGTGAAGAAAGAAAGAGGAGGGTAAGACAAAGCAGCCGCGATGGTGTGTGGGTGGTGGGGTTGAGATATAGAGAAGTCCTAGATGCTCGATGCGCTAGGTAGGTGGATGCTAGGCCAGGTAGGTGTGGTGCCTGCTAACCTTAGTCTTCCAGGGTAGGTAAGTAGGTAGGTAGGTAGGCAATTAGTCTTCAGTGGGCTCTTCGTGGGCTCTTCGTGGGCTCTTAGTTCTCAGTGTACATACACGGTCATTTGTGTTCTGCCATTGTCCCGGATCGGGGGCCTTTTTAATACGTCGCGTCGATGAATTGAATTTTTTCCTCGATTCGATGTCTTCTTGGCTACCTAGGCTACCTAGGTACCCAGGAAGACGAGGATTGTAGAGGCATGTAGAGGCATGGCCCGCCCTCGTGCATGAAGGGATAGCCAAAAGTTGGCATGTTGCATCGCATCAACCAGCACTTGTCGGAGTATGCGAATGGCGAGGTACATACCTACTGCTACCCGGCACCCACAATGCATATTGCACTATAGTACACGGCGCTGTGCTGTGCTGTGCTGTGCTGTGCTATGTGTGTTGTGTGTGCTGTGCTATGCTGTGCTGGGCCGGGCTGCTATAGGTAGGTAGGTAGGTAGGTACCTAATAGCAAGACGTTTTGGGCTCGTGGGCCGTTGGGCCGGGTCTGAATAGGCAAGCAAGGTACATCTTTACACTACGAGGTGGTACTATAGTTTTAGGTACAGCTGCAGTGTAAGCATCTGTCTGTATACATGCTCTTGGTGTACCATACCGCCCTATAGCCAGCACCACATACATCTACTGCTAGTACGGCACTACGGCACTAGGCAGCATCAGGAAATGTCCCCCGACAGCATCGGTGTCGTATCCCCCTAGCAGTATCCTAGTATACCTGGCATACCTAGTATACACCTACTATCCGTACGCTAGTACACACTCTACCATACCTATACCTACCAACCTAGTCACACTGGGTCATGCGCGGCACAGTGGGCTGTGTCTCGACTTGCAGATGTCGACCCAGACGACAGCAAATAAGAGTCCTGCATGCTGACAACCCAAGCTGAAAGCTGCATGCGTGGCCAGTGCACCACTGCACAGCACAACGCCACTTCTCGCCTCGTACGGCGGTAGTGTCTGATGCTTGTACATTTCCAAGTACCGGTACGAGAACTACCTATCCCCATAGTTGCGTGTCGAGGGAGTCAACTTCACAGTCATCCTAAACGGCAGACTATCCTGTACCACCACCGCCCGCTGTACCGCGACACGCATAATGAATTGGCTTCCCCGAAAGGGGCCAGATGAAGCCGCATGTTTTTGTTGCGCGTGCGCGGGGGGAGGGGGTGGGATATTCCTTGGGACTAGTCATACCACCTGGTTATCCCTGGATCATTACACCCAAGATGCTGCTAGGAACCTCCACGGCCATCTCGGTCAACAACCACCAAAAAAATAAAGCCGATATTGCCCGAAACCATGCTTTTTTTTACTCGCATATCTTCTAGAACAATATATCCATACTCCAGGCGATCCCTTTTGAGACATTTGACTGCTTGTTGCCAAGGCAGGTTGGTAGGATGCCGGTGGATGAATATGCATCGAGCATCTCACTACCACGCTGTAGATGATGTTTACAAAATCGTGTCCTCTCCCTAGAGTAACTAATGGCCCACAATACCTGCATACGATCTAGACCTACATGGCCATGCTCATTCTTAGCTTGAAGACTATCCGACGCCCACATATCTCTCATACATAATGGCTGCTAGTCAACGTTATTTTCTTTCAGAGCAATTATGTCAATACGCTGTTCAAACCGCCAAAAACTACGTTTGAGATCGCCAGAGGAATCCCAGGCACAGGTGTCTTCCTCTTTATCACCGAATTCCGTGTGCCCCGTAACCATTCGCCCCGACTATCACAAAGGCTTATAATCAGGTTGCTCTATATCATGGCACCAGGTCAACTTACGGGAGTGACCTAACCTAGGATAACAAGTAACCTCTTAGTAAGATATTGTGTACACGAGTTATGGCTAATCTAGAAATAATGATCTTCTACGCGCTATTAAATACTCAGGGGTCGGTCCCAAGCGTCCCGGGAAGAAATAAGTATCAATGAGTACCGTTACGCGAGGGGCGTTTGCAATATTTCCGTACTATAGAGTTAGTTCGTCCTTTTATTTCGACCCTGCATAAGGAAGCGATCGCAAGGCATGGTACGGCTGCCATAGGCCTGTCCTTTGAGCGTCAATGGCTACAGGTATTTGGATCTCATGATCGCAACGGGGTTAGCCCCAAGGATTGATGAGGATTGGCCTTCGCTCCATGGTCCTTGGCTATCAGCTTTCATCAATTTATTACCATTATGGTAGCTAGTATCGTGCCGTGTAGATTAGGGGGCTGTTAACGTCGGGGAGAAACTACCTATGGTTGAGCTCAGAAACGATGGATGAGATAAGGAGGCTCTAAGCGGATGAGTAGACCCAACTTTTACTAGAATAGGGAGCAGGGGGAATAGTGTGACCCTTTCCAACAAAATAGAAAGAGGCCCGAGGAATATTGAGATTCAACGACAGCCTGTAGACAGCATATTTCCAGGTAGAGACCCTGGCTAGTGGCGGATGATGAAGTGAGGTGTGTCGACGAGAAATGGCACTTCTGAATTCTGATTGGCTACTGGTCGTTGGACAGAGGGTGGCTCGAGGTGGAGCGTCAGTAAAGCTCGATTTTGATTGGCTCTAAAATAAAGAGCACTAGGGAAGCTCCAAAATGAATAATACCTGCTAAAGAAGAGATATGAATAAATAGAGTATGAATGAAGCGAATTAGAATGACAAAAAAAGACTCAACTTCATAAGAGACCATCTAAGATCTTCCAAAACAGGGCCAAGGACCTTTAGGAAATGAGAACCCCTCCCCATAATAGGGAGACAGGGCGTGTCACCCTCCCATGTAAGCTTTCCTATCCGTAGGGATCAACGAGTTTGGTTCCCGTTCAATGGTCTGGTGAGCCGCGATGTCGATAGGCTAGTGAGTGTCGAGACTGGTCTGAAAGTTCGCAGAGGTGCATATAGTGGTCGCGTAGCAGGCGTAGCCAGAGACGAACGGCGGCAAGTCGGACGTCTACATGCTAAGGGTCTCCCACCTAATTGGGTATTGTTTTTGGCATGAAACACATTAGAAGGGAACGATACCGATTGAGATCACGCGTGCATAATGAAGGTGTAAAGGAGTTTTCGCCGAAGCTAGACGCGGGGGTTCGTTCCAGTGATGAGCTGACCGAACGTAGTCATCTGACCAGACCTAGAATTCGGTCAATGAATATGGAGAATGAAGACCAACAAAATTACCAAAGTCACGGAAGGATTAATCAAGCCAGACAGCTAGGATATGGGATTGGAAATCTAAGACATTAATTTGTGCCTCGGCAAGAATTGGGTTGTTGGTGATGGCAGTATTATGACGACGGACATATCGAAAAGTGCCAAGTTGAAAAAGTGAACACATCCCCAGACCTTCTGCCCAGACCCATGTACATACACAAGCGTCTACTGGTCTGTGCGCCACAAGTCACTGTACCTGTGCAGCGACAAACCGGTGGGTACAAACGGCATCTATTTCGGCAGGCTAGCAACGGCCTCTCCGTTATGTGCATTTCCACCGAGCACCTGGGCACTGCACCGAGGCATGGAAGCATGGAAGCATGGAAGGACGGAAGGCATTGCGCCCGCTCTTTGCCGCGTATTCTCACCGTATGTTACTCAAACCCAAACGAATGGCGCGGCATGATATCATTTTGAGCACGTTGGCAATTGAATTCTTCAATTGACGGACCGAACACATTCGCGGCTTTCGACCCTTGTTTAATTCCCTGACCGCGTGATACGATTGTCACTCGACCGTCGTCACATGCAAACTACCCTCTGCAGCCCATCAATCTTTACGGCCAACAGAAGCGCGGGCATTAGGCGCCACGAAATCTTGAGCCCTATGCCATTAGGCGCAATGACGACTTCGCATAAATGGCCATTGGAAGGCCGACGTAAGAGTAGCCGCTTTCAGAAAACACAGGGCCTCGATGGGGTCGTATAAAAACTGACGGTATCCCAGCAAGTAACAGCAGCAAGGATAGGTTCCATCGAAACATTACAGAGGATGTGGCTTCACCATGGCTTGTGAACATTGTGACGATAGGGTATTATTAGCCATCGAACGATCCCCTGCCCGCAATCCAACATGATATGCATCTTCTGGGAAGGGGTGGGGATGGGGGAGTCGCCTTACTTTGCAGCACCATTCGAAAAATGGTATTTGTGTGGGTGAGAACAAATCAAAGAGACGGGCTCGCTGGCTCGATAACTAAAAGACCATACAGTAGCGCGTGCATCTGCAAGCAAATGAGTCAGTATGCGAGGTCTAGTGAGGCGCAAAGTTCGGCAGTTCCACAAGCCCCCTGCGTTCTAAACCCCTTACCTCTATAACTAACATGCCATGTTAACGCTGCACGATACATACTATAACACCAGCGAGATCGGCGCTTGAAAGCCTGTAATTTAGCCCAGTTTAGACGGCACAATAACATGGGCAAAAATATAATATGAGGCAATGGGATCTCTCGACTTTACTAACAGAAGAGCACGTAGAAGTGGTGGTTTGACGTTATCTCCGATACTTCCGAAGATGTAGCATGAAAAATACTCTAAAATGCGGTTGTTTCACGCTTTGGCGCCTACAGGTAACCTAACAGTCCTCTCGGCAGTTACTGGCGCGCTAAAGGCATTCGAAGGGGCGTACACTAATGTAGTTAGGCTTAAGGTACTTCTTGTAGGTATAGTACGTGCCTAGTCCTTCGTAACAAAACACACACTAGCCACAAGCTCGAATGCAAATCCCTGAGAAGCTGAAAGACAACAGGGACGGAAATCGTGGGGCAACAAACGTAGTTGCAACCCGAGGCCGAAAGTGGCTTGTGAGCGGCCTCCGGCTCCACCTGCGCCACTATGCCAGCACATTTAGCCGTGATTTTCCCCTCAGTCTGCCCCATATTACCTAAAGTGGACAGGAATTAGCCACAGGAGAACCTCAAGGAGACATTACCACGTTTCACAGATTGAACGATGACTTCATAGGTAGCGGACGATCACATCGGCCTGGAATTTCAGCTCTGGAGGGTGCTGCCGACACGATTGGTAACCCAGCAGCTGTCGACGAGGCGAAAGTTTCAACAAAGGTTTCAAAATAGAAAGAAAGTTTGCCTCTAACAGCAATTTGCAGGTGCCGTCGGCTGAATCTCGCAATCCAGAACCAACCACTAATTTCGAAAACGCCAACTCACACTGACTCACTTACCACCACGCGTCAATCACACAACCCCATCTTTCGCAAGAAATCCTTGTCTCGTCTCTCCGCCTCAGCATCATCCTACATACAGACGTCATTAGGGCCGCATATTTGGGACGTTTTCTATATTCGTAGATGCTGCACCTTGGTCGATCTTCACCGCTGAGTAATTGTATAGTACATCGGGTTTTGTTGGGCCGGGAGAGCCGAGAAAGCCGGGAAAGCCCAAACAGACCGTCAGGCCTAAGTTGAGGCCATCGTCTTCGACCAACTACTTACCCAACCTATGTGATTAGGCACGAAGCCTATCCTCGCCAATTTTTAAGCCCCATGCTCATATATCACATGTTCCCGATCATTTGATATCGAGGCCCTTGCCGGTATCCGCTATCATTAATACATTAGCATGGCGGTGAACAAACGGGTTAATGTTAAGGCCGATAGCCGCCACCCGGCCATGGGGCTTTCACAACGAACGAGACCTCCTCCTAGAAGGCTACTACGCCACTAGGTTAGTCGAGATTAGTATATCATGTGCCTCTGTTTCTCTAGACAAAGGTAGGACTTAGGACAAGTATCACGAAGTTCCCGTGAGGGCACAAAAAGATGAATGGGGCTGTGAAATATCGGTCTCAAATCCGGTGCCAATCGTTGAGTACTTGAAGATTCAGAAAATATAATGGAGTTTAGGACTAAAAGTAACTTTATCAAACCCCAGAAAACTCTGCATGCTAGCAATTTCAAATCTTGCAGCCTAACAGCATCAACATCAATCAAAAGCTTGCAACTTACCTATCGTGTTAAGCAACACAGCTCCTAGATCAGCATTGCGGCCTATCTATATGACTTATCTAAGAACGACTTCTTATATATGTATCAGCACGCTTTAATGAACACCAACTATTGTTTTTCCAAAGGCAATTCGAAGTCTCCTACTATTCACAAACAGATAGATTAGATAGACTATAGTATATGCCAAGCCCTACTATGAGGTGTATTCCTAGTACAACCTGCCTTCCTTTTTAGGTTGTGGCAGGGAGATCTTCCCGTGCGCCATGTGCGGAGTTCTACACCAAGATATGAGCCTCTTTGAATACGGTATACGGCTTTACTGACATCATCTCTTACTAGCCCATCCCATGAGATAATCAGAGGGAAATCTCTCGCTAACAAGACATAACCAGAGAAATTCTACATAACAACTCATACAATTAAGAATTCATTCCTAGGCCCGGGTGCAGCATGCTGGATCCTAGTGCCGGGTATGCTACTCACAACGTGGAATGTGTAAGTGAACAGATGCCTTCTTACAGGACCCTATATCGCAGAGGAATAGAGAAAAATCAACATTGACGATGGTAGTGCAATGCTCTTTCGATCAACCCAGCCCTCCACGACAAAGTAATTCCACGGTAATTCCACCGTGTACGCCCAACATATTGACGACTATTGGTCTGCCAATGCTGCTCTTCGGCCTTGGTGTATAGTCTTGCCGCACACCGCGGTTGAAACATCAAAGGTGATAAAATTCATTGTTGCGAACTAGTGTGCATTCGGCGTCCGAAGTGGCGGGCACGCCGTTTTTGCGGACTCTAGTAGCATCGACGAAGGTGTCACAATAGACTTAGGTACGTGTTGTGATAGGGAAAACTGTGTATTGCAATCGTATTGACATGGAAATAGGGTTCCTTAATAGTACAACGTACAACCCAGGCACTCGGCTTGCGTCCCTAGGCCCAGGCGGCACTTGGGCCTCTGTCTATGAAGCTCTTACACCGCATGGTATAGCCGTGACCGGTGGGCGTAGCGCCCAAGTAGGTGCGGATGGTTTTCTTCTCGGCGGGGACAACTCGCTCTTCGCGCATTCTTACGGCCTGGCATGCAGCAATGTAGAGAATTTCGAAGTCGTGCTTACTGATAGCACTATCATCAATGCAAATGCGACAGAAAACGCAGATCTCTGGCTTGGGCTTCGCGGTGGTTCGGGTAATCTAGGGCTCGTGACGAGTTTCGACATGCGCACGATCGAGTATGCTGACCCATCAAACCTCGCTATCTGGGGAGGCGGAATTGTACTGGCCTCGAAATGCGACAGAGGCTGTGGTTGATGCCCTGGTGCGCTTTGCCGATCGTATTCCTGATGACACAGATTCGGGATCTTACTACTTGTTTGCTTAGATACCAAACTACCCCTCCCCCGAAAATACCGTAATATCTGTGCATTGGACAATATTCGAAACAAGGTTGCGCCGGCAGCCTACGATGACTACCTGGCTATTGGGGGTGCATTGATAAACACGCTAAGCTCGCGGACTCTCTTAAACCGAACGATAGATGGCGATGCCGTGGAGGGTTATCGGTAAGTTGTAATACCAAACAATACTAAGAATCTTCTTGACAGACATCAATTTCTTAATTAGGAATGTATGAGTTACCGGCTCGTATCTTAACGACGCACGTGTACTACACTTTGCCCTACAGAAACAGCAAACAGTCATACAGCACATAAAAGACGAAGTCAGTGAGGGAAATGACGAGGGACTCAGCGCAATGCTACAGTTGCACCCTCTCACAAAGCCTATGGCAATTAATGGCGATGGCCCCAATCTTCTCGGGCTGGAAAAGCACGTTGCGAACGGGGACACTGGGATACAGACACTCCTTGTGTTAACAGCAAGGAAACCAGAAAGCTGGCCTATCCTGCAGCATTTTGGGCGGCAATTTCAGGATGCTGTTGACGCATACGCGAATGAGCTGGGAGTGAACTGGGGTTGGAAGTATTTGAACTACGCAGACGTGTCTGATGATCCGTTTCGGACTTACGGGGAGGAGACCGTGCAGCAGCTGAGGCGAATTTCTCGAAAGTATGACCCAAACAGGAAAACAGGGTTTAAAATACCTTGAGCCCATACAAGATAATTGTATTGTAATGCTGCCGGGTATCAATTTACGTACTATTGGCTCGACGCAATTATGTGACCACCGTATCGAACTTGATTGGTGCGATCTCTATTGACTAATGCTATCACATAGTTTCGATGCCGTAAGTCTTTTCCTTCGTTTTGGGAAAGGGGGGGAAGCAAAGCCACATTCACTTTTATTGGGTAGTATGAAGAGGACGATCTAGTCTTGGTCAAATAATAGGAATTAGTTATTAAGAGTTTTTAGTAACAACATATGGTTATTCCGCCTTACTTTACACTCTGTCACATGACCACATATTCCTTTCCATGAAGTGCCTCATACATTACCGATAGCAGCCATCCATTAGAAGAATTCTCATAGTTTTTGAGCACGTGTTCGCTATACATTCATACATTAGCTTCCTAGAAGTTTTTTGGTTGGTGATCCGTAGATGGTAGAATGCTGGGAATTGACGCCTTTTAATCTAGAACTCGCAGATTCCTCTTAGCTCATATTATAAACATATCATAGATGAGCATAACGATAACTAGGTTTCTAAGGATGCGGATGTAGGGAAACAGATGCAGTTGAGGATTGCATCATCTTAGCCATATCGCTAGCAACATCGATAAGCCTTTTGGAATATTCTGCCTCAACGAAAAAAAAAAAATTGGAGACTACTTTAATTGGATGTTTGATCGTGTCACATAGGTCGCTATATACCTAGCATGCAGGAAAAAATAGTGATTTGACGCTCGTGGCGCACTAAGTGGAAGGTATCGCGATTCGAATCTTCGGGAATTTCCCCTTGCATTTCGACGACGCACTCGTGCTCCTCGCAGCTCTGGTGTTGGATGCCACGTGTCTACAAAATCTCGATTCTCTATACCTGATTGAGGCTATCAGTAAAGGGATCACATTTCCATTTATAGAGGGGCTCCCCAAGATCCTTAGGATATCAAAATGGTCGATGATCACCTCCGCTCTCAACAGGACTTCAGTGTATTCGGTGAAGACATCATTCTTCTACTTCTTCTACACTCTAGTTCGGGGGTGCCGTATTCTACTGGACCACTGCCGTTATAACTTTCATATTCTAGATCTATTCTATGTTTGCCTCCATTATTATCTGCCCGCATTTCGGTGCTGATTCTGGTTAGTGATTGATATGTCTCGTTGACGAAACGGAAGTCACCAATTCAACGTTCATAAACAGCCGGGTATTCCTCAAGCCCAAATCGGCATGCGAGAGGACTCTCTAATGATATACTTAATGCCGTTAGTGATAGCATATGTGATACTTTAAGTATGTGAATTTCCTGTCTTTCAGACGAGCTTCAGTATTCAAACCCTCCTTTTCAGCCGTGTCGTTACGAGCTAGTCATCGTCTTCTGTCAACGCTGCGGCTGGGAGGGTCATTAGGTAGCATCAGACACTGCTCCTCGAAAGTCCGATGAGGAACGCGCTCACGACCCGAAGGCGTCAAGCGTCAACTCGTGCTATACTCACGAGCGCGGATAGCTTCCTTAACAGTGAAGGTCAGAGAAGTATCAGCACCAAAGACGTTATGATAGAGTCTAGATCTTATCAGCTCGACGATCTAGATTATCACACCCTCCACAAAGTTGATTTCGGAGCTCCTCATGCTCCTCGTTGAGGAATCACCAGAAAATTTTCTCTTCACTCAAGGATTCACGAAAATTGTTGAATTAGACTTACGGAGTCGACTTCTTCAAGGGTAAGAAGATAAAGCCACGATGTCCTTGAATTTTTTAAGCCCTTAAGCGACTAATGCACTACGGAAAAGCCGTCGGTATGAATAGCATAACAATCCATCAATAAAAACTTATTACCCAACCTTCAATTGTTATGTGCTGAGGTTCAAGCTCACTACGTTATCGTGATTATTATGGTTTATAAATCATGTAAAAGTTTTCATCCCTTAGGGGGAGTGTCGTATAGGGGATACCAATTTCGGATGCCAGAACCTCCAGCCCTAGAGGCTCGCATACCAATTATATTACCAACACTTCAACATTTGTATGCAATATTGAACACCCGGTACAAAAGCGTCTGTTGTCTCATCGTGACGCTTACGGCGGTCTCGCCGCCAGGCCTCCATTTCCCCATCGGTGTGTTGATCTTACTAGAGCACTAGAAAGGAACGGTCGAACCCCTCTGGGGTCTATTTCTGGTCTCAACAGGGTTAGATTATATTTGTGGAAACATTGAAAAACAAACGTTTCCCTCCGGCAAACTCGGACCCCATGCCGATTATATGACCTACTTGAGACTGTTCATGGTGTATTATCATCAACTGTGAAAAGAGACCATGAGCTACAGCGTCGTAGATATTGCGACATTGGTAGTTAGGAGTGATAAACTGTTAGATTTGGGGTAATATGACCCATTTGTGGCATCTAGATAAGCTACTGTTACTTCGTGATACTAGATAAGGGGTATTTTTTCTTACACTTGCTTATTCCCGGGGCGCCATTAGGGATGGAGGCACGTGTACAATTTTGATGGAGGTTCAGGAGCCAGCTACTAGCCTGTAATAGGAACCTAGTGCCGACCATAGTAAAGCTTATCTACGGTGTAATACCGGCATATGCAACGACATGGAGACTATCGTCGTGGAAAAAGGTGCCCAAGGTAGGAAGATGATGGCTACCGGCGGCAAGCCTAGAGTGCGAGTGTAGGTATAAAAAGGCTCACTCTGTCCCCTTGCCGTCTGGTTCACTCACTCAAGGTAAGGCGACATGACGACACGAGACTCGAGATGCACACACTCAGGATCATCGCAGCGCTGATGGCAGCCGCCCACGCGGCACGCCCATTTCTCGAGGAACCGGATACAGGCCTTGACCGTACCGTCGGGGATCTCGCCGTCGGTGTTCTGCCTAACCTCACCGACAGTATGCTGCCCTAGAGTCATTTTTTACTTGCCAAGGCGACAAGTGTGTCTCTGCTCTCAATTTTCCTCGAAGATTATATGCTGACCCCTGCGGGCTACTTATCATAGTGGTCTGTCTGCATGACTTCGATTGGGCTGCCCGCAACTATCTGCCTGCCCTCAACTACACCTACTGTATGTCTGGGACGATATCTCCCCTCTCCTGTCTTCTGTGTGCTGACAGACACACGCCCAGATCGCCAGGCGGCCGGAGGTGAAGGCTCATACCGTAATAATATGGAGGCCTTCGCGAATTACCGCTTCATTCCGAGGCAGATGCAGGACGTCACTGCGCTGAATTCTACCTTGTCGTTCGTGTTTCCAGGCTGCATGACTACTTTGCGACTCTTGTGACGGCAGCTAATATGGGCTTAGTACTTCTATTCTGGGCTACAACTTTAGCTTGCCTTTCTTCATCGCACCAGCCTCTCGTGGGGCTTACGGCCACCCGAAAGCCGAGGCTGGCCTTGTCGAGGCAGCTGGCCGCGAGGGCATCCTATACGCTGTAATCCTTGCCTGACAGTTGCTAAACCAAGATTCCACTGACTGAAACCGCAGAGATCTCAATACGCCACGCTCTCTATCGAGGAGGTCCACGCGCTCAAGGCTCCCGGTCAGGTTCTTTTTCAACAGGTAACTGAATGGCCACATCCCCTCTACTGGACTCCGCTAATGTCCCTTCTCCAAGTTCTACCGCGCGCCGACACTCGAGGAAGACCAGGCCAATATCGACGAGATTGCTAAGGTGGGCGTTCAAGGCATCATGCTGACTATCGACACGTCGTCGTATGGCTCAAGGATAAGGGGCTTTCGCTATGGCTTTGATGCCACGTACGTGTTACTATGCTTCCCTCGTGGCCTTCTATTAACTGCAGCTGGACAGCGAGAATCGCGGTTACCGGAACGTAACTGTAAGGACGTGGCGAATTTGAGTTTCCAAAGAGTTTCACTGACCCTGAATGCTGCTCCAGTGGGACTACTACAAGACCCTACGTAATATGACGAAACTCCCGATCGTGCTCAAGGGCATCACAAACCTCCAAGATGCCAGAGATGCCGTTGCGAATGGTGTCCCGGCCATTTACCTGTCCAATCACGGGGGTCGCCAACTCGAGACGAGCCCCTCGGCTCTCGAGGTGGCTCACGATATCTACCTGCAAGCGCCCGAGATCTTTCAACAGATTGAGGTGTACGCCGATGGCGGCATCCGTTACGGATCCGATATTCTCAAGCTCTTGGCTTTCGGCGTCCGCGCTGTTGGCCTCGGCCGTCCTTTCATGTTCGCTAACGTCTTCGGCGTCGACGGTGTGCAGCGCGCTATTCAGCTCTTGAGGAACGAGGTATCCCGCGACGCTGCTAACCTGGGTCTAGCTGACCTAAAGGCGCTCAACACTTCTTGGGTACGGCTCAGAAGCTCACCTGACTTGGCCATTGCGCCCCCCGCCTTTATCAATACTGACTTTATGCTTGCAGATTCAAACGGTACAGAGTGCCTGGATTGGATTCCCCTAACCCGACGACCACAGGCTAGCGGATCTTGGAGGCGGAAGGGCTTATAGACACTACGTTGAATGTCGGATCTTTGGAGGGGCCATGTATTGCAAATATTATATGCAGGCTCGTATGCGATATTATAAGGGTCGATATTTGATCCTAAAAGTAATAAAAACGAAGATCGTATTCTTCGATTAATCTACCGAGTTGTTGGGTATGCGATTTGTGATAAAGTTTCAGCGATCGTGAAGAGTTGTTTAAATGACGACCTAACAGCCAATTCTGCTTAGTGAATCTCGGCCGCAGTTATCTAGCTTGAGACCTTGGGGATTTTACCCGTTTAGTCTCCTTTCTACTGCCCTTTTCCATTGCCGCCGTCGCTCGCGCGCTTGCGACCACAGCGTCCACCACGTTCCCCGAGAACATGGCTAGCCTAAAGGTCCACGGTCGGGCAACAAGCTGTTATCAATCCATTTTCATCTACTTTATAGAATATTCATGCGAACAAGTTGGTAGCTTTTAGATCGGCCCGTCCTGTACAATATAAGCTTTGGTCTAATTGCATATAATATAAGGTGACAGCTGTGTTACCTAGCAATAGAATTTAACGACCTCGTAGGGAGGTCCATTACCACATTTCCGACAAAACGAAATTCGGAATTCGAAATTTGAAATTCTAGGTTTGCCCCACTAGTTCAGCACCTACTATACATATCTATAGCTCATATAAATCAATCAATTAATCAATCAATTAATTAATTATATATTTTTATATTGTAAAAATGTTATGACATTTTAAATAAGTGTTGCGTTGTTTTACGATTGCGTACGATGGTATTGATGGAAAACTTTGGCGTCGATCTAACTGCAGACTATAGATGTGGCC
This sequence comes from Xylaria sp. Z50, assembly GCA_037356035.1. Classification (NCBI taxonomy): domain Eukaryota; kingdom Fungi; phylum Ascomycota; class Sordariomycetes; order Xylariales; family Xylariaceae; genus Xylaria; species Xylaria sp. Z50. The sequence continues at coordinate 46,502 of JBAWJU010000006.1, forward strand.
TGCGCGCTATAGTCAGCCAGTTAACCTGCTGTGCAGACCTTACCATACCAACTAGGCCATATAGATTAGTTAGTCAGTCAGTCAGTCAGTTAACTAGTTAACTAGTATTAAAAGACCTAGGTTCAATAAGGCGTTAAGAATTCCTTTTTTTTGGTTCTACTATGAATGGAATATAGTGGGGCAAACCCAGAATTTCGGATTTCCAAAAACTAAAATTCGTTTTGTCGGAAATGTGGTAATGGCCCACCGTCACCTCGAGCAAGGATCATGTTTTCGGATGCTAGAACCCCCAACCCTAGAGGCTTCCATACCAACCATTTAGCATTTGTATGTAAAACGTGAAGCATGACTAAAGGGGAGGGAGATAATATATGAATCCAGGTGCAGCGTTCTATTGTCAATTTATATTCCCTTTTCTTTTTTCTTTTTCTTTTGGATAACGTCGGATAACCCAATTTTGGCTCCCTGCAATCTCACAGATAGATCCCAGTGGTTGTATAGGGGTAAGGGGGTGGTTAAGGCCATTTAGTTATAAAACGCTGTACTATAAGTCCTTTATACTATAGAGCATGTCTAGAAATCCGTCAGCGATGTTCTATTTATACACAATGAGTTGACTCGTGAGCCCTTACTAAAGGCGACGATTCGGTCGAGGTAGGTGTGGTAGAAGACGTGTCATCTGTCGTCTTAGAATCATCCGTGTCTACTGTCGGACTTCCATCGTTGCCGATTGTCACGCTAGATAGAGTGTTAACATATTTACCGCTCATATAGCAGGGACAGACACTCTTACGATGGGAACCCCAGGAATGGTGGGTTTGGAGGAGGTGGATAGACACCGGGAACATCAGGTATGCCAAACAATAGCAGCCCCGAGTCACCAGGGGGGCAAAAGAAGCACCCAAACAGTATCGGTACCTCAGTGCCGTCGATATTGGTGTGAGTCGCAGTAGTGACAGATACGGTCGACGTTGAGACGCTGGTGAGCGGTGGAAATGTAGTTAATGGTGGCAGCTCTTCCGATGTTGTTGGTGATGTCGCCGGTGTAGAAGATGGTGTTGTCGAGGTTTGGGGCGAGGATGAGGATGATGATGATAAGGTCGCAGATGAAGTCAGCGTAAAGAAAGATGACATGGTAGATGAGGATGGCGATTGTGAGGCACTCGTTGTGTTTGAGAACCTCCGAATTAAATGTGCTCTCTGTGCCGCGTTGGCCTTTCCTACGGGTATGTTTCGATAGTCCTGATGGCGGACTTGCATTCCAGTAACGAGGGTGATTATTAGCCCAAAGATGTATATGAGAGACAATTGAAACCAAGCCATTCTCCTAGTCTCAGGAGACATTTTCGTTCGGTTTCCTCTAATGATGTTTGATATACTAGATTAGAACTAGAGTGTTGATCGGATCAATGTTCAATCGTCAAGAGGAGAACGACTCCCCATTGACTTCAGATCTGGTATTAAAGGCATGTTTTAAACTTCGCCCTGTAGGTAAACGCGTTCTATATCCAAGATTATTAAAATTAGCTACGATATCAGGGTACTTTGTGCCATGCACTACTTAGACCTTTGGCGCCTCTAAGCTGACTCCAGAGCCTTCCTTCAGAAACTGGGTAGTATAGATATGAAACAGGCCAGTCTGGCGTTCTGCATAAATCATTAAAACACAGGGTTGCTTCCTGATGGCTACTAAGAAGCCACGAGCGCTTATCTGTGACATTTTGGGATGCTTTAGTTGCTGATCATTGATATTCAACAATGAACTTCCCAATGCTAGCCGGTTAGGATTCCCCGTAGTATTCCCCAATAGAGGGCGAAGTAACAGAGCTGGAATTTCGAGTTTGGCCACGGCCTTTTCAAGCCTGCTAATTACAAGCCACATTATGATTTTGGGGGCCGAACCATTCCTCCTGGTAGGATAGCCGCTACCCAGCAGCAAGGCTCAATGGCATGGCAGATAGTCAATATTACTACGTCACAAGGATGATTACATCTCCTCGAGTTTCATATTCAGGTGGCTTGCTTATTGTTGAAGTAGTAGGTATATGAGTGGTTCAGTTCAGTTGATTGACTTGGTAACTAACTGATGAGTAGGTGGGAAGACCTCTTATATATACACCATTTGCCCCTATTCGTAGATTAACATGACAGTGACTCCTTGACCCCTTATACTTTCGACACTTATTAACTTGCTTATTCGGGCAATCTGCCCATCTCGACGTGATCTCGAACATTATGCTGAATCTATTTTAACATGAAACATTGCTTCACTTTGACGCTGGCGCCATCCCATCAAAGCTGAGCTTGAAATAGGAAACTCAAGAAATAGTTACTCGATGGGCAAACGAAACTGTGGCAGTGAAGTTCAATTAGCTCCTTGCATCTTTTGTGTTGTGTTCATGTATATTTAGTACTAGAGCTATGAATGAGAAAGGGGTACGCGGGTGCTGTTTTCCACATATGTTACAGAAATCCGCCCAATTTTGTGCATTCAAAACTAACTTCCCCATCAGAAATTTAAGCAATATTTTATATTTAATCAATTTCCTGAGATATGTCTCTGTTTATATTCCCCGCGTCGCAAATCGCCCGAGCTGTCATCGTCCTTGTCCTGTCCACGCCAGCTATCCAGGGAATATCTGTCGGTGATGTATTCGAAGTAAAGGCAGGGACCACAAAGGGAGGATGCGACGGGAAGAACATTGACGGATGGTTTGCGGATACCTTGACTCTTGCAAGTTTAGCATCAAGCGGTGCAGCAGCTACAGACCAAGATAGCAGGAAATATTTGCAGACATTCTTCAGCATCGGTCCTCAGGGCGACGCAACACGGGCCGGAGGTATCTATCATCTTACCGTAGATTTTGGAACTTGAGCTTGCTAACTAGTTGATTCTTTATTAGGCCCAATTGGCCAGGTAAATGATGTCCTCAACATGAAAAGTATACCTCCAGGGGGGAAGCCGATGCTCTATTGCAACTCAGACTGGCTACAAGGTAAGTGGCCAAGAAAGATTATTCCTTTCTAGAGATCGTTAGACTAAATATCAACCTTGTTAGAGCAAAAATGGGACGACATAGCATTCGACGACGCAACAGGACTTCCACGTACCGACCAGAAGAAGGTTCAAGATATCTTTTCAAGGGACACAAATGGCTTGGGTATGTATATCATCACACCTCAACTGAACTTCCAACTGAATGCTTAACCCTCTTACTCAGTTCCTTTCTGGTCTGATGACCTGCGCCAGTACCTGAAAGCAGACTCTGGAGACTACTGCTCTGATAAAGAAAATCTAGCAGCTACGCAAGACCAAACAGCCCCCAGCACAGTCACACTCTGCATCGACAACTTCTCGAGCACGCAAGGCGACACTTTAGCTAATGTACCCTCGGTGACAAAGGAGAAGGTTTCTGTCTCGACCCTCCAAGTCCACTCCCTGACTCTCTTCCACGAAATGTTTCACCTCGTTCTTGGGACTGCAGGCACACCAGATCATAGCTGTAAGTAATCGGAGCCCCAGTGCACATTGTACACCCAGTTAATAAAGATGAAATAAATAGATAGCCTGAACTCCATCGTGAGATTTGGCACGGCAAAGGCGATTCAAAACCCAGAATCCTACACGTTTTACGCCCTAGCATACCATCTAGGACAGAACACGCAGTTCACGTTTGCCAATTCTAAATCTGCAAACAAGCCGCCCGCACCAAATCCGAAGAGATCTAACAGTGGTTCAGACGTAGGCGTAATGGCGAGATTTCAGATCGGTAAACGGGAGCTGGCTAAGGGTGTTTGGGTAGCGTAGATCGATAATTTCTGAAGATCTGTGTAGCTCGGTGTAGTATTCGTTATTCAAGAATTAAATTTGTATTCCTATTTTACATCGCTCAATAGGTCTCATAAAATAGAATATAGATGCAGATGATTTGTTATGTAATGAATGAGTGGCTCCGGTAGCTTGGCACCATGAGAATAGAGATTGTGTGATTCCCTTTGTCAACCAAATTTAGGCACTTTCTTGAAATCTACATGGGTATCTTCCCACCCAAGTGCGCCATACGTTTTCAAATCTTGCCCAAAAGCATCCAATACCAGAACCTTATTTGCCTCACCATCTTTGGGGGGTCGCATCTCCGTCGTTTTGAACTTCTCCTCTGCCTCACGATCCTTCCAATAATGGCACCATAAACAGGCAACGGTGTCCTGGCTCCTCCAAATCTGTAAGCCCTCTGCCCAACCGCAAGTAGGAACCCCCCTGTACGGAGATAGATGGGCTTTGCTACCATCGATGCCAACACCCATTGTCAACACGAGACCACGAAGGCTTCTAACCCCCTCGCGTATTTGCGACGGGAGGTGAGCTGGGAAATAGACGGTGCGAATCTCCGTGTTGGGCCCGAAGCGCCACCAGAACGTCACCCTGTCGAAATCGACGACTTGTGTGATCGGTTCCGCGGAAGTAAAGGCTGTTGTGAGACTGGCAAGAAGTTCGCGATATTGGGCCGAGGTCTTGAATCCTTCGTAGTCCTGGCGTGATTCCCAGATGACCACGAGAAGGTGTTCGCCGTTGGATTCCGCTATAGGGCCGTAGTAAGCGTCATGGATGCGGCTATTATTGCCAATTGCTAGAGGTTTGAAAATGGACGGCTCGAGAGCGTTTGAGCTCGGAAGCTTGAATCTGGTCCACGATGAGACACGCCCGCTGCTCATGGCTATGTGTATCACTGTTTTTATAGCTGAGGGTATCTAGTTAGGTAGCACATAAGCAGACCAGGATGCCGTTTTACTCCGTTTCGCCGCCACACTTGGCGCCACAACCATTTTCTACTGTTGATGGCGAATGAATTGTCGCCAGTCTCCCTCGTTTCATTCTCAGAAGACCTTGAATAGAGAGATATTGGTAGCCTTTAACTCGCATTTTTATGTATTATTTTAACTTCTCTTTACTAGCTTAAAGTGAGATAAAGCTTGCAACAACAACTTAAATCAATGATCTTGTCCCTATTTCAAAAAGTGAGGGTTGCATGGTACCCGGCCCTGTGGGTCACAGGTGGTATAATGGACTCCAAAACCTCCAATTCCGAAGGCTTCCATACCAACTCTTCAAAATTTGTATGCAACATCAAGCTGAATGCTTCTTTTTGAGCACGAAATTGATACCGTCCTGAATCACATCAGCAAGCGCACCCGGAATATTCAGAAATGGCGAGTGTCCAGACGCAAGATTGGCACTAAAAGAGCCACCCGGGAATCGAGTAAACATGATTTGTTGTGTCTCGATCGGCAGCTGGTTATCATCTTCAGTAAATATATAACCGACATTGAAGCCTTGGTTCCACGGTTCGTATGTGATCTCGTCTTTCAAGACCTGTGGAGACATTGGTTTCAAGGCATCGATGGCCTTGCTCGCCAACAAAGGTTCAACATCGGCATAGAAATTGTGAAGAGGGTCCTTGGGCATGAGGAAGTCATCCTAAGCATGCTTCGTTAGTATCCTTGATGCTATAATGGCCTAGGGTAAGAGACTGTACTCTAGTTACGTCCCATGAGGGCGAAGGAGGAGCAATCGACAACAAGGTTCGTCCGGAGGGCACAACGAGCCCAGCCAAGTAAAGGATTAAAGCAATGCCGCCTTGCTTTCCCTGTGCAGCGCGCTGCTCGACACTCAACCTATGGACGGCGTTCGACGCAACGATGCCGCCATATGAATGCGCGACCAAGACGATATCCTTGCCATCATCGATGAGCTTCGTCAACTGCGATCGCAGATGCACTGCATCACTATGCATTCCCACGCTGGCGTCTGTTGTGCCAACTGAGACTAGATCGGATGCTTCTGTTGCAAAACCGCGATCGGAGAGAATACTGCGCACGGAGTCGTAGATCCATGTGGTGTGATACCCACCGGGTAGAAAGAAGACCGTCGGTTTAGAAATAGCCATGTTGTGGAGTTATGACTAGGTAACTACACGCTGGGCCTAGGACATCGAGCGTCGAACAAGGCACACTTAGATGCTGCGTAGAAAGGAAAGGAAAGGAAAGAAAAGAATGCGTGGTTTTGCCCCCATGCTTGATCATTGCACTTTCAAGCATTTTTCGGATCCCGGTGCGAGAAACGGATATAACCCCGCGTGCTTCCGCATCCTCGGGTTGAAGTTTGATACCGTTTTGTAGTAATTATGTGTTAAGTCCTTGTGGTGAAGTAACAGGCATGCCGAGAAAAATAAGCTCATCCATAGCTGTGGGGAGAGAGCAGGGCACAAGACTAGGTATATCCATGCTGAGTATCTAAAATTATAGCCACGTGCGGGTATATTGCGCTTGTGCTAGCTAACTCCTTAAGACTTACTAGTATAGATACATAGCAACTACATAATAGAGCCTATCCCATACTTAACTAGACCTTTTTAAGATCTCTTGAAGCACTATAACCATTAGAGGATTTGTGCAGATCCTATTCTACGGTGTAGCTCTATCTCGGCTGCACTGAGCCGCCAAGATACAGTGTTGTTTCCCACGACTAGTGTGGTTCGTTTCGAACCAGAGCCGGGGACCCCTCACTAGAATTATTTCATTGAAACTAGCGGTGAAACAATTAAAATCATCACTTGAAAACGACAAGATAGTTTACGTAAGCCATCGACCTACTACACCGGAATGTGGTGAATGACAACACGGCAAAATGGTCTGGATTACTCCAAAGCAGTCTCGAAACTTTCGTGAGCGGTTTGAGCCTTGAAATGCCCTCTGAGAGGCTCACGGCAAAAGCTCTTATAGTGAAGGCAGACAAATGGATCGACCTGTTGGCTGTATCAATAGCCTCACAGAGGCGAGGAATCAAGAGTCTGAAGACAGAAAACGAAGGTCTACCGTAGAGCTTCAAAACAACTAAAAGATGGGGCACGGTTCTACTCATTGAAGAAGCCAAGGTTTTTATGGAACATTGGACTACAGGCGACCTTGGTCTCAATTTGGTAACTTTGCTTGCTACCTCAGCTCTTTCTTCTTTCATATTCTAAGCAACATTCTTCAGTTTTTTAGACACGTTACTCGAAGGAAAATTAGATATATGGCTATGTTTAGTACATGCTTAATCGTATCACATAAGTCACTACAAATCACAAAGGAACAACAACGTTACGAGTGGGCCAATCCCGATAATTACTATCTCATACTCAATATACTCCAGAAGTGCCATCTAAAAAAGAAACTGTATAGGAGGGTTTTTGTCACACAAATAGACACCGGCCTCCTGGAATATCAACCTTCCATGTCTCGATGTTGGAATTCAGCTGCACCTGCCCTTGTTGTAACTTTGGCATAGAAATACCTTGCGCTACCCGTAAACTACCCACTACGACACGGTTTCCTTTCTGGAAGTCTCTGAATATCAATGGGATTTTACCGAAGTAATCTGAGCATCGAAGGTTGCTTGTACTGGGGCGACTACTTTGGTGAAGAACTGATTTCTAAATCCCGAGTATAAGAAATTTAGTGTAGATGCGGGGCCGAGGAAGTGACACTGAATGCATCGTTGAACGGCATTGGCATACGATTCGCCCAATTCAAGCTCTATCTCTTGGCTTTCTATGACTTGATTCGCGGTCATGTAAGCATCTTGGACCGATGTCTCACACACCTCGGTGTTCATATCACGACGAAGCTGATTCAGTGTCTTGTTAAGTCCCAATTCAATGAGTAGCACGCCCAGTGCAAATAGGGTCTTGTGGCGTATCTGAGTCTCAAAGTAGCGATCCGGGTGGAAACTCCCCAAGGGCTCTGAAGGTTCCTTCTGGGACATGAATGTGTGCGAAAGGGTTGGGTAGGTCTTGGGGCGGCCAAAAGTTTTCTCTTGTATAGGGGGATCAATAAGGAGAGTAATATCTTCCTTTCCTAACCAACCCTCTTCAAGCCACTAGATATATGTTATTTAGTATAACACGAGAAGTTACAGATTTAGAGGAGGTACATACCGGTGTGCCGCAGAGTACAAGCACTGCCCAGACTACGGCGGCAGCGATTCCTAGTCTCTCTTTTCGAGAAAGGCGTATGTGGGCAACCTGCTTACCCTTTCCACTCGTGAAGTAGTGATCTGAAATGACAGACTCCAGTGGAAGACTCGAAAACATTGGGCTTGGTGATATGACCTTCTTCATATGGATGATCATCTCTTCTGCCGTGTCTGTGTGGAGCAGGTAGCCATCCCATTCTTTCTGACTTATCAAGCTACAAAGTCTTGTGATCAATTGAGTCTTGGGAAGGTTATTATTGTTGAGACCTAGGCAGTCTAACTGCAAGGATGCATGCTGCCCTTTTTTCTCTCGGGCTAAGACACATTAGCCTAGCTGGCGGTTTTGAGCAGTGACTATAACAGACCTGGCCTCCAACTCAGGTGAAGAAAATTACCAATTTTCTCAGCTATATAAACCTTGTGTTCCTCTGGAAGTAACGTAGGCGGAGGCTCTAACCGGGTAGTCGACGACAGGCTTGAATTCACAGCACACTCAGACGGGAGATTAACCTGTTTTGTATCGACACTAATTAATACCCTCTGCCAAGACTTACTTCCCACGCTTACACCATGTTCTGGGACCGACAAACATAGTTGGCCACCCTCTTTTAGGCCAGTATGCTGCCAAATTAGTTCCACGTTGCTTGGGTGCTGAGGGTCGGCGCAGTTTTTGCTCCAGGCTGCGGCTAGGGCTTCATGGACAATCCGAACATTCTTGCGAGTCTCGTCGCAGGATTTGACGTTGAACTTTCGTACGAGTTCCCAAGTCAGGGGGTCAGAATAATCAGAAGGAATTTCACGCTTTGGCTCCAAACAGTTCCTGAGAGCGTTATTACAGTATTGGAGCTCGTTGAATAGGTCGTTTCGTGCCCGACTCCCAAAAGTACGCTTAATTCTTCTCCATTCCCAAGATGCTCTGCTAGAGGTTGCGTCTGTCTATTTCGGCTAGGTGGACTAATGTCAGTATGTCTTCCATGTTTTGTTAGATGCTGCGTGACTATTTACTACCTTCCCATTACTGTCTATTTCGAGCTTCCCCAGAAGGCGCGAGGTAATACTATCCATATGCTCCAGTATATCGATGAATTTGTTGGTAGCAGTCGGGTTCGACTTCGCGTAGTTTTTGATGTACTTCCTGGGGAGTCGGCTTCAGCAGCCCAATGCTCTCAAGGGTAACGTCAAGTTGTTGTTTCTGTACGAAAATATTCCGACGAATCCCTTTTAGGATCTTTTGCTCATAGCTTTTATAATTCTTACTTTTTTCAACCACATCGAGATAGCATTCAATCGCCATGATTGCAACAGGCAGAGCCCCAAACACTAAGCCCACAGCCTCGGCCATGCTGACCTAAGTTGAAAAACTAGTTTTGGACAGTATCTATCTGAAACAGATATGTGTTTTAGGAAGGGAGGCCGTCTATAATAACTTTTGGTCTGTGAAGCTCGATAAGCGGTAGGACCATCCAAAAGTGTGTTTGGTATCCGAAGATTCCGATTGATGCGTCGCGCTGTATAATCTATTATGAATTATAGCCAATGACCTTTTGGTAACCCCGCACACATCTCTGCCGCCGATTTCGCTCTCCTAGTCTAAGATACAGGCTTTTAAGGTAGAAGTAACCATCCAACTGAATAATAACATTGAAACGTCGTCGGGAACTAGCTCACAGCCAACTTGAGGTCTAGTGAAATATCTATAGAAGGTGAAGAACAGAGCAACGAGATGACCCAGGCCCCAGTTACAACCCCAGGTATCATGGCAAGGGAGAAGCCTCTGGGGACGCTATATTCTAATTGCTTAACCTCATATCAAAATTTTCTAATCAACTGCGGCCGCAACAATAGCTTAGAATCGAGCCCGGGGCTAGAAAGATGTTATGAAGAGTATTCTAGGCTTAAGATTTGGGGCTACCAGAGGAGGGCAACTCTAATGCCGTCAGTGCCTGGTTCTCTAGAAGCCATTGTGCAAGACAATCCAGAACTCCAGAGCACCCTCTTTGAAATATTCGAGCAAATAATAGACAGTTTTCATCAAGATAAGTTTATCAATAACACATTCGAAGTCAATGCTGATTTTCTATAGTTGGTCTATCGTCATCGGAACCCAGTGTGGAATCTTTGGATCTCCTGGTAGATGACTATAACACCGATGATGATTCAGAGATACAGTCGCATGTATCTGATGATTCAGACGTCACTTCAGGAATACTAAGATGCGTCTTCGAAAATATAGAAGAATTATACCGTCTCAACAACCTCATTCGTCGACCGCGATTGACTAATAGGTACCTACGTAGTACTCGGCCTATTTTCACTCAGTCCTGTCAACAAGAATTCCAGCATGTAAGACAGAAGTTCGTTGAATGGCAGAAAGAACAGGAGGATGAGGTACTACAAGATCAGGACATAGAATCAACATCAAAGATAGTAGAACCGCCCAAAGAGCAAACAGAGGAAACAGCAACCCTCGAATTGATCAAAAACAGGAAGGCTGCCGAAGAGAATCCTAATTCACTCGAGATGGTATTGTCGCATCGATTGGCTCTGGCAAACACGAAACGCCGCCGGCAACTCCAGTACTGGGATATATACCCATATAGAATAGACCCCGAGACAGAGACAACCCCGCCGATAGTTCGGGAAGCGACCGTTCCACAGTCCAGGGCATTCACCTTTTCAACGGTAGCTAGGTCCGCCATCGTTCCTAATCAAGCCAATCCGGATAAGAATGAGGCTATACGGACTATCTACGCGCCGTCTTTAATTGGAAAAAATGTATCGTTGCGAGTCCCTGATCCGCCACTTCCAGGTGACCCCGAAAGTGCCTTTGAATGTCCTTACTGCCACATGATACTCCCTGTTGCAGATATGAGGGTCAGATCAAACTGGAAGTAAGTCCTACGACACAATTGTGGGTATAATAGTATTGACTTAAATAGGCGCCATGTATTTCGAGACCTACGGCCCTATGTATGCACATTTTCTGAATGCTCGGATCCAGATCGACTCTTTACCACGCGGCGAGACTGGGTCTATCATGAAATGCAACTTCACCGCCGACAGTGGATATGCCAATCATGCAATTTTGGGTATACCTCTAAATCGGAAATGGCTAGCCATGTACGATGGGTTCACAATTCTTCCATAAAAGGTCGCGAACTCAACGCTGTACTGGGTATAAGCGAGCGGCCAATTGACGAGACCCAAGTTGATAAGTGCCCATTTTGCTACAGTACCATGAGTACGAAGAAGCTATTGGACCATATAGCGGGTCACATGGAAACGCTGGCATTATTCTCGCTGCCACAGAATTATGAAGCCACTAAAGAAACAGAAGAGGCCCTGTCTCATATACCCGGCGTTCCACGAACTATTAGAAGCCTATCTAGTACCAGAGAGTCAGCTCTCAGTCATTCTTCTCATCCGCCTGTAGGTAGTCAAACCCATAATACCCGACCCAAACCTTCCACTACGGTAAAAAAGGAAACGGCGGGCGGCAGTCATAGCTGGCTAGGCGGGATGAGGGTTTTCTATTGTGTAGGTTACCCCCCTTTTTTTAACGCAATTTAATGTTTAGTGCTCACCTATCTAAGTGCGAGTGCGGCCATGGACCATGGAACAATTCTATTCATAGCCATTGTCAGAACTGTGCACATCAGGAATGCACAGAATGTGCTTGGGGAGGACCTAAATAATATCGCTAGTTACGGCTGGTCCCTAGATCACCTAGACACCTAGACACCTGGCTGACAGACCCACCAGCTGTCATACACACACACTCCCATATATTCTACATTTCCTGTAGATAACTTGCAGAGTTTTCCTTTCTTTTTCACCTTAAGATTAATATACATTTGGCACTCCAACTAGGAGCCTTGCCTCATAACGGACCCCAATCGGTTGTGGAACCTAGCCGCGCCGCGCCGCCACCACCCTAGTCACTATAGTATGGCAGGCTGCCTTAGTCATCCTAGTGTAGCAGTTTTGGGGAATTCTAATCGACACAATAATTAGATAACTTATTTAGAAAGAATAACCTATTTTGAGACAGTTGAGCCTGAAGTCTGTCTTCGTGTTTTAGTATTTCAAGTACTCCATACTGAAAGTTTGCGATTGTCTGCTATCCTAGACGACGTTCCGTATTCCTATCTAATAGGGAACTAGTTAATAGTACGAGATCCAAGCAGTATGTCGACTTGAACTGTAATATGACCGAACCCTAGTGAACAAAAGATGGGCGATGCGAACAGGCTGTAGCCATGTTAAACACAAGCCTAGGCTCTGTTCCTAGAGCAAAGCTCGCAGTCTGCTGTCCTCCAATTCCCTTGAAACGCCCCGAGAAATGTAATCCGAAATCTGTATTCATGTTAGCCGAAATAGGTTCGACGCCATAGATCTGCTAGACTACACAGGGCAAAGGGACCAAAAGATTAGGCACAAGAGGTTTGAATACGTACAGCCATATTAGTGATCATGGGGTTTACGCCGCTAGCGGAAGGGAAGACACTCGCATCCGCCACGTACAAATCTTGAGTGCCCCAGACCTTACCATTCGGGTCGACGACACCATCCTGGGGCTTCGCGCTCATTCGACAGGAGCCCATCTGATGCGCGCACGCAAAGGTAGCGAGGGGCGAGTTCAGGCCTGTTTTCTGGATTAACTTGATCCAAGCTGAGAAATCGGGGTCATTGATTCCTTGATCAAAATCCTTCTCATCATATGCAGCCGCCTTAGCGTCCGTGGGCAGAGGTTTTGTGCGCTTGAATGATGGGATGCCGGGAACACCTGTCCAGATCTCCGTCGCGCCCTGAATATAGCACAGCTTTGCAATTGCGACCACTCCGGTAAGTAAATTGCCTCGATCGAAGGCAGATGTCGTGTAAGCAATACGAGGCCTGCCGTCGTCAGGGTCCGGGTAGACACGTCCCGGGTCACGATCACGAGAAATCGAGATGAAATTGTTCATTTGGCGAGCACGGAGCGCATCGAGTTTCCACTGCAAGGCATTTTCGTAAGGGTGGTTATAGAGTAGGACATAGGGCTGAGCTGGTAGTTAGTTTTCAATACAAGTAGGAGAATGGTGCCTGATAGGGATGGATTTCAGGGGGCGTGATGCTTACAAGCATGACGCTAGTCTCCAACTTGGCACCATGCCCTTTACCATCTAGATTCTCGAATGTCGTGCAGACTGAGGTTATTATACCGCCTTCCCAGCCCTTGATATCCTTGTCAAAAGTTGCGCGGACTCCGCTAGTAGGATGAAGGTAAAGATTCTTGCCAATTTGATGGTTCTGTTGAGATTAAGAGTTAGGTTAATACTAGATTATGAGTGAAATAGACTAGCTTGAATTCCTTACCTTCAATCCACTCCTCATCAGCAATAACGGGCTTTGCAGAGAGCCACAGGAGACGATAACCTTCTTCGCCTTGACTTCGACAATCCGCCGTATTCTCTCGGGCTCGGGCGTCTGGAAGCCGCCATCTTTATCTCTTGATGTCCATTTGCCTACAACGCCAACGGCCTTATTCGAGCCATTCTTCTTGTCGAATAGAACTCTGGAGACTTCTACCCCTTCGATAAACCGGGCACCCGCTCGCGAAGCAGCGGGGAGCCAACACTGAGCCGGGCCCATCTTTTCACCGGTGCCACATCCGTGATAACATCGACCACAATAGTGCTCCCTGCCGTTCGTGTTTTGTGGGCAAGCCTTCGCATGCCACCCAAGTTTACGCGATCCTTCCAGAATAACCTGGGCACCGTGATTATGTCGGATATGCTCATCACTTACGCCCATGAAATTGCAAACACGGTCTAAGCAATGTTGAAACTCTTGTGTTGTAAAGAAATCAAGTCCTGCATTTGCCCATTCTTGGCGCACGTATCCTTGAGGTAGAAGGGATACGCTCCAATTGACAGTGCCACCACCTCCCCATGTGCTACCGGCAACTATACTCACTACAATGCACCGAATCAGTCTTTACCATTCCCAGCGAGTTCTCTGCATTTTTAGAAGCAGAAGTCTATTACAATGTTCCAATTTAGAGAGGGACGTCTATGGTCCTCAAATCACCAAAACAAGGACAGACGAGTCTAAGAACTACTCACTAGAACGATCGTCCGTTTGCAGGGGTGCTTTGCCCTCGAAGAGGAACTCATTCGCTGCTTCGGTACTCATGGGGAGCTGAGAAGGGGGAAAATAATAGCTAAGTAGGTGTTAGCTAGGTCAATGTTCACCGGGTACACGTTAGCTAGGTAAGCATACCCCTTATCAACTACTAGAACGTCGTGGCCGGCTTCGGCAAGGACCCTCGCGGCTACACCTCCGCCACAGCCACTGCCAACAATGACAACGTCTACATTGATTGTGACTGGTCCATTACCGGTAGGGAACTGCATGAATTTATAGTCAAACGCAGGGCCAGGTTGGTATTCTTCCGTAAAGTCGGTATAATCGTTGAGTTCACGGAATAGCGGATTAAATTGCGTGAATGCGAGCTTCCCCATTACCATAAATATACTGGCTAATTGAGGGAAGATTGCCATCCGAGAGCGGTTCCATGACTGAAAAATCGCTTCTCGCACGTGAACCGGCTGCTCTTTTACTGGCAGGCGGTAGCCTGTAGTCAAGATACTACCCACCCCAGTGCTTCATCACAAAAGTCAGAAAGTCCCTGAAGGCATATAAAATTACTATAAACGGTAGTCTGAGATTCTACGACGTACTTTATCAGTGTCAGAAGACGGCCGAGGTCCTTCTGAGAGGACCTGGGAAGGTGCCCAACAAAACGCTTGATGTACTCAACATACTTGGGCGTGTTTACTGGTCGCGAGCAAAGGTACGCCTTGAACTTCTCGTAGTCGGGCGCGTTTTTCAAATTATTTTTAGTATACCCGTAGGCCTCCTGGCACTGGGCTTCGGTGATGCACAGTTGGTTTTGACTATCCGTGACCTCGGAATCAATAACAATTGAGGGTGTGACCGCATCGAGTAACGCAAACAGAGTTTGCCAGTGCTCTTGGGTGAACCCTTCTACTTTAAGAGGACCAGGAAGTATGACTGGGGTGGGAGCTGTCATAGGAACAGCCTCATCAGCCATTCTGCAAGGTTAGATCCGTTATTCGGTGTAAATTTGTGGTTGCTTAATGTGTCGCCTGGGTGACCTATGGGACTTTCAACATCTAGGAGAGTCCTCGTTCCAAAGTGGTTTCGTGGCTATATATGGGAAAAGAGATGCTCATCATTTACCGATGAAGCTTTGTATACCTAAGGGGCGTCATACGATGTATGTGCATAGGTTACTAGTAGATGGATGTGAATGAATCCTATGCGGCGCTAAAATCCGGGGAAGCTCCAGGATTGCCGAGGCATATCTTGGGTACCTGTAGGTACCTTATTTGCAGTCGTCTGATGTTCCTGAAGCTTGCACATTACTTGAGTATTATTCGAGGAGAACCAGGAGAAAGGCCTTGTGTTTGGGAATAAAAGAAATTCCCGATTGAAAATCCCTTTTCACTCTATGAGATTCGAGTGCCGCGTTTAAAGATGATTAAGCAAGCGGTAATGAGATTCAATAATATTTCGCTACTTATAGCTGTGTCGATGACTTTTGATACGTGTACTAACATGTAATATCGTTTCTCTGTGGGGTATCTTGGAACAAACGGCGATAATTTGTCTGTACTTCGCAAAATTACATTGTTGATAATGGTAAACGTCGTACACTACGTAAGGGAGGGTAGATCATTCACAACTCCATGCCTAAAATCGTCTAGTTTGCGACCAGCCCAAGCTTCTGGTCAAGGTACTCCCTGCTAGTATTTCAATGACGGGCCTTTATCGATAAGTTACGAGCTGCCAAGGCAAGAGGCGCCAAAAAAAAAAAAAAAAAAAAAAAAAAAAGGCCGGAGAATACCTAAGTTGTAGCAAGGGGATTGGAGATAGATAACCAGCTCATCTACACCTGCAGATGCCAAAGGCTGCCTAGTTCAGTAGAGATATCCAAGGTTGATAACATGCTTATCTTGTCTGAAATACCTACACTATACACTACGTAATAGTAAACAGGTAGGTAGTTAGGGTTTGTTGGGAGCGACTCCTGTGCTGCCCCCGTCAAGCCTTGCCACACTGATAGACGTAACCTACTACCTATGTATTTTTAAGAAGTATTCCCGAGAAGTTGTGGCGAGAGGCAGTTTCATGTCAAACGGGGACTCGGAACAAATACATAGATCCTGCTGGCACCTACACTACAATTATATACAGAACTGGAGTGTACTCCGTAATGGTAATGGTATTCTGCATACCCCCTTATAGAAAGTGGATATTGCCTATTAGAGGGAATGTGTCCTTATTTTCTTTTTTTCCATCACTCTGATTCCCTCACTTGAGAGGGGCAGATCTCCAAGCAGAACCCAAGGTAATACGCAGCCGATCCACAGGTATCCAGCTGTTCATGGGGTGCTGCTCATGCATACAGTTACCTAATGTGGAGGTGATACCGATAGCAAAAAAAGTTTCCCAACAAAATTCATTGCCCCTCATTGCGGAGGGCGCTGTTGACAACGAAAATCCTCTCAGTGTTTGCCTCCCTCACCGCTAAAACATGGTGTGAAGAGTGCTCATTCTACCTGATCTGAGCATCCGAGATAGATAATGTACACTCCCTACCCGATAGCTGTCGGTGTCGCGTCCAACTGTTACTACTGGAGGCAGCTCTATAGAGCGAGTTATTAGCTCGTGGGAGCACAAAATCCAGCCGACTCTCACGAGCCTCGGATGGCGAGTTCTCCACAACTAGGGACCCATAGACTAATGCCTTGGGAGGACCTGAGCTACTACGCTAGGGGGGTTGATATACACTACACTAATATAACAATGTACAGAGTACTCCGTACGGAGTACATGTGAATAATATGTGCACACATGTGGTAGGTAAATAGAGAATTGAACCCTACTTGCGATCTCCCTACCTAAGGGATGAATACCTAATCGCCTTGATTTTTCAAACAGCCAAAACGGGGAAAGACCACCAACCAGTACCCGTATCTGTTGCCCTTATCACACGTGGGTGGCATGGAAGCTGGTACATACAGTAGGTACCTATGCATCAGTGCATTCCGGATTGTTGGGCCTCGGCATAGGGTAGCAGGTCCAGGCATATCCGTGGACCAGCCTACCGGCTACCTATTTCGAGGTCGTCCACACAAATACGAAAGACCTCTAGACATAATAGGTGTCTAAGCGACACGGAACAGTCGCGTAAAGGGTATTGTGCCGAGATGAGAAGTCCCGAGAGCTTGTGCTTCGAATCCTCAAGAAAAAGCGCAAGAGGGGAACTCGGCCGATCCAATGACACACAACATTCCAATAGTATCGTGTATAGTATACCATAGGTAGGTACTAATGTAACGATCAACATGTCAAACAAACAAGACAGGTTCGCAACCCGCGGAGAGCCGGGCAATCGGAGGCTCGAACAGAAGCTTTGGCCGGTCTTCTGGCTGGTGATAGAGACGACCAGCAGACCAGAAGACCAGCACCCCCACACCCTGCCCAGATACTACCCACAGTGTTACCCAAAACAGCACCCACAGCAGTATCCACAGCATGAGATTCTGGCGGACCTGCATGCTGCAGCTATGATCCCCGACACCCAATGATATCACCGTCTCCCTGGCCCGATCCTCTTCTTCAAGTTCAACTGTTGAGCAGCATGATAGAAGATGGCATCACGAAACACCCAAACAATGCACACAATTCATAGGGCTATAGATCCCGACGATCTAGGTCGAGCCGCCGCCCGACCTAACCGCGGCTTCTTTTATTCCATGGCCAGTTAAATTCCTGCGGCGCCTTCTGGCTATACACTACCACCCTTACTCCGTATGTAGATACATAGTAGATTGGCGGGAAACCTCCCTGGTAAATAAATCTTTCTCTAAGTCTCCGTTTGTTGACCTTGAAGATATTTACTAGTCTACTGTGCCCAGACAGATACGGCTCCCACACCTCCTCGCTGTTCTCGGTCCTAACACGCTTTAATTTATTTTTATTTTACTGGCCCTTCCATCGTCGTCTCGTCTCTCGTCTTTCGTTTCTCCCTCCCTTCATCTCGAGCCAACCCTCATACCAACCAAGGCTTTTCAAACGCCGGCTTGCGGGGACTCATATATTCGTCGATAGTCTCAGCTTTCAAGAAATACTGAGCAGCTGCATTGTCCTCGCCCGGAGCGTATACAGTCAGTCATCGCCCCTTAAATCGAAACCATGGCGACTCCCATAGTCTTTGCGTCGTATCCAGAGGCCAACCTCTTCAAATTCCCTCCACACTCTGATCCGCAACCCATTCCTCCGCCTCACTTTGATTATCTTTTCACCATCCCGGAAAACTGGTACTCGGCGGCGTTAGATCCCAAGGTTCCCATCACAGTTGCCGCCGTTTATGCGGTCACTGCTAAGGCTCTCAATGCCTATAACAAGTCCACTGGCAAGAAGCCATGGGCAGTTAGTAAAACGAAGGCCTTCCACGCCTTCGTCGTTCTGCACAACATATTCCTCGCCGTGTACTCAGCCTGGACATGGTTTGGAATGCTGAGGGCGCTTCAGGGCACAATCGTCAGCCCAAACGGCCCCAGCGGCTGGGCTGCTACCATTGATAGCTTCTGCAAGATGAACGGCCCTGCAGGCCTCAGGAATGCGCAAACGTATAATCTAGAATCCGGGACGTGGGGTTCGTTATCAGGTATCGAGGGTTCCCCTAGTCGAGAACAGAGTGGCCGACTTTGGAACAATGGTCTGGCTTTCTATGGCTGGCTTTTCTACATCAGCAAATTTTACGAGGTCTTCGACACCCTTATTATCCTCGCCAAGGGCAAGTTCAGTTCGACCCTGCAGACCTACCATCATGCCGGTGCTATGATGGCTATGTGGGCGGGTATGCGTTACATGTCTGCGCCTATATGGATCTTCGTATTCTTCAACTCTGCTATCCACTCGCTCATGGTAAGTATTTACCCGCCTATATCTCCTCATGGAAAGACTCCGTCTAACGAATTCATAGTATACTTATTACACGGTAACCGCGTTTAACATTCGCGTGCCCACTTTAGTCAAGCGTTCCCTCACCTCATTGCAAATCTCGCAATTCATCATTGGCGCCTCCGCGGCCATGGTTCACTCCTTTATTTCCTACCTTGTGCCTGTTCAGGTCGCTGGTGCCGGGTTGAAGTACCAGAAGGTGGACTGCATTGATACAACCGGTCAGACATTTGCTATCTGGCTAAATGTATCTTACCTCGCCCCTCTAACATATTTGTTCATGTCGTTCTTCGTTGCGAGTTACCTTCGCCGAAGCAAAGCCGAGGTTGTGCGTGGAAAGACCGATCGCCGCCGTAGCAACGTTGCCTTGGCCGAAAAGGCAAGTTGGGACGCGGCTCGCGGGCTCGAGCGTGAAATGTATGGCGAGAGCAACGAGGGTGTCATTATCGAAGATAGTGATGAGTCGAGTGGGTCTCATCCAGACGGCGCAAAGAGGAAGAACTAGGGACCTCGCTCCCAACTAAGAATTGAAACGAACAAGTGGATTTGAGTCCTCATCATGAATAATAAGAACCAAACATTGCATCAGGGGGTTTTCGAGGGCCAAGGAGTTCAGGAGAAAGGGAAAACGTCATTCCAAAATTATGGAAAGGGTCAACCGGTTAATGCCAGGCTTACGAGATCATTGTGCCTTACGAGGAGTTTGCGGGTGAACGCATTGTACTATTATACCATATATAGCCCTAATTTCAACTTGGGCCACAGTTGGAACTGCCGAACACTTATATACCGAACTACCATTACTTGGCAGGTGTTAGGTACCTGACATTTTGCCTTAGTGGTATGTTGCACTCATACTCATCAATCTAGGCTATAATATGAACTACCAAACACCAATGTTATCTCTTGCAATGTCCCACTGCCACCGTACAAAAGCTTTATAGCTTTCTGCTTCGCGAGATTCTAAGGTTCTAAATCGCGATGGATTATAGTACTAAGGAAACTAATTCGTGAAAATCATACTATGTCACCTTTGTAAGTTAATATCACATTCCGAGTGGCGATAATTAACTAAGGAGGTATGTCAACAGAATTAGGACGACGTCTTAGAGGCTTAAATAGAACAACCTGCATTCAAAGTCGGTCGATTGGTAATTCAAGGATTGATTAATCGTAACCATATTCTAGTCTTCCTTTTTTTCAATGAAGCCGAGGACATCTATATCATTCAGGGCTGTCTAGCGCCTGGGTTGGGATAGTGAGACGGCAGCTACGCCCAAAATATAGTTAACTTGTCGTCACCAGTTCGATATCAGCCTGGCACGAAGTCGCGCAGGGTGAATATACCGACAGTAATATGTATGCTTTACTAATAGGGCGAGGGAGACTCTGGATCGGGTAAATCCATATGTAGTCATCTCCTTGAGGAAATAATAGTAGTATTAGGAACCGATTTTCCGACCTTCCCACCTGTGAGCGTCATCTGGCCAGTTCCCATTGTCATAATATATTCAATAGATGCTTAAGCAAGACTAGATAGATACCCACACAGATCCTCCCTATCTTTCTTCAGCTCCCTTTCCTTTTCCCAAAATCACCGATCCCTTGCTTTAAACAAAGTGTTACCTACCCCCGAGGTAGGGCTTGGTTCGGCCGTAGGCACATGACGTAGCTATACTAATAGTGTTTCTCGGCTGTTGCTAAGAGAAATCGGAATCGCCGCTTTTGCTCACGTGTATTCACGCGCGGCCAGTACTCAGGTTTGGACATAAACCGCGTGATGTGAAGAGGAGAAGAAAGAGGCCATGTAATGGCAAGTAGGTTCAAAATGCAGGGCACGCAAGCAGCCGACCCCTAAATGGAATACGAAGTTGAGAGCTGGTAGGTTGAGCTCTGGGTTGGAACGAATCGGTAAGATGAAGTTTTACGTCGTACGGCGAGGGCCACTCGTGTTATCACCCTCAGGGGAGTATATCCGCCTCTTAAGTTCCGAGAGTCTTGTCTGTTTCTCGTTAATAAGTTTTGTGTAGGCACAAGGCACCGTCAGGGCCGAATTTCCAAATCGACTCAACTGGTTCCAATTGCTAATTATAAGTTAGGTTGCTGGGGGCGGGGACCCTGGGTAGATTATACCTAGGTCCAACAGACTTCTACCCCTGCAACAGAGACAGACACTTTAAGCCCTAAGCTCTCATTAGACTTCTCAAGGGCAAGATCCAGTGCTTTGCGGGGTATATATCTCCCTACAATCTAGCCCCTATTGCCTTCAAGCCTTGTATGAAAATAAATAGCTGAAGAATACCTGTTTTTGCTTATAGCTGGAGAGAACTATCTCTATGTATGTAGTATATGTCCTGTATAAATCATGGTTCATGCTGTTTTGAGCCAAATATTTTCGTAGTACATACTACGTACGTAGACCTTTGATATTACTTATTCTGCTTCCGTGTCGTCAACTTCACCCTCTTTAGACATATCCCGCAAACATAGGCTAAGCAGCGTGCGTTGGATTGTTCGTCCATTTTTCTTAGACTACATAATACTCATGGTCGATGAGACGTACGGTTATTTTATTAAGTATTCGTAATAAGTAGATCTGCCTGTGCTAAACTCGCATCCGACATGATTCCTCATTCTACCCAAAATATAAAGGCTGAGCATAGCGACGTATGCAAAACTAACCAAATGCCAAGCTCCAAACGCCACCCATGCTTCCTAGCCATCTATCATTTGGCCGGAATAAAACAATTTGTCACACCATGCGGCACGACAGCCCCTGGATCTATACCTCGCTCTCCGTGGCCAATCCGTGGATTTCCCTTTCGTTGGGTATCATGACGCGTAAAAAAACCAATAATGTTCCTGCACTCTAATGCCAGGTATTACTTCGTACATAACGGCGATCTATCCCGTAAATCCTTCTCTGTAATGGATCATTAATTTCGTGTAACAGGGACACCGTCGTTGTTGTACTCGAGCGTCGCGTCGTAAATAGTTATCCAATCATACTGGCCTGGATATGATGATCGGACTTCGGCGTAACGGTAATCGCACCCTCAAGGTGCTAATACTTGATAAATAGCAACCAAAATAGGTCGTGAATGCTAGTTCGAAGCTGGATTTAAAAGGTGCTCCAATGCCAATCTCGAGGAACACTCATAGCGACCTCAGCTGGGCGTGGAGCTTGCGGGGTTATTCCGGTTGGTGTTGTGACAAGGGGGCTCGTTGGTGCTGTCTGAGAAACTTGCTTCACAGAAGAGTCATCACTAGACGCCTGACTATTTGTTCTACTGCGCCACGCCTGGAATTCGGAGTAGCAATGTGCACATGCTCGACTAAGCGTTCCCCTAGGGTTGTAGTTCGCATCTTGGTCGAGTGGGATTCCATAGGTGGAGTGTAGATCGCAGAAGATATTCCCACATCTTCTGCAATGATGCCGTCTTGTCCAATAGTTAAAGTGGCGCAAACAGGAGGGTTCGTCGCAAATTTTAGCTTCGGGGTCGGGCTAAAACGACACATTAGCTGCCATCCTAGTAATAGCACCATGCCGATGACATGCCTCATGCGAGGGACATCGAATTACACGTGTGAGAGATATTGAGGTTTGTAACATACCTTCCAGTGTAGTCGCGTGGGTGGTGCAGTCGGTTTGGGGAACAAATCTAGATCCCACTCGCTTTCCGCACATTCTTCGCTATCGCCGGTAGACCGTCGGCTGAGACGGCCCCAAGCTCCCAGACCGGGTAAACTTATAAAACTATTGGCAGAAGACATAGGCCTATCGTCATCGTGCCCTGGTGTCTGTGGTTCACCCTCGTGCTTGTTGCCGTGGTATTGTTTGTAAGGGTGCTCGGTCGGCCGTAAAACAGCAGGCATGTATAGTGGGCGCAATCGCTGACGATGATATGGCTTAGGTGAGGTGGGGGAGCCGTTGTTAGAGGTGCTCAAGGGAGAGACCTGTCGGGACTGATAGCCCTGGGTTACCTGCCGAGGCGCATGGTCCGGTAGTTGTGCATGTGCATAAGCGTTCGATTGCGGCTGGTGCTGGAAGTAGTGCGAGGATTGTGTATCGACCAGCCTGGGCATGATGAAATCCGTCGCCATCCCCCCTTTCTAGTCTTATGCGATTGAAGTCACGTCTACCCCGTATACGCCTGTAGATGTGACAGTAACTTTGCTTAGACTTGAGAGAAAGGCTCTGGTGATGGTTTGGATGGTTGCAGGGAGACTGCAATCGGCGAATGGCGTCGCAAGAAAAAGCCGAAAGACTGGTATTGGAGAGAGAGTAGGCTGCGCGGGATGCGACGCGATGTGATTCGACCGATCTGAGGACGAAAAGAGCAAGCGGAAGCACCGACACGGCGCACGATACAAAGCGATGGTCTGATTTGCCCTCTAGATCCTAGTGAGACAGATATAGACTCTTAGTAGCCGCCTCGGCGACTGTAGTCGGACAAATAGTCGTCAAAGGCTTGAACTTGGGCGTCGAGTCCAGGCAAAAAGTGTTATAGTTAGTGACGAGAAATCTTAATGCTCGTGGTTCTGGCTCTGATCCCATGCGCGCCGGTTTTGGTTGAGGCAAGCCCTGAAGGAGGAGTATGAGTTGAGTTTAGTTGAGTTGAATTACGAATTAATCGGTCGGTCGAATGTTGTGCGAACCGTCTTTGGATGCCTTTCAGCCACTTTGGTAAGTGGTGGCTGACAATTGCAATGAAACACCCGAGGCGAGGAGGAGTATTGGTCAACTATTATGATAGGGAAATGGGCATGTAGATAGGAGAGAAAGGGTGATTTAGGCCATGCCCGAGCAATGATGTGTGTGTGGTTGCTGCAAATGAATAATAGAGAATAAGTAGCACACGACACTGAACAAGTTCACGATGTTCCATGTGTGCTTGGAGGGAGGCGGCTCCCTATTGATAAGGTATTATTACTTACTTGCCTCCGCAGCAGCCTCTAATGTGGGTATCCAGTCCCGAGAGGTAGTAATGATTGTCAAATACAATTTAGTACATCTATGCTCCTCAGAGAGCAGACCTTAGCAGCCTCTCACCTGTTAAAAAAATAGTGGATTAGTGGGCATTTACTTGGCACTCCCTTCATTGTTAGAATCTACTGAAGTATTTATACTGTACTGATACCCACCCACTACTGACGACACTGTACATCACAGCACACTACTACTTCCACTACAGTACATACCCTTGTGCATGCTCAAGTAGTTTGTGGTGGACATACATGATAGGTACCTACGTAGACATGCAGCTATGCACAGTATTCGGCGGCTACGCACCTTGGGGAGGTACGTCAAAGGTGGCGGTTGTGTGGTTGCATCCGGCTTAAACCATCCGGCAATACCTCACACTCACCTACACCACCTGCCTCCCTCCTCAGGTACCTATCATGTATGGAGTCATTGCCTATACCTCCAGTCTCTATACACCAGGTCACTAGGTACTACATATCCATTGTGAGGTGGTAAGTAAAGGGCGGTCAACCTCACAGTGTCGTCGTTGATTGGCCCCGACTGAGTACTGTCACTGTTATCTCCTATCGCAACATGCGAGCGAGCATTTGTATCTTGATTCCCCATCAGATCTTATACACGAGTAGTATAGTATGCAAAGTGTATACATAGTAAGGTCGTGTAGAGCATATACACTAGGGCTTCTGATATTTGCTCCGTGGCAAAAAGATGTTCATCTTAACATTTGCCCTCTTCTCTCTCACCTTACCGACACCGGAGCAGGAACTAGGACTTCGCTCCTAAACAAAACGTGTACTACAAGGTAAATATGCGCTTCAAGTCCATGCCCATGCAAACGCATGATACTAGTAGACATCGACTACACTATAGCCAGTGTCCTGCCTACCTAGTATCCTGTCCTTAACCCATTATTATATGCCTCTTATATTTATGGCGGGTTATATTCTCCCCGGAACGAACAAAATAGTAGTGTAGACCCCCATTGAAGCTAAGACCAAGAACGTATACTGCTACGTTTCCTTCATCCTAGCATTATACTAGTAAATGTCCACAACTACTGTACATTAGGATTGGCGAACGGTGCCTATTAGTGTTGGCTGCAATAGCACACGCATGCACTATGTATAGCGTACTGCAGATTACAGACTACTAATACATCCGTACACTATTAGTGGTAGCTATCGGCTGTCTTGACCTAGCTTTAGCTTATTCTTGTGAAGCCCCGGAGGCTCCTTTATTACCGCTCCATGACCCCGCCATGACGGGTTATCCGACGATACTCAACACAGAAGGCGACTTGACGATTCATTCTGCCCCTCCTCTCCCTTCCTCCCTTGCCTCCTCCGTCTTACAAATAATACCTAGCGCAAGGTCTTTTAAGAGACTCTCGCATGAAAGAAGCCTGCCTGCTGCCTACACTAGTACATACTGCAACTCAGTCGTACCATCACCCCAAGCAGAACCCAAGCTCTCAGACAGCACAAGCAAAACACACAGACGTGTGCTGTTCGTACTTGTGATCTGTCGCGTGCGACAGTACGCGCATATTAGAAGCACTGTCCCCTCACAGTGTTGCATTTGCTGCAGGTTTATCTTTAGGCCACCGTTGATTGGGTATTGAAGCCACTAGTACGAGTAAGGGTTAGATACCACCTACATAGTCGGTAGGCCGAGACCTTGTTAGGTAGGTAGTGTTACTACAAGTATGTATTTCGACCTCTGCCACGCAACCAAACCGCTGCAGGCTAGTGGCGCCTACACTACTTTATGTCTCAAGGTTCACTGGTGTACTACTATGTATAAGTATGTAGTGTATCTCTATTTTTTGTGCCATGCAATGTACAAGTAGTGTACAGTTGGTTGCATGTTGCTGTCGTGCTGTCGTGCCGGCTACGATTGACTCTTCCTCGACTGCGAGCGAGAGAAGTGGGCAAAAAACGCGAACCTTGAACCCCATGCACCCATCTCTACTACTGCATGAACGGCGTGTTATAAGATTTATACCACGGTCCAAAGGCAATACGGTGGGCCACCTTCAGTTGTGTAGCGTACATTAGGTAGTACATTGGCAACATGTCTTGCGTTGTTTGTTCGGGCACCAATAATAATAATAACAATAATAATGATAATACCACCTACTTTACCTAACTCCGCAACCTTTCCCTTGCTACTATGTAAATTAATGAAATGGACCGTGCTATTCAGTGTAATGCGCTTCACACGCCTGTAGTATACTGTACAACGGGCCTGCCCCGGTCTGCCCAGGCCAAGTATACACTACTAGTACAGGTCTCTAGACCCTGAATCTGACAAGCGCACCCGCCAAGTGGGTCTAACGGCGGCGCCCTTATCGCTCAGGCCTAATTGGCTGCTTAGCAGATCGTGTCCCGAACAGGGCAAGTCTAAACATTGTACCCTGTCCAACTCTCCTCCATCTGCCGATCACTCTCACATGCAAAATCCCCAGCTTCAAAATATATATTCAAGGCCATGAATACTCCTGTCTCGTCTTGAATCATTTACTTCGGCCAATATAATCCTGCTTCCACTTTCCATGTGATAACTTTGCCTCACAACAACGTACGTATGGCTGGCACCTTTTGCCTCCTATGGAGTTGCTATAAGTAGCACAGGTCACATGCCGTACAAACTAGGCTGATTTTTGTTGTGATTGTTTGCCTTCCGTACCACGCCTGCAAAGCATGGGTATTTTGACATTTAACGGAACACGAGTGAATATTAGAATCTCAGTAGCACAGTACTTTGAACAGGTTTCTTGTTTTTGGGGGGTTTCCATTTCTTCTTTTTAGACCAATTATATATGTGACCGTATTTTGAGCCCTATATCTCGCTCAACCAACAGCCACATGTGGACATGATCTGATTCTGATGTCAGAGAGATGCGGATATCTCCCCGTTGATAAGGCATGTCTATCGCGATAGCCTTCGTAGAGGTGAGACACATCGCTTGAGCCTCAGTAGGTAGTAGTGGACAATAATGTCAGCTCTCTAGAGTCGGTGAACCATCCTGCACGCCATCAACCCATCGCCCACTCTTACCGCCTTCCTTCAACACAACCTTGAGACCTTCGATAACCATGCGCTTATCTACCGCCTTGCACATGTCGTAGATAGTTAAGGCCGCTGTGGAAGCAGCGGTCAGTGCTTCCATTTCCACTCCCGTCTTGCCCTCACAAGCAACAATCGCCTCAATATCCACGCGGCTCGTGTCATCTTGATCTTGCACAACTTCAATATTCACGGTCACTTTGGACAGAGAAATGGGATGGCAAAGTGGTATGAGGTCTGATGTTTTCTTCGCAGCCATGATCCCAGCAACACGCGCCACACCTAGAACATCGCCCTTCTGAATCTGGTTCTCTTGTATAAGCTGACACGCGGCCTTGTCTGTAAACCGAACACTACAAACAGCCCTAGCTATCCTCTTAGTCGGCATTTTGTCCGAAATAGAGACCATATGGGCGGCGCCCGACTCGGAAACATGAGTCAACTTCTTTCCACCCAATTGGTGCCTAAGTTGCCGGCGTGTGCTAGATAGACACCGAAGCTGTTGTAGGTGCACACGGCTTGCTAAGATCGATAGCGGTGACATGTGGCTGAATGGGTTTGATCCCCAGGTAATCGGACTCTCCAAGGAGTCGTGGCGTGGGATTCGGTGACAGCTTCCTAATCTCGTGCTCTGGGAATCTGCCAGACGAAGCGTTAAGCTTAAGCCTACAGTGAGAAACCATTGCCAAAAACAATTTCGCTCTGCAGGTTTCATTCGTCTTCACCGACAGCTAGGGATATTCACCCACCTATCAGGATCATCGGCCGGTTCTTCATATGCTCTAGTTCGCCGATGCCCGCATGTTTCTCCTTTTTTCTCTTCACAGCCAAGCCGATCACATTCAAGAGCTCTTGCTCATTTGGTGCCAGACTAGGCTGCGCAGAATCATCTTTTAAGCCTTGTTTTCTATCCATCTCGGCCTGTTTTATGGCTTCCAAGACTCTCTCATCAATCGGCTCCCCGTTGTTAGATTTCCTCAGAATATCTCGTAGTGAAACCTCGGCATTGCCGAAGAGGCATACTTTGAGATTTCCGTCGCTCGTGATGCGGAGTCTATTACATGTGCCACAGAAGTTGTGGGTCATGCTAGTGATGAAGCCAAGACTGCCTGTGAAGCCTGGGATTTTGTAGCTCTTGCTCGTATCGTTTTTATGGCCTTTCATCCTTTCGAGCTGCGGGTACTTCTCTTTGATAAGATGCAACATTTCGGAGTAGCTGAACATCTTGCCTTCATTCCACTTGTTGCCATCGAATGGCATATACTCGATAAACCTTACCTCGATGTCCTTCTCGCGTGTCATCTCGACAAACTTGATTATCTCCCTGTCGTTGATCCCCCTCATGACGACAGAGTTGATCTTCAGCTTGATGCCCGCACCATACTTGTTGAGCTCCAAGACTCTTTCTATACTTTTCATGACTGCATCGAAACCCTTTCTTCTGGTCATGATTTGAAACTGCCATGGATCGAGTGTGTCAAGACTCAGGTTAACACCAGTCAGGCCTGCATCAACCATGTCCTCCAATTTGCGATGCAAAGCCAACCCATTGGTTGTTAAGCACAGCTCCCGGAGCCCTTGAGACCTCAGGGCTCCAATTTGCCTCATTAATGGTAAGATGTCTCTCCTGACTGTCGGCTCGCCGCCTGTGAGACGGATCTTGGTGACGCCCTGAGAGACAAAGAGGGATGAGAGCATGATAATCTCTGGCGTCGTCAGCAGCTCCTTTTGTGGTGACAAAGGAACGCCTTCCTCGGGCATGCAGTAAACGCATCGAAGGTTGCATCTCTCCGTAAGCGAGATGCGTAGGTAATCATGCTGTCGGTGGAAGGTGTCGGTGAGAAAGTCCGAGAAGGGCTTAACATCATTTAAGAGCTCCCGACGGAATACGCGCCTAGGCAAAATTGAATTTGAGTCAACTTTTGAGGGTTTTGAGATATCTTGGGTAGCGGTGGCGGCCGCCGTCGCAGTATGTCGTACAGACATGATAGACAGTTGAACCTTGGGCATCGGCGTCGGTACTAACCTCGGCCTCAAAGGCCTCGTCGCCCGGGCCACCGACATTAATAGCGACATGACTGTAAAAGGACATAAAGAGAAAATAAAGGAATTTAATGTAATAGTTTCCACATGTTTTACACTAGGTTTCCTTTAATAAGTAATGCTTTGGCCGAGTACTGTGACGTGAGTAGCTATCACGATCACTAGACAACTAAGATAGCGCCTTTTTTTTTTGCCACTCTTTGTTTAGACAATAGATTTACTAGACCAACCCACCCAGATAACTACATAGACCTACTATACCTACCTATGTAGGCAGTACCTATGGAGTACCCTATGTAGGTAAGCAATCGGGACGGGACTCAGCTCGGGTGTTTAATAATATGTACCTTTCATAGGTACCACCCTAGTGGGAATAGAGTATGGGGTTAGGTAGGCTTGGTTCGACTCGTGATTGGACATAAGACCCGCATAGGTAGGCGGGTGGATCCTGATACAGTACATCGGTACCTACCGGGTAGGGCCTCTCTATCTTGGTGATTGGACGTCCATCGACTTAGTGACTTAGTACACTACTACACTCATCCACTGCTGAGCAGCGAGGCTAGTGCTGTACACAACTACGATTCGCATCGTGAGCCCTCACCGCATTGTAAAAAGACGACAGGTCCCTTGACATCGGCATCCAATCAGCCACCTTCTTCGACACCCTATCCCGGATAGGCAACTTCTAAGCAGCAACTGTATTGAGTCATTATCTGGTGTCGTGACTATTCTGTCTCATTCTGACTGGCTCAATTAACTGAAACCGGAGTATCAAATAAGTCCAAGCATAACCTCGTCCATACGATTATATCTATCGTGTGCTTACATCAACACGAGGTCATCGTTCCGTCAGTATCAAGTATCTGTGCGGGTGCGCAGCAATATGCGTTTCACCAAATCCTTTAAATGTACTGCCCCTCCCCGAATCCCCCCCGTTGCGTAGATCATCCCCGGTCCATCATCATATATTTGGACCCTTCAGATGTGCGTGGGGTGCTGACTCTTTGGCCCCAACAGCGTCTCCCTACAGCATCTCAAGTCCCAATGGGAAATACGTAGCCACCTTGTTGCCGACCAGCGTCGTCGTCCGATCCGTCTCATCGTTAGACATCATTCGGACTATCAAAGTGGTATCGGATCCCTACGGTGGTGTGACGAGCTTTGTGTGGTCGCCATCTTCTACGAGAGTCTTGATTGCTGTCGCCGAACAATATCATGTTTTCTCCATACTGAGCGGCGATTTTCATGGTCTCGTGCAGATGCCGCAGCCACCGAGCACTAAACCAGCATTTGCTAGTTTTGGTGCTACTGATGATGAAGTCTGCGTCTTCTCCCCTGTTGGTATCAAGCTGACCGTGGTCAACCTTGTGTCGTCAAAAGCAGTGGAGATAAATAACCCAAAGTTTTTCAGCGCTGTGGCTGCATTGAGAGGGTGTTCTTTTCGGCCAATCACTCGTCATTTGGCCCTGCTCACGAGGACCGCGGGCAAAGATATGGTTAGCATTCATTCTGCAGATACACGCGAGATCCAGCGATCTTGGTGCCCGGAAACTGTCGATGCTCAGGGCCTAGCGTGGACGCCAGATGGGAGATGGTTGGTAGTGTGGGATTCCCCGGCTCATGGCACCAGGGTGCTTTTTTGTACTCATGATGGCCACGTCTACAAAGACTGGCGTGGCCACCTCCCACGCTCTGCATTGGGCGATATGAACCAATACGGGCCTGGCGTCAAGACTCTGGCGTTCAGTCCAAATGGACGGTACACGGCAGTAGCCGATGGGTCCGATGGTATCTCTATATTTAACGATCGATTGATGGAAGAGGTGCGGCTCCATCATGCTCCAACCGTTGAGCCCAAGGAAACACTGCAAGTAGGTGTTCACTGATTCCGTTGATATTATGCCATGTAGTATCGCTAATCAAAGGTCAAGATCTGGCAAGAACAAACTGAACTACGTGCTGGGCAACGGGCCGTTCCGTCCTTCATTAAAGCCACGCAGGCTGTGAGCCCACCCGGCCTATCACTAAACAGTATCTCAGACATCCGGCATGGTTGCAATCTTGCCAAATTCGACCCTTCGTCCTCTCTCTTGGCATCCCGACTCGACGATGCACCGAGCACGATATGGATCTGGGATATTCCGACATCTGAACTTCGAGCGGTGCTAATGTACCATACAAATATCACCAAAGTAGAGTGGCATCCTTCACAATCCGAACTATTGCTTGTGAGGTGTGAAGGTGAAGGGTATAGTGGTCTCGTGTTTGTCTGGGACCCCCTCAGTAACGGCCCGTTCCCGATCGATTTTTCGCGCCACTTACCAAGCACGAAGGCTACTGGCCGAACGGATGCCACATGGCTAGAAACCAATACTGAATCTGCAGCTCTATTTTTCACCGATCATGAAAAATACATCCTTGCTTCTCTTGCAGACGCAGGCGCAGAAGAAGCTCTGCCTTGGACAACGCAGAATGCAGCCAATTCACATGTGAACATGGGCATATCGAGAGATGTCTACATCTCGAATAATGAACCAGAGGATAACAATAGCACTGACACGGATGAAGCGATAACCGATCTTGATGATACATTCTACTTTAAGAAAACCCCTGTTCCATAAATGGGATCCGGTCCAGCTCGTTCTCCAAGCTCGTGTTGGAATTCTGTCACATTTCAGAGAAAATGAGATGTCAGTTTTGTGCTGGGGCTTTAGGCGCTTTATCTGACCACCACCCGTGGTTCCATCTCATCACATCCAGGCGTTGGCAATGCCCCTTTACTACCAACAATACACAATTTAAAAGCCCCTAGGGCAACCGTCTTTAAACTGAGGTGGTAGTAGCATTGCTGGCCTCTGGACTGCTCAGAAGCGACCGTCGTAGTTAAAGGGACAATGGGTTTCTGTAACAAGTACTTTGGAAGAGAATCCATGGTTCAGGCCAAAATTACGACTGTACCAGGATTTGGCCCAATCGGTACGGCAAGGTAGGAAGACGCGGCTTGCTAGCCAATACAACGTTATCCCCTTTTCAGCAGCCACCCGGCCAAAATTTACATGATCTTTTGAGAAATAACCATGCACGAAGGCCTCTTTAGGGAGTACCATTGGCTTTGCGTGGTGCGCTTTAGAAGAAGATCATTCACCATATCCTCTGCCTTATGGTAGACAACCAGGATGTTTGTAAAAGGAACTCCTCAGAGGTTCCGGAACAGACTAAAAGGGTATCGTCCCAGATAGAAGGGATGCATCCTATGAAACCTTATCCAGTTCAGTAACTTGTACTGATGGTGGGGGAGGCCTGTGGTTCTCGAACACAATCGACTCTTGCTTACCCCCGCGAGTATTTCAACCACACTCGCAGGAGGGCTAGCTTTTACAAGCGCTAACCGGGTTCTCGGGTTGGAACCTGAGTAGGCATGGGGGTATAGTGAAAATTACCTAGTTTACCCCGTAGATGGGCCAATCCATTTCCCTTCAGGGATCATCCAAACACACGCATGCAGCTTCGTCTCGCCTAAACTCGGGTTTGTTGGGCGAGGCGTATCTTAATTCGTTAACGAAACTGTCTGTTTATATGGAACTAAAAGTTACTTCATGTCTCGACTCGGCCCTCAACAGTCGGTGATGTCGTCCTGCAATACTCCCATGTTCAATTAAGATTACTCTCCGACAGGCCTGCCGCAAAGGGTTGGCAGCATAACATTGAGTGCAGGTGCATATCTTGTGGTTGATTTTTGAGGGAGAGGCCACAAAGTAGCTACTAGTACATGCATAATTGAAGACAATGAGTGAAGGGAGGTTGTTGGTCTTGTCACCAATACATTGGTGGAAATATACATTTTTGCTGCTAGTTCCATTCTCACCACTTATCAAGTAGGCATCCCACCATGCCCTACACCGATACTACGCCAACTATCTAATACGTCTTCTTGC
Organism: Xylaria sp. Z50; assembly: GCA_037356035.1. NCBI lineage: Eukaryota > Fungi > Ascomycota > Sordariomycetes > Xylariales > Xylariaceae > Xylaria > Xylaria sp. Z50. Next base: position 79,593 of record JBAWJU010000006.1, read on the forward strand.
ATGGTCCCGGGCTTGCATCTGATCCTTGGGCTTTACCAGCCCATCGTTTGCGTGATCATCATGATGACTATCTTTAACGGAACACCACATTCTCTTAGTAGCCTCGATCGATCATATTTGTCGTGCAACATATATAGATACGTGTCGGATCATTTCCATTGTCGTTATCGTTCCACCCGCTCGCTCATCAAGACACTTTCTGTTGAATTATCACAAGTGAAGCCTTGTGTTCTGCAGCAGCCCGCACGTCATGCCTTCTGAAATAGTATATCAGCACCAACAACAAACACCCATCAATGGAGCCATTGCAGGCATGGCACCACCGGGGAGTGAGACGGGCTATTATTACATCCCCTTTGCGAATGTAAGCTGTTTGCGGACGTGGTTCGGCCGCCTTTATCTATTTAGAGGCAGCATATGTTTCTGACAACAGAGCTGAGTTCTTAGTTACCATGGCAAACATCGTGGCAGGAACTCAAGGACCACGTTCGAACCGTCTGCTCGGTTGAGCATGTTGAAATAAACGAGGAGAGCACTAGCGGTCATATACTCGTGAAAGGCCGAGCTAACTTCGATGCAGCCTTCCGTATGGTTGTACAGCAGGTCTTTTGTCTCTTATAATAGCTAATTCAATTTTAGGACTTCTCAATGGTGGAATTTTCCATGATCGAGCGCTCATCGCTGACGGACGCAATGTAAATAGCTGGGTATTAGTAAAAAAGCACGTAGATGGATCAACATCTTTGCAACAGCCGCCAGTAGTCTCGAGGCATACAGCAACTCCCGCTCGCCACGCACCGTTACTCATGACACAATCTCCTCCAGGCTATGTTGAAGTAGGTGTCCCTAGCTATAATATGACCTTTGACCCACCGCCCATTCTTTGCTTTTGTACTAATACCCTAGTAGTGGCCAGCTACATCTGCCAGTCCATCCTATATGATGGTCCCAGTGATGGATCCCTCATCCTACTTTGTGCCTTACACGACGCCCGAATACGCGGATTCGACTGCTATTTATGGGACCAGTAGCTGTGCTCTCGAGCATTCACGCGCCGCAGTGAGCCCGGTGGCACCATATCCATATGTCCCAGGCTACGAGCAGCAATACACACCAAACGAATACGATGGACGCGTTCCAGAAGTCAAGCACGCAAAAGATGCCTTATCTAATCGCCAATCTTCTCATAGTTCTCGCTCCAGCCACCAACGTCACCCCCACCATTCCCACCATTCACGCCGTGAGCGCCACGATGGAAAGGATAAAAAGGGGAAAGAGAAAGAAAACTCGCACAAGGCCAGTAGCTCTAGTGGAAAGAAGAGCAAGTCGTCTTCTGAATCAGATGTTGTAATTGCCCATGGATCTTCCCTTTCATATGTTTAACCAGAGGAATGCAAGAGAAATCTCGTACTTTCGTTTGACGAGGCTATCTATATCTATAACAGTAGATACGCCATCACCTAGTTACAGCCTTGCGTGCTCCTCATTTAGGCACGTATTGATGCCCAATCCGTATTTCGGAAACCATTCTTTGAATTCAAATTAAATTATTGCGCAAATTTCATTACCAGTTTCCCACCAGCCTTGCTTGCATACGCTGGCGTGCCAAAGTTCTAGAAATTCTCACACAACTAAGCATCAATGCCACGGCTTTAGAACTATTGTTACCACAAGCAAATGAGCCTCCTCCGCTTGCACAACGCGAGCTATCATAACCGGCGAAGTTAGAGCAGCATCACCGAGTAGACGTGTCGTTGTCGCCTACTTTATGCACGTGATGGTAACGCAACCAGCACCTGCATGCATACCTGCCGATACCCGACGGGATGCAACTCAGGCATACGCAGATAACCCTAACCATGTCGCGTAGGTTCATCCCCTTTTTTCTAGCTCCCATATCTTCCCACAGTTACATCATTAAGCGACCTACTATGTCTATGTCTTTTACCCCTATCCATCATTCAGCCAGCGAGAAAGGAGAAATTCAATACATAAGGAGGATAGGCCCTATGCTGAGCCCTTTAGACTTGTCGGGCCGGCCCCCAACTAATGGGTATACTGCGAATAGCCGTCTAGTTATACCCGGTACTCGGGTCCGGCTGCAAGATAACCCCCTTGTCGGCTCAACGGACACTTTGCCACACCTAGCGGTTGGGCCTATCCTAGGTACTCCGTACTTCTAAGCAGATTCTCCGATTCAGCCTCTTTTACTCTTTCTAGACGCTCGTGAACCCGGGTTCTAGTCCCGTACCCTACCCCAATCTCCCCTTTCCCCCACGCAACGTAGCAACCCGCGTGAGACAACAAAGAACGGCTCGCTACTTGCAGGGCCGAGTGCATTTAGACACATGCGGTAGGGCTTGGGAGTGAGATGGTGACTCGGATGGCCACAGCTACGGGAAAAGTAGAATGTGACCAAAGAGCCCATGACGCGAACGCCCCCTTTTACGTGCTACTATAACACAATAAGAGAACTAGTCACGTCACCAATACCCACTCAAGATCGCAATCACGGTTTCATCTTGTTTTTGTATAGGGGGCGGATGCCCTATGGCAAGGCACTAACGCCTTCACCAACCTAAAGCATTTTTGCATGTGTAGAACATTGAAATGGGCAGCAGTATTACCCCAGGATACCTGGTCGACCACCCACGCATACGGAGATACGCCTCTTCCTACACTCCTACATTGCTTTCACAGAGTGAAGCTACTGGGATTTTCTTGATCATAATAATACGTAATTAAATTCTGCAATTTTCATTCTGGGAAGGTTCCGTCTAAATACAGCAACAACGATACTTTTTGGAGTAGTCAATTACTCTTCCACCACGCCTACTTATCCAATTTCGCCTTAATATAAACACATTTGTTCTGTGTGAATGCGCCACGAGGAGGATTTCTACACATACCGACGATGTCTTGCTTAAGCGAAGCTTCAAGAACCCCGACTGATGGCACCGTTATGCCGCCGTCTTAGTTCCTTTAGATTGTCGAAAGCCACCTGGCCTCTGGCCTCTGGCTTCTCCACGTGTTTGCCGTTTGCATCGGGTTTCCTAGCTAGGCGGTAGAATTTCCTAAAGAGTCTTGCCAGTGCCACTTGCTTTAAGACGAGAATGCCGATAGAGGCGGATATATAATCTAAGTCGCCGCAGATTCCACATACCAGCGATCAAAGAACGGTGAGATGAACCTACATGCTGCAGATACCACCCTGGGGACTTGCAGCATATTGCGAGGGTGCTGTAGATCTCATTGGCGTAATTAAACGTCAAATCTGCATGAAATGCCTAGCCCGCCGTAGTCCCGATGATATGATAATATAACTGGACAGCTATTGGCTATTTAATAGTAGATGACATCATTCGCATCTCTAACAAAAGAGGACATATCCCATGCGGCACAGTAGTGCGAGATCCTATCATGCTATAAGTGCGATTTCCGATCCTAAATGACCGAACAATACAGACTGTTTAGAATAGTTAACACTTTATCATATTATTCTTTGCCCCCTTTTTGCTTTTGTTTCCTCTAAACTTTTTATTGGTAAGTCCGGTTCTCGAAAAGAAAAGGGGGAAGAAGCAAGGTGCAAGTTAGGTAATCGCCGACAAACTCCTTTTTACACTCCCGAACCTTTCTAACTTCTAACCCACATATGTACCGAGGGCCTGGGGCACGCAGAGAAGGCCTAGGTTAAACCATGCACGCAGAATAATACCTCTCCAGGGGGCCACTGTGGTTACCCGTCTGCAGGAGTCTTGCATCTGTCTCCCGGCCCGGATGAATGGGGCGTTAAAGGCATGGTATGGTGTATCGTAAGCAAAATTCTACAGTGGTGTGTACACGGCGTATTTCTCGACGTCCATAGGTTTATTTGATTAATAATGCTGATGAGTATAACATGATTATTAATTATATTCAACTGTTATAAAAATGCCCCCAACGGTTATTAGGTGGAGAAGGAAATAGGCGATCTTGGAAACCCCGAGTCCTAATAGTTATATTGAGTAGACTAGGATATCGGCCAAGGAAAAGATTTCTAGCCTTCTGGATCTATATCTTTAATGCCACATATAGATTGGTTTTTTAATATGAATCGGGGAGATCACGATGATTACTATGTAGTATTTTTAAATATTTGGCTTTTTTTATTATATTATTTTAAAGCAGGTCGGGTCCTGCGCAACGAAGGGAAACACGGAGGAAGGAGAGAAAGGAGAGAGGCAGAACAAGTTTCTAGGTAAATTAGCCGCAATTCGTTCAACAGCCACCGAGCAGCCCGGGTCTTATCAGTAACCAATCTTGGCCGCTAGAGTCTATTCTGGGTTTTTACTCTCCATGATTCGGACGCTTATCAGGCGAAATGTTTATATCACATTACATACACAGCATAGACTAATGCCAGAATTTCCACCCGACTTCAAATCTGCCAGCACGATGACTGAATTTATTGAAGTGAGCGAGTAAAGTAGGTATGACTAAGGGGTATCTTCACAGCCACTTCGTGGCTAGCTATTCGCCCTTCTTCTATATTATTATCGCTTGATCTCGTTGTGTCACATTATGGCGACTAAATTTCAGATTAGGACTTTTTCTCCCCTTTCAAGATTCAGGGTTAAGAGACTCATCTCTAAATTGAGAAAGAAAGAAAAAAGAGCCTACGTGTACGGGAAATGACTATCTTCAACCTGTTTGCGTTGCCCATCTCACTAGTCAGTTTTGTTACACATACTAACCTCCAATCTCCTCAGACTCAAATATTGGAAGTGTTGGATGTCTTAGGTTGAAGTCCAGCCTTAGTATAGGGTTATATTTTTAGTACAGCATATTTGTAACACTGGACGCAACGGCAAATAGAAACCACTGTAACAAACCGGAGGTAGATCCTAACATTTGAAGTCATAATTCACACCACTAAGAGCCAAGTAACGTGGTTAGTCTTTCTTGTGAAGAGCTGGCGTTACATCTAGGGTAGAGGTAGATTTAGCCATACAACACCTTACATGATACGGATCAATTGTAGTGGAAGGGCCAAGATAACCATTATGGAATGAATTGGGATAATCCAAAACGCTCAGCCAGCTCGTGACCTCGTAAATTAAGGAAATATATGACCTGCCTAGCAACGAGTAGCAAAACAGGACGACTCTAACACCCTAACTAACCTCGCCCATTCTCGTTTCTCACTAATAACACTGGAATTAGCTCGCAGGAGAAATATTTACGTTAAGAAGATGTAGTCCTGGTGGTTTTAGCTAGGCTCATATGATCTAGCAAATGAATAAAAAGTGCCTGATCATGTTAAAAAGAGTTCTCTACTATACAAACAAGAGCGAGGATGGAAATGAAAGGGGACTGATTAAAAGGGGAAAGGGGGAAGAGTGGTGTTATTTAAATGGAATAGGATTAGGGAGGGACTCACTTTATGTACAAGATATAGGGCCACGAATACTACATCACGTATATAGAGTCCTTCCCACTTTAGTCATAAAGTTAGGTAACTGAATGCAATGCTCACACACCTATGATTGTGACATGCGTAATTTATACAGCAATGCCAGAGCCGTCGTGTATGCCTTTGGAGGCGTAAAGTCATGAAGATTTCGACAATATAGGAGTAAGTCTGGAAGGAAGAGTCCGGGGAGAATGTAGTAAGAGACTAGAAGCTACTCGCTTGGGCAGATTTAGCGCATAGTTTATGTATAGAAGGAGAAGAATTCTCTCAACAACTAGAGGAGAGTTCAGGAATTAATACTATTGATGCCATTAAACCCTTACCCCTATACGTCTACCTCGCAGGGGCCTACATGTGGCTTAGCCTTACTCTGGAGACAAAATCCTTCAACAGATAGTATCCCTAAGCCGAATTCTACTTGTAGATAGTAGGGTGTATGCGGTAACTAAGATTTGTCTGATAGAAGTAGATATGACACAATCCACCTATCATTTGGCTACTATATAAAAGCCTCATATCTCACACCTCCACAAACTTCACACCTGCCATGACAGGGTAGGCGCCCGAGTCCATAGCTACCATGCCGCGCTCATACATGAATAGCCAAACAGCATCAGCATCAATAGCCTCAAGTGCCGCGCGGGTCTTCGGGCTCTGGCCCTCTAGGGAATCTGCAAGTAATGGAAGGATCTGATCAAAGATATCGTCGTCAATGTGCACATAGGTTACGATGGCGACAAGTAAATCTTGCACCGCACCCCAGATCTGCACGATCTGCGCAAAACGACCTAGCCCTGAGCTACTAATAACGTCACTATCCCCACCCGCACCACCGACGAACTTTTCAGCCCTTTCCCCAGCGTCTCTAATCTTGAACTCCCCATCTCCAGCACGGGTGGGTATGAGTATCCTGTCGCTTCCTTCCCGTACAACCTCGCCAAACCGAAGCCTAGCAGTAGGTGCTGCCGCATTTACCTTCCTTTTGCCTTGACCTTGCTTCTGTACTCGAAGAGCTTCGGCTCTAACATTTCGACACCACTTCCCGAGTCCGTTATCCCACCACTCGGTCTTAAAGCGCGTGTTTAAGAAGTCACCGGCAGCAGCACATAGAGCACACAGAGCCTCACCAGCCGCGATGACGACGAAAGCCTCAGGGTCGTGCAGCCGCTCGATTAATACAGGCCATACGGCGTTGACGAGCGGCAAGAATTCGTCCTCATCGGGGGCGAGCGCCGGACACACCGTCGTAAGAAGGTTTAGTAAGGACTTTCGGAGAGTCGGTGTTGGAGAGGTCAGGTAATGCTGTGTCAGGCTCGTGATGCGCAAGAGGAGCTGGAACGTTCGTGGCTTTGAGGGCGGAGGCTTCTCGACCTCGGTACTAGTCTCTTCTTCTTCTTCTTCGCCCCCTGCTTCCTTAAAAGCATCAGAGGCTTTAAAGGGGCGTTTCGGGTGTCTTTCTAATTCTTCAAGTTCGAGCTGCTCTTGTTGTCGCGTCTTTTGGCGTTCATGGCGTCCATCTAAAACATTGCACAAGTCGCTGGTAGATGTCATTTTGGGGGTAGTTTTCTTGTGAATGATTGATTTAGGAGTCCCTTCGAGTAATAGTTTACTTGATTTGGTGCCTTGTTGAACAACCTCTGCAAGTACGCCGAACAAGCTTTCTACAAATAGAGTGTAGCCGTGGTAGTTATCGAGAGCCGAAAATATCGATTCTACAACATCGTCAAGATATGGGATGAGTCGTGGACCGGTAAGTTTGATCATCATTCGCAGTACCTGCGTAGATGCTGGCGAAATGTCGAAAGTATTGAGACGTAGAGACACTGAATTCACCATGTAATCGACGTTGTCAATAATCAAGTCAGTGACATTCAGGTAGCCACACGTTGCTGCAATCCTGTTGAGACTAATAATTGCATGCTGCCTTAATTGGGGGATATCAGAACCGAGGAATGTCGCAATAGGGTAGAGTACGTCGATTAGTTCCGGTCGGAATCCTTCTTGCATTCTCGATGCTGTGAAAGTTGTAATTTCCAGCGCCAGGGCCTGCATTCTCCAGTCCACATCTTCCGCCTCAGCTTGTGAGTCAAGGATAGCGACCGATAGTGTATACAGTTCCTGCAACGCAGACTCGCTTCCGTCTGACGTCTCGGTCGCTATAGTGAAGTCTAGGAAATCATCTAGTTCGGAAGATTGAGTAAGAGATGACTTGATTAGCTCGAATGCTAACCAATAGGATGTAATTTGACTGGGCCCAATCGATTCGCGCATATAACTCAACATGTCACTAGCCAGTCTTATACGTTGAGATTGCAATCCGATTTTTGATACAAGGTTGATAAGAACTTCGCGCGTTGGGCGCTCGGTTTCGCGGGCGATCAAAATTGGTGGAAAGGATGCCAATTCGCCTTCTTTAACGATTTTCATACTGCTTAATTCGAGAACGCTAGAAGGGACCTCAGACAAGACGCCCCCCGACTTGGGCCCCACGACAAGCGCTGTTACACTATCTCTTAAGGAGGCGGCTAATGAGTCGTCTAGGATAGACGAATCTATTTGAAGAGTGGTGATGAAATGCTGCCCTCTTAGGAGGTTCTGCATCGCTTGTTGCTTGATCTTTTCGTCGCTAGATTGAACTACACGCGGAAGGCTTGTGACCCAGTTATATACCGTAGTTTTGATAGAATCTCCAAGTTCTGGATATATCCTAGCCAGGTCGGCAAGGCCCGTATCATGTATAGACTGCTCATCGCGGCCATCGCTCAAGATCATCGCCGTCTCGACTAGTATAGAAGAGGCATCGGAGAGAGTTTGATGACACTCATCTAATAGGACGATACAAAGTTTTCCTAGTGCAGCTTTGATATCCTCGGAAGAATGACTTCGTAGCTTTAAAACACTTGCTAGTGCAAGCTTCACCTTGGCAACTGTTGCATTAAGCCATGATCTTGACGGGATTTTCTCTCCGGCATCGTTGTCAGATTTATCGCTTGTCGACTTGTTCAATATTCCCCTCATTTTAATATCTCCTAGCACCTTTGTGAGGACATCTCTCAAAATATCAATGCCTTGTACGAGGACCTTCCTCTGGGTTTTAAGTGCTGCCGGTGGCGCTAGCAATCTGCTTAGCGAAGACACGATTCCAGGTAAGAATGTGGCTAGGGCTGTCTGGTCCTTAATTGCCACCACTAATGCGTCAAGCGCCTGTAGCGCTCCGAGCTGAATTGCAGGTGTTCGACCATCATTAATGCCGTCTAGTACAACAGTGATGGCATGACCAAGAGCAGGTATCGCATTCACCTCGACTAAAGCCGCAGTCCCGCTAGGCGACGACCCCGAAGCTTTGACGAGGGAGGCCAAGGCTTTGAAAGATTCAAGCTCGGTCTCCTCGGGGATGTGATTTTGCCTCGCCTGACCAGGCACGCCGGCGATGATGAAAGTTAAAAGCAAAAGTAATTGCTGAGCAAGCTCCTTGGGCAGCTTGCTCTTCCAACCATGGTCGACGAGAATTCTGAAACATTTAACAGTGACTTCGGTCAGGCGAATAGGATACTGCTGCTGGTTTCGGAGAATATTGGAGAGCGGAAAGAAGATATAATCCGCCAGCTTCTCGTCGAGGACAGATACATCCTGCGATATCTGACGATCTAGAAGCGCTGCTAGATCTTCCGTCACTCTAATTAAATCCTTCGCGCTCGCCTTCTTGTCGGACGAGCGCACGGCCAAATCATTTATGGAGATGCACCGCGGCTTAAGCTGGACGCCGAGATTTCATTAGTAGGCTGCCGTCATAAGGATGGGCTTAGCAGAGTAGGATACCTCCTTGAAAAACTGGTTTCGGGCTACCGAAGAACTATTGGCCATCGTGAGGGTTAGTTCATTGTCTCCTTATTCGCCTTGTATATTCATGGCTGAGCGAGGAGTCATGCTTCTTCAAAAAAAAATAAGACAGTATGTTTGTACTTCCAGCCTTCGGTGCTGAGGGACAAGAAATAAGTGGATGTTATAGCGCCTGTAGGTAAGCTTCTCCCAGGCTACCTAGGTACCTGTGGGTCCTTGCACAGTACCTAAGTACTTAGGTATGTAGCTAGGGACTTTGTACACTTAGTATCTACGTGTGCGTACTCCGTACCTCCTATTGATAAATTGATAGGTACCAACATAAACCCGCTAGTACATACTTAGGTAGGTAGTACCTTGTGAGCCTCCTTACCTCACTATACATACCTAGGTAGGTAACTGTCAAGAAGCCCTGCCCGACTACGGAATTCTCATTTTTATTCTATTTTTCCCGCCCTCAATTCATCTATAGCTATTTCACTTCTTTTTAACAAATGGTTGCCTAATCCCAGAGAGGACGCTAATCTAGAATTATGTCTTCCCCGAGTACTTTTACTACAACTGTGCACCCTTTCCCTTCCCCGACAGCGCATGCCTGTGCTTACGAAATTGGCCCTCAAAATGCAAAGAACTCACTCGTCTTTGTGGGAGGGCTGGGTGATGGGCCGCACACTGTTCCATATACACGTTCGATAGCTAAACGCCTGGAAGAGGACCCGAATCTTAGCTATTCCGTGTTTGAGTTCCGATTGAAGAGCTCTTATTCGGCATTTGGCTTCGCGCGCCTCGTTGACGATGTTGCCGATATTACCGCATTAGTCAAGTATCTCCGGAGCATCGGCAAAGAGCGAGTTATCCTAATGGGCCATTCGACTGGTTGTCAAGTAAAAAAACATCACTGGAGTTAAGGCGCGCTGGATAGATGTGACTAATGAAGTTAGGATTGTCTCGAGTACACTGCTCCGGCCCATGGCACAGCACCCGTGGACGGATATATTCTCCAGGCCCCCGTCTGTGATCGAGATGCCATCGCGCTTGAAATGGGTTATGACCAGCTAGATGAAAGTGTCAAGGCAGCCAAAGAGCTTATTGACATGGGGAGGAGTCATGAACGCATGGCGCTCACCAAGCTACCCGAGTTCATGAGGGACACGCCAATTTCTGCCTGGAGATGGTATGCTCTTGTAGCAGCCGATGGCGAGGATAATTATTTCTCCCCCGACTTAAGAGATGAAGTGGCAGCCTCGTACTGGAAGAGAATAGATAAGCCTCTACTAATTTTATTCTCTGGTAATGATGAGTTCGTCTCAAACTCACTTGATAAAGAAGGATTAGTCAACCGCTGGCGCCAGTTTTGCAACTCAGGTATTGCTAGCGAATTGTCGGGGACAATACCAGGGGCTACTCATAAGGTCGAGGATCCCGCAGCCGAAGACTGGCTTTGCAGTACAGTAGTCAAGTTCTTGCAGAGTATCAAATGATACCATGCGTTACATAAAGCAGCGCTGCTTCTCTATACACATAGGACATATACATAAGTCCATGTTTGGATCATCTCTTTCTCTCTCGCGGGTTCCCGACTTTGACATAAACCCACTCAGGTCAATAACATTACAAACAAGCAACAAGGAATCCTAACTATCGCTCAAGCCCCGTGTTTCTTATAGGGCATTACCATGTCCTAGCCCATCCACCATTTCAATATTATTATTGAAAAGTGATAGTTAGTCAGGTAGGCCTGAACTTGTAAGTGGATGCACTAATGGCAAGATGTGTCACTCGAGCCCTACTGATCATTTATTGAAACCTCATTCTTCGTAAGTAAGAAGGGATCACGAAATCGGAAGTAGTTCGTCATACCTACAAAGGCGCGATCGCGTATAAATCCATCACTGCTCAGCAGGTGTTCTATCGTCGCCAAGAACAGCATAAGATAAATTATTGTGGTTTTACGAGCCGTGAGGTTTTGATTCCCCTCAGCTCTCTACTCTATATAGTAACTGTGCAATAACAAAACCCCGGGGCTATAACACATGTACGAGCGTCAAAGACTACGCAATCATATTCCATAGCTAGAGAAATACTGAGGGTTTGGGGATATTCTCTGCAATACCGCAGCAAATCGACACCAGAGAACTAGGTACCCCAAAACTTTAGGTGTTGCGAAAGCGGCAGAGACCACTATCTCTGCTTACAGGCCGTTCTAGATCTTTGATGGCGGTGTACCGCTCACCTACCTAGGGTAAGGCCTATCAGTACTTCTGCCGTCACTATGAATAAATCACTATAGGCTCAAACAATTGTGCCATACTTCTATCATCCGACCCAAAAGTATCCTACGGGTCACTTTCCTCAATAGTCACAAGACTAATAGTATACAATTAGATTCACTAGACTAGACTAGTTCAGAGCCACGTCTGGTGTTCTAAATTTAGAAAATATATTAAACCCCCCGGAAACGACTTGGTGCTTATCTCTATGTCTTTGTTACCTAATTATTAGGACACTCATGATTTGTTGAAGAAATACCTACATTCAGAGGGGAGCCGCCCTTGTTTAGTAAAGCGGAGAGGTCACTTCACAAGCGCATCCTAGATCGGAGTAACTATAATCAGCATTCCTAACAAGCTAACCGCTAGATAAGGTATAGTGTGACTATATATTAGCCACATGAATACCCCATATGTACTAAGGAAGAGTGTCTTGTCGATTTATTAATCTCTGGGTAGGTACATAGATATCCCTAGATCAATAAGCCTAATCATATACCCAGGAATGTGTATGTAACAAAGAAAATGATACTCTTTTATCGTCACATGGATGTGCATACCTCAGGTTAAGTACCTAACTTACCAAACCTAAACTTTCGGACAAAGCTTAAGTGGCCTATCTGATATCCCAGAGCTTGGCCCCCCGCCTACAGTTCCGCACCGGCCCCCCGCTCGGTTCAGTAAATAGTAGATAACCTTACGTCACATGTGCCTTTAAAGCTCCATGTACGGGTTTAAGGATGCATCTTGATATTATCCCATATCCAAATAGTTTCTACGTTATACAGCAAACCCAAAAGAACATCGAAAACTATTCGGTAATGGTTTTATTCAACACCCCGTTCTTGGTAGCTGCTAGTCTGCTCCTTGCTGGTTGCTTTATAGTAAGTAATTCCCAGAGTTATCTTCATCGTCTTGACTTGGGTCACTATAAGAGTATAAAGCTCCTTCTAAGGCTATAATCATGAGAGCTTTTCACTCTTCCGTACCATTTATAGATAGACCAAGCCTAAGCTAGCAATAGCTAACTCAGAGCATCGCAGTGGAGATGCCTCTCGTCTCCGCTTCGGGCCCTACCTGGCCCGAGGATATCACTCTTTACCTCACTTGTGCTCAAATATCACGAGTTCCGTGCTCTGCGTACTCGATATGTCCACAATCTACACATACGATACGGGCCGGTAGTGCGAATCGCGCCCAACGAAGCTTCATTCGCTTCACTGGAGGGCATCAAAGAGATATACGGATCCGGTGGGAGCGGATACGATAAAACGGAATTTTATAATTTATTCATGGTCTATGGAAGGAGGTAAGCCTATACGAGAAGCCCTCGGCGCAATCCAGATGTGATAGGTATGATGCACGCTTACAGTACTTATGTCTAGGACCATGTTTAGTACATTAAACAAAGAGGACGTACGTAAGACACGCCAAGGAATTAAACCACAAAACTGACTCCTATAGCATGCTAAAAGGAAGAGGATCCTTGCTGATCGGTATGCTAATTCAAATATCATGAAATCACTCGATGGAATCGCGGAGCGGTCTAAAAGATTCACCGAGAGGTGTTCTCAGTCTGTTGGGCGAAGTATCGACTTGTTCGTACGTTTTACTTGAGTACGCGTATTGTGTACATGTACTAACTTATCGCAGATTTGTAGGGCCAGCCAGTGAAGCCAGCCAGATCTAAATGCTAACGGAAAGGAGACCTACATGACTACGCTTTTGACGGCATCACACATCAACTGTTCCATCCCCATGGATCCGACTCGCTTCGGAATCAACAGGATGAGGATATCATGAAGGAAGTAGCATTTGATGATAGCCTTCAGAGTGAGTACCTCTCATGTCACAGTATTAGTGTAGCTCTGAACAATCACAGATCGTCTCATAGAATATTACAACCCGCCATTACATAAGGTCATAGGCCAAGCCCTTTCCATTTTCGCGAAACCACGACAAACTCCTCTAGCGGATGAGTTGGTCTTGTCCGCAGCTCAAAAGACGGACCCTGCACAGTTCACGCTGTTGAGTCGAATGCAGGATAAGGTGTATAATATGAGCCATCTAGATATTGCAGCGGAATGCCTTGATCACACAGCTGCTGGGGTAGACACAACTGGCGATGGGCTTTGCTTCCTTATGTGGACCCTCTCTCAACCGTGCTCATTCTATGCTCAACGCCGGCTGCAGGAAGAACTGAGAGCTAACCCTGATGTTTCATTCGATAAACTACCGTACCTCGATGCTGTCGTTCTCGAGGGTTTACGATTGTTCCCGCCAATACCTATGTCTCTACCACGATATGGTGTGTATTAAAATTTGTTGTGCCTGAACCCCTAACCCCTTTGTCTCGTGCAATCTAGATATCTCGGCTGACATATTTCTACGCACGCAGTCCCCCGACACGGGCGGACAATTGACGGCTTTTACATCCCTGAGCGGACTATCGTCAGCAGTCAAGCATTTTCCGCGCATCGCATTGACCAGACTGTGTTTCCCCAACCCAACTTATTCAAACCGGAAAGATGGTTTCAAGAACAGGGGGCACTGGATCGGAAGCGGCTGTTCTTTGCTTTCGCTAATGGAGGAAGAGGTTGCATTGGGAAACAGTATGTATACAATCTCACCATCATGAGAAGATGTGCCTAACTTCCCTTTCAGTCTAGCGCTGGCCGAAATGAAGCTTTTATTGAGGGATGTGTATTCGCGCTTTACAACGTTCCCTGATGACTCCATGACTGATGAGGATATGGAGATGTCGGACCAACTTATCTCATCCCGGCCACAGGGTAAGAAGTGTCTACTGAGATTTGAGCAAATTGACAAGAATATCCATGGTTAGGGGAAATCTACAAGAAAGCTTCACATAAGTCTGCTATTCTACGTTCTTGGTGATGATTGCGCCGACAAGCTTCTACTCCGAACGTAAAATATTTAGGGCTTCACGACTAGATATCCTTGAGATCTACTAGCAGGTGCTGATCATGCACCTAATCGGCTAGATCCATATAACTCCACATACAATAGTTCGAGGGGATACTATGTATGGTGGATGCTTTGCTTAGAATTCAGTATAATTAGCTATATACACGGAGGGTTTCAGCCCCGTTCAAGCACCCCAAGTTATACCATCAATAAGCTCACAGTTGTTGCCACCTCGCATCCACGCGCAGCCACGCTACATGGAAGAAGACGAATTCTCATTGCCGTGGCGCGACCCTCAGTCACAACAGCCGGTAAAACTTTCCCCCCCTGCAACCCCCCACGGTAGGTGACAACATCTCTATGCAGACCCACGTATAAGAAACTGTAAGGGGGTGTGCTATTTAGATTTGTGAGAAGCTAGGGTCGTCAAGATGCAGTTTGACAGCTTCGCGATGTTTGCATGTAACCTTCCGGCTGCAACTCGATAACCGTCAAGATTCAGTGCGACCGCTCCCTCGACGTGGCCTGCCGCCTAAAGCATACCGCTCGCTTCGTACAATTGGTATTGAGCCTGCATGCAGGTGGTGAGTACGTTGGACTACACTGTGTATCTACGATCACGGGGTATGCCGTGAGAAGGACCCTACAGATGTCAAGACAAACGAACGAGTAACCCACTTTCGCTTCACGTCACGCCTAATGTAAACCGGCAGTGTGAATTCAGGCCCACATTCCGTTCAAGCCGGTGAGTGAAGCTGCCCGGTTAGCTAACGATGCAATATAGGTACGACCTTGGGTAGTTTCTTGCCCTAACTATGGGAGGGGGTTGTTATATCGAAGCACCGCCCCACGACCGCGATCAAGTATAAACAAAGAAATAGAACGGATGGCTTTCGGAGAGTTAATCCTTGTGGGAGGACTTTACGGGGTATGGCGACTAGGCTGCCTTGATGTGGGTGTGATCTTGCCTGCCGCCCAACACAATTTCCACGCACGCGGGGTTCAAGATCAACGCAAGTCCAATAGACTGATACCCAGTCTAGGTCGTACGGCTTTCCGAAGCCGGGTCTTGGTTCATCCTTACCTAAATATAGTGCCACTTAAATTTTGCAGAGGCGAAGAACAAAGGGACCGTAGCAACGCCACAGCAAAGTCTACATATCTAAGCAGCCCTAGTTTTCCAGGGGAGACCATGATAAAGATAGTACAGTGCTGGCTATAGGGGACGAATGATGGGGAAACGGTTCCCCAAATCGACTCCACGGCGAGCACAACCAGCGGCTGTTTTACCTAAGATGTACATTATAGTAGTAGAAAAGAAGGTAGGTACAAGCTCACACGATGAAGTCTAACAGTGAGGAGGCAATGACATTAGATGAGCGGTGGTGAATCGACTATTTTCATCTAGCAGCCGTCCCGCGCAATAAGCAAGGTACACACTGTATCAAGCTGTGCCAAACCATGAACCATGCTCGATGTTGCCTCACCCTATTATTCACCACAATCGAGCTGAGACTCTATACACCATTGCCGTTAACCCCGGATTCAGCCCCCATCCATCCATCATCCATGGACTTGAAAGAGGAGCATCGTCAGGAGAAATGGAATGAACCTCGCTCCGCCGCTCGCGTATCTATTTCGCTTGACTGTGCTGCCGCTGCCTTATAATACTGTACCTCTACTACTAATACGGTGTATTCAAGACAGTGTCGTATCTACCTACATACAATGCAAGCAAGGGCTTTATATGTACCTAGCCCAAGATCGCCCTCAAACCACAAGACGACACGCGGATCCGGATTACGCTCCCGGTTTAGCTCAAGTACCTATTGGTGCATATCCCACGACCAAATACGCAACCGCATGCTCAAATGTGCCTTTCTCACACCGCGGACACGATACCCCCGTCCTCTCCGCCCAGCCTCCTTCTCCGCGGATGCATGGGCGTCGAGATCCGGCTGCCACAATGCAACACGACATCATGACATGCGTTTTCGTTATAATTTCTTTTCCCTCCTTTTGCCGCCAGAGCCACTCAGGCGGCAGTATTCGGTCGCAGAGGAACGGGAGCTGCGAACTGGAGTCAGTGCTCGTATATGATTAAGATCTATCGGCATGCCGCATCCCGCGCGACGGCGGTCGGCATCCCGACGTGATTGCCGAGGGTGGAAATGGAGAAGGAAGGAATATACCTGCAGCTTACCATCCGCGGCATCATGAGCATCTCCGAGCTTTCTGCATTTTTCCTCGTCCGTCTGTCTACCCTTTCATCTCATTGCCTTTCGAATTCGAGATAGTCTCCAATACGAAATTTCCTAGGTTGACCTGAGTCACCCTGTTTGACCGGCCCCGGGAATATTCGCTCATAGTAGATTTTTCAAACACCTGGTAGTAATCATCGGTCCGCGTAGATCATTGGCATGAACAATGTAGCGGTGTGCTGTTTTTTCTCTTATGCTCATTCTCTTGTCGTGGAGGCGCGTTGTACGGGCGGGATCAGAAGGTTGATATTGGGCGCGTAAGGCTACCACAGCAAATTAACAACCCATGCCCACCTATGATACGGATTAGCAAAAGCCTCTAGGACATAATGTTGTGTAGTTAAAAAAAAAATGTTGTATACAACTCCGCGTCTTAACTATGTGAGCATGTATGAGAATGTCTCAGCTTTTTGGCCCCAGTCCCCAGACGATCCAGCGCAGTGGCCATATCCCAGGGCGCCAGATAACTGATGATTTTTGAAAATATCTCCAAATAGTACTGGATCCTGGCGAGGGCTACCCTAATACTAGTTGGGATGTGCACTAGGGTGGCTATTAGGGGAAATATTTTTAGGTCCTAAAACTAAAAATACTAAGCAAGTCATCATCGTGATCCTTGAGTCGAGATATCAAACCTCGGATTGCGTGGAGTGATTCAAGAATCTTAGCAACTAGGTAATTATAGCAATCTCATATAGTGATGACGGACGTTGAAGATGATTAGTTGTCTTACATCACGGGTGTCGTCCTTGATGCATGCTGATCTCTGAAGCTGCATGGATTTTGGGGATCGAATGGTTCCAGATGACGTTTTGATATGACATGTTACATTGTCTCATGAGTGGCCCAAGCGATCCTATCACAGTCTTCGCAGACCCTTCCTTGGAAGAAATTGGGTAGATAAGTTTTGCAAGGGCAGTCACCCCATACCGGTGGGATTCCTTCAATCTTATGAGTGCTCAGGGCTAAATAGCAGAGAAGCTAGGGCCATCTGTAACAGCACGAATGCATAGAGATGCTATTATAATGTTTCTCATTTGACCTTTGCTATGCGAAATTCTTCAAGTAAGCAAAGCTGTAGAATTTAGAAATCCTAAAGTAATGTATACAAAATGATCTTAGGCCAAGCTGGGACCATACATGCCAAGGTATGCCCGTGCTTCTCTCGGATTACTATGAGGGTCCGCGTTATCATTGAATCTTAAATCGAGGGCCGAGTAAAAGAAATAATTGTTGCAAAGACTCAAATAGGAAACAACTTTGTACATCAGCACTCAAAAATCAAAGACGGACGACCCGATAATCCAGATACGCAGTTTGCAAACACTATCAAGCCCCAGCCCTAGATTTCTGGCTGAACAATAGCCTCTGTAAATTGGGCTACACACTTTTCTATCCATTAAGCCTTGTCTTTACCCGGTTTGGTTCCGAGGTGAAGAAACGCGACACTCTAACCTGGTGACATACATATAGCTAAGCAATTATGGCTCAGATCCAACGATTTTTCAATGGCAACCGATTCCCACTCGTTATAATATCCGAAGTTGTGAACATGACAAACTAACCCTTACCCGCCATCCCGATTTTTCAGCCATCAGCATGCACACAAGGCCGAACAAGACAAACTCGAACAAAAGAAAAAATCGTCAAGGCATGAATTTGACTCTGGTAATTGCAAGTACGAAAAGCAAAGAGCTAACGGCTCGCCTAGTTAGAGGCACGTGCGCATTATCTAACTCGCATAAGCCGGGAAAGAAACAGAGTCGTACGGGCACAGAAATGCTGTGGTATGACCGCTCGCGGAGACGCAAAACGCCAGCTATGCAATTCAATGCGAGAAGCTGCCATGATGGTATCCCAATTTTCTTGAAAGCAAAATACCACCGTTCCAATATATGTTTTCATGACCTGCCACCGGAGAATACTATGCTCAGACCGTGAGGTTTAGGTTCACCGCCATATTGATTCTCATCTTTAGTGTCTTTAGCGAAGAAAGTCGTGCGACGATGAAAAAATTTGAGGGAAAATAAAACGAGACAAAGGTGTTAATAGTCGATAGCATGGAGGATTTGACGTCTTCGTAAAACTCTCGCTGGTGGAGATTGCGTGGGACGAATAAGGTTGCAAAGTTGTGGAATGAAAGATTTAGGGCATGGTTTCGTCACCGTTAGTTGAACCGCCTCTGTTTGACTAGTTGTCTAAGTTATTGGGTGATTGAAGGATGGTGCCCTCCCTCGGTCTTCACACTGGGTCCCACCAATGATGCTCCATCAGTCACGTAGTTCGGGTAGCTTGGCTGATGTGGTATCACACATTGACCAACAGTCCTAGGGGCGAATATATCCCCGTGATTTGCATCGGTTGTTTGTCGTGGTAGCCCATCAATAGATGGCGCCGCATATTGCGGAGCTTGAGAAATCTGTCCGCCAAAACCTTGTACAGTAGGGGGTTGTGGTGGGAAGCCATATAAAGATGGATTACTTGGGGTATTCGATGTCGGCCAAGCCGAATATGCTACCGGCGTGGCGGGGCTTCCATATTCGGAAGGAGAATTGAATACCGAAGATCTCCTACTCGTTCCCTGAGGGCTGGGATACATCTCGGGAAGTCCAAGGTGGCTGTGGCTATAGCCCGGTGCTTGGTTACCCATACTAGGTGCTTCCACGTAACTGGGCCGCTCTGATAACTCAGGTTCAAACCCAGGATGTGAGTAATGTGCAGAACGAATGGGAACGTTATCGGGAAAGCCATGGCTTGGGAAATGGCCCGTTTCGCCATGCTCGCCGGACTGTACTTGAGGCATCATTATTTGGGGTCCGTTTGGCTCCACCGATGATGCGCTTGATGATGCCGGCGTGAACTTTTGATCAGGACCTCCATCATCCTCAGAGTCTGACCCTGCATCTTTACCGGCATCACTATTGGTGACGGACGTCACGAAAACTTCGGTATTGCCATCTGTATATGGTAAGTTCCACGATCAGAGTCAATAAAATGTAGCTTATCGAACTTACTTATCTCACCGTCCTTGTAGCGCGCCTCCTGCCTCGCAATTTTGAAAATCTCCTTCAAAAGTGGTTTCTTGCTCGCGTTTTGCCGACTCTCTTTGTCATTGAAAAAAGATGATAGAGCCTCAAACGTAACAGCTTCTAGTATGCTTAAGTTGAGGTTTGCCTTGCGGATTGCAGGATGTTGCTTATGTGGTGGCTCTACTAGCATCCGGAGTATATGGCAGAGGAGATATACCCGTTCTAAACATGATTTAGCAAGCGCATCAACATATAGTTCGCTGTACCACTTACCGTCCTTCCCTAAATGATCGGGTTCCTTATGTCGTAGATCCTTATAAGTGTCTTCCCCAAATTTGCAATATGTCCGAGGCCACCAGTCTGGACGTGACTCATCTCCGCGTGTATACGGATGAGTTGACTGTTTCTTTGGGGCCACAGCCTTCACCCATGCCTTAGCTATAATTTTGCATGCCGTCTGTTGGCAACACTTCAAATTATGATCATAGAAACCATAGACCGAGTCGCTTTCACCAATCCTTATGCCCCTCTTAGGTTGCTGCATGGTAACTATAGCAACGCTATCTTGTCGACTAGCAATACCAGGCTGCTTGCTACCAGCTCTCAGCCTTTTCTTTGATTTACGGCTCCCATCGTCAGCATAGCTTTCTACCGTGGCGCTTGGGTAATGCTGCCGGCCGTGGGCCCTTGCCCTAGCCTCTGGAACGGGGGTGTTCATCCCTGAGCTGAAGCCCAGTTCCGATTCATTGAAGGATGGGCTATTGCCTAGGACAGAAAATGTCAGTCTAGCTCAGTATTCACGCTCTTCTCATGTCGAAGTCAATGTATACCTTGCTGAAGACGATGAACCTCGTTCAAAAATCCCATCCTATCAAAGAATCGCTGGTGATCGAGCTGCGACGAACCAACAGGAGTAGAAAAGCAGATGACTCTACCATTTTCTTCGGCAGCCACAAAAAACGTGTTTCCCGGTATCTGACAAAGTTCTCGCAGACCTCTGCTGATTGTCTATTTTCTTTATCAGTACCAGGGATCAACGTAGGGACAGATATAAATACCCAAGGGGGGCCTCTCGCTTCCGAGGACTCCGTAGGGCGGCCATCATCGGAATAATATTCTGTCCCCATTCTTGTAGAATACCAAATACCTGACCGAGAAGGGTACGGGCCCCTCGGGTGACTATCATTCACCATTATGAAGTAATTCGTGCGGTTTAAAATAATAATGAACCTTATTACTCTTCTAGTTGGGAAGATGTATTAAAGCAAACTGATACTAGTTGTCAAGGACCGCTAAAGCCTTGTTAGTATATAGCAGTTGCTAGGCTTCTAATTTCACGAATCGCCTTGAAGGAATGCTGCAATATTTTTCGCAATCGAGTTCCCGTATGAGAGTGGGTTATGATGACAGTGTTGGAACGAACAATGGCAAGAATATGGTGATGGCTCCGTGGACGTAGAGGGCAGTGAAGAGTGAATGTATTTATTAGAATAGCCGAAATAGACGTTGTATAGCGAATCACGGTGAGATTCTTTGGCTACCTGTGAGATAGCAGGGTCGAGTATACGAAGATATAAGTGAGGTTGATTAACCTATGGAGGGGGGGGTGCCGGTTGCTTTGTAAGAATAGTTCGAATGAGCCTTGATAATCTCGTAGGAATTTATCGAGGTGGAGATAACTACATGAGGAGCTAGTGCTTCTCAGACGAAACAGCTTTCCTTTGTTAAAGGTGGCTGCAGGAGCTTGCTTCCTTGGGGAGGCTTGTCGGAGGCACGGAAAATCAAAAGATCTGACGGAAGACGACAAAGATTATAGTATTGGTGTGAAAAGGGCCGAGCTGAGCATGGGTCTGCTGCTCGAAACAAAGAAATCCAATATATCAGTCGTCAGGCGCGCTGTGGATGAGATTGCTGCTAGTGCTCCTGGCCGAACTTGAGCAAGATCATTAACTAGTCGGGGATGCGAATACTAATGGCAATGGACATCCTCTCCTAATCTTTCGAAACTATGAGGTTAGGTAGACCACCGCACTCGTTCCTCCGCTTCGTTGGTACTTCGGAATCACAGATTGCCTAAGGGGGCATTACAGACTCGGCGCCGCTGTCGATGTTGAAATTTTGAGGTGGCTCTTAACGCTAGGGAACACAATCGTTCAAGATTCAGAATCAAGGTTTAGATGCCAATAGTGATCGTGATGATCAGCAGGGGGGTCATTTGTGGGATCTAGTATACAGGGAGAATGGCATGTAGCTAAAGACGGGGATAATGGCTTGGAAGTTGGACGGCTGGAGATACCACCTAGGTAGTAGAGAATGCCTGCTCTTTTGTGGAGGGGAGCGAAGATGATAGAAGACCAATAACCAGAAAAAGCGAGTAAGGGACAAACAAACGGAGAAGAACATGGCAATACTCACCCCTTTCAATCATGAACAACCATGATATCGTCTTCCACTTATACCTAGTACACAACACACGACCAACGAAGAAGAAGGGAAAAAAGAAAGCAAGTCCGCAAAGACGACGTATGTACCTATGTGGAGAAGTAGGAGGCACTGTGCCATTTCGTCGCAGGGATTTTCACAGGTAGCTAAAAGTTCTCTGTCACCCCTGCTTACGCTATACACTACTGTAAGCCCAAGGCACGCGCACGCGCGGAGAAGAGCGAACAAAACAGTCGTTCTACCAGGTACTTTGCAGGCAGTCTAGGTCGCCGCCCGTGGTTGGTTTGTAGGCCAACCATCGCGCATGCTAAGAGTCTTCGAGCTGCAAGGTAACAGCAGCGTCAAATCGATTCCTACATGCACGCACACGGAGTGGATGAACAAAATCGCCTTGCTTCATTCCCTCGGGCCAGGATATACATGATCCCTGGAGAGAGCCAGGATAGACGGATTTACAGTGCCAGAGCAGCCGAAACGGTCAGCGGCATCAGCCATATCCCTAGTCCACGAAATCGGCACGCTGTTGGTGATGGAGCGTCGAGATAAAGACACTTTCCATCTTTATTTCTGTATGCTTGTTTTCAGGCAATGTGACGATCGGGTATCGACACCCGAGGATTTGGAGTCGACAATGATAGTTCTGTCCAGTATAAACGACTCATGATACACTTGGAGAGGATAATTGGTAGTAGTGTACGTATGGATATGTGTGTGTATACCAATATACCAATATACATCTACTAGTGAGTGAGTGTGTGCTTCGAGCCATAGTAAGCCTCAAGAGGATCAATGCAGGCATATAAGGGGTGTGCGAGATGGTAAGAGGCGTGGCATAAACGATGGCAGCGCTCGTGCAGCTCTCGTGGACCAACACGAAAGAAAGAAAGAAAGAAAAAAATAAATGATAAAAAAGGGAAGAAAGAAAAGAAATCATGTGAGCCAGATATCCCGGGGCATTGGGATAGTGAGTGTCAGAGCACCTCGTTATCCCAGGTAAAGTTTCTACCTAGGATAGCTCAGTACCTACTCAGGTACCTAACCAGTGGAAATAAAAACGGTTGGGAGTGGCATTAGCGGCGGCAATTCAGTGGCGGTTAGTGGGTCCAGCGCCTGTGGAGACCCACGGCTGATCGGACCCACTGTTGATAGGTACCATGTAGCTCCTGAAATACACTACCTCACCTATCTACCACATGTATCTACGTAGGTACTTCCCTACCTTATCTACCTACTGCCGTATGCCATGTCCAATGTACATGTATGTATGTCGGTAGGGTACCTACATAACGTGCTACGATAGGTACCTAACTTTATGTAGGTATCTAGACCTTTGATACCTAAATAGGTACCTAAGGCACCCTAGTATTATGATGCCCTACCTCCGGATAGATAGGATCTCCACAACAGTCAGTCTACAATACAGGTGAAATAGAAGAAGGCACCGAAATACCCTTACTTACCGTACAGGCACTTCCATAGCACCGCCCATCCGCGTCTATCTCACGCGTTGAATGAGACTTTGTGGGTATGTGCGCAGTGCGAAAAGGAAACCCGAAGCCCGAGTTGGACCCAAGTCAAGGTCGCTTCAAAGTTTAGATACCATATGTGGGGTATGGCTATCAAGATAACTACCTGCTAGGGTAATAAGTAGGAGGTCGATAGGGTACCTACTCGTCTTCCTAGGTAGTAGGACCAAACAAAGTGGTAAAAGGCAATAGTGTAGTGTAGAGGCAGCGAAGAGGAGATGGGACTACGTACTCTACAATGTACAGACATGCATGTTTATGATTTAATAATATACGGTCTGCCTGTAGATTACCTAGGCGCTCTTGTTTGCACCCGATATACCTAAAAACATTCGATGATTTCCGGTCATGTGTAGGCTAGAAAGTAATTACTCCCTCTTAGTATACCCTCCTTCATCTATGCGCCTTCTACCTCGCAGTGTACTATAGGTCGTATCTGGTTTGCCATGAGAAGAAAAGGTCGGTTCATATCTCTGTAATTTGAATACCTTTATAGGCAGATGCATGGTTGCGTCGAGGTGTCAGATCAGACATGTAAGGGACACCTTCGCTCAGGCTGGGGGCCTGCCAGGGTACGTGCTCCAATTTCAGGACTTGATAAATGTCTCCCCGGCTATTTGTGTTTCAACTACCGTTTGTCTTTAATGCAAGATACTGTAAGGTCGGATGGCATTAGTGGGCTAACTATTCCGTCTTGTAGTGTAGGCGTATCTACTAGCCCATCATTCTAGAAGTATCTGCTGCGGTATTTCACAAATATCGTGCTACCGTGGCTACAAGTTCCATCAGTCTCAGTCCTTGTCCTGTATACAAACAAACAAACAAACAAACAAACAGCATCTCTAAATACGGAACGGCCAGAGGCCAAAGCCGTGTAATGCATATTCCATTGTTATTGCGCAAGCACCCCAACTTGCACAGAGTTGAATTTCGACACTCAAGCGCGAACATGAGAGGTTGACCATATAGCTGTATTGCATCTCACTGGCTTCTAAGAAGTGATTCTAGTGTAGGTTGCTAGTTAATTATGTTAAGACAATATAAAACCATTAACAATGTTTCTATACCCATATTCCTATTGGAAATTAGGCTCTTCTCCTATTGCACAATCCAATTCGGCGAAGAGCTTTTTCATCGAAAATAGCTGCTTAGATAAACAATGATGAGCCTAGAGATTACTACCTACATCTATCATGAGCGTATGGTGATACCGCAACATGCCCCAAGCTCCTCACAAGTAATTATCGTCGCGGGGCGGGTACACTGATTTATCTACACCAAGTAGGTATATTTGCACCAGGAGGAGACTGAAGAGATTAAAATAAAATATAGCAAGGCAATAAAAGAAAGAGAGTAACCACGTTTCCTTGTCTCTCCATCAAAGAATAGCCTAGATCTTTTACTCCCCCCCCCACATCTGTTCATTCGAGAAAGATTCTGTGACCACCCCCACCTCTATCTCAAAGGACCCCCCCACCCAATATGTTCGTCAGGGTGGTCACAAAACGTTTCTCAGACCAATTATGAATTGATACGTAACGATGATCTTCATGGATCTAAAGAACTTCCTGCTACCATGAACTGCTTGATGGTAGCAACTGGATGGTGCCAAAATTGGTTACCTTGACCTAGGCTACTGTATGTTTGCTGCGGTTAAGTGTCTACGTCGATCATCGATATGAGAGATCTACTTATCACCCGGGCGATGCCAACTTGGCGGTGCTTCCTTTCACAGTCCTACTGCCATATCGTTCAGTCTAAATGGCGGCATGACAAAGAATAGTTGTAGCTGCCCTTCCAATGAGCGCCCCCCCTCCCTGAACCCCCCTTGCGCGTGATATGAAATCTTAGTAGCACACGTATACTGTACGCAACCTCAATTAAACGACCCTTGACAAACTCAACTAACTAGATTCGTCATTTCACTGGTGAAATCTCGGATGAATCTCCTAAGGTTTATTACATACAAAGCCTGATATTGTGTGGCGTGGTTTATGTCTTAGTTTCTGCGCGCTAGGCTGATATACCATCCAGTAATATGATTGAGAAAGCCATCGAAGCCACGAAAAGCCAGGCCGACGATGCTGAGGTTGTTCCATGTGGACGCCACCTTCATACCGGTATGCACTTCACTCGTTCGTTGGTGCTTGCTATTCTAATACACTCAGGAGAAGTCCTTCGAAACATGCCCGGCCGCCGTTCCGGGTCAGGACCGGTACCGAATTGGTCAGCTTTACCCTCAACGACATCACATTGTCTGCTACTTTGTGCGGTAGAGACATGCAGGATCCGATACCAAATAGCGAACGCATAACGGGGATACGAAGTCAAGGTTGCTGTTACACGAAAACGACATAGGCGTCCGCCTTTAAACGTACCAAGCCTCATTGAAAGCAGCGTCAGACCGGCTACGCTCGCCTGGCAACCGTGCATGAAATGGCTGACCCCCTTCAGATCCCTTCTCGTCCACGCCTCTTTTACAGATTTACTGGATACTATTAGATACCCTGCCTTAGTAGGGCGCCACTCTTAACAACTTGTTCAAAATGGAAGTGCGTACACCTGTTTGTACACAGTCGACCCGAACGGTTGGGATTGGGATCGGTGTCCCGGAGAGCCCACGGCCACACTCTAATACTATCAGCGAGACGCCTATCCAACCGGACGCCTGCCTTTCTCCCAGGCTGCCCAACTCACTCACTTCTGTGGATAACTCAAGATGTGAAGAGGCACAGTCTCTGCGGTCTCAGATGCCTTACTTAGTTAGGGAACAGCTTGCCATACCTTGGCTCCCTTGTCACTACTATCGCCACTCCCGGCGTTGTATATGATCGACATAGAATAGCCCCAAGAGGAAAAATCTACTTAGTGTAGCGTCTGTGCATTTAATGGCAGCACAAGTGATTTTAGGAGCCATTTGAACCTCCTCGTATGGTAGAATCTCGTGTAGATATGCTAGACTGCTCCATTCCATCGCCAAGATCAGGCTCCCCAACGGCATCCGTTACCCCCTCCTATGCCGGCGTGATATTGTTACACCGCATAAAAGACGCCTGTCTTTTCGGTGCTCGAGATTCGTGGTCTATTCCGCTTTAATAACCACGTGCATGATGGATTCGAATCGAACCAGAATACCATCTATTAGCGTGATCTTGAATTTCATTCCTCGATCAAGAGCTAGCCTATTGACCTCCATGCACAAGAAGGAGGAATCGTGTCAAGGTAGCTCGTATGACAACCGAAACCCTGATATTTCCTGTGAGTACTGAAAAGTCACATGCGGTGAGCGTCCCGTGGCCAGACCGTAGTGTATGAGAGGACTGGTCTCACCGCCGCGCGTGTAGCCCATGACGGGGTCCAGGGCAAAACGGGTGTTCGCGGCTCTTCTCCATATGCTGTCATCGTTCTAGGCCCTGTGGAATCTTGGTTCCGTCTCCATCGTCGACGGTCGGTCTGTACAGGTAGGCACATCGTGGGGCCGGTTCATTACAAGCCGCTTTTGTCTTGTCCGGGCCGTGGAGGGTAATTTAACTGCCATGAGTTTGGGCTACTGCTCCCCTTTGGGAAACCCAAACAACCGGTTTACTGCAAGTTTTGGTACCAAGGAGTATTCCACTGTCGTAGACATAAAAAATTACCTATAGCGAGGCCTAAGACTTTGAGTTTTCTGTTAGTACCTAGTCCGCCGCTACATAACGTCCCTTGTTGTGGTTAATACAGAAACGGCGAAGAGCGAGCGGTACATCTCGTCGCCTTGCCAGCGTCCTACTTGTCTCTAGATTGTAAAACTTCAGGATATCCTTCAAACTATGCCATATGCGGCAATGGCTACTTGCATGATCAAGATACAAGTGATATGTCTATATGAGTGGCTTTCTAGTTCGCATTCCAGCAACTTCGTGGTAGGTATAGTGCATAACATGCACCGCCAAAATCTGAAGGACTGTAAAAGTACCGAAGACCAAGCTCTAATACTAGACTAACAGCGTGATCAATGCAACGTAAGTCGACTGATTGGGAAATAGAATATTCCGCTTCGAGTCAACTGCACAGCCTAAAGTAGTAGCACAAGCACCTTCACCTCCACACCGTAGATCCTTTGCGTACCTTTGAGGCGATGAAATGCGATCGTTCGCGCTGCACCCTACACATCAGGTATGTTTTACCCGAGCGACTAGAAAGAATATCACGCTCTATCCTACCTGCGCTCCCTGTTTTGTTCATTTCTTCGAGGTATACAGCCGTCTCACTTAGTCCTATGACTGCTCCTGCATGCGTGTGAAAGCGGGTGGCATCGGTAAATTGATCAACGTGCAGCCGTGTGCTCTGGTCTCACTACCTACCCATCCATCCATGAGTGAACTACTCTACGCAAAGCCATTGCACATGCCAATAAAACGACGTATCAACCGCACGGTCGTCAATAATACACCAAAGTGAAGGAGCCGGACCGAGGACGAGCAAGGATGCTGAGACAGAACCCGGAAATCGGGCGACGCGTGCACAATCTCAAAATTAAATATAGAAACATATTCCGGGACCAGTTTAGGTCATAGTTCAATGTAAAGCCAACCGGTGTTGACGAACTACTATGTATTGGTCCAGAAACTGGCCCGCGATGAGAATTTTAATAATCGATCAAGGTTTTCAAAATTTACAGACTTTTTTGGTTCAACTCCGTCTTCATTTATTCTAACCTTGCTAGATCACTCTAACAAGCAATTTTCACCTGCCAGCAAGGAACGTTCTACCAAGAGATAGGTCTAACAAGTACCACCCTGGCCAATTCAGTGCTTTTATTTCTATCGACTAGTCACCCACGTTCGTTTTGGGACAGACCGTTAAGATCAGCGTAAATCTTACTCCGTGTCCAGGCCGGATTGCTTTACTAGGCCATAAAATATGCCTTTCTTTTTAATGAGAGCTTGGGGTGTATCGAACTCCACCACCTCACCCTTGTCAAGGACAACCACCCTATCGCTGTCGAGAATAGTATTGATGCGATGGGCAACGGTAATGATAGTACGATGAGAGAACATATCTGACCGTAACGTCGTCTGAAGCATAGCATCAGTCTCAACGTCGACCGCCGCTGTTGCCTCATCTAGGACAAGGATGTTGGATGGAGTGAGCATGGCGCGAGCTAGAGAAATCAATTGTCGTTGGCCGGCCGATAGATTTGAGCCTAGAAAGAATAAAGTGTCAGTGTACATGCAATTAAAAGGCAATTTGGTAGTTGACTTTTGTCTAAACGGCCTCAACTGGTCCCTGAGGCACCGAGAGGCACCGGCGATCACGCTGGTGATCCACGTGTCGCCTCGGAGGGACGGAAAATAAAATCATCATAATAAATTTGGATCGTTGCATCTGGCTAGACTCATGTACTACCGTGTACTCTCATCTAAGTATGCAGCAAGCCGAACATGTGATGAAAATACCAACGCGAGCCGAAAGAAAGCGAAAGTTTGTTGTTGTCTGGGCACTTACCTCCCTCATGAATTTTCGCCCCGAGGCCCCCTTCCATGTTTGCTACATGTTCCTTGAGTCGCGCGTGATCTGGTGAGCCGACTAATTAGTTATTACTCGAGAGAAAAGAGGAAATATAGCGATCTAGCGGTATACAGCCAAAATCGCAAGCGAACTTGGTACCGCGAGACAGATAAAACGGGGCAATCTGACTTACCTAGCACACTCCATAACTCCGTGTCGTCGTGTACATGCCCGGGATCAAGATTGTCTCGAATTGTGCCTTCAAAAAGTGCAGCATCTTGAGGAATAATAGCAAGACGTCGCCTCAAATCTAATAGGCCTATTGTAGATGTGTTCAGGCCATCTATGCCAATATGACCAGTATCAGCCTCGATCAGGCGAAATAGAGCCAGCGTTAATGATGATTTGCCGGCACCGGTGCGTCCAACTACACCGATCTTCTCGTGCGACTTAATGTCCAAGTTGATATTCTTCAATACCAGATCTAGGCCTTCGCGATAGCGAGCACTGTAGTTGCGGAATTCGACCGCACCGTTTGCAGGCCAGGCAACAGGGGGCCGGTGGCGGGGAATGATTTCAGGAGCTTCACTCGGGAGACGTGCATATTCAAGAATACGTTCCACGGATACAATGTTGGTCTCTACTTCCACCGTTTGGCGAACAATCCAGTTCAATGATGTCGTAATCTGGAGGCCGTAAGACATTATTAGACCTACCATGCCTGAAGTCAAACCACTATTGTTCGTCACCGAAGCGATGGAAAATCCTGCAGCTCCTAGAATGATGACAGCGCCAAGAAACTCTAGACGCACCGCCAGCCATCGATTGGCACTGATGGATGGGAAGTATGCTCGTAAATTTGAGTCGACCCGATATTCATTCTCCTGTTCAAATCTTTCCTGTTGACGATACGCCCGGATGGTACTGATGCCACCAAGTGATTCCTGGAAATGTGCATACATGGGGCTTCGACTGACGCTGTCCAGTCGCTTCAGTTCTCGCGACGTTCGAAGGTAATAACGCTGGACCCAATAGTACACTACGCCTACTGGGACGATCAAAGCAACGAAAGCAGGTGTGCCAACTGAGATGAGAATAAGAGTAAAAGCGGAGCGGGCAAAATTGACAAAAAGCATATTGAATGTCCGCGCCAAAATTTCATCTAACCGATAAATATCACTCGAAAATCGATTCAGAATCCTCCCGGCAGGCGTAGTGTCGAAGAAGGACATTGGCGCTCTGAAGATGGCTGTTGCCATTCGCTCGTGTAGTTTTCTTGAAGCCTCAATAGAACAGAATATCCATAGGATTAGAGTTTGGACAACAGTCAGCGCAGCAGATCCTACACCGAAGGCGAAGTAAATGCCGAGATATTTGGCCACGTCGGGGTTACCACCGGCCGCGCTATTACGTTCCGCCCAGCTCTTGAGCCAAATGCTACCACCAATCTGGCCTGTTTGAGCTGCAATTAACGTTAACAGATAAACACCAACAGCCACGAGGTTGCTCGTCTTAGCATATTCAAGGTAAACGTCCCACTTGACCTTGCCCTGCTCTTGGTGTTCCTTAGTCTGCCTCGTTTTGGCACTTGGATCCTCCTCGTCACCAAGCTTTCCTCTAGGGCCTTTGAAGCTGGCCGCACTTGCTCTCCTAAGAGTCGCCATGCTGTCCCGACGATTCTGAGCGCTTGAAGAAGACCCAATCTTAATAGGTGCTAATTCAGCGAGTCTTTCCTGGGCTTCCTCGATCTCTTCTTTGTCCTGGTGAGCATCCGGTTCAATATATGTAGACGTTTCACTTCCAAACCCATCAGGGCCGGTGCCTGAAGAGCTAGCTACCGATGAAGACGGCCCAGAATCTTGCCCAGAACCTTTGATAAGTTCTGCGATGCCCCCTTTCATGGCCATTAGTTGACGGAATGTCCCACTCTCGACAATCTCTCCTTCTTTCAATTGACATATAAAATCAGCATCGCTCAGGACAGCGATAGCGTTGGTAGCAAGAATGCGGCACTTTGAGTTGAGAAGTCCTCTTGGGCCTAAAACATTCTCTACTATGTGCCGGGCGACATGAGAATCGACGGCAGAAAGGCAGTCGTCGAGCAGGTAAATGTCAGCCCGAGCGTAGACGGCTCGAGCAAGAGCGACTCGTGCTTTTTGACCACCACTCAAGGAAATACCTCGCTCACCAACGACTGTCTCGTCTCCATCGGGGAGCTGCGCAAAGTCATCCAGTAAGGCGCATGCTTTAACTGTCTTCTCGTAGAAATTCGAATCGTATCGATGCCCAAAGATAACGTTCTCTTTGACTGTTGCATTCATGATCCACGGTTGTTGAGAGGCGTATGCCACCGTCCCATTGATACGCACCTCGCCCTCGATCTTCCATAAATCGCCAAGAATGCTTTGCAGGAGCGATGATTTGCCCTGGCCAACTCTACCGACAATACAGTTCAAATCACCCTTGCGAGCTATAAAGTCAATGCCTTTTAGAACGGCCTTCGTTTCATGGCGATTCCAAGAAAATGTGCCATTACGGATAAC
This sequence comes from Xylaria sp. Z50, assembly GCA_037356035.1. Lineage (NCBI taxonomy): Eukaryota > Fungi > Ascomycota > Sordariomycetes > Xylariales > Xylariaceae > Xylaria > Xylaria sp. Z50. The sequence continues at coordinate 111,374 of JBAWJU010000006.1, forward strand.
AACAGAATCATCTCCTCGCTCCTCGGCAGCGGGACCGATTTCGACGGCGTCAGGTTGGATTTCTTCGGCGGTAAGGTATTCGCTCAAACGCTGGGCCGCAACTGTAGCCTCAATAATAGAAGTAATAACCATAGGTAAGACGGCAAGCGGGAAGGTAAGTAGGTTGAATAGAGTGAGAGCGGGAAAGACAATGCCAACGCTCAGGGGTATATCATGCGTCCAAACAAATATGGCGAAAGTGGAGCAGGAGACCAGGAATGGTGTAGTAGACCAAGTGAAATTGGCAAATGCTTGTCCAGCACCAATTTTGCGAAGGTTTTTTAGCTCCATGTCGTTTCTGACAAAGTTGAGCTTGTTCATGAAAGCTGTGCTCCAGGCATATAGCTTAATGCTCTTCATGTTGTTGATAATTTCAGCAATTAAACGGCTTCGGGAATCTTTGTTCTTCATCTGCTGTTTTTGTAGCCGTTTCATGAATCGGGCAATAAAGCCATTGATGGGAATCATGATGAGCATGACGCCAATTCCAGATAACATGGACCAACCCACTAGCTGGTACAACGAAACCATGCAGATAATGATTTGGAAAGGAGCGGACCACGCTTGCTGGGCGAACTGGGTCAAGTCCTGAAGTCGCTGAGCGTCTACAGCCATATAGTTGACAATGTCGCCGGTGGTCTTCGACGAGCGGCCTTCATTTGAGAGTTTGAGAGACTTCTTGTAAATCGCCGAGGTCAACCCAGATTTGATATGCATACCAGTAACAAATGCTAGCTGGAAGTATTGATGCTTGTGCTCGATTAGCATAGATACATCGTGAATCAGGGAGACTATACTTACAATCATGGTGGTTTGCAGTGTTGCAACCAAGAACATTGTAATCGCTATAGTGGCACCTTTGACAGCAGGTTGCCGCGCTACACCTTTTTCCCAGGACTCTACAAAACTAATGAGATATCGCAGTAGCTGAGGCTGTGCAAAGGCAGAGAGATCATTGATGACTTTAAAGATACTCGCACCCAAATAGGGGCCACCGTAAGCTTTGAATAGGGCGATCCAGAGGCTGGGCTTCTTCCGGTGTGCCAACTCATATTGCCATGCCTTGTCAAAGCGATCTCCCGTAGCATGAGTTGTAGCGTCTCGAGAAAGACCCCACAAGTCTTCTTCGGTAAGAAATTGCTTGTACCCAAATTTCATCATAGGGGTCATCCACGAAAAAGTGAGACGGGAGAAAATGGTTGCATATTCAACCGGACATTCTACACCGTCCTCATCGACTAAAGCCTCATATGCGCTAGCTCGTTCGGGCCACAGCCATTCGAACAAGAACTCAAACACCGACAGACCGAACCCAACGGTATATGTTACGAAATATGCTAGGTTCTTTTCGTACAACTGCTGAGACACCAACGATCGAAGCTTGACAGTATATGCAATCAACAGGAGTAGCCAATAGAACAACACCACCCCATTGGCGTTCCTTGAACGGCCGTGTTCGAGCCATTGAACCGTGAAGATGACACCAAGCGATATAAACGTCGCTAGAGTTGTAAGGAATCGAAAATCGCCGAACCATACGCCGGGGAAGTTGAGGATCTGGATGACAAGTTGAACGGCGATATCGGCAATAATAAGCACGAGCAGAGACTACAGCTTGCCGTCAGTTTTCTTCCGCCTACACCATTGAAGAAGCATAAATAGTGGACAAAGCCATGTGATTGTACTTACCTGCTTAGTCCAGAAGTGCCAATCTTTGCAAACAGCAACAGCCTTCTGCTTCCGCGAGACGTACCAGACAGCCAGCGATCCGCCGACGAGACCGAAAGCAGCGACAACGAAGACCCAAATATCCACGAAACATGGTGTGAAATCGTATCGAAAAGGGCTTATAGGGCCCCAACCCTCTTCGTTACCGCATAATGGCTGTCTAAAAGAATCCGATGCGCTGAGATAGTGGTTTCCAAGCTCGAGGAGTGGTCGGTAGCCGGTGAAAGATCCGGTCAATTGGAGGACCTCCTGGGATTGGTCGCCGAATCGCATGACCTCGTTATGCTGAGTTGGGGAGCTCAAAACATAGTAGAGTGTTAAAATGGCGCGATTAGGAGCTCGAGTGACGGAACTTAAAAATCGGTGCTGGGGGGAAGAGGTTTTGCAATGCCACCCAAGGTCAATTAGTCATCCGTAAGTTGAGTCGAGAACCATCGACATGATGATATCGCCGCGGATTTTATTACGGGGCATCTATGCCTACACTCTCAGGCAGTACCAGGTCACAACGAGGCGGCGAAGAACGGGCTGTGTTTAGCGACTTGGATTGATGCACTGGGCGATCTAGCGCCGAACCGCAACCGATTGGCTCCACAATGTCTAAGCTACATCGTGTTATCTATTGGTTACTAGGTATTGACCGCCCCATATTTGTGAGCTTTCCGAGATGATCCAATTCGTCACAGCTAGTGTACCTGGTAGACGACTGTACATACATACATGTATACTATAGTGCAAAGACGGTGTGTTAAGGTAGGTCTGCTGTACATGCAGGTATGCTGATGTTTACCCACATTTACAACTGTCTTTTCTTCTTATTTTCTTTTCGTTTCTCCTTTGTAATCTTGAGAGAAATAAGAGATTAACTAGGGACTCTGAAAACACAGTTCATTGGGTGTTTGACCAGTTACGTAATGATAAATATGAGGTCGACAAATAGTACTTCTTATGCAGATGACCAGTAGTACACTATGCATACCTATAGAAAGGTAGCACAGTGGTCCTTGGTTTAGGTCAGACCAACATACATGTACTTCTTTGTTTCAACCAGGTACCTGTTCCAGTCTCACTATAAATTTGGGAGCTAATAGTGTACGAAGTATGTATGTACTAGCAGTTTTCCCCAGCCGTTTGCATAGAACCATGGCCGGTAGTGGCGAGGGTACTCCATCCGATTTGACATCCTCATCGCAACATACTACCTAGTACAATGCTTCCGCTGGCCAAAAGTCCCCTAGCACGAGAATCCAATGGTGTCGTTGAACCAGGTAGTGTAGAGGTGATACCCAAGTATCTTATAGTATAGTAGGTATTATTCGGTACAAATTCACCATCGACAGGCACGCTCTGAAGCACCAAGTATATTGTATTGAGCTTATATTCGTTGCATTCAATGATGATTTTGAAGACTACTTAGGTAGGTAGGTACCTATGGAGGTGTTATCTAGGTACGTAGTTTTACATGTACCTACTAACTTAAGTATTAGGTATAGTACAGCATTGTCCCAAAAGCCTTGGCGGGCTTAGTACTATAGCCCCCGGATTTAATGCCAAACCCGCGTCAAGCCCCGCCATGTTCACCCAGGTCGCATCATGGTAAGATACGATAAGGCAAAGGCAATAACGACCTCTTGAGCTCTGTACCTGAGATAGGTAGGTAGGTACAAACTCTCCCGTCTTGACGCATCACCAACAGAGATTTCCATCTTATCTTCGCACGGCCATGTATACTAACAGCTAACAGTCTACTCCTATTCTACTATCGAGATCGAGGTCTTTGTGACTTTCCGTTGCAGGACCTCGCCAGGTCCAATCCATGTCTTCAACTTCCCACAGATCATCCGACGAGCCGACTCATTCTGCTGTGACTCCATCCAAACGAGGACCACCTGGAAACGAACTCTTCCCTCGTCACCGGCAGTTTGACTCTCACTCCTGCGGATCCGAAAATAAACGACATAAAACCACCGGCCCGAGTGTGTCGGGACCCTCCACTATGAGTAAAGCGCTCGGGAAGAGGCCAGCCATCGTAAACTTGACAAAGCCTACTCGATCAGCCTTCGAACCCAATAAAGGCGCTAAGAAGCTTACAGTTACCAAGCTTCGCACGATATCACGTTCCGATGATGTCGAACGATACTACGAGAGGAAGAAGGCCGAGTTAACGGACGCTCTCGTGGCCATCTTCGAGCAGCAGCAGCCCCGACAGCCGCTTGAGACACTTTACAGGGGTGTCGAGGACATATGTCGCCATGGAGCTGCTCGTGAATTGTCCGGCACCTTAAGAGTTCGGTGCGAGTCTTATTTGAACGGACCTCTGTATCAATCCATCATGAGAGATAGCGGTTCGTCTAATATCGACATGCTCAAGGCTGTTGAAAAACACTGGGGAATCTGGAACACTCAGTCCGTAGGTAATCTTAAACGTCTTGCGATGAGTTCCTATTAACATCAACTCTAGGCTACAATTCGTTCTGTCTTCAGCTATCTCGACCGTTCATTTCTCTTGAATAATAAAGATTTCCAACAGATCAACGATATGGCAATAACACTTTTCAAAAAAATGGCCTTTAGTTCTGTACAATGCGTTGGCAAGAAGTTTCTAGATGGTATGTGTGACCTAATCGATTACGATCGAAAAGGCGACTCGCGTTTCGATCCCGCGTTATTGCGTGATTCTATCTCTACACTACATGTGCTCAACATTTATGGAAAGCAATTCGAACTTCCATTCTTGAAGGCGTCCAGGGCCTACTTGCATGAATTTGCTGAAGAGCTAAGTGCCGCTTCACTCAAATCCTACATATCTGCTTGTGAGAAGCTTCTGTCTCGAGAAGACTACCGCTGCAATGCCTTTAATTTCGACAGCACCACGAAGCGGCAACTCATGAGTGAAGCACACCGCATATTAATCGACCACTACTCAGAAAAGTTATTAGACGCTAGCAGTATAAGCAAGCTTCTAGATGAGAATTCCATAGAATCTATGAAGGCTCTATACGAACTGCTTCGTTTAAGTAATCTTCAGAAGAGGCTAAAAGGTCCGTGGGAAGATTATATCAAGAATACCGGCTCGGCTATTGTCAACGACACATCGCGAGGAGATGAAATGGTGGTACGGTTGCTCGGGTTTAGACGAGCATTGGACATTATGGTGCGGGATGCCTTTGAGAAAGACGATGATTTGGCACATAGCCTGAGACAAGCATTTGACAGCTTCATTAATGACAAAAAAAACACAGCACCTCGGGCTACGGGAACCTCGACGGTTGGCGAGATGATTGCGAAGTACATCGATATGCTTCTTCGCGGTGGCTTGAAGTCTCTCCCAGCGTCACTACTTTCCGACGTCCAGGATCGTGTGGACGCGGAGAAGAGTGGTCAGGCCAGCACGGGCGACGAGGATGCAGAACTCGACCGACAACTAGATAAAGCTCTCGAGTTGTTTCGTTTTATCGAAGGCAAGGGCGTGTTTGAAGCTTTCTATAAACAGGATCTCGCGCGGCGGCTTTTAATGGGTCGCAGTGCCAGTGCAGATGCAGAAAGAAGTATGCTCGCCAAACTGAAAAGCGAATGTGGCTCAGACTTCACTCGTAACCTAGAACAAATGTTTAAGGACCAGCAAATGGCAAGGGATGAGATGATATCGTACAAAGCTTGGCGCGAGGGCAACGGGCATATCAAGGGTAAGCTTGATCTCAACGTGAGCATCCTATCAGCTGCAGCTTGGCCCACTTACCCGGATACTCAACTCTTGCTACCCGATGAGGTTGCATCTCAAATAGAGCAGTTTGATGCATACTATGTCAACAAACATACGGGGCGACGGCTCACGTGGAAGCATTCCCTCGCTCACTGCGTCGTTAAGGCCTCGTTCAACAAAGGGCCTAAAGAACTGTTAGTCAGCGCCTATCAAGCGGTCGTCTTGACCATTTTCAACCAAGCCGATGATCCGATGTCGTATCAACAGATTGCGGAGCGCTCTGGTCTCAGTGGCCAGGATTTAGACCGAACATTACAATCGCTAGCTTGTGGCAAAATCCGCGTTCTCACAAAAACCCCAAAGGGCAAGGACGTCAACCCGACAGATACATTTATGGTCAATAAGAGTTTCTCCGACCCCAAGTTCCGTATCAAGATTAATCAGATCCAACTCAAAGAAACCAAAGAAGAGAATAAGGAAACACACGAACGAGTTGCCCGGGACAGGCAATTCGAGACGCAAGCAGCAATCGTTCGCATCATGAAGAGCCGGAAGACGATGACTCATGCCAACTTAGTCGCCGAGGTCATTAATCAAACCAAGAAACGCGGAGCTGTTGATACTTCTGAGATCAAGAAAAACATTGAAAAGTAAGTTTCCGTCGAGACAAGGCTCTACAGGATCATATGCTTATGCTATAAATAGATTGATTGAGAAAGATTACCTTGAAAGAGAGGGGTCCTCTTATACATACCTTGCCTAATACCCATAGGCAACCTACCCCATTATGAATGCTGAGGACTACCCTTTGGAATAAAAGTTTAGTACATGCCATGCCTTCCGGGTTGCGCCTTAGCTGCGCATCACTCGAACGCTTCGTTAGGCCGCGTATATAGAGGCAAATAAGGCAATTAAATTAGGCCTAGGAGATAGGACTAGAAGAGAACGAATTACTCATACCCCTAGAGAAATACAGAACAATGGATAACCATTATGTGGTTCTATAATTAACCCCCCCCCCCCCCCCCAAAACCTCTTTCAAGTGCCCGGTAGTCGACTTTGCCATTGTATATAGTAGGTTTAGTACCTATACTTTTCCATGTTTGTGAAGGAGGGGTAGAGCCATCGAGGATACGTCAGCTTCGGGATTGTCCCAACCCAGTTGCAATACACTCCCAACAACCACCGACATACGTGCACATTTGAGCTAAAGTTCTCTTTTTTCACTTTTCCCTCCTTTCGATTTGAATCTTCTTCGTCTGGATTTGCGCACACCAATGCCGATTTTGCCCGCCATGCAACTCCAATTGGACCGAGGACCTACATCACAGACACATTTATATGCATTCTTCCTTAGTCCCCGATATACTAAGTTAGTCATCGTAAAATCCCGTCTCCCAGACCACCAACCGGCCGCTTTTCCGTTCATCGTCGGTGAAGAGGCCGTTCCATGCGCTCCATACCTCTCGAAGCTGGATTCGATGTCGAGCACCAGGGCCATCTGAATCGAAGTACATGCGCAACGGAGTCTCTATGCCTTCAAAGCCAACGATATACCGAGCCATGTGCTCACCCGGAGCGTTACGCGGCCATATCTTTTTGGCCAAAAAATCCACAGGTTCTGCGTAGAACCTGCGTGTCTCGTCCTGATATGCGGAGCGCTCGGGCGAATTGGGCTCCGTATCGAGGGGCGGCTCACAAGTCAGTGCTCGTGCACTCAGTGCCGGGTAAACGAGATGGGATCGCCACGGTGTTGAGTGGCAAGGCGTTAGAAAAATCGCGAAAAGCTCTTGTGGTTCGTAAATGCCATCTTCCGATGAGAGTGTCGCATTCGGAGAGGCGCGCCCGAAATTCAGATAATCAGGGTGGACACGCTCGAACTCGCTCCGTATAAACGACATCACTTGGATCGGCGCGGCGGCGTGGAACCAAGACAAATAACCCCCGACCACAACGTTGATGAGCAGAGCGGCGGCAAGTAAAGGTTTCCGTTTCCAGCCTAGTGTGGGAGGTGGACAGGTCGTGACACCAGAGACCGAAATCGTTGTAAAAAATGATGTTATATACGGTGCTGCGAGAATGTGAAGGGCGGGTAGAAGAGGCTGGATGAATCGGATCTCTTTATGGGATACTAGTGACAGGGAGGATATAGTAGTAGCGATGATGAAGGTCAGAGTCTTGAGTGTGTTTGAGGTAGTTACTGGGTAACTGGATTCTGCGTCTAATGATTTGACAAGGCCCTGAATAACAAACGGGGTCATGGTAGTACACAGAAGCGGAATGCCTTGAGATAGATAATAATGCCAGTCGTTTTGACCATAAAACTTCGCCAGATCCCGAGTCACGTTGAAGTACAGCCACGCGAAAGGGGGAAATTTCCATTCCCCAAAGTACCAGCGGTCACACACTAAGGAGACACCCAGGGCCGTAGATCTAAAGAAGTTAATCGGTTATTCCCAATGCAATAAATTATTGACTTACCCGCAGACGAAGACTTCTCTGAAGAGAATGAACAAGACTCTTTTATCTAATGGCGACTTCCCATCGAGTGTAAAGCGAGTCAATACAAGAGTACATATTGCCATCCATATAAAGATATTGGTAGGCCTCAGCAGTACCGCGAAGGCTGCCAGTAGTAGAGATAGCCGTAGACTATCAAAGATACTGTTAGACTATTTCCCATCTCAATGGCACATGGAGTTTACCTATTAATGCGGCTTGGAGTTTTGAAGAGAACGGGGTAATCCGATGACTCGTTCTTCTCGTCGACTTCTATGCCAAGAATCTCCCATGGCCAATAGTACAAGGCCATAGCAGTCAGTGTGGTTTCAAAGCAGTTTGAGAACGTCCTTGTGGCCGTATACCATTGCCATGGGTTGAAAAGCACCATTGCCAACTGTGAGATAGATCAGTTCCACCGCAGCAGTTACCAAAGAGATGGGTATGGACTCACGACAGACCAGGAAGCAGCGCTGCTTGGCCCATAGAGTTTCCCTGCAAGCCTCCAGGTGTACCAATCACTCAAGGCAGCAAAAGCTGTCTGCAGAACCTTGGGGGCCATTAGAAGCCACTTAGCCTTCACGGTTGGCACATTATAAGAGGCCCAGAAACTGTCTACAACGAAGTACCCGAATGCCAATACTGTGGGATGTATTGATGAACGCAGGGCATAGCGCCATTCCTGCTAGGCTGTCAGCGAGGCTCTTGTGGTTAGCCATTTTGCGAGGTGGTTTTTTAACGCCATAGCCTACACACCCATGTTAACCAAGCGCCACTATTGCTTCCATAGACCAGTTGCCACGCTGGCTCGAGGACCTGGAAGTATTCGTCCGGCTGAAAGAACGTACGGACACAAAGGGAGTTGACGAAACGAAATGCGAAGATAACAGTGAGAACCTCTCGGGCCTGTCCTGTAACGAGAGCAGCTACGTTTCTGTCTTGACTACTCCCCTCGGCATCGAGGGCCTTCTTGTCGAGGACTTTCTTGGGACTCATCTCGTGACCATCTCAAATTCGTCTATCGTCTTATTCCTAGACCCGGCTCTGATAAAAACCCTCAAGAAGAGATTCGGTCAATTATAAGCCCCAATGGAGTGGTTGAGGCTACCTGGCATTCTGGCTTGGACCCAGCAATTTATCCAGTACGAGGGCAATTTGCGGACTTTGTCCCGATTGATAGGAGTCTGGGTAGTGTAGATGTCTAGTGTAGATAACCCACATACCCGATTTGGGTTGTTAAGATAGGTACAAGTATCTACAGGTACCTCAGCAGCGTCCGAGTACTTAGTGCCCTGGTACCACCTTAGTACCGCCTTAGTACCGCCTTGGTGGTACTGTTTGTTAAAATATACGCACTGTATTATACACTGTATAAAGGGCATCTAACCATATCCGGTTAGAAAGCTCGCATACTCCCATCATGCCTTGTTCTAGCCCTCCGTCATCGTTGCATGGTGCCCAAGTCAGAAATGAAATGTATAATACCTGATTGGTTCACCGGCTGAAGACTTATTGTCTGGTTGCTGCCAAGGCTGCACCCTTATCCCCCGTCTTTCGGAGTGGCATTTCTTTCCCGCTACCGCTACCGGCTGGGATGACCGCTACTATGGGTTCTGTCTGTATGGGATCCTACCTCTGGCATCGGCTGCGGCTGCGGCCTTTTCCACTAAAGTTTTCGTTGTTGCTCAGAGTAATCTGCGCCAGTAATCTGCATCAGTAATTTGCGCCATCGTGGTACTTCGGACCTTGCCGTTCGTCATCCCCGTCAACACTTAAACTCAAAAGTCGTACAGCGTTGCTTCTACCACCACGATATGACGACATGACGGTTTGGAAAGAAGACAACGACGATGAATTGCCGCTTTGCTTCGGCATCAAGTGGGAACCGCTAGATGCTCATGTGACTCGTCTAGTCTGTAGTCAGGCCATCGGCTTCTCTTGCGGCTGGATGAGCCGCATCTAACTGCACTTAGGGGTATAGTGGCTTGTACCGGTCTGGGATGTGCCTCTGACATTACGTACGATTCAACATTTCGAGCCGGCCCCGCCTTTTTCGTGGTCCCTTCTTTTGTTTCTTCTTCTCTTATCTCGTTGCATATTCATTCCTTGTCCCTCGAACTTTGCTACCTTACCGTATCTCCATCTGGGTACTTATAGGCCTGGTGTTCCTCTGTTCTGCTGTTACATCCTTTATCGTTCTGCATCGACTTACCACACAGCACCTCGAGATAACTCTTTCGCAACATGGCCCCCCACGCTGATGGCCCGACTGGGCCCTCCACCAACGGTTCGACTGGCTCTGGCTCGTCCAAATACCACGCCTCGTCAACAAAGAGTGCAATCGCTGCCGAGCACGAGTTCGCTGCCCATAACTACCACCCCCTTCCTATTGTTTTCTCCCGCGCCCAGGGCATCGATGTCTGGGATCCTGAAGGCAGACACTACCTCGACTTCCTATCCGCCTACAGTGCTGTCAACCAGGGCCACTGCCACCCGGAGCTTGTCAAGGCCCTAACTGAGCAGGCCAGTCGTCTGACCTTAAGTTCAAGAGCTTTCCATAACGATGTGTTTCCTAAGTGGGCTGAGAAGGTCCGGCAGGTATTCGGTTACGATATGGTCCTGCCTATGAACACCGGAGCAGAGGCTGTAGAGACGGCTATTAAAATTGCCAGGAAATGGGCATACAAGGTCAAGGGCGTACCTGAGGGCAAGGCGCTGGTGTTTGGCGTCAAAGAGAACTTCCATGGACGAACGGTGCGCAGAGCCGGACTTGAATCGTTACGTAGCTAATGCATAAACAGATGATAGCCGTCACACTCTCTACCGACCCCGAGTCTAAGGACAACTATGGACCATATATACCGAACATCGGCGCTACGTCTCCTTCCACTGGAGAGCCAATTCGGTACAATAATGTCGCTGATTTAGAGGCGGTGCTTGAAGCTCATGGCAAGGAGACGGCGGCTTTCATCGTCGAACCAATTCAGGGAGAGGCGGGTGTTGTTGTTCCTGATGACGACTACCTAAGGAGGGTTCAGGATCTTTGCAAGAAACACAATGTCTTGTTAATTTGTGATGAGATCCAGACCGGCATTGGTAGAACTGGACGGATGCTCTGCTCGGAGTGGGCTGGAATTAAACCAGATATGGTAACGCTTGGCAAGGCCATCTCTGGTGGCATGTATCCAGTTAGCTGTGTTCTCAGCAGTAAAGAGATCATGCTGGTCGTCGAGCCTGGCACGCACGGCTCCACCTATGGTGGAAATCCCCTTGGTTGTGCTGTCTCCATCCGTGCACTTGAGCTCATGGAAGAAGAACAGCTTACTCAGAAGGCTGAAAAGCTCGGGAACGTTTTCCGGGAAAGTTTAGCCTCCTTGAAGTCGCCAGTCATCAAGACGATTCGTGGTAAGGGATTGCTAAATGCTGTTGTGGTAGATGAATCTCAGACGAATGGACATTCAGCTTGGGATCTCTGCCTTCTTCTAAAGGAGAAAGGTCTCTTAGTAAGTACTCGGAGTAGTAGTTACATCACGGGTAGCTGTAGATGGTTGGACCAATGCTCACTTTCACATAGGCTAAACCAACACATGGGGATATCATTCGATTTGCGCCCCCATTGGTCATAACCGAGGCACAGATGCAGAAGGCCATTACCATAATCGGAGACGCATTGCAAGAGCTACCCAAGATGAGCAACCACAAAAACGGTCACGTAGGACTGGAGAATTGATAGATGTCAATGACATCACACCACTTATCACCATATATTTTTTTCAGTAGGACTATGTGTGCGGCAGATTCTTATACCCGCTAGACGGATCGCCGGGTGGGTGAGGATGGCAAAATGGTAGAAAGAGTGTGCGAGATCCAAGCTCCCGGATGGAGCTCTGCAGTCCAGCACCGTGTTACCTAAGGTACCCAGTGAAGGAAGATGGCGCTTTTATGCCTCCCGTGCTGGGGGAGGGGGGGGGGGGGGGGGGGGGGGGGGGGGGGGGGGGGGGGGGGGGATTGACGGCAGTGTGGTGGGTTCCTTCGGGGAATCCAACTCTAGCGCGGGGCGGGTTATCATGCAAATGCAAAATGCACTTTTAGGTATCGATGGCGTCGGATCAAGTCATATCTCAATATGAGTATGGGTATAATTACAAAATTAGGAATCAGGCCTCGCATATTCTAGCGAAATAGCTTACTATTAAGTGCATCGGCGATCGCTAGATGTTTCTACAAACAGTCTTTTTGAAATTGTCGTGACCAACTACCACCGTTAGACTATTACTTATGCGCGTCCCCGTGTCTGTGATGTGAGGGATAGAATGTAACTCAAAGCTGTCTTGCCTTAGTGCATCATAGTCCTACATGGTTGAGTCACCGGCTGCAAATATAGAGGACTTACAATTCGGCGTAACCTAGGTATATCGAGTAAAGCTTCAACTTGAAGATGGAGCCAGTGCCTACGTTAGCATTCATCGAAGGCGACAGAGTCATCTGCTTAACTATACTTAGCGAGGTACTCGATCGTTTTTAACAATGTTGAAGATTGTGTAGAGACTCGAACTAGACCGACAAATATGTACCAACCCCAGATTCTCTTCAACTTAGCTATGTGTGCAACAAAGTATTAATTTATTTAGAAGAAAAGAATTCGACGAAATAAAAGTCTACCGATGTAGCCTTTATGGGGAATATGGAGATCGGTTATTATATTTTACGAAGTGTTCTTTAATCGACGTAAATCTGCACTGCCAAGGGGATTTTGAGATGCAAGTGAAAGGCTCACCGTACCGCCTTTCAAACTCCACCTTCGTGCGTGGATGAGTATCTATGGTTCCCTCCCTCAATCCCCCCAGATGACCGACAGCTAAAGATTCTATACTACAGATGCGGGTCGACTGTGATGAAGCCCGCTGTTTGCGACAAATGGGAATAAAGTGTGTGTGCTGTACACGAAGGTGATAGGAAAGCCCATCCACGAGGTTCCCCATACCGAAGATCCAGGGCTGTCTCGTCTCGAGCTGCTATCAACTGATGCAAGCGTCGGCGAATAGCAACCCACCAGCCGCATGATACATCCACCCTGTCTCCTTCCATCACAGGTCAAACCCTCCTTCGTTTATTCCTCGTCTCTCGTATTGGGTGAATTGGGACCCATTGATAGGCGGGAATATCCGATGAAGGAGGTAATGCTGATGGTCTGCTGATCGCGGGGAGAGATAAGGCGCAGGAGAAACATTCCTCGTTTTCGATATACTACCTGTTATGATCCACTCGATGTGAGCCATCTATAGTAGATAGATTTTAGGGGTCCTGCCATATTTTTTCTCAATACATGCCACTGCAACCTCCCCCCTTGTGTTGTACATAGTAAAGATACCGCACCCCAGTACTACAGAATGAGCTCATCTATGCAACAACCTGTTCTGACAGCGTTAATGGAGAAGGTACCTACATTAGGCAGAGAGAGGTAGCCTTGCGACCATTACATTACCAAGCACTTGCTCGCGGACCATGAATTAGCTAGTACGTAATTTTTATTCCGGGTAGTATTATTATTACCCCTATTAAACGGTATTTGATGCAAGGCGTTTTCCCTTTTCATGTAACCATTATTTTGATAACTTGTTGGGGTTGGCTTGCTTGATCTCGCCTTCGCCTTTCCCGAAATAGTCGGGAGAAGAAACCGAGTGTGGATCATTCACTTCTGGCTAGGTAGTCACATAAAACGGGGGCCATTAAGTAAAGTCGGTAATGAGCATGAACAAACATGATCGACCCATTGTTTGTTTGGAACTTCCCTAAACAAGGAAGAAGCGAGACTTCAATAAGAGTCATATCTGACTAACAATAATATATAGTAAAATCCAATGGCCGAACCTAGCGGGTTAGATGAATAGTAGGAGCTGGTTAGTGTTGATCTATGACACATGACATATGGTATTTGGGCAGTATATTTTACAAGTATGAACGAGTTCGAATGTAGTTTTCCTCTATGCTAGTTAGGGGTACCTAGATGGGTCGATACCTACCCAGGCTTAGGCTAGGCGACGGATTAATGCAGTGAGTGGTTGTGTCGCAGTAACCCGTCCGCATCAGGTAGCCCGGCTCGACTATTGCCTGTTACGGTAGGCCACGAGGTATCTTGCATTAAGTGCTGGACAAAGGGGTATGAACAGCGATCAGCCCGGCGATGAGAAAGATCCAAAAGTAGACAGTGCGTGCAAGGTGTTTTGATGAGACACAGCCAAAAGCCTCCCTCGTAGCCGCAGTCATGGGGGGGGTGATAAATATCTAGGCAACTTGTAGAAAACCTTGTGGCAGCGACTTATGTCTCATGGCCACGGCTGATAGTTATAACAATATTCGCCATAGCAACGGGGGATTTTACAGGTACCTAGAGTTTAGGTATACTTGACTGTGACGGGCGGGTGGCAACATGGTGTATAGTGGTACATACGGTACAGATGGTACGGAGTAGATGTCCATGCTCCTAGTGTAGTGTACTTAATGTATGTGTCTGTGCTCAGGTTCGTCCTATACAGAGTAAGTCTCTTGCTGGCGTAGGTAATCTATACCCCCTCCCCTTGCGTATAAGCAATCATCTTACGGGTTTGCCTGTATGGCTGTACCTTGATATCGTCACTACTCATCCGATGTTTATCTTCTCACAAGCACAGCATAGGTTGATGGGATGGACCATTGAAGTGTATTAACTTAATTCACATGTTATCAATCCACCATGTAGAGAAAAGATGGAGCCAAACCCATCAGCGGCATCGGCTTCTAGGCGGCCTGGGATGCAAGTGCACGCTAAAAGCCTTAGTGGCTGGGCTAGTCTTGCGCTAGCTTCTTATCAGCCGTTATCACGCTGAAGAGTCACAAGTGCGAGTCCCTGATCTTCATTGTCCACGTCTTGCTTTGCTGGACGCCTTGTTACCAAGTCCTCATAATAGTCATCATCCGCCCAATGATATTATGTGTACGGAGTAGGCAAACGGTTTTTTTGTCATGTCGAGGGCCCTCTTTATTTGTTTATCCTGGTATTGCGCCTTTCTGGTCAGCCATTGTATCGGTATGCAGTAGGTATGTACTAATTCTCTGTCTGAATCTCGTGATAGCCGTTCCCTTAGAGCTTTACGTGACTTTCTTCGTTGCCTTCGTCATCCACCTCACCTTCTCCCGATTCTCTGCCGTCTTATTTTATTTTATTCTACCTCTTCCATTCCACCCAACTTTCTTCCGCCATCTTCACTCGTTGGTGGCGTACGTAGCCTTTTTCTTTTCTCTTTGATTTACCAGGGGCACAACCAACTCTACCTACCTACAGCAGTATTCATTAGATTCTCAAGTCATTACTCCCTAACTCCGTTTGACAGGGACAAGCGCCCTCCATCCGATTGTTAGAGGTAGCTTCCACGACACCCAATGGTACGCTACACTGTGCAGATTCTCTGGTCCTACGAGTAGTTGCATGAGATCCTTTAGGTATACCTATCTAGACCACAGGCGGACACAGACAGCACTGTTCTTAGCTGCATTCCCTGTTTGGCCAAGACTCAGTCAAAGACCGAGTCATTCACTTGATCATCGGTCAACCAACACGCGCACCCTCTACCTCTATCTATCTGCACGTCCGCTACACTAGCAAAGCAAAGCTACCCTACTAGAGCCTGTTGCACACATCCTATGGTAGGTACCTCTTCCTCCAGATGCTCTCTCTTCTGCAGTTTTGGGTCGTTAATTTAGCCGCCTGCAGCGTGCCAGCAAAGCTCAGCTTATTCTGGCTACCTATCATCGAAACAGGTCAACTCCAGGTAGCCTAGCAGGACAAGTCATAACCGTACCGATCCTCGTCAGTGCATATCCATATCACGGTGTGTGTCACAGTGTGCACTGTAACCAGCACGTAAACAGCACCGCCTATCGCCTCGACTAGGTACATAAAGCTAGGTACCTCTTTATAGTGTGTACCTATTCCACTCTAGCCTGCTACAGCTGGGGATCCGAGATAGGTATTATACAGCATTCATTATCACCGTCCTACCGTATCTATCTATCTGTCTATCTATGTGTATTGGTTCTAGACACGGACAAAACCACTTACCTACCTATCATGAACCCCAAGACGATGAATATGATGGATGAGACTAGCTAACTCGCCAACCCTGCCGTAGCCGTGGTCCGGTTTCTCGGTGCTTCGCGTTGCTCACAGTGACACAAGCATCTCCAGATCCCTCCCCGCTTGACAAGGTTCTTGCCTTCGACTGTGTCCCAGGTCCACCCCCGACCTATCGGATATCTGCCCCTACATTATTCCCACTTTGACGTCTAGTTCCCATCCTAAGTCGAGGCGCGCGCTCACCTCAGCTTCGAGCTTCTCTCTCCTAGTCTTTCTTCAATTTCATCTTCTTCCGCCTCATGCATCTATTCTTCCCCCCTACCTAACCCTATCCATCAACTCGACCGGTCCAGCCTCAACGCCGGTCACCCTTCACGCATGTATACGAAGACGATCACGCGAGCTTTAGTTCCATTCCCCGTTCCCTCATAGGCCCCTGGCCTGCAGCAAGCTTCCTGTCATCGTCAATTTACACAGGAAGCCATGGCGGAAGTGCGAGTCCCTTCGCGCCGAGTGAAAACCGGCGACGATGTCGTCGGCCAGTTTATCATCGGCTCTGAGATAGGAAAAGGCAGCTTCGCGCAGGTCTACATGGGCAAGCACAAGGTTCGCCATCTCTTACCTCCCTCACATCACCCCGTTGCTAGAGTTTCTATGTCTTCAACAACTGCGTCCTCTACTGTATGGTTTAAATCAGCGGATTAGCTTTAGTTTGATTGTTACATCTGACACTGAGCTCACCCCCGAGCATCAAGTTACTGTTGAGAAACTTAGCTGACGAACCAATGTTAATGTTAAGGTATCTGGTGCTGCCGTCGCCATAAAATCCGTCGAACTCGCCCGGTTAAACAAGAAATTAAAAGAGAACCTCTATGGCGAGATCAAGATTCTTAAGAAGCTCCTACACCCCCACATCGTCGCCCTTCATGATTGCGTCGAGTCGAAAACCCATATTAACCTTATCATGGAATACTGCGAACTTGGAGACTTGTCGTTATTTATCAAGAAGAGGGATAAGCTCATAACACATCCTGCGACGTGCGATCTAGCCCGAAAATATCCTAGTACCCCTGGATCCGGTTTGAACGAGGTCGTGATTCGACATTTCCTTAAACAACTCGCTAGTGCATTGCAGTTCTTGCGAGAAAGCAACTTAGTCCATCGAGATATCAAGCCGCAGAACCTTCTCCTCCTCCCATCTGTCGCATACCGGGAATCGAATAGGGAAAGCCGATCAATCCTTAGCGGTAGTCGCGACTCACTGATACCTGCTGTTGGATTACAGTCTCTTCCGATGCTAAAGCTGGCAGACTTTGGATTTGCTCGGGTTCTACCAGCTACCGCGCTTGCGGAAACGCTGTGTGGATCGCCTCTTTACATGGCCCCTGAGATCCTTCGTTACGAGCGATATGATGCCAAGGCTGATCTCTGGTCTGTTGGGACCGTCGTTTACGAAATGATAAGCGGCAAACCACCGTTCCGAGCTAGTAATCATGTTGAGCTTCTAAGAAAAATTGAAGGTAATAACGATAACATCAAATTCCCCAAAGAAGTTCAGGTTACATCGAATCTCAAGGCTTTGATTCGTGCTCTGCTCAAGCGTAACCCGGTTGAAAGAATGAGTTTTGAGAACTTCTTCAATCATGATGTCATTGCAGACCCTATACCCGGTCTAGTTGAGGATGACCGTCCAAGATCCCAAAGACTATCGTCCAAAGACTCACGAGCTCTCTCAAAAACAGACGGCCCTCGGCCAGAAGGGCGACGTTTATCGACACATCAACGTTATCGAACTGATACAGACATTCCACGCCAAGAAACAGATCAATCATTAACCCGAGAGAAGTCGTCAAAACCCCAACCTTTTAGTACCACGCCGGAGCTTGAAAATCAACATCAGTCAGTGGAAGATACATCTCTAGCAGCCCACCTACCGCAAGATGATATCGTATCTGGACTTGGGATTCAACGGCCTCAACCGGTTCCATCAACATCTGCGTCATCGAAGCCGGCTCTTATGGAAGATCGGCGGAATCGAGGCTATTCAAATATTTCGGCGGACAGATTTTCACGTGATGATAAATCTACCCCTTCATATACTAATAACAGTACGACGAAAGGAAAAGGGAATTATTACCCATCGACTATGGATGAGCGCGAAAAAGTAGCTAATGATATAGCTTTCGAGAGAGATTACGTCGTTGTGGAAAAGAAACATGTGGAAGTCAACGCATTTGCAGACGAGCTTGCTGCTAAAGGTACGCAAACACATGCCATGGCTCATCGATCAGGACAGGTAGTTCGACGTGCTACACAACAGGGTGATCTAAGATCGGCCACTGGGGCTGTTCTAGCTCAACCATCCAACGCCCTGCAAATCGCACAAGGGAGGCAACGACCAGATAGTCAACATCGAGGCTCGTATGAAAAGAATATGTCTGGCAGTCCCAGTTCAACCACTTCGGTCATTTCGAAGGCTATCCAGGATGCCAGTTTGAGGCTCTTCGGCTTCAAATATCCTTCACATATGCTTGGGAAAGGTGCATCCCCCCCACATATGTACAATCCCTTTCCGACGTATCCTACACCGAATACGCCCATGGGCCTAATCACCGATGGTCGCCCAGGAGGCCCCATCGATGAAGATCTCCGCGTTGCCCAATATATTGAGGATTTTGCTACACGTAGTGACGTCGTTTGGGGGTTTGCAGAGGTCAAATATAAGCAACTCGTGCCACTTGCCCCGTCAACAGAAGAAGGTCTTGGAGGGGTATCAGCCGAAAATATGGGCTCAGATGATGACGGTCTTACCATTGAGGCAATTGTTGTACTCTCGGAGGAAGCACTTGTGTTGTACGTCAAGGCACTTTCTCTTCTTGCCAAATCAATGGATATTGCAAGTATTTGGTGGGCGCGCAAGGCTAAAAGTGAATCGACTGCGACCCAACAACACGTTATTAGTCGTGACACAACTAGCGCCCAAAACCTTGTGGCAAGAGTTAACTCCGCTGTACAATGGGTTCGCAAGCGTTTCAACGAGACGTTGGAGAAGGCTGAAGTTGTCAGACTCAAATTGACGGAGGCTCAGAAGCAACTTCCCGAGGATCACTTAAGTCATCCAAGTAACAACCTAGTTGAAGCAATCATACCTGGAACTCCGGGCACGGAGGGGATTGTTTTAACTCCTGGCCTTAGCGCCGAGAAATTGATGTTTGACCGGGCTATTGATATGAGTCGGACGGCTGCCATCAATGAGATTGCAAACGAAGACCTGAGCGGATGCGAAATCTCTTACGTTACGGCTATTCGCATGCTTGAAGCTGTACTTGATAATGACGAGGATATTTCAAGCAAGCGAAAACCATCGGGATCTCCGAACGCGGACCGCGATATTCAAGAAGCAGGATCTGAGATCAACCCGGATGATCAACAAGCGGTACATAGGAGTAAGTATCTTTTAGGGGCTTCTTCTTGAGGAAAGGCTAACTGAAATACAAGTGATACACATGATTACCGGGAGACTCGCTACACTCCGAAAGAAAATGCAGATGATCGCGAATGCCTCTAAGGCTCAACAGCACAAACTTCCCCGTAAGCGTAGCGATGAAATCACATCACGGAGCGTTCCTGCTCATACCTCGTAAAACTCGAGGATGAAATCTCACGATTGATGACGACATGTATAAGATTGCGATACAAACTATTTTAGCCCCACGGCTTTCGGGATCTACCTTTGCAACTGGTTACAGCACCGGTTACGGTAGACATTTGATATTCTTTCTTTTCTTTGCTTTATTCATTACAGGGCGTTACGGATAAGGACCTCCGACATGGTGGGATAGTTTCCTCCTGCCCAGGCGTTCTATACATTTTTGTGACTCCTAATCTCTGTTTCTTTAACGGCTTGAAGCATCCCGGGTTCTCCATCCCTCCTTTCGAAGTCCCGTTCGCGATCGCTCACTTAGGCTGTCGGTATAAATTCCTGTTGAAGCCGGCGAATCGATTACAAGCCCGGCAGTGGATCAGTTTGATACGGCCAATAACCCTTGAACACATTCCAAGGCCGATTTATCATCCAACTGGATGCCTATTTATCAGTTTATTCCTTGGGTTAAACCCCGCGGCGCAGGCGTATTTTGTGTCTCTAGACTTTTTCTTCTCCACGTGCGAAGTTCGTATTTATTCGCTTCGCTGGCATTTACAGCGACAGGAGGTCATCCCGAGTCCTGGGCGGATAACACATCACTAGGGGCTATCTGCTATAGCCCTATTGTATATTTCATCGTTTAGGCTTCATACCGGTTTTGGGCTCGCTTTGTTCGGCATCGTGGTTGCATTGGGTTTAGATTGAGTACAAACCAGAATATCCGACATGTCTAAACTGCATCGGTCAGGTTTAGACCCGACGCCTCTTGGAATGTCTAATGGAATGAGTATAGTTGGCAACTAGCCATTCAATACAAATAAAAATAATGGGTGAGCCCATCCTTTGCCCTTTTTCGACTTGCACAAATGATGTCCTTGAATAAGTTGATAAGTCAGGATGTCCCAGTCAAAGTCCTAAAGTGACAGCTTGCTTATTCTATGTTGTCAAGAATGTATGTATATCGGAGTCGCGCTATCTGGTTCAAAGCATAGATATACTATGACTCTGTGTTGCCGCGCGAGAATCATAAATCAAGCGGTTGTATGGTAATTATAAAGCGTTTGTAAATGTGAATAGTTCCATAGATTACCAATGCTAAAATTTAACCGTCAGTCCCAGAATCATTCCTCGTTACACCTCTGCCTTTGTTTCCGCCTAGCGTATGAGGTAGTCTATGTAGATATTACCTATTTACACTTCCTTCCATATCCTATCCAACATTTATGAAAGGATGGGAGCTGCAAAACACATTTAAAGAAAAACCTTAGTTTAGTGTATGATCGAAAGGCCTTGTCCCGATAAAATAGCTGCTTCTATCCATATTACTCACCCCGCATATGCCTTCGGATAGATAGAGTATTACAAAGGAACTTGGGGGGTCATCTCGTAAAGAGTGTGGCGCTCGTATGGTGGGTTATGGATATCATTTCGACGAATTATGTTGGTGTTCTGTTATTCCCTTCCTAGGCAGATACCTGTTCTCTATGTTTCTAGAGAGTGTATTAATTCATATTTCTTTGCGACCTCAAAAAAGAGGCTCGAAGCTACAGGTCCACACTTGGCGACAAATTGTCATTACGGAGTATTGAACAAGCCTTCCAGGTACCTATAACCGTGTCGAACTTGAAACCTGCGCAACTGCGCGGCTATGACGACAATTCTGACCCCAAAATTGCTGGACTGCTCTCCCAGCTTTCCTATTCGGCCCCCACCCTTTGTTTTTCGCCATCTGCGGGGAAAGGGGGTGGGGGATCCCAAGAAGCGGTAAGTGTACCGACGCCAAGGATATGTAGCTATAGATTTTGGGGTTGTAGATGATTAAGTCCTATAGTCGTGGCAGCACCGCTGTGGATGTTGATCATTAACTTGTCTGAGTTTTGTAACCATTTTCAGCAACCGCGTAGGGCATCTTCTTCAGGGGTAGGCCTGAATCCCTGAAGGCGCTTGAGTCTACACATGTATTGTGAAACCATGCTATTTAAACCTACTATAGAATTCAGCAGACTCAATTTCTTCACGAACAATTCGGTCGTTACTAAATATAGACACGCAAGGTCGCAGCAGCGGAAGCCCAAAGAGCAATTAATTGTTCAATGAGATATCGCAGTAAGTACCTATGCGCGCGGCACGAGAAACAAAATAGTAAAGTATAGAGAGTTTGTTGTGGGTGAATTTGGGACAGTGGTGTGTTGATAGATATAGTGTGCAAATTTGGGATAGTTCCCCGTACTTAATTGGCAGGACCCTTTGCTGGGCCGTCCCGCCCTTCCTGAGTGTCTATCTAGATAGTATCTCAAGATATTCAGATTGGCGTCCATCTTCATTCTTCCGCCACGCAGTAACACACAGCGACGGGCCGTCGATGGCCGCAGCAGGGCATCATCACTACTGGACAGCTCGACACAGCTTGAAATTGATGACGACCACGCGACTACACATACTGTAACCCTCACCTCACAGGACCTGATTATGCTAACCAGTTGATGTAGGTATCTGCAGGGCTAACGTCATACTGGCTCAAGGCCCGCCGATCACATTGGTGTCGAGCTCTCAAGTACGGCATGTTCCATTCAATCAAGTCATCATTCAACGCTACCCCTTCA
This sequence comes from Xylaria sp. Z50, assembly GCA_037356035.1. Classification (NCBI taxonomy): domain Eukaryota; kingdom Fungi; phylum Ascomycota; class Sordariomycetes; order Xylariales; family Xylariaceae; genus Xylaria; species Xylaria sp. Z50. The sequence goes on from JBAWJU010000006.1 coordinate 133,705, forward strand.
ACATACGTATCATCCGTGAGTCGTTTCTCCGACCGGGAAACATTAGTTACTTGTTGGTAGCCTGTTTTTCCTTCCTTGTTCGTTCTCACATGACTTTTTAAGTTCTCCAAAGATGACTGATGGATAGCAGCTTACAACGTAATGTTCTTCCATTCCGTATGCAAGAGGCCCTGCGAGTAGTCAAAGGTTATGCTGAGCAGAAGGTACTGACATTCAAAAGCGAAACCTGAGCATACTATGTGTGTGAGGAAATGCAAGCGACACTCATTAAACGCGGTATGACCAGCCTCATCCTAGCCTACAACTTGGGGCTAAGAAGGCTTCTGTCTTCCCCTATGCAGACTGTTCTTAGTCTTTTCGGACCGTACAACGCACGACTAAACTGAGTCCTTCGCTTTCCCGTACTTATAATGCCATACTAGCAAGACACCCTCTGCGCATGCATTCTAGTGTATGCCAATGAAGATATGCTTCATGGCGTTCGATTAGGACTCCTCGGCCACCGAAACCTTTTTAATTTTAGACAAGTAGATATACAGATGGCCCTTGGTTCAACGCCCGCCTTGATATCACAAGATGGATAGCCCAATGGCACATGAGTTTCCTGCTTGGCTTAGCGTGGACAGGACCCTGTTGTGTGTGAGAGCAGACTCCATTGTATCCAAGTCACAGCACAAGACGGCGGCCGAATATGGAGGTAGGAACATCCACGTCGGCAGAGATCGGGTACACTAAATGGTTATCACGATGATCAGGGTCTCCCTCCGGGAACAGTGGATGAAATATCCTAAATATAGCTAACTACCTAACCTATGAGCACAAGTAATTCACTGTCAAAGAAACACTGTCGAAGAAACACTAGCGAAGGCGCCGTTAGAAAACGGAGGGGGTCACAGAAATGAGGGCTGCAGGTATCTACTTACCTACCTACTAAATGATAAGGTACCTAATATTGTACCTAACATGCACTAGGATAGTATACCCGCATCTATGTAGCTGCAGTGTCTACTTCATGTACTTATGTAGGAAGTAGACATGTACATGCCTAAGGACGATATGTTTTTCTTTTACTACGGTGCAGGTGTATTATCTACCTACATACATATTTACCTAGGTGCTGTACCAAGGGGCGCGTACTAGGGGCATCTGAGACGCCTTCCCCGCTGCCGTTCAAACAACAGCGGCGTTCAAACAGGAATAAGGGTAGTGTGGGTAGTGTACGGAGTAGGTGTGGGCAGGTACCTTACAGACGACCAGCCGGCCAGCCCACTTCCACTCTCCCATTTTGTTACCCACCTGTAAGGTAGCCTTAGGCTGTGCCTTGCCCGGTTCAGTAGAAGGAGGCACTCTCGTGGGGATCTGGGTTCCATGCTTTTATATCATCACCTCCCGCCACTAATCATCCATCCATCTAGACACCCAGGTACACACACTACGTATATATACTACATGTATACCACATACACACACTAAGTATATGTAGGTAGCAGGTATCCTAATCACTGTCGCTACCTTTCCTACCTTAATAGCCTTCATCGCAGCACCACTACCGCCGACCCGGTGCCGCCAGGTAGTTAGTTACCTTTGTCCATCTTGCTCATCCTGATCCTACCTCTTACCCGTGTTTTACGACATATGTAGATATCACCACCGAACGCCTCTATCACTGCTATTGCTGCTGCTGCTGTTCCTCCTCCTGTCCCTTCTCCTGCTGCTTCTCCTGCTTCTTTTTCCTGCTGCTGCTTGCGATCGCAGACGCATAGTCATTGCTGCCACTCCTCTCGTTCCTACGTGCCCCGTCTGAAACACCCAGTCAGATTGGGCCAACCACACCAAGCCTATGCCGACGCGAGCCCTGGCTTAAATTCCTCCTCCCACGTTAGATCCAACCGAGACCTTTGGTCCTAACATCCTCCCAACGTCGCTGTCGGATACGTCGCCATATCGATCCATCAATCTGGTCTTGCCCCTCTGCCAACAACAAGCACACGCAAAGAAAGAAATCAGTGTGGCCTCAATAATCCCCCGTATCAACTTCGTCCTTGTCCAACCGCGCCGCCCCAGGTCAATCCACACAACTGCTGCCATCTTCGTCCCTACTACCACCACGTTTATGCCTCCGGCACACGCGCATAGTTTATTTCTAACATACCTCGATTCCAAAAACGGTCCGTTCGACTCCGATTAACTAAGCCTCCCTACGCCTGCCGATTCATTAGACACAGTAGGGGGGATTGCGTGCGCTGCCGATTGTTGAGCCACGTTTCCTCAGCCTCAATAACGTCTGCGGTCGCCCGCGCGCCATCGACAAAATGACGTCTACCGTCACCCCATCCAAGCCACCAAACCAGCAGCTCCAGATGAGCCAACCACAACCTCCACTACAAACTCCCGTGACTCCTGCGTCGCCGCCAAGCAAGCGAGCCGATCTTAAGTCATGGTGGAAGAAATTCCAGGTTCAACCTACTAGACATCAAGAGCCGCGAGGTAAGCAGTCCTCTCACTTTGCCTCGTCTCCCGACATGCCTTTCATCGTCCTGCTTGATCATATCACGCGGTTGCCCAAACCATTTGGCAGATTCTTTGTTCCCTGCTCACGCCAACACCTCTGCCCTTTTTTCCCTTGTCTCGCCTATGAGTGACACCACTTTTTAACGCGACGTATATCCCGGAACCCGCGTGGTGATGCCAAAGTTGGTACTTCCAACTTGCTTAAATATCCTTGGCATCAATGACTCTCCACATCCCATGCTGTCCGGATAGCCAAGGCGGCATCGTTGCGCTTATAAGGCAGCGGGCCATGGCGACTCGACTGACACGATTTCAAACAGAGACGCGATCTCAAGGCATCTTCGGTGTCCCCCTCCGACAAAGCATTACCTATGCAAACGTTGCCATCTCACTCATTGATGAGAATGGCCAGAGCTATATATATGGATACGTACCTATTGTGGTAGCTAAATGTGGTGTGTATCTAAAAGAAAAAGGTGTGATACTAGTCTTCAGGGATGAAAAGTGTGGCTGCTAACGATTCTGACAGCCACAAGTGTGGAGGGCATCTTTCGTCTCAATGGCTCGGAAAAGCGCATCAAAGAACTCAAGATCCAATTCGATTCTCCGGACAGGTACGGAAAAGGTCTTGTTTGGGATGGATACACAGTCCATGATGCTGCTAATGTTCTTCGACGATACTTGAACGATCTCCCTGAACCGGTTGTCCCGTTAGATTTATACGAGCGTTTCCGAGAACCGCTTCGGGGTCATACAAAACAGGCCGTAGGCGATACTGAAGGTACTCAATTGCTTGAGAATTTTGATCAACATGAAGCCGTTGAGAAGTACCAGGAATTGATCAAGGACCTGCCTCCTCTAAACCGTCAGTTATTGCTCTATATATTAGATCTACTCGCAGTATTCGCTGCAAAGTCTGAGGAAAATCGAATGACAGCTCAAAATCTTGCTGCAATCTTTCAACCCGGTATGCTGTCACATCCTCAGCATGCTATGGCACCTGAGGAATATCGGCTCAACCAATGTGTCATCATTTTCTTGATTGAGCACCAAGATCATTTCTTGATTGGTATGCAAGGTACTGGCACTGATGAGCAGACAAAGCAAGAGATCGAGCAGGGAACGCCTAGGATTGTTGCCCCAAGTACACCGAATCGCCAGACTGGTATGGTGCGGTCCGCATCAAATGCTAGCGCCGGAGCCGAAAGTGTCACAAGGGATGGCACGATACGGAGAAACCGCTCAACGTCGTCACGCCATTCACGTTACTCGAACGGGGCATCGACCCCTAATAGTCCTTCGATTACAACTCCAGGAAGTGGTTTAGGGAGAAGTAACACTCTTCCATCTAAGAAATCTCCTCTCTTACAAACCGGGAGATTTCCGTCTCGGCAACATTCCCCAGCAGCAGCGCCTAACTCTCCTTCTCCTAATCCCATCGCCAATGCTACCTCGACAGTAACAGAGAAGACGTCTACCCCCCTCGACAATTCTCCAGCAACCCCAAACTTGTTACCAGTAGCAGCGATCTCTAATCTCCCCCCGGGGCATCCTATAGCAGGCAGGAGTCAAGAAAGACTGTTAGGCCCCCCAAGCAATAACGCGACGCCTTCAAAGGAAAGAAACCTACAGAGTCTTTTCCAACGCTCACCAAATTCGGATATTGAGAGGCGGCAGCCTAATAAGTTGCGTAAGAAGCGGGTGCCGAGCAGCACAAACCCAAGTGCCCAAAGCTCAACTGCTTCTTTAACACATTCTGCTATTGGATCCCCCTCAGCCGAAGCTTCTAATCCTCTGGAAAAGGTTCCTCATCTAGAACCTGCACTGCCAGAGAATAGTGCATCCATCGAAACACCGTCTGAGTCCACCCCAAGGGCGTCCCAGGTACCTCCAGCAAGCGCTCTTCCTAGCAGTGAGGGCCATAGTGTAGATTCACTCAAGCCCAAGCCATCGCAGCCTACATCATTGCACTCCTCCTTCAACGAGGGCTCGGACATAGATCATCACGAAGACACGATTCAGCCTTCATCAGCCGAGCTTGCTGAAAAAGAAAAGAAGCGTCGCTGGCGCATATCAAGGCGCAAAGAAGATTTTTCGGGTCCATTCGGGAATAATAGCCACGCGGAAATGAGTAGTTCAACTGTTTCAAGCAGCCAGCGCCCGCGAAAGAGCTGGACTGGAGACTCATCAGATGTCGCGGCAGTCTGGGCGGAAAATGAGGCTGGGGTGCGGGAGAAGGACGATAGCAAAGGACCAATTGGATGGATTAAGCACAAGTATCGCGAGGCTAAAGAGAATGTTGATAAGCGCGCCAAATCACCTCCAGAACACCACCAGGGGTTTCTGCCGACAAGAAGCAAAAGCATTGACGTAAAGAGGAGTATGGACGAGAAGAGGCCTACCATACTAAGGCGGGAATCGGACGAATTAAACCCACCGCCGCCTCCCGGAGAAATACCACTTCCAAATTCCCCGCCACCTGTACAAAATCATAACGAGAAACCGCCCAATTCTTAGGAGGCGACAATGCGAGTCACGATGGATATGTTTGGCTGAGATACGACATTATAAACATGGAATGAAATACTAGTTTCAAGCCGTCGTGGTTCAAAAAATCACCTGGAGACATACCACTGCCTTCAGGCAAAGCCACACATCTCATATTATGAACGGTCTTGATATTGCTAGGCGTTTTGGGCCTGGGAAGAGAGGGAAAAGGCGATTGTGTTTGTTACTTCGTTTCTTGGATGGATGGAGATCAACTTTAAATATTATCTAGGTAGCGAAGCATTCGCTCCAATAACACGTACAAATAACCCGACTGCTGTCTCTTTTATTCTCTGGATACCCCTACTCCCCCAAAAACATGAATGAGATACACTTAAAATACTGAATCCGTATTATGAGGCTCTTATTCTTCTTGCGGTTACATTAACAGGCCAGCCAATTCATTTTAGATGTAGAAGGCTGTGTGCTTTAGAAACGCTTTAGTGCACATATATTTTACAATTTAGAAAATCGGAATCCTGGAGTCTTGCGTTTTCAGTCCCTTGTACCCGGAGGAACTATAGTGGTGAGTGACAAGGCGTATGATTCCAATTCCATATACTGTATGAGACCTCATTATCTCACGGTATGAGGAAGCATTTCGTATTCCGAGGGAAGTTAGAAAACATAAGTCAGAATATTCAGTTGTCTATATGACTTGATTCTATCCAGATGTCGCCACCTTCCCCTCCTCTCCTACCTTTGTTTTGAAAAGGTAGCACAGGCGATAAACGACACCAAGTCCGACAGAGTGACGTCCTCGTACCTCACTTGCTACCGGTTATGTTAATTTTGTCCTTTGGTGTACTGTTCTATTTTGCGCAAAGAGGTACATGTCTAAACTTATCACAGTACAAAAGGAAAAGTTGCGGGAAACGATAGGCGTGACCGGGTGAGGCGAGTTCACGGCATCATTGCACCAGTCATGTCCTTCCTCCACGGGATTAATTACGCCTTATTTGTCGTTAATACACACAAAGGGGGGGGTTGGGTTCGTTCCCCGACGCCGTTCGAGATACGCAACGAGACAGGGTGGATTAAGGGGCCTTAGATCCAACTCTACTATTGAGTTAGCCGGCGACTTACACTATAAGGCGGCCCATAGGAAAGGGCATAGCCCAGGGAGCCGGGTTAGTACGTGTCTGCTTCCTTCGGGTATTGAATCTTAGTAGATATATGTTGCAAAACATCCGAAGGGTTGGGTTGGTTATAAGTCTAAATTGTTAGTATCTGCGATAAAAATTAGCTCATTATTTGTGAAGTCATTGCAGGCGCATCTGCTGGATGCCACGTGGGCTTCATGCGAAGATTCCAAGACAGGATGATGATAGTAATCGCGTCCTTCTTGTCTTGCATTACTATGCTGAGGGGATTGAATGGGTTTGTGCCTTTTGCTTCCCATATATCCGACCATCCGTCCTGGCTGGATGCTACCACTCCCGGTAATCCCCAAATGTAGTTTCCAATGTAGACAGTAAACTCTCCGTGAACAAGAGTAACGTTAACTCAAAGGGTTCAGTATCCTGAAGCCCTTTACCCTGGGTATCTCCTGGCGAAAATGAATTTATATGCATCATATAACCAAAAATATGAGAAAACACTCCTTTAAATGCCATTGCTAGCACAAGAAAACGGCCGGCCCACCGACCCCGCCGCATATTCGTCTATGATACCCTGAATGGTGGCATATGTTCCCGCAGTCAAGAAGAAGAGCCCGGTGAGGATGATGATGATATTCAAGATGCCCTCGAACCAGCTTCGGAAACTTCGATCCTTAAAGAAGGCAACGGAGCCGTCTGCCTTTCGCATGCGGAAGTAAGCCACTCCCCAGAAGATAAACCCAAAGAAGGAATCGAATAACGAGGACAAGAGAGAGAGAACTATAAACGGATTAGTTGTTGAGTTTATGGGTTCCTCGGAGGGAAAGAGTTCGCGAATTTATGCTTACGTGAACTAAAGAATGGGATAGAGTTTGCGATGACGAAGGCGAGAATCCAAGTCACGACTAAATAAACAATCAGTATATGTTCCATGGGTATCTAGAAGCTAGGGATGCATACATAAGATGCCAGCCCATGTAGCCCAGCCAACGACCGTGTTCTCGTTCTTGTGTCGCGAGTTGTGGAAAATACGCAAGAATACGAAGCGAGCTGAGACTGAAGCATAAAGGACGCCCAGGAAGATGATTGTAGGAACCATGAAAGAGAAAGCGATCTTCTTGTATAGGGGTTGCAGAGATCCAAAGGCGGGACTCGTCATGTACTGGTTTCCGGTGTAAGCATATACTGCGCCTCCAACGATGCTGAACACAATAATTTCTAGAATGGTACACGCCCACAAAGCTTTGGGAAAATCTCGAGGCTCTTTCATTTCGGCGATGAAACTGGGTAGTGTAATCTGGCCAATTAAAGTGTAGCTGATGTTGAGGAAAGCGTTGAGACCGCTGACGAAGGTGGTTGTAGCTAGCGGTATCACGGTCACGATTGGTGCGCCCGAGGGCAAAGCTTTGCCTGTTAGGGGGTCGGTTACCGGTACTGGGCTGTAACCGGCGGGATGACTCTCGACGCCAGCGAAGATGACGGCCAGGATCACAGAGATGAACGTGAAAATTGCTGATCCAGTCCCCAAGTGCGAGAGCACATTAAACGTACGGGGTAGTGAAGCGATCCATGAAATAATAGCAACGATGAAACCGATGGATACGGTCTGGCAAGAAATGGCGTTGGTCTCGCCCCCGATCAGGGTGTTCACATACTTGGCTCCGGTGAGAACATGAAGGGCCTGGAGAAAAAGTTAGACCGCACGATGTAGTATTCTAGTATTGTATCCCACGAACTTGTATAAATGTATTGTTTAGGACGAACATGACGGCGGTGAACCACCATGCCCATTTCTTATTCCAGAATAGCATTTGTCCTATGTCACAAACATCTCGAACCTCGGGATGTCGCAAACAGAATTGCCATAAGATGAGGGAACTAAAAATGAAGTTAGCACAGGCGCAGGTATGGCCGATAGAAGGATCTCGGTACTTACGTGTATAAAACAATCAGGGCCTGAACGACAGTGAGGATAATACTGCGACGAGAGTTAGTATGATAGCCTTGATGGACAATACTCGTTCATTAGTGAAAGCGAGCTTACCCAGGTACCAATCCAAGTACACTATAAGACCAAGGAAAACTCATAATGGCCTGTGAGATAAAATATCAGCCGTGTTGTACTGGTTATATTGAGCGCGGGATCGAAATAACAACCACCTGACCAAGCACACGAACACTCAAACATCTCAACTCCGCGCCGGCCTATCATCACCCAGGAGGCTCCGCCACACGCGATGAAAGGGTGGAAGCATGAGAGTAGACAAGAGGCAAATCGAGGCCCATATGTTATGACGACTAGATATAGAATAGGTACTCACCAGGCAAATGTATTCGGAGAAGAGCAAAGCAGCAGTCTTTTGCCAACTACAAGTGCGGTATTGGATGGCATTCCCGGCCTCTTCCGCCAGCTGCTTCTGAAGAATGGCATCACTACTGAGGCCGCTGTCGGAGTCGTCAGGGTTTTCCCCGGCCAAGGGGGCGATACGGGGCGCAATGCGAGGACCGACGACAGTATTCGGCCCACCGAACCAAGCGGACCAGCCACGGGGAACCGTGTCACCAACAGATTCCTCGTAGGGTGAGGGTGAAGGAATATCTGACCCGTAGTCTGTCTTCATTGTGTAGGCGTGCCCCTGGCCTTGGACGGTGTACAGGGATGGATGGATGAGCGGTTGCCGTCAAAGACAATCCGGGGATTGAAAGATTATCAGCCAAAGTCAATGGACGAATGGATCAGATGAGATAGGTTAAAAATGGCACACAAGTAAAGATACTTTTAGGCATATAACCGGCCCAATATAATCAAGGTAACTAAAATATGTAGAAGAGAAGTTTATATGAATAAGTCAGAACTAAATCCCACAGCAGGTATAAGAGTCTGATAAGGAGAGTACAGCCGCAAAACGTTAAAAAACGTCGATCTCAGCATCTCGGAGGCTCCGTCGACACAATAATACACAAGTACTACCTTATATAGATAGATACAAGTTGCGCTAGTTTGAGTAAGGCATTGGAAAAAACCAATGATTGGGGTTCCACAACGCAGCAGCTGAAGATCAATCAGATCAATCAGTCGATCTCAAAGTTGCTCCTGACATGCATTTTTGCGTAAGATGCCAATTGACTTGTCGAGCCTCCCGAATGACGTGCTTCATCAACTCGGTTGCGTAGACAAGCCAACGAACTGCCTAGCCCGGGCTAGTCCCAGGTCTTGCGTCCAGTCTTGCCAAGTAAAGCTTAGCTCTATCTAGTGCACTCACTGTAGCGGTACTGGAGCACGCTATCTCCGCACTAGCTTAGGTACATATCTACATATCTAGGTGTGTATCTCCTACGGCGACTCTAGCGCATCTAGTACACCCAGGCAGAGGTACAGTCTATACATGTAGTTCAGTTTTTTTGAGAGATGCAAAACCTATCGTGTACGTAATGCGACAAGGTGGATATTTCAAGTGAGAAGACCTCCTATTTATTCGATAAACAACTCTTCATAGTAGTGCCGAGAATACTTGGTGTGCGGGCTTTTTATGCGGGGCTTCTTGATCCTTCGGTTGGACATACGCTTCTCACATGCTACTAGTGTACACAACGAGTACACATGTGTAGGTACATTATATGATCTAATACAGTGGGAGTGTAGGTAGTAGGTAGGTAAAGTATATGTATGTACTGTATGACGAGGGTTCTTTTTGTCAACATCCTTGACATTGCACTACATAACACATACTGTGGTAGATCTTCGTCTACACCTATCAATTCGGTCCCGGAGAGGCCCTAGTGTAGTTGTGCATGTCTTTTAACTGGACTACTAGATATGTAGTGTAGGTAAGAGGTACCTAGGCACTCACTTTTGATCATACAATTTGTACCTACATATTCGAATGTTTATTCGTCCAAGGTACGACTAGAACGAGAATAGAGGTAGGGACCTGTCCGAATGAGCATAATCAACTACCCACGAATAGACAGTATATAGTAGTGCAGTGTAAGCAATATGAATATCACATAATGCAATTACAATGTCTCCCGGTTTTCATTCATAATTCAACATCTACAGTCGCTGTCTTTCCGCTCTTTGATGAGTTGATGATCTCACGATAATCTCACGACTTACGCTTTCTGCACTAACCCCAAGAAGAAAGATGCTGAACCATGTCATCAACAAAGTTCATACTACTACTATATACCGTAGTACATACATATCAGTAGTATTATTGAGGGCCTCAGCACATGGTGTACGTGATACTATATACTAATACTCGACCTGCTAACTACACCCACGTGTTTTATTGCGTAGGGCTAAATATTACGCGTTTGCTCGTGGCAATGGGGCTAGAGATGAATATAATGAGTATAAGTTGCTGGAGAATGTGACACTAACAAGTCACGGCCGTAGTCAGTAATTAAAGCAAGTGGGATCTACTACCAGCTACTATACATGTAGTACATGTTTTGAAACAAACCACTTATCCATGTACTGTATGCCCATATTTAAGATAGGACCCTAGGTAAACTTTACACTACACCAGATTGTGTTAGATGATGCATCTTGGTGCGCCATCTTCGAAATTGCCTGTCCTCGGCAGTACCTGGGGTGGGCTAGTGTACAGGCCTGGGGTCGATTAATACACCAAGTAGTTTAAAACCGCTGGGTTGATTGCTGCGAATATGGATAGCGTAGGCATATTCAAAACTATCTCGTTATCTCTATGTATAAATACGCATGGCGCTCTCAACTTGCAACAATGAGTGGAAGAGGAAGAGAAGAGGAAGAAAAAAAAGAAGGTGACTCCTCCCTGAATATCTCGTCGGCATACTCTACGTTAGCGACCTACAATTTCACAGCGTAAACTGTATGTCTTTCGCTCCAATGGCCTTGATTCGTCGAAATTATCGTCCGTAAAACACAAACAAGATGCCATGGAGAAACATGTGCTGCATATTATATAAACGCTTACACTAGGCCCAAACCACAGACTCGGAGCCACTCGTGCTACCGCTCACCACACTTCACTCACTGCATAATCCGGGGTCACTGGCTCCGTCTACTCAAGTGTCCGCCATCCGGGCGCTTGGCCCGCAAATTTGAGCCGGTTGAGGATATGACAAGCAACTTGTTTCCAAGCTCCTAGGTGGCATTTGCGGGATGAATAAAAATAATCAAACAGGATTGTGGCACTTGATTGGTGGGATTGGGTTGACACGAGCTCGCAGCCCTTTTGAGTGTATTCCTTTCCTATGCGCTAACACGCTGTGCTATTTTGGTGGCTATACGAAAAACGAGCCTCCTAAACCGCATTACGGGATGAGTTTCTGAAAGAGTTGCACGATTCGCAGCGTTGCGTAGCTTGTTGATCTCGAGTTATTATACTACGATATGTCATGAATGAACCCAGGCTAATGGGGTAGGTGATTACCGGAGAAAGGAAGATGGAAGTTTTAGACGAGACACTCATAGTTATCGCCGCTCCTATAATGCACACTCCCTTATATCCTGGCCAAAAACACACGACGAGCAGTACATCTAGATACCTACATCTACTTATCGTCTACTTTTGCAGTCGGGATTAAAAATAAGTTTAGGAACGTGACGCGAATCCCCTCAATGTCCTCCCATTAGCGTAATATGAAGGCAAACATCACCTCACTACCTAGCTTATTGAAACATCGAAACAACAAAACAAGCTTCTAGGACAAGAAATTAGGCGGATTGGGGATTTCTTGGGGGTCATAAACCTAGTTCGGCCAAGGTGCGGAGAAGCACGGAGGAAACGAGGAGCCGAAAGGGAGGCGCCCTTGGCGGCATCTGCCACGGCTTTGCTAAACCGTAAACTCACGCCATTGAGTCCTTATCCAAGTAATGCTGGGAGAAGAAATAACGAGCTTGGACGAGCCCACACGAATCGACTAGATTGAGGGATCCGATGAAGGCCACAAACAGGAAAGAAAGCTGTTTATTCATGTTACCGTGGTATTGGGTCCGAAAAAGGCTTGGAGAAAACCTGGGGCTGCCTGCAGGCGCCCGCCATCCAAAAACCCATCTACCTGGGCAGCATGAAAGATCTGCAGCCACACATCGAGTCGGTGTTGGTCAGACAACTCCTCTATTGGTAGTGTATTTTAATTCCGCACGCACCTCGAAGGATAACAGTAAAGGGAATCCTAGCACGAGAAATGCTTCACGTGCGGCGACGGTGCCTCGGGGACCTTGTCGGTACCCCATCTAGATAGTCAGCCAAGGTAGCGACATCGGGCACAGAGACATGCTCTATACAGTAAGTGAAGGTAGTGTAATACAGGCAGTGCTAAGCTAGCTACTCATGAATCATTAGAAAAAGAGAAGCTAGGTATCTCCTCTGTACACGATAGTATTCTCCCAGGGTAATACACGCATTCATAGGACTATTATATCGACCACGTGCGTTACACAGGTGATAAAGCCATGCTCGTTAAGTCTCCGGCAGGTATTACCTTAGGTCCCCGGCCCCGTCGTGCGTGGCTTAGAGGACGAGCCGAGACTATTTCCCCAGCATTTAGCGATCAATGATCAGCGTCGCAATAGCTAAATGGGTTTAGCTCGGGGAGATGAGAGAGCTGGATACCGCGGTGTCTGCCGGCTTTAGCATCGGCAGCAAGTTAATAAGACCGGTTTTCGCTCTCCGCTACCTACAATTTTTTATTAAAAAAATGTCGTCGTTTATTGCTACCCTCTCTCTACAGCTTTTACCTGCCTTTGTTCATCGCGGAGTCGTTGGTCAGAATAGCGTCGTTGCTCTTGTATCGTACCCTTGCCAGAATGACTGTTGTTGGTAAGTAAGGACTCTTGCACCATGTTAGCTCTCGGTCTTAGCTCTAGTCCTAGCTCCCTCTCTACTTCCCTTCGCTCGCCTTTTCCAGTCCCGTTGTCAAAAAGTCAAAAAAACCTGTGACTAGCTAGAGCTAATAGACTCCGTAGCGGCCGCTGCCCTTGACAATGAAAAGGCCGGATTGGGCACTACCGACACCTCCGACTATGGCGAACTCATCGTTGAGTGTCCCCCGCACACCACCGAGCGGAAACTGATGACCCGCGTCGACTGGCATCTCCTTCCCTTCGTCACCGTCTTGTATCTCCTGGCCTTCCTGGACCGCGTGAACATAGCAAACGCCAGAACATTCCACTTGGAAACGGACCTGAACCTAGCGAAGAACCATTACAACACAGGCACGGGCCCTTTACTCTGATGACCCAACTTGCTGGTCTATCTCATCATTTTCGAGCATGCGCTGACCTTTGGTCAATTACTAGCTCTGACTATTTTCTTCGTGCCCTACATCATCTTCGAGATCCCAAGCAATATCCTCCTCAAGCGATTCTCGCCGCGCGTATGGCTCTCCGGTTGCATGTTCTTTTTCGGACTCGTCTCTATCTTCCAGGGGCTCGTTCAGAATTATGGTGGCCTGGTACGTAGAATCTGCGCGGACTGCGTGAAGATTATGATGATGATGATGATGATGTGTGATTTACTCGTATCATCGTCATAACCCCTAGCTCATAGTCCCCGTCAGCGATGCTCACTCTGATCAAATCCCGTGCTTATATCCGGACCTAGCTTACTACTCGCTTCTTCCTCGGCCTCTTTGAGGCGGGAATGTTCCCAGGTGCGTAAAGGTTGCTGGTAAAACAGCCTTTGAGACTAATTGTAGTTTTATAGGCTGTTTCTATCTCATTGGTACGCGCCTCACTTAACTATGCCATTCTATGTGCGACCTACGCGTTACATGATGGGGACTAACCCCCTTTCTTTCGCGAAGGCATGTGGTATAAGAGGCATGAAGCTCAAAAACGGTATTCGCTGTTTTTCTCGTCTACTTCGCTTGCAGGTGCTTTCGGCGGCCTTCTCGCATCGGCAATTGGAAAATGTATGTCGCCAAATCCAAAGACCTGACCATGTGAATAAGCAACCAACTAATTTCGTGACTAGTGGATGGCGTCCGGGGCTATTCGGGGTGGAGATGGATTTTCATCCTTGAGGGCCTCCTCACCGCTGTGATTGCCATTATTTTCTTTTTCACATTTCCCGCCTTGTAAGGGCATTTCCCGTCGCCCTGCCACCTGCTACCGGGGCTGTCCTCTCGGCGTTATGGGCTAACCAGTGCTTTAGCCCCGAGGAATCCAAGTGGCTGACCGAGGAGGAGCAAGCGTATATCAAGGCGCGGCTTAAGGCCGAGCAGGGCAACAATGGAGCCGAGCGCAAGATCACCTTCCGCGACGCGCTCACTGTCATGAAAGATCATCGCATCTGGCTCGGCGGATTCATGTACCTGGGATTGATTGTGCCGGCCTACAGCTACGCCTTCTTCGCCCCGACTATTATCAAGACATATAACTACGGCGCCATCCAAACGCAACTACACTCCGTTCCGCCGTGGGCGGCCTCTTTCGTCTTTTCGTTGCTCGTCGCCGCGTTGTCTGACTGGACGCGCCACCGTGCGTTCTTCGCCCTTGCGCCGCTGGCCATCCTCATCTCAGCCATCGGCGTTTTGCTGGCCATTCATACAAACACGACGGTCGAGTATGCTGTGCTGCACCTTTTCACCATTGGCACCTATGGTGTCTTACCTATAAGTGAGTGATCCCTAAACCTGTCTTCTGAGTTTGCTATTTGAAGACATAAAGGCTGGGCCTAGAACCAAATCCACTCAAAACGGTAATAACTAACCCCGAGTGTGGCAGTCGTTTGCTGGTTCCAGATGAATCTAGGTGGGCACCACCGCCGAGCCGTTGGGTCAGCATGGCAAGTAGGATTCGGAAATCTGTACGTAATTCTCTCCCGCGATGCGCATCTCCCATGTGTTTCTAAATTAGGGGAAGAAGTCTAACATACTCATTAGCGGTGGGATCGTCGCTACTTACATCTTCCTCGACAGCGACGCCCCGTACTTCACAAAGGGCTATGCCGTCTGTCTGGGCTTCACTGTGCTGAGTGCGCTCTCCTCGACACTCTATCTGATCTCGATCTACGTCGAGAATCGTCGGAGGGCCAAGACAGTCACCAACATCGGCCTTTCCGAGTACGAGGAGACAGAACTGGGTGATCTCAACCCCAACTACAAATACATGTACTAAACGAAGACCCATCGGAGAAAGAAGGAACTTGGATTTTCACTTCTCCCTTGCCTAAAGAAGATTGGCTTCGTTCTCCGGACTCGACTTGGGTTCTTGGAGTATGGCTAGGGTCTGATGTATTACTAGGTGGCTGTGGATAGTGCTTGGAACTAATGTGTCCCATGAACAACCCAATACAGGATCCAATGACCTGAGCCGGCGATTTTTTTTCGATTTGGTCTATCTGGACTAATAACCCGGAGGGTGATATGAAGAACGGCCATTTCTATTATACCTCTTTCGTATACTCGACTCCTTCTATGCCTACGAATGTTGCCACAATTCCATAAATAGTTGGTAAAGAGGATAGTGAAAAATATCCAACCTGTATGATAAAAAAAGATTTACTATTCAATTGCCCTCTCAAACAAACGCTATTTCCACGTCTTAAGACTGCTCAATTGTTTCGCTTCACAACTAACATCTTGATGCTCCTGTATATACCAGCTCGGAGCTGGCCAAGAAATAGTGAGTACTATATTAATCAAAGTTTCGCTCCAAGAGAAACGCCAACAAACGTATATTTCTTGTCTTTTATCTAACGTCCGCCTTTTCGATCCTCCTCAGCATCTATGTCTCGCTCTACCATTTCTATGGAACTAAGGCTCGGAAACCTTTTGCTAAAATCCTGGATATAGTCCTCCTTCTCTTGGAAAGACATATCTAGCGTGGGCCGCCCAGGTAGACCAACTCCCACCAACTGATCCGAACTAGCTCGAAAAGCATGTTGTTTAGTTGGCGATCGGCGGCCGCCCGTTGGAATATTGTTCAAGTGCGTGGGCTTGGGAGCGGGATTTGGTTTGATGGGAGGTACTGGTCGACTGGCTGAGCTGGAGCCTTGACCACTTGACCGGACCCGCGCTAAGGCCTCGGATGAGCTAGTAGGTGGTTTTGGTGGTGGCCCATGACTTGCACCTGTGGGCCTGTGTGGCAGCTCTGGTAGTTCCTTATCCTCACGACTTCTAGCTAGTGCTTCATCGGAGAACTTTCCGTACCCTGATGCGGTACGCTGAACCTGCTGAGATGATTTGTGTGACTCCTCTAGCAAATTCTGTACTCGGTTCTGTATACTCGAAGCTCGTGAAACGCCGCCTATGCTTCTCGGAAGGGGAGTAGAAGCCAGCTCCCCAGCACGTGCCGCCATTCTTTGTTTGTATTCGGCTGCCGCCGCTTCTACTCTTCGCTCTTCATCTGCGAGACTCTGAGCTTCTAGCTCTCGTCGCATTTCCGGACTTAGCTCAGTTTCAGTCGGAAAATGACCATCATCGCTGCGTCCGTCCGTAGCCTCGGACCCAGCAATAGGAGTGAGGGTATGGTTTCCTCTTTCTTTTAGGGGGGACGGTGCCCTCACAGAGGAACCCGTAGGATTTCCTTCGAACCGCTTAAAGGCGTCACCAAATTTCCCCGCGAGAATATTTTTGGTACCTGATAATGAACTGAGACTGGAACGCTTGCTATGCTGTTTGACGCCTTTATCCTTCTTCTTACTATCGTAATCCTCCATAGTCCGGAGAAATTCAACATTGGACTGAATGGCAGTTTCGTCTTGGGGCTCTATTCTCGGGGAGCCCGCGTTGGGAGTTAATTTGGGAGACGGATAACCGGGTGTACGTGTTGGTTTAACTGCGGCCTCTCGCTCACGAAGATAATCCATGCTAGATTCAAGATACATGCTAGCTGGCCTCGATCGATTGGTACTTGATGAAGATTTCACTAGAGGTTCTAGATATTCGGCACTTGATCGCCCAGCTTCTAGCGATGGCCGCGAAGAAGATGCGTGTCCCGTCAAAGCAGATTGTGAATGTGCCGACGGGATATGAGGGCTAGGAGAAGGCCGAGGAATCTGGTTTGTATCCAGCTGTATTTGGCTCCTAGTAGGCAGACTTTGCTCTCTCGGCAGGCTTGTTGAGCGATGTTGATCTGCTGGTGGGAATCGATGGATTGGAGGATAGTCACGAATCTGCGATTCGAGAGGAGGGGTCGTCATAGTTCCAGTAGAGACCATCATTGGTCTGTTTACAGCATCCTGTTTAGATTGAGGTAGAGTGGATGAAATCGCTTGAAGTTCAGGGTTGTTGGAAATGATTGTAGAGGCTTTACTTTTTTCTACCACCGGCTTCGGGGGAGCGGACGTAGGTTTTTGGGGTGGCCCTAGAGGCGGTGATGGTCTAAGTGGTTTAGCCGTCCCAGTCAGGGACTGTGTACGGCCTGAGTTAGAGGCTTGTACGTGACCGTCCAAAACTGGTGTAGACTTTGGCGGGGGCTTAACAAATGCATCATCAGCGAGGTGTTCTGCTACTCGTTGATTGAGTTGTGCCGTTGGCCCGTTAGAAGAAGCCTGCGGTGAGGTTGGACTATCAAAATCGAAATTGGCTCCTTGGTCATGCAAGAGAGAAAATTGATCGAGAGTTGGGAACCTAGAGGACAGTTCGTCATTCTCTGACTTGGCCCCTAATTTGGTGTCAAGAGCAGCGAAAGGATCACCGGCAGTGACTTTCGAAGGTTGTGAAGGAGCAGCTTGGTTAGAAGTGGTTGGTCGACCTCGGCGCATGGGTGTTATATCTGGAATCACTTGGGCTTGTTGCTGTGGAGGCGGGGAATACACAGCACCCACGGTGGGTTTACTACCAGTCTTTGGTTCAGGAGGAAGCCGTTTTTCACCCTTTTGCGGCCCCGACGACTGTGAGCGACTTGAGTATATCTACTTGCGTGTGAGCAAGTAGACCAAATTTAACTAGAAGGGGGAGGAAACAAACATCATGGATTGGGATTTCACGGCCCTGCATTACGCAGCTTTCTCGAAGCACTTGATATATATTCGGCCTCGATGCCTGGCTTTCTCGGAGCATTGAGGCTGGATTTTATTAGAACGAATGTGTGGCGATCAACATTGAGCAACTTACCAATCAACTGTTTCAGTCTATCGGAGAATACGGGATAGCTAGGAAATCGATAACTCGCGTTCAAGATGGCAAGTTGACCTTGGTCTTCAAAAGGAGTTGTGTAGTAGCAGAGCTTGTAAAGAAGGACACCCAGGGCCCAAATATCCGACTTCTCATCTATCGGCTGTTTCCTGTACACATCAACCATTTCAGGGCTTCTATATTGCATCGTAGTGTGCCTCTGGACATCTTCGTCTATCAACCTGCATTCCACAACTGTTTGAGGTGCCGGTTTGGGTGGTGCTGCAGAGCCAAAATCGCACAGCTTGAACTTCCTCTTGGCACCATGCATAACAATCAAAACATTCTCTACTTTGAGGTCCCGATGCAACAATGGCGGTTTGAGGTAATGCATACAAGCAACACCCTCGGCGATGTCGGAGAAAATGTTTAAGATTTCGGGCTCGGTCAGACGATGTTGCAGCCGGGTGTTCATAAAGTCGATCAACCCTCCCCCGTCACAATATTCCATTAGCAGAAAGACCTCGTAGCCTCCGCCCTGCAGCTCTGAGGCGTGTGAGTCTATATAGGTCACAATAGGGCGGTGGCCTTTCAATCGTTTCATGGTCTCGACCTCGGTCCGCATCGAACGCAATGTTTCCTTGTCTGGCACGGCGACTCTCTTCAACACCGCCTGGTCGGTACCGTCGATGGGGCGAGGCAGTTTGACGAGATAAACATGTGCGAAGCCGCCCTCCGAAAGATACCTCTGTATAACGACCCTGTGCTCACCGACCTGAATCTTGGTTCCTGGTGCGAAGGTGCCAGCGGGGATGGCGGGGTTTTGTGCTGTCATTGGTATCTGTGGTGGCTGGCCATGGTGAGCCATAGCCATGGGGTGATGATAGGAGGCCATAGTGACAGGATGTAATCGCTACGGTGGGTATAAACCAGCAGTGACAAAGGGGGCGAGATGTTTAGCGGCGGCGGCCGAGGGAGGCGGGAGACAGGAGACGAGAGGCGGGAAGACGGTGACGGTGGAGGATGGACGGTATAGACAAGCTTCACGGTTGTGGCATGGGAGCGACGAAATCGGGGCACCGAGTCTATATACGGTGCATTTCTTTTTTTTTTTTTGTAGGCTGGTTCGATTCTAGTATAGGAGCAATAGAAATAAGACGAATAGGCTTCGTGGTAGGGAATGGAGGGATTGAGCTACGCAGGTCAAGAAGCGACACCTTGGCGCATGGATCCCGCGTCTCTGGCCTCAGACTCTGGCTCCCGAGTGCCAGGTACAGTAACAAGTATCTAATGTAGGCAGCCCAGGCAGCCCAGGCGGTAAATCCTTGAAATACTTGAAATACTCGAGTAACCTTGGGTAGCAGCAGAAGTATGTAGGAGTGGCAGTGGTGGCAGTGGTAGCAATAGTTGCTGATAAGGGTTTCTGCCTGTTGTTCGTTGTTCATGCGTGACGACAGTCCTGTAATGTAGCGGATTGGGCCAATGACCCGACGGCGCTCTGGCTGACCGTCAGCTGCACGACACCTGTACATACCTATCCGTTATAGCGCAGGTAACAACGAGGACCCGCGCGGGTTATGCACTCGTCCACTTCATTCACACGACACTCAGCCAGCCAGCCAGTCAGCCACCTACGTCAATCGGTAGCCTTACAAAGAAATGCATCGTAGCCATCATATCCTCCCTCTTCAACACAACCTCTCAACAAAAAAAATACACGACGGTGTCGTGTCAAGTAAAAGTACAGTGGAAACCGGTGCTACTAAAAGCTGCCACGAGAGCTAACTGTATGAATATGTAAATTACCCCACAAGACCTGAACTCCATCAGAGATCTAGCTCTGTTGTCCCAAGTTTATACAGTACATACAATGCGACTGGTCCAAATCAATAAAAGTCTATATTCATCATCTCCTAATCCTCGTAACAACACTCAACTCGACCCAGACCCACCGCCCTCGACATGACCCCTACCACCACCACTACTAGATCCTCCCGAGTTGTTGCCGTCTAATAAAAGATGTGGTTTAATGTAGTCCTCGTCAAGCTGCCGAAATAAAGCCTGCGGGTCTTGTGTAGTGAAGAGTTGCTTGATGGCTGATCGAGTAGACAGAGGAGGGGGAGGTCTCTGTCCCGACGTCGGGTACGAAAACACACCTTCATCTTCGGATGCGCCGCTCGGTGTCAATTCAGGGCTCGGCCTTCTTCTTGGTGACCTGCGTGCTGGAGGAGGAAGATCCGAGGTATCTATATCGCTGCCAACGTCCGAGTCTGTCAAGCTGGCCGCTTGCCCAAGAAGGTCTGATCTTTCTAGCTCATCGCCTAACCCTGGACGCGAATTTTTCCGGCTTAAGCTTGTGCCACGAGAGTTTGGCATCGGCGAACGGTGACCCGACACATAGCTACCTCGCTCAGGACCTGTGTTGCGTCTACCATTGGAAGAATCCATGTTCTCCATCCGCACTGAACCGTTCCTTTGCCGTGGGTTGAATCCAAAGCCGGTGCTAGACCTTTTATAGTAAGATCCCCCCGGCGTGGCTTCGATATCGAATTCATCGTCACTGTCCGCCTCTTCTACAACGCCAGTCCGAATACCTAAAATCTCCAACATTCGAGCCGTGGTCCCACCAAAAATGATCACTGTGAGCACCACTACGACTAAAACTGTAGCTTTTAAAGCGTAGGAATTGTCACCAGACAGGAGAGCTGCTAAAGCCACGCCGACAGCACCGCGGAGACCGGCCCAGAAGAGCATAGCTTGGTAGCTGTAAGGTAGCTCATCACTAACTTCTCTACCTTGGCGGCGGGCTCGGTAGTGATGATACCAGTTGATAGCCTTAGACAAGGGGAAGACTGCGACCCACCGTGCTGCGCAAACTGAGACTACGGTTACAATAATAAGCAGTGGTTGGAATTGTAGCTCGTTGTCTGTGAAGAGTGACAGGCCGAGGTAAATAAAGATGAAGTTTTCTGACAATTGCGCCATGATTTGGAAGAAGTACTTGGTGCTGAGCTGTGTTCGGCGAGACATGTTGAAGTAGGCGTAATGCTTCAAGGTAATGCCACAGAACAGCAAGGAAACAATTCCTAGCTCCTTTTTAGTATGTTCCTTCCCGGATGCTAGGTGCGGAAATTGAATTACCTGACATTCTCACGGCTTGAGAAAAGAAGTAACTTGCATAGGTGATCAACACGATCAAACAGGTCTCGATATGTGGATACCTCCTTACGTAGGTGAATTTGAGAACGAGAGCCGTGCCGACGCCGACGACAACACCGATACCTAAGCTACCAAAGAAGCTCAGGAGGAAAGTACCTATGCCCTTGATGAAGCTCAAGAAACCATAAGCACCGGCATCCTCGCCCCTATATTGTTGTGCCGTCTCAAAAATAACGATTGCGATGGCGTCGTTGAGGATAGATTCACCGAAGATGACAGTATATAATTTCGGATCAACCTTGTAGGTGTTAAAGATGGCCAAAATGGTTACAGGATCAGTAGCGGACAAGGTTGCGCCAACCGATATAGCGTCGTTGAAGGTCATGTCGAACCCTTGGGGTATTCGTGTGTATAGCCATAGCAGAAGCCCGATAACGACGGCTGACAAAAACGTGCCGGCAAAGGCAAAGACTAATATGGTGCCTATATTTCGAAAGAAATTGGCCTGGTGTAGCTCGTATCCAGAGTTGAGAATGATGGGCGGCAGAAGGAGATTGAAGAAGATCTGGTAGTCGAAACTGATGAGGGTCGGGATACCGGAATCGGAGCTGATTCGAAGAATCAGGCCTACGGTCATTCCTAGGGTATGCAGTCAGGATTCGTCGTCTTTGTTTCGATAAGGGTTTGTAACCAACCGGCGAAGATGGAGATGACGGTTTCATGTATAGCCTGGACTTTTTTCTGTTGTAGTGTGTAGCTGGTGAAAAAGGCGATGATCAAGAGCACGATGGAAATGAAGAGCGCCCATGACGACGTTATTTCTTTCTCTCCCGAATCCTTCTCTATTACTATCGTCAGATGGCTCCGAAAAGCGTACACAGATGCGAAAGGGTGGGAGTCGTACCGCCAGGGTCTATCTCTTCGTCGGCACGTCCTAGAAGACAAGCGCATCAGTCTACGCATGTTCATAGTTTGAGGTTGAAAACGAGTCACATCATCATCAAAGACGTACTGGCTAGCTCTAGCCCGACGCTGGCAAGCTGCGACAACATGTTTGCGTGATTGTGCCAACTTCAAGCACTATGGAGATCGAGGCTGAAGGCTAGTGCCACTATTTTGGTCTTCTCTCTTCTCTGCTCAAATCGGAGCGCTATGACGCCAAGGCATCAAACATAGCAGGTGAAAGGAATCATTTGAGTATGAGAGGCGTCGCTAGTGATAAACGAAAGCGATTTGGCTTGAAGACGATAGTGACAATTGCTGCAGGCGCTTTTATCTAACCTAGACACTACTAACAGTTATGAAGTATGGATAATGGTTATCGACAGCTTTCATCTTTTGCAATTTTGGGTAGCCGATCAGTTGCTTCGCGTTAGCTGAACCTGCAGGCCACATCTCAACTACCCACATTGCATGCTACTTATACCTACATACACTAGTACCTACCTATACGGCCCTATACCTACATCCACATATCTACATGTCTACATGTCTACATGTCTACACTACCTAAATGTATGTACATAATAGGCAGACTCCTTCAGTAATAGGTAAGTATGTACGTAGATAGTGCACCTAGCGTTCTGCTCTTTGATGGCGACGACGATTAGTAGGGAAGCCTGATAGTACTATGTGGCTAACCTGGGTATACATAGTAACAGCACCAGGCTCCTACCTGGTCTGGTCTACTGTAGGTACCGTAAATACATTGTAGTGTACTTAGTCTCCGTAGCTTAAACCCCCACCATGTGCATCGTGGTACCTATTTATGTACTTAGAATGCAAGCAATCAAGGAATCCGGGTACATGTACTGTACCTAAAGTGCGTCTCTCCCAATACAGAAACAGAATCAAGTGCAAGACAGGCTGACTGAATACACACAGCCTCCGTTTCTCTTTATCGCCTGCCACAGCTGAAAGCAGCTTCGTTTTTCTCGTCTATATTAGTATTCCGTGTGTGATTCTTTTTACGCGTGCTATAAGGTAGTACAACACCTATCATGTACCCGGTAAGCAAGTCAGACGACAGCATCGTCACGTCATCAGCTAGCTAGGTGCTAGCTAGGTGCTAGTTAGGTATCAGTGTATGTAATCAAGAGCACCTACGCCATTTACCCGTCTTCATCCTTATTGTCCATCAAACCATCATTTGTTGTCTTCACAGCAAAGGGCATACTGCAGATTTACAGATCGCGCTCAGCTACTCAACCACTCTATGGCGAGGGCTCGTGAGACGTCACTATACCATTATACCATCGATCCCTGATTCAAACGTGAACCACCATTGCGCCGTGACTGTTGTGCTTCGCCTCGAACACATATACTATTTCGACCAAGTCTCTCGGCAAGGCGACGGTGTTTTCCGAAACCTACTCGTCGCTCGCTTCATACTATTCCATGAGCTCGTCGTCATCTTCGAATTCCCCGAACAGCGTGTCTGCGCCGAGTCGCATGACCACCCGATCCGCTCGTAAGAAACTTGACGACAAGTCCATAGTGCAGAGGGCCATACAAGAGCGCACTAGTACAGACGGGGATGGTGATGGGATAAACGAACAGTCCCCTCTCTTGTCCCCTAATAGAGAGGAGCATGCGCCTTTTATAGGGCCGGCTCCTGATGACGAAGACGACGACCGGCCCCACGAGACGAAGAGCGTCTGGTATCTCATCGCATTAACAATATGTCTCGGAGGGCTTCAAGTTGCGTGGGCCGTCGAGCTGTCTAATGGTACACCCTACCTGCTGTCACTCGGCTTGAGCAAATCGCTTATGGCTCTTGTCTGGATTGCTGGCCCAATTACAGGCACCCTTGTCCAACCCTACGTTGGCATGTTAAGTGACAACTGCCGCGTGCCTTGGGGTAGACGGAAACCGTTCGTCCTAGGCGGCGCCGCCGCCACCTCGTTCGCATACATGTTTCTTGCCTGGATTAGGGAGATTATTGGAGGTTTTCTAGGTTTATTTGGCGCCGATCCACAATCTGAAGGTGTAAAGACGGTCATTATTATCGTCGCCGTCATTTGGATATATGTGCTTGATGTCGCAGTTAATACGGGTTTGTCACCGAGTCCTTGTTCATCATTCTCATATGTCTCTCCCGCATAAAGTTCTAACACGAGGGCAGTCCAAGCCTCAATTCGAGCTTTCATTGTAGATTGTGCGCCGCCACATCAACAAGGTTGGTCGATTTAACTGTGTAGCTCATCGCACAAACTAATGTCAACACAGAGGCTGCAAACTCGATGGCTAGTAGAGTCGTTGGGCTTGGTAACATCATTGGTTATATCGCCGGAGGCATAAACTTGCCCAAATACTTCTGGTTCTTCGGATCTACCCAATTCAAGGACCTTTGCGCTATCGCCAGCATATTTCTATGTTCTACCGTGCTATTCAGTACGACCGTGATTCGGGAGCGAAATCCGCAGCTTGGTAAGTCACAGCCAGAGGGTCGACTTGGCTTGTTCTCTTTCTTTGTGAAGATATTTGCAGCGATCAAGAGATTACCACCTCAAATTTCCAAAGTATGCGTTGTACAGTTTTTCGCCTGGGTCGGCTTCTTCCCCATGCTTTTCTACACATCATCATACATTGGTGATATCTATGTCCAACCTTATCTTGAGGAGAATCCTCATATGACCCCAGCGGAGCTGGATGATCTATATGAAAGAGCAACGCGCATGGGCACGCATGCTCTATTGATATTTGCCATTACCAGCCTTGCAACAAACGTGATACTTCCATTCTTCATCGATCCGACTTACGACCATCACCCTGCTGCTGGAGGCCAAATCCACGTCATACATGAAGACGACGTCTCAATTACAAGAAAGTGGCTCCAGCGCCTAGTCATTCCCGGATTCACGCTTCGACGTGCGTGGATGCTCTCACATATACTCTTCGCAGTATCAATGTTCTCAACGCTCGTTGCCCGATCGATCGAGGCCGCTACGGCCTTGATTGGTCTCATTGGTATTACTTGGGCTCTGACGCTCTGGGCGCCGTGGGCAATAATCAGTGCTGAAATCAGTCGCCGTCATGTTATGTATCAAGCAACAAAGCAACAATTGAGGCATGTTGGACAAGTTGCTGAAAGTGGACAGGAACTCCCCTCGGATCCTTCAGTCAATAATAGAGGACAACTACAAGATGATGAGCGAGAGCCTGACCAAGCAGGTGTCATCCTTGGAATTCACAACATGGCCATTGCCTCCCCGCAGATGATTGCAACTTTAGGCTCAAGTATTATCTTCCGATTCTTCCAAAAACCAAGAGGCGTCCCCGGGGATCATAGCTACTCCATTGTTCTAGCCAGTGGGGGCGTATTTGTACTGTTCGCAGCATACCTCGTCCACAAAATCGAAGATGACATATCTATCCCACCTGAAGCCGCTGCTATATATGCAACGGAAGAAGGCGAGGCAGGCATAGGTGCACATTCACCTACAAGGAAACGCAGCATAGATACGCCGCGTGCTAGCCTAGAACAAGCAACATTAGCTAGGAACAGCAGCTTTGGCGGAGGATTAGAATATTAAGGTTTTCGAAGTAGGTAGATTGTTGAAAGATTTACAAGGAGCCCACTCCAGTCTCACTAGTGTTGGGTTTACACAATGATAGAGGAATATTACACCAAACTTCTCTGTGTTCGAGTTAAAATTAAATAGCCGGACCGCCTGAGTGTTGCCATGTGATATCGGATACGAGCGCAAACCTCTTAGACGTCCTAAATCCTCGAGGAGCCCAAGAATAAAGTTTCATCTAACCCTCAGACGCGCCAACAACCAACACGGTGAATTCGGGATGATACGCCCCTATCATGTGAGAGCACGCAGAGTACTCTCATTATTTACTCTCTAGTGCTAGTATACCAGGTCTTCATAATAAATTCTAGTCCATTTCATCACCAGGTATGATCTAGTCGTGATACCCACCACATGATCTAGGTGGCTCCCCGACGTCTTCCCTTCTAGGCTAAATTCAACGGCCGCCGTTTTCCAAGGGCAATATGATAGGGTCCAATAATTTCACACTCGGAAGAGCCTATCCGCAGCTATCTACGTCCTTCAACGTGTAAAAGTGATTTATCTGTATGTCGTCTTTCTAACGCCAGCGGTCCGCCTGCCCTATCTCATATTGGATCTAGGCCTTACCCGGATTAACTGTGCAATCAAAGCAAGGACACTGTAATAAAGCCTGCAGCTCTTCAGCTTTTTAATAAGGCGATGAACCGCGCACACCCTTCACTAAGTAGGAAAAGCCTCTGTCAGGGTGACCAAAAAAACATAAGAGCGCCCTGAACTCTTCGCTCGGCTTACAGGCTATTTACTTGTCTAACTTTCTCCTAGAGCTATATCTGTTCACGTGTAACTCCAAGCCATAGCCTTTCTCACGCAACTCACGATAAAATGAAGACCTCACTCCTCTCTATAGCGCTGGCGCACCTCGCCAAAGCCGCTGTTATCTGGGACGGAAGATTCAATGACTTCACATCTTCGTCCGACCTTAATAAGTGGTCATGGTCTAATCAAGTTGGCCCATATCAATACTACATCCACGGATCCGCCAGCGTCGACAGATACGTAAACCTTAGCCCGGATTATAAGAACCCGGCCGACACGGTGTCAAAGCAAGGCGTCAAGATCACGCTGGACAGCACAGCTTTCTGGAATGGCCAGAACATGCGGCGGACAGAGTATGCACCAAAGAATTGATGAGTTTTAACTCAATACGATTTGATGGGCAAATAATAACGCTTAACTTTCTTTCCTCGGGATAGACTTATCCCGCAGACCAAGGCAGCCATCAATAGCGGCAAGGTGTTTTATCACTTCTCGATGATGCGCAAGGACACCAACGCGCCAAGCGTCAACCGCGAGCATCAGATCAACTTCTTCGAGTCGCACTTCGTCGAGATGAAGTCCGGCTGGATCTCCGGCGAGTCCGGGACCTCGAACCCGAACCTCCAATTTATGGTTTCCCAGAATTCGAAGTGGAAGACCGAGTGGAAGGCTAACGTGTGGTACAACATTGCCTACGAGATCGTGAGTTCGAGGCTATAGTTTCTTCCATTTATTTCCTAGACAATTCCGTTTCTATTTATGCATATTTTTTTTCAAGGACAAGTAATGGCGGAACTCAGCTAACTTAGCCCCTTTCCTCCCCGCCGTGTAGAACTTCAGCGCAAATACAGTCGGCCTCTGGCAATCGGAGGGTGGTAATCCGCTGAAGCAGGTCGTAGCGCCCGTTTCCGCATCGACTTCCTCGAATGGCGCCGATTGGCATCTAGGCGTTCTCGAGGTCAGTATTTTGCCCTCCTACTTAATGTCTCCTGCACGCTCCCGAAACCCCTTTCTATTATTAGCAAATTTCCTAACTTCAAAATCCCTAAATGTAGCTGCCGCGCTCAGGATACTCCGACACTACCGAGGACTTCTACTTCTCCGGCGTCTACGTCGAGACCGGTTCGATCACCACGGCTATTAGTGGTCCCAGTAAGTCAATACATCAGCTATTATAAGCCCTCGTGCCGCCAAGTCAACTAGGCGGATTACGATAAAATATGCATATAAACTAATATTACGGGTTCAGCTGCATAGGCAGCCTAGCGTCTAGTGCTTATAACACTAGTATCAAGGAGGACACCATGTAACGGTTGTCAATGATACAGCATGAGCATGTACTCGGTTAGATGAACATAGGCACCTTTGCGATCAATCTAGTTTTTAACAACCTATGAATGCTAAAGTGTATAACTTGATACTCTTAGCAACTGCGTAATGTAGTTATAATCTCTGATTCTCTAGCCCATACTACCTACCCGTTCGTTGCAGTAGCACCTCTAGATCAGGCCAAATCCGTCGGCGTATTTCGAAAACAATTGTAGGTCCACGTCATATCTGAGCAAAACAGCAACCGGGTGTAAAGTGTTGTTCGTCGACGCACCAGGCCGTCAGCCTGCCTAGGATATGTAGTCAGGTTATCGTCCGTATTGTTAAAAAAAAAAACCTCTTCATGGATGGCGTTGTTTGAACTAGAGGTAGGAAATGAAGATGAAGTCACTGACGTGATTGTGTTGAATGTCGTCGCGGGGCTGTTCCTGGCTGTGCCCGGGGATGGAGTCTCTGGATCGACGACTAAAAGCGGAAGTGGTGCACATTGATCGGACTGCAGGTTATAGTAACGGCACCAGCTTTAGTGGTGTAAATGTTGCCACAACCTCGAATTGGTCATTGGTTGAAATCACAGAGGTAGCACTTGTGGCGTTGCTAGGACAGCAGCGTCGACTGTGACGGCCTCAGTATCCGTCTCAATGGCTGCTGTCGCAGTAGCGGTGTTGACACGATTACAGCTCAAGGATGCCGATCTCTCCAGTTCGCCATCCGGACAAGATAAGGTTTAGTGTCTTGACGGTGTAGTTCTATCCGAGTACGGAGAGAATATCACCAATCAGGAAAGGATAGGTGACGAGACAGATACGTAGATGCATTCTGCTACGGAGGTTTAAATATAGCACGGAGGCGAATGCAAAGTAGTGATTCGCTAAGTACCCAGATGAGCAAATGTCATACAGCCCCTTTTCGACGTCACGAATAAGCCCCCGTAATAGGATAGGGGTTCGAATAATCGTTTTTATATGCCCCCAAGAGGAAGGGCTAACTATCCGCATAACACAACTACCCAAACGATTAAGTGATAGACCAATAATCAGAAGGCATACAAATAGCTACCTTGATAGCTCAGGATTAGATGTCACACGAATAGACAGTAGCCTCCAATGGTCATTCGATGTCTCAGAGTTGGAATTCAGCCCTTAACTCATCCCGAGACATAGCTGAAAGAGTGGATGTAGGGGTGTATGTAATGAGTAAGGTAGGTCGGCAACTATGGCGTCAGCGCCATTCAGAGAAACGGCAGAATGCAGGGGAAGAAGTCGCAGAGAACTTATGATATATAGGAAAGCGATATGGATTTATGGCATTACTCTCTTGACGAGTTCCACCCCTATCAAGTCAACTTATCCCACCTACGCTAAAGAGCTCAGTTAACTATATCCTTCCACATACCCCCGCCTTTTCATTCATAAATCATATCAATTTATAGGCGGTTGCCGGCCTTGATGAACAGAGTGATCCAAGACACGATACCGACGTTCCAGACAAGGCTTCGCAGGGGAGCAAAGCTACGATTTTCCTGAAGGAAGATGTAAGTGATGTTGTAGAGCACACGGCTGCCGAGGTACACGCCGGCCAGCGTGTTGATGGTCTCGACGGGTACACCAGCATAGTTGGCGGCAATAAGAGACGCTACAAACAGGTTAAGCGTCTCCTGTCCATTGGCGGCAGCAGCTTCGCAGCGCAGAATCTTGTTCTTGGTCTATTTGCCCCACGAAGGGAAAAGATATTAGCATATCGGATTGGCTTGTATACACAGGGCATCAACTATAGCAACATGCAGAGTGATGAGGGCTTGATAAGCGCACTAGTAAATAGATAATGAGAATAATGGGTTTCATTACCGCTTTGTCGAGTTTCTCATCCTTTTGAACATTCTCAGCATATCGCCGAGGGTTGGCGATATCGTAGTTGTTCGCACCTAGCGACTTGGAATAGATACTATGAACAGCTCAAGTCAGCGGTATACGACTTCCTAGAGGAACTCGAATACCGACCCAGGTACAAAAGCAAGGAACCAAGCTAATGGGGCCTGTTCTCACACAACGAATCTAGCATTAGCGAAGTTATTCTGTCCGCGCAACCATTGTGAAACTGAAGCCGGCATCGGCGGGGTAAGCAAAACATACCGCATAGAGCGAGTAGTTCCGAGATAGATCAATGAAAGAAGCCATTGTGATTGACGTCGCGTCGGGTCAATTGCCGGACTGGAGATAATATGCAGCGATCTTGTATACTTGGGAGCGCCGTAGCAAAGTTATACAAGAGGAAGAGGAAGCTTTATTAGAACCAGCAGAGAATAAAGAGGGGGGAGCTACACGGCGCAAGAATTAGGTACAGTAAGTCGGGCAACAGCCGATGGTTTAGTTCGTATCGGGATTAGTCTTCGTATATTTATTTACGCTAGTGGCAGTAGGTAGGCTTGAAATATCTCGTCATGGCGGCTTACACACCAATTGCATATGTAAATTGAGGTTCATGCCCAGGTATCATATAGCTTAGGATTCATAGCCAAGCCAAATAGTTGACAGCAAATCCCCTCATAACGCTACCGATGATTATTTTGACATATACACTACACAAGACACATGCTATTATATGCTGGTTTATCGCAATCAAGGGGTATTTCATCCTTTCACACATTACACACCGAGTATTCAATATTACGGCATTGCTAGATCGCCGGGTCGTCCGCTCAGAGATCAACCTTTGTGATCTCGACGGGCTCGCAAGTCGGGTTGTGCGGCTTACCCAGTTGGATCCATGCCAAGGACTGGGCATAGGTTCCAGTAAAGTATTGCCAGCACAAAGCCCATTGGTCTGTGTGAATGTGGTCAGCATCATGAAACCGAATCTGCTATTGATTTTACCAGATAGGATCAAATCCTCCGATAAGCACATCATCCGATCTCCGGATTGATGGACGCAGCTCCCCTGTTGCCGCGAACGAGGGGAAGTTCAAGTACATTGCGTATGGAGCGGCAAGGAGAATATACTCACAGTAAGCCTTGGGGGTAAAGTCGCTTGGTGGTTGGCTGGCGTCGAACTCGGAGTCGTCGATGTAGTTGTATCCGAAAAGACCTCCCTTAGAATCAAATCCAACCATGAAGACAGTCTGAATGTTCTGTTCATAACCAAAAATGGGAGCTGCAACATTGCTAGTCGTCTGGTAACTTAGACCCATGGGGAAAGGGACCCAGGCAGGGTTGCCATCCTGGTCCGTGTACTGCAAACACTTAGGGTTAGGGTTCGTCATTTTGAGTGTTGGACGCAAGCGTTTCGAGAC
Organism: Xylaria sp. Z50; assembly: GCA_037356035.1. Lineage (NCBI taxonomy): Eukaryota > Fungi > Ascomycota > Sordariomycetes > Xylariales > Xylariaceae > Xylaria > Xylaria sp. Z50. Next base: position 165,033 of record JBAWJU010000006.1, read on the forward strand.
GGCGATAAACTTCCAAGACACGATTTCGAGCCGAAAGGAAGCCTTGATACTATAGAAGTCGGCAAAAAAAGAAGAAAATGTCCACGAACCGGCTGGTTCCAAACCAGAGTGCCAACCTCGGACTCATCGACCTTGTTGAAGCCGGTATATTTGAAGTTGTACTTAAAAGAGTTTGCAATGTCCGACGTGTTGGACAACTTGTCGTCAGAATAGCAAAGCCCTGAGATACTAACTCCCGCGCGGCAAATTTTAGCGTAGCCTAGTGGCCCGAAGTTAGTATCTGGCCCTCCAACAAATTGTGTCTTCTCTGCTTGGGGCTTTACCATCAATCGTGCTGTTGCACTTTGTACCCTTGATATGTAGGGTGAAAGGGCCAATCTGGGTTTCCTCCTGGGCTGATGCAGCCGTGGCGACAAGGCCTATCAAGGCGGCTTTTTGGAACTTCATCGTAACACTGAGGTGATGGCCGCCAAAAACAAGACAGACGATATCGTACTAATGGCGACGGCGAGGAGATGTGATCTTCTAACGCGGCCTGTGTGCTGAGATGATAAATTATTACAATTAGGAAAAAGGCGACGACATCTCATTTATACTCTCCTCAGTTCGAATTATCGATCGATGGTGACCATCACGAGCTAGCCTCTGTAGCCTATAGTACACTGGGCAGTGAGGCAGCAGGCTACAGCGACAACAAGCCGAGATCCATGTGGCGTCAGCACAGGTTGGAACAACCTTTGACAGCAAGAGCGAGGCCAAGCCCAAAAATCGAAGACTAGAGTTGAAAGTAGCTCTGTTTTTTCGGGTTGACCGCTCCTATGATATGAAGAGAATCATAGAAACCTTCGTATATGTAATAGCACTTTAAAAATCACTGGTTGATCTGTCCATTACTAGTTTAGCTTCATGATTGCCCAGGAGGGCATCAGTAATCCGCCTCCGCTATCACCCTGCAAACTCTTAACGCCGTCCGATCATTGTATGTTGGTGATTACGATCTTGAACTCCTTGAGCCATAACCCCTAGGTCGGGTAGAAAATAATTATTAGGGCTTCTATTAAGTGACTTCTTAGTTTAGGTCCTAAGGCCATTGATTTCCTCGTATTCGAATCAGCTAAGTTCATGTGATGTAGACAATACCACTGCCAAGCTTCAACTACCGAGCACAAGATTTCAGTGTCGGGAGCTCAAAAGCACATCCATTGAAAACCAAAAGAAAAGGAAAAGCAAGCATGAAACCGTGGCAGGTTTAATAGGCGTTATAACGCCATACGTTGTATAGATAATACTACAATAGTCTCCCTATTCTCCAACAAGGCGAATCCATGAATAAAATATATCCGGAGCTGATCTCTTCGAGATCTGCCATTTCTTATACTTAAAATTTTAGCCGGAGCTTAGATGTAGATGTCGTGGGTGTAGTACTATGATACGATACTTCTATGACAATGAACGTGTTGCACACCAAGATGATGCTGTCGCAATTCTTACCCTCTTGTAACTAGTCTTACGCTTGCCGACCCTCGAAACACAGCTGTCGTTTAGGTGAAGAGAAAAGCACCTTCACTCGTCCTATAAACAAACAGTTATAGCGATAATCCTTTATATCATTGAGTATTTCGTACTGGGGATAAGGAGTATTGGCCAAACGCTTTGAGTCTCAGGGCTGATGACGCGACGTACCACAGCGCAGACTCTCAAGCTAAGAAACGATGTCTACTATTACTTCACCAGGTATCGATATGTCCTTGGTAGCCTGTTCACATGATACATCGACGGGAGGGACCTAGACTCGTACCATATGGTAGGCAAAGTTATGAAAACTTTACTTCGGCTACTTTCTGAGGCCCTTGATATCGCCGCCAGTCTGTCGGCTAGTAAACACGTGCGGGTGAGATGTCGAGATCATGGCCTATCTTTAACTAGGTAATTACTGCTACCTAGAAAAGGAACTTCCTAGGTGAGTCCTAATGGAAAGATATATCTATCCCGAGGCCTACCAAATCAGTGACCCGTCGGCGTAAATGCAACTCGCCCGTCTTCCTATACCCAAGATAAACGCCAGAGCATACTGACTTCATCGAGGCAGCCAACCTCTTCAGATGGAAACGACTTGTTTTCACCTATAAAAGTTACTCGATCACAGCAAGGAGAGCGTCTTAGAAGTAACAAGGAAACGACTCGCTTGTCTTTCGGGGGTGGCGGGCTAAGACCGATCGATTTCATGTTTGAGACCTGGCGCCGTCCAAATACTATAACGGCTCGATCACGACTTGGGAAGTCGGGAGAGAGTCAGGCGGAGCGCACAGATTATAAACTACCCGAGTGGTGAGTATGTCGCTGTACTACTGTCTCTCGTGATATTCGGTAGGACAAAGCGCAATATATCGGAGGCCGCAAGCGGGAAGAGGATAGAGCTAGTAATATCGCTGCGTCATTAGTAAAGCTACATCATGCTTCAAGACGGTAGTCCGCAAGCCGGTGTATATACTTCAATTCGTTGCTGTGGGCCTGGACTGTGTCCCAGGGCGACCTGCTACCGCGTGCTATAAAGTAACAAGGGTGAGAGAGCTAGGGCTTAGAGAATATACTCGAATTACGGATAATCTCCGTGTGCGCCGAACGTCTTTTTGACTATTCTGAAAAGTCATCGGAAATGACGCGGCAACACTAGGTTTATGTATACACCGAATTATTGGCTTCTGGAGACTATGAAAGCCGTCTTGTTTTACATTGAGGCAAGCACCGAATAGCCGAATTCCGGTGCCCGTGACATCGAATGTTTCCTATATCAAAAACAGAGGCCTCGAGTACTGGGGACTGTGTGAAACACTGAGCACCGGGAGCCCCTGCACGACGCGGGCTGAAACCTGAATCTAGATATCGAGTACTCTCAGAAGCATTTTGAACAGCCTGGATGTTTTGTGCCTACGGTCGGCAGACATTACTAACTTGTTCCCGATATTTCCTCACATTTTTACCATTACACGCGCGTATTGGCGATGGGTGCTTCTACCGAATGTCTTGCAGGTTATGCCCTAAAGCAACGGCCATGTGATCCGTCATGGGTGTCACATAGCTACACCGGTATATAATATCTAAAAGTTGAGAACCGGTCGTTGGTTGAGGACCTGCAGAAGCGTTGCTTACCCTACATGCTACAATATTATCGCGATGAAGATCTTCACCGCTTTCGCTTGAAGCTGAGGTTGCGTCGCTGTCACAACGGCAAACCCCGCGACAACCACCACCGCCGCCTCGACCACTACCAACCTTAGAATAGAATTGGAGCTACTCGGATCGTGCATGTATGTGCTGTAGTGTATCCAGCCACTTGCCGCCGGCAAGAGGAGACAACGCAAGGAGTGTTACAATGCATAGAAGGTCGCATTCGCTGATTCCATTCATTAGATCGCCTATGTGATGGCAAGGGTGCTATCTCATACGATAACCTGAAATCACTATCCTCTCATGCAACCCTGATACTGTTGGCCGTAGTAAGTAGTAAGTTTCTAGTAAGCTGTATTTCTTCTGATAGGCGAGTATCGCCTTCCCCTTCCATCTCTATTGATATTGGATCAGTGGTATCTTTGGATGATAATCTCCACGAACTTACAGAGTATCGTATCAGGCTATAGTTTGTCGAAGTGCTTTGTTGTGTGGCTTTACTCCGTATCAGCGTATCAGCGTGCATTTGGGGTGGTGTGCAGAGGCACCGCATCATAGCGCCAAACAAGCAATATGGCTGTGGCTGAGGTCGTGACTGGGATCTTCTTTCCTGTCAGAACACCGTATTTTACGGTAAATTGTAGGGGTGGTCAGCTCCCCTGCTGCCATTAGCTACTGTAGGAACGGACACCTCCTCATCCCGCAACCGACACTACTGCCAACCTAGCAGTAGCGTAGGCAGTTGGATGGGTATGGATGGGGATGGGGTCGTGCTCGTTTAATCGGTACACTCACTGCCAAGGTTACATAGCTAGTAATCGGCGCCGCCGCTCTGGTCTTGTACAACAATAATGCGACGTTATGCACAGGCAGTTTAAGCTTATTCAAGCGGCTGACGAATGATAAGTCGTGTTTCGAAATTCTCGAAAATTTTAACACCGCTCCTTTCCATAGTCAGGGGGCACCCATCATGGATTATTATCTCCCTCTAGTGTACAGAGTATGTCCCAGGTTAGTAGGCATCGTACACCCTATAACGAAATGCCTAGACACCTAAAGACACAGGACAAAGGAGAAAGAAAAGGATCGTACTCATAGATCAGATAGCATCTACCTATCCTCCTCTCCATCATACCTAGATGTCCTCCCCCCAAGCCCGCAACTAATGTTCACTAGGAGTCTTATCCACGTCTCATCGGCCCGTCCGTCCACTTCCCGTCGAAACCCGTTCATGGTGCCAAGTAGACCAAGGCGTTCTTCCGTCATTGACAAATAACCTCATGATGATAAGTGGATGATCTCCACAAGGCTCTGCTCTTGGCAAAGCTGACCACTTGCAAAAGCATCAGCCGCGCACGGGAGCGGTACCGAACCTATTCGCTCGTTCGAGTGTGCCACGCCTGTATTCCATCGTCTCTTTCTCTTTGGCCCTCTTCGATTTAGTGTCCTATACGGGACAGCTATACTCTGTAGGAACACGGCTCTCGGTCACGGCGCAACTACCCCAACAACCCACACGCCCGGTCTCTATCAGCTAGATGCGACCTCGTGAGCTGAGTCCTCGAAGCAATCCACCTTTATCTTCTAGACTTCGTCTATTGCATTTGATCCACTATCTTACTAGCCCTCTTCTTTCGTCCCTCGGCCGATCATGCATAACGCATATACCAGGCTGCTGTACTGACCTAGAGTTGAGCGCGTCTAAGTGCGGAATTCTGTGTCGGACGAAATCCGTTCGCAGGCTGTTCATTATTCGTATTTCTCTTATTGTCCTCGCTAGTTCTTGCTAGTGTAAGTCCTTACGATCGACGCGTGCGCCTAGCTCTCTGCCCAGCTTTAACTAGGTATTAAATAGTATAGTGTAGGCTTGTCCGTAGTTAAGCTTTGCGGCTTTGGGGCCGTTCGGCCAGTTATCAAGGATCATGGTGGTAAGAGAAACACCGTGATAAGCATTAGCCACATTTTAATGAAATCCGCCACCGCTTCTTAACTGGGCAGGTGGGTAGTTGTATTTACTTTTCCGGGGTATATCGAACGAGGCAATAGGCGCCCATACTGGGCCCCGGTCAGATACGTGTGCGAACAACAATGCTTTGGAGTGTATACTAATGCACACAATTTTGAAAGGGCGTCGCTTTACCTGCCTACAAGCCATTCTCCAGGTAATTCATACACCCGTCAGCTTTTTGCTCTTTATCGTAGGGTTTAAGATGACCCCGCTCAACATATCAAAAAGCCACTTCACTAAAAGGTATGAGTGCACGATCGTGTTTAAAAGAATACAGGTGTAGACGCAAATATAGCCTAGGTACTGACGGTTCGTGAATGTTACTGGGTAAACATTGCGGATGAAGTCATATTTCTTTCACTTAAGGCAACAGTTTGCAACGGTTTTCTCTTTACTATAATCCTTCGTGGTGTACTGTAGATGAATCCAAAAAAAAAAAATTAATTTTAGAACACGATATGATTTATATTGACACACGTTGCTGATACACTAGACTTATGCCGATCCCAACACCATCTAATCGCCTTATCCACCTCCACGTCATACATCTCTAACATTTGAAGCACCATTTGACAAAAAGTTGGAGAACCACCGGCGTCAACGCAACCGCATAAAGTTAGTATACCCCTCCCTTGGTGCAACACCTTGCTCCACGGTACAGTAGTAAGCATACCATCACTATGAGAACCTGAGACCACTCCAAGTTAGACACTCAAGACCACGGGCAATCACCTGTTAGCTCTCTAGCTCACTCACAGCTGACCAGGTTAAGGCTGATAATGACAATAAAACTTCGAATCCAAAGAAAAAGATATTGTTCAATTCTGGGAAACGAGTGAAGAGAAGTTCAAAGAATTTAATAATGTTAATAAGTTGGATTGTGGGTTAACCACAAGTATATACGATAACCAATGCTCTTGCCGCTAGCCCTCCAAGCCGTCTATATACAGTCTACAAAATGATTAAGAATGCAACATAATGCATCCTCGTCGCAAGTTTTGTCGTGGGAAAATATGAACAGGTAGCAGCCCCAAGGGTATCTCATTTAATCAGAAGTCCTCCTGATCCAGTGCTGGCTAGGTTCAATTTAGACAATGCGGTCCTTGCGGATGGGGAAAAGAGGAAGGGTGAAAGGCGTAACACCATCGACATATAGATATGCGGCAGCAGCGTAGACTAAAGTCTATTAGTACGACGATCAAATTTTTCACATGTTTCGGTTGTGACTTACAAGATATGGCAGCAGCGATGAGACCGAAGACACCAGAGGCCTTTAGCAGAGCTTCGTTGTCAACCATGTGGCCGGAGGCGAGGAGAATCAGAGTGATATCGGCAGTGCAGAGAAGACCGAAGAGGACCCAGTTGGCCTGGCAAGCACCAATCGTGAAGATGACAGTGATGATGAACCAGGACCAGACAAACAGGGCAACAGCTTGCGAGAATTCCTCCTTCGGAATACCGTTCGAGTCACTGTATGCCTTGAGGATACCGGATCCGGGGATGAAGATGGTAGAGTAGGCCAAGTTGAAAGCACCGTAGGCACAGAAGACAGTAGCACCAAACTAGATTAAAATTAGCGATGCCCGAACTCCTATTAAGTTTCAAATATACATACAGCATTACCAGCACAGAAGTCGATGACACCGGCGATAAACTGAGCAATACCACCCATCCAAATCATGTTACCGACGACGATGTTGGTGGTAGTAACTCCACGGGGAGCGAACTCGAAGAGGGACAGGAAGTACAAGGCTTGACCGAAGGCAAGTAGACCTAAGGGGTTGGCGCTAGCGAGCTTGGACTTTCCATGGCCGTGGGCTGGCTGGACGGGAGCGATGCTCGAGGACGAGTGCTTCTCGAGGTCGCGGTCGGTGAAAACCTGTTGGGAAGACATTTTTACGAAAGAAAAAATCCCTGGTAGCTGTCGAAAAGAAAGGAACGGTAAAGGCGACGACGAAGTGGCTACGGGCGAGAACGAAGAAGAGAGACTCTGCGACGAGGACGTCGGTTTGGAGAGCTGGCGGCTTGGTGTGACAAGAGTGACTGAGACTAAGATAGGGCTCTAGGGTGGGCAGAATGGATGGTATTTAATCTCAGATGAAGATCGTCTCGAAGGTCGAGAGAAACGGACACCGGCTACTACAATGATAGGCCAAGACTTCTCAGCTGGTCCAGCTTCTAAAGATGTCGCACTCCATGGCCTTGGTCTATAGTAATCCTTGGGCCTTGATAAAAGGATCTGACAGTAATCTCGAGAGAGTCTAGCCTCTCTCTGACTGGATTCCGGGGATGACAACGCCTCCTAAGGTCTGGGCGGGCAGTACGTGGAGTAGGATGAGGGCCAGTAGGAATTGACGAGATATCACAATGATGCCGAAGTAACCTATCCTTGCCAATACGTTCCTACTAGTAGACGAGGACGTGCGGACCATGGACTCATCAACATACCCCCGTATCCGCCCACGTTCTGCTTCGACAGCCACGTGTGCGTATGCCTATGCTGACAGCAGCTGTGTGCAGTGCTAGATTAGTGTAGTATATACATGCTGAAATGAGATACCTAATGCATATCGGCGTCTCCTAAAGAGTGATGATATACATAGATAGCAACACTAGAGACTGGCATGTGCTAGTATGGCGCAAGGGTACTAGAGATGAGGTAATGGATCCTTGCACATGAAGCACTCCTTTACTATGTACATAGTAGTGAAGAGGCTTATTAGTTAGAAGAACGAAGCTGAAGATCACGTATTATTGGCTACGCTACCGCATAAGTCCTAGTCTACTCACGGTACTGAGCCTTCCTACCAACTCAAGACCGTTTTACCGGTAATAAGAAACGTATTAACTACTTACCTAATTGAGCTCCCTCCAGATATCAAGAGATTGCTTCGTATACCTCGCTCTCCTAGCGACATAAGCATAATCTAAACTCTTTAACCCATTTAAACCACTATGTATATACTCGGGCTCCCACACTTCGTGCTAAACCAGTTGAAACCTACGTTACAGCGCAGCTAGTTGAAGTGATATGTAGTGCTATTGGGGTAATCTTTTTTTTTTTTTCCGTATTTCGTGTCGGCTACTGTAGGTACTAAAACGCCGCTGTAGGTCGAACCTTGGCAGGGCAAATAACAGGGTTCGTTTCAAGAATACAGCATGCCAAGATGTCAAGTCATCCACTACCGCCAAGATTGGGGCCAAGGCGGGCAAGCTTACGGGCTGACTGTCTTAGGCCGTCTTGTCCCGTCGATGGCTCAACGCCGTCGTTAAGCCAAAAGTCTTGTTCCTGGGGAGCCGGCTGGGCGATGCTTAAATATACCTTGGCAATGAAAATAGTGTGAGAATCCGCATAATGGATCGAAGAGACAGACTTAGAAAAAAGATCGAAGTTGTTTCTAGCAATACGTGTGTTTAGCGACCTTGTACACAAGGTTTACTTGTTCCCATGCCAAACTTGCAACAGTAAGCCCGACCGTCCATTCAAGCTGGGAGCGTGCTCCGTCTCTAATAGGCAATTATTCCCGCGGATCTCCTACAACACCGCGCAGCACAGCACCTACATACTGCAAGTGATTGACCAGGGCGGTACCCTATCAGAACCCTATATTTACAATTACTTCGGGTGGGTATTTGTCAATTTGACAATCTCACTCTTCTAAGGTGCTAATTGTGGCACCACATCCACTCTGTGAAGTAAGCTTAAACGTATCTTGCGTTCATCTATCTATTTCTGGACGCTCGCCTGCTGACGATTCCGTTGTTAGCAAAGTTAGACGACACTAGATTTCTTGCGTCTAGCGTCACGTATCTAGTGTCATGTATACTAGTTTACCTGGAAGTAGGTAAATCTCCATGACTAACACACGACTCCAACCTTAAATGCTGTCTATCATGGGGAAGCGGGCTGTGAGTCGCCCGACTCCTTCGTCCTTGTTACCGGGGTCGGTATTTGGATTGCCCCGATCTAAAGAACTGATTTCTAGATCATACTTTAGTTCAAGTTATCTTTCGACACCTCTTTAGTTTTCAATTTGATACAATATCTTAGAACTCGACCTGTTGGGCAAAGACATCTGTCATGCCACATGGATGATGATGGTGTCATCAGAGTCAACAAATTAACCCAGCTAGCGTACTTCATTGACTCAAGCCTGACATCGATCTTCTCAATTTTGCCCCCCTACCTCAACCCCTAAGAAATAAGAAGGGAACCAGCTAAGCAAGAATAGAAACTACACCTCGAGCATTCGATAGGCCAACGCGCCACAACCTGAAATACGACGTGAATGAGCACCTTACTGGCAGTCATGGAATCTAGTCAAAGTGCATAATAAGAATGATCACTTCAGGTGCTACGGTCTTTGCGATACTTTAAACGAGCTACGGTAGAGTCTAGTGCGGGTCTAGTAGGGTACTTTTAGTGTAAGTACCTGCTTAAATGATTCCCTCTCAGCCTGGCTTGGAGACTATTCCGCTATATGGAGTGTAAAGTGTGTGCGATCAACGTTAGGCTGACTCTCATGCAAGTACAGTATGCCCAAATTGATCTAGGTATACAAAACTAAGGTGCGCTTTGCCTGAAATTATCTAATTACGAATATCTAGGAAATACTGCAGTTAATAGTATAGTTCTTAGACCCAACAAACACGAAATCGTTTCTATCATATCAGGTAAACCATAAATCCCGAAGCACTAGATATAATGAGGGCGTACCATAGTTCCGGGCGCCAGGGACTTTCTAACAAACTCCAATAGACGTTTTATTGCGTTAATCTACAACGTGGGAATGGACTCTACAAAGGAGTCTGTTTCCAGCGATGAATAGCTATGACACTCGATATAGAGAACAATATCATATAATACGGATAGTTGCTCATAATAATGAAAACATCATCCAACAGTGGTCGAGCTAAGGTAATCCTCGGTTAGATCTCCAGCACTACTCATAATCTTCTACAATGCGCTTGGGCATCTCGGGCATGTTGTGATGAATCCCTTGCTTCCTGAGAAATCAGTGCGTATTTCTGTTTTTCATATATTAAGATGTAAAATTGTCAGCGTATGCCATATATTGCAGTACTAGATCGATCCGGACATCTGTCCGGGCAGTGTCTTTCGACAAAAATGATACATCGAAATTGCGTAGGCGCACCCGATGTATGTATACTACCATACTACCTATCGTAATAGTTAAGTCATGCCTTGGTTGTTGAGTTGAAGTAGCAATGAATGGACACCACATCACCCACTTCCTAAACCTAGATAAACTAGGCTAACTAGATTCAATACAAGTCTAAAGATGGACGAGTGATAATGAATCGCGAGTTGTAACTATTATCCGCGTGCACTAAACCAAAGGACCAATCGTTGCTTAGAGGTGACTGCTTCTCTCTGGCTGGGTAGAAATCCGAGACGACATACTGAGTAATCATCAGTATAACAAATGAGCCCTTGGTATCATTAAAGGGGTTCTGAGAAGAAAAATATTGATACCGGCCACTACTCGCAATCCACGGGCACGGCTGTTGGGGTTTTGCTGTCAGGTTACCCTAGCTATCCCGACTTATCATCTTTAAGGGGGGTTTTCGTGTAAGATAAACGATCACTTCTAGGAGATAATAACAACAACGACAATCCTTCAAAAGGAAAATAAATACATAAACCGATTGTGCGACATATCTTAGAAAACAGAAAACTAAATCGTATCGATACCTCACCAACTAGTCTAGAGAAAAGTTTCTCGATCCATGATATTTCTGTTCACGCCGCCATTGTTTCTAGGGCAAGACAAGTTTAACTATCATTCAACGAAGCGAACCCAAGGTCTATATATCTAGTATGATACCAAAAGGCCGATTCCATCTCATTACATATGTTTGGAAAAAGGCGAGAGAAGAATTGCTCAAAGATTGGAATAGGCGTCGCTTCTAAGCTGTAGCAATGCTCAACCTAATTCCAGACACCAGGCGCACATGAATATGGTTCTATTGCATCGACAATTGAAATTAATTACCTGAAAATGCCGAGATACCTAATGCTATAGTATACCTAAGAGATAAATTAGTTAATGCGCTCAATTCGAGGCAATGTGAGAAACCGCGAGTCTAGATCGGCTTGAACATTAAGACAGAAAGAATAAATTGCACTCCTTTTTTGCCCCCTTATGGTTTCGTAAGTCCTCTATTATCATACAAAAAGTACTCCGTAGTCCAGGGGATAAATCTTCAGTTCGGCCTCGTTTATCTATTACACGTTGCTTTTTTCTATTCTTCTCCGCACTATCATCCAGTGTATCATTTATCAGATATCTTTTAAAGCAACCCAAGTTTCCTCTATCCGTTGCCGCATCACGGATGCTTCCAACCTTAACGAGATATTCTATGGGGGATGAACGTCATACGACGGGTTTCATGTCAGTCGGTAGTCATCTTACATGCGGATCGTACTAAAGAAATCATATATTACACGCTGGTATCATTCGAACAACGTAACCTAACAATGCGGGCTTCCGTGTCTTATAAGTGGCAACAAAGAAAGGCAAAACGTTGTTGATAATAGCAAGCAAGAAGGGTAGAATATGGCCATTGATGAAACGCTTGGTAGATCTTTCTTCGCTCGTCAATAGCGGTGTGCTTCACTACAACAGTGGCGACAGGGCACGACCTGTTGACTGGCCCCGGCAGTTGCGTGGTCAGGGTGAAGGGATCAATATGTCGCGCCTGTATAGCAGGAGGTGCCGGGTACTACAAACAGGCATGGAGATCCTCCTTTTTACATCCCAAACAGCTCACAAACCCCGACCATCATTTTGGTTGGTAGGTCATTCGTCGCCCTATTAGTGGGCAGAAAGCAAAAGACAGATCAGATAATGTTTGTCTCACGATACCGAGCGACCGTTACTGTTGTTGTACAACAGCAATGTTTATAATCCTCCCCACCCTGTTTGAGGGGCATTAATTATAATGATGTAATGTAGCGTATTCTACTAGATTCAAGTTATCTCCTTGATATCTCATCTTTGAATGCTGCTAGTTTATATTTGCTACAGCGTGTATAATGAAAAGGGTCCGATCGGGGTTAACCGGTTGTAGTGTAGAGGGATCAAATCTCATAGTCGAATGGACTAGGTTCAAGATCGAGTAGGGCCTCCGTCGACCTGTGATTTGATAGACCTGTCAATGAGACAGATGTGGAAGGAGGTTAAAATTGCCATCATCCTCGTTCTCTGAGAACTCTTTGAAGATTTATTCCTACTTGGTAGTCTATAATGTATTTGGTTTTTGCAAGTTGCAATAGCTATATGTGCAGCTATCATATAATTGGTCGTTTGTCGCTTAGCAGTATTACATATTACCAGGGGTTCCCTACACGGACCGCATCCGAATACAACTATCTGTGCAAAAGTTACAAAGGAATCGATCCCGGTAAGCCACCATGCACCTAGACACTCATTAGACGGTTATCAGTTCGACATTCTACCAGACCTGTGTCCAAGCACACATAACGTTCTAAAGTATATGAGTCGGCGCTCGGATGTGAATATTCTCGATCTCGGAGTTCAGAAGGGGACCTGAAAGCTTCTCTACACTCCACGACGCCCTTCCTCTGGTTGGACTAGACGAAGTGGGATATCTCAGATAATTCGGTGTCAACTGGGAAGAAGAGATGCGGTCCGCAGCAGAAGAGCACAACGTCCAGCTGACGCTCGGCGTTGTCATATCTCTCCTCATACTTTCTACGATATCATTTGTATTGCGTATCTGGGCTCGGTTCGCGACAGGAGCGCGGCTATGGTGGGACGACTATTGGTGAGAGATGCTACTTTGAAAAAGAAATGGGCTACGGTGTCGTACTGACTTCATGCGCAGGATGTTTTGGGTGATGGCGGTTTGCATTGCTGCGTCGATTTTTGATTTTCTTGGCTTGGTGTATGGCTCGGGTATTCACGAAGCAGATTTACCACATGACACGGTCACAATGTTTATGAGGGTTGGTACATGGCCATTCTGTGTTGAGCTACATCATCTGCTAACTTTATCGTGACCAGCTTCTTTGGGTATACATGTTGATATGGGCCACTGGCGTCTTTTCCGTCAAGATTGGTATCCTCCTTTTCTACTGGCGTGTATTCCAGAGGACTGCTAGTTTCCGCAACGGTGCCATAGTTGTATGCTTCATCTCCACGGGCATCTTTCTTTCTAATTTCTTCACCTTCACTTTTCAATGCTTCCCGGTAAGGAAGTTTTGGGAGCCTGATACCAAGGGCACTTGCATCAACCAGAATGCCTTTTATCTCGCTTCTGCTATTATCAACGTCTTCGGCGATATTGCGGTCCTCAGTCTCCCCCTTCCGATAATTTGGGGATTGCAAGCATCTAGGAGTAGGAAATGGTCTCTAAGTTTCTTATTCCTACTTGGCGCCTTGTAAGTATATGATCCAAGTCCCTTGCCTTTTGACTATCGCTTACGCAACACTCAAATAGTGTGGTGGTTGCTAGTATATTCCGAATCGTTGCAGTCACGCAAATCGATCCTCACGATTTCAGCTTTACCAATGTTGGAGGCGGTCTCTGGAGCACGGTCGAAGTTGAAGTAGGATTTATCTGCGCCAATCTTCCGGCAGTCCGTCCACTATTATTCAAATGGTTTGGATATGACAACTCCCGAAACGCGTCAGGGGCAACACCAAAATATAATCTCTCTTCGAAGGGCGGAATAAGATCCGGTCACATCAAATTACAGAGCAGAAACCACGAAAACGAACTGGATAATTCGAGCACGGAGATCTTAACCTTGCAAGGCACCTCCAATGCAATCGCTTTGACAAACACCAACCTCAGATCCAATACGCAAAACAGCGACAGGATTGAACCTGCATCAATTTCTGATATAATAGTTCAAAAGGAAATCGACGTATCAATCAACCCCGAATCTTCCGCCGGCGGAACAACCGATCATTACGTCCAGGTCACGACACCGAACAACCGAGTGCATATTCAAGGCACCGCCAGTCAGTACTACGGACGTCGGAGTTGAATAATAATTTGAGTGATGACTAGAGGTGGACTGTACATTATAATACGTAACCGAATAATTGTTTACATGTCTTCTGTGTCCCACGAAATCGAGAGATTCACCCTACATCTTTGCCCATATGGTATAAAACTAGCTCCTAGTGGTAATTATCGGCCTCTTCTAGATCACTGTGCAATCCCATTAATCGAGGGTATTGTAACGCGCTTAGAAGGTATGGGTGTCCTGCAGTAACGCAGTAACCCCTGAGGATAGTAACGAAACATTCCGTTTCAGCATGGTTTGGAGGGACTACTTCTTCCTATACCTATTTAGTCCTTTGCGAAATTATTCACGCATCAAATCGTGGAGAGTGATTAGTATTTACGATTAGTATTTACTACACTAGTGTACACTATGTATCATAGTTTGTTAATAGATAAATGACGGAATGGCCGTGAAGATCTCGAACTTCCCGCTACCTGCTCCTACGCTACATGTGGAATCCTAGAAAATCTCTACAAGGGGTAATGGCAAAAATTCACTCATATTGTAATGCACTGGGAAGGATTAATTATCATTAAGAATCAGCCTACACTACTAGTACACTAGCTACGAGGGGGGCCGACACAGCTATAGTATGTACACACACGAAACACTCACAGAAACTTGTCATCATCATCTACACTATCTATACTAAATCTTGGTTCATACACATCACATTGCTGACTTGCAGCCGCGCTTTGATGGCAGACAATCGAGGTGGACACAGCAGCTAAGCTTTTCAGGCGTCGGCGTAGGTGGATTTTAGGAAAGACGAAAGTAGTATAGTCGCGGGTAGATCCTTGCTTGTCCGCTTTATTTCCCGCCGCTCTAATACAGCTCCAATACAGGCATACGGTGTATTAGCGTAGTAGCGTAGCAGACGAATACACGAGGCGAGGCTTCTGTTGTATTTGGATGTGTGCTTAGGACAGGCATCTTTTCTTTAACCGCTTACTTACGTAATCACCACTGCGCTTGCATTGTGCCTTGTTACAATAGACTATGTACTTGCACCGTCTTCTCGGCTGGTTCAATGCTGGCGTTGTACACCTTCGCAAGTTTAAGTGGCTACGGTACAAATTACATTGAGGGTTAATTCAAAGAAAATCGTACCATGCGTGCATATGTGCTGCAGGGATTGTGGTATTATTTTTGTTATTTCCACCAACATGGTGTGGTACTGTGCTGTAGTGTACAGTATATCTGATTATCACGAGATATCACTTACATGCCTACCCAACTCCCCCTCAAACCAAAGTGAAGCTTTCGCTTACCTAGCGACATCCGGGGTATCTTCAAGGAACTGGGATCCGACTCCCTTACGGCCCGCCCTTTTCATGCGTCTCCATACGACCTTTCATGAACTCATGAACTACGCTAGATACAACCTATACCGCTTAGGTATTAGGTTACTATGTTAGTGCGACAATGCTAATGTATGCACGGCACTTCAATTTTGATCAGAGACTCCCTTCTTTGTCAAGTGTTCGGAGGTTTTATCTTCGGATCCTACTTATCAACTAGTGTAGTGTACCAAGGCTAGTACTCCGTACCGTGTGTAGAAGGACGATTGACGAGCGCGCTGAGGCTTTCTATTACAACCCTTGTGGTCTTTTAAAAGAGATCTGGGCCTAGATCTAGACCGTCGACCATGGAACCTAATGAGAAGGATTCTCCAGAATCTACTACCTATGTACTAACATTCGGCTAGGGAGACTAGGTACTACGCGACTATGGGGATATACGCCCCTAGCACGTGCGCCGGAGAGTTGTTGCAAATATAACCGCCTACACTACACTACGGGCACACTAGATTATAGCGATGGGTTACTTACTAAACCGAATACTAACTTGTCTATCCCATATACATCAGGCGGTAGATCTTTCAATAGCCGTATAATGTATTCGAGAATATCGATTCCAGGGGTTTCAAGGTTTACCTATTTCAGTATAGCTAATCCGAAACCGCAGCGTGTACTTCATTCTGCTCTTCCTACGTGCAGTAGTAGCCTTGCCCATTCGTAAGAGTTGGTTGCATACAGATCCCACACTAGAGCCCAGTTATTCCCTCGTATAAGTCGCTATAGTATATAGGATAGCCGCCAGGATGCCGCCGGGACGAGCTGCAGACGTCGCGAAACCAATTTAGTGTAAAGGCGAAAAGCGAGGGAGAGGCAGGGAGGAACCGGGCGGGGAAGTTGTCAAAATGGCATGAACGGGCGCTTGCATCATTACATCAGATGGCATGGAATAGCTTCGAAGGCGGCATATATTACTTCTTCCTGCTGAATCGTAGTGTAGGTGAACAGTACTATATATTATAGAGAAGCATAGGCCCGGAAGGTTTCAAGGTCGTCAGCATCGGTCGGCATCATTCTTAAACTTACTTAGATACGTATTGCGGTATTGTTTAGTAAGTCTTCCAGAATTACCGGGAATAGCGCTTCCACCGTTCCTCGCCTTATTGTTGGGTCGGTTTGCTGCGCATAACATGAACCGTTGTCACACGTAAAAGGCCCCCAAGTACAACCCAATCACACAATATCTTCATAAAAAACCCGGTCGTTGACGAAAACGCTGATTATATTCGTCTCGAGGGTGAACGAGCTCTGTGAGCTAGTAACATAACAGCATCCTCTCGGGTTATTGTAAATAAACACACCCAAGAGGCTTTTTGCATTATATCATCCGCAAGCTATTCGCAATGGCCAATATTTCAGCCGAAGTTATCGAAGAACGCATCCGCCAGTTCGGCAAACCGTGGATGCTTGACGATCTCATCCGTGAGCGGGCAAAAGATGAGATCCAAGTTCCCATCCTAGGTTATCCTAGGTATAAAGATAAGGCTACAGATTATGAACTTTTCACCGGCAAGGAACTCGATCGCATGGTGGATGAGGCATGCCGGGTATTGATGAAGGCTGGTCTCGAGATGAATTCGCGCAAGACCGTCGGGTTATTCGCCCCTTCAGACCTTTCGTTCGTTATTGCGTTATTTGCCCTGTCTCGACTGGGCTGCAGAGTCCTGACCATCTCTATCCGTCTAAGTGAGCTGGCTTGTCTTAACCTCATGGAACGGACAGAGTGTGATACGATGATCATCGGGTCAACCCCCCGTATCACTGCGACGATAGATGGGCTCAAGAAGGCGCGCTCGGGTCTTAATTTTATTCCCATGTTGACAAGAGCTGAGTTTGACAAGCCAGACAGCCCCCCAGAGCCGGTTATTCGACCTATACCGGATAGGGAGGCGGAGCATACTCAAGTGGCACTATTTGGCCACTCTTCAGGTTCCACGGGTCTCCCGAAACCACTGTCACTATCCCACCGGAGCGTGCTGAACAACATCTATTCCGGCACTGGCTGCAAAGCGTTCAACCCGCTGCCGTGGTATCATTTACACGGCATTTTTACATCGTTCCAGGCCATATATATGCGGAAAACGGCGCATCTTTATAATGTAGACCTGCCGTTAACGGCCGAGCATCTTGTTGCAGCTCTGGAAGAGATCCAGCCTGAAATCTGTCACACCGTCCCTTATGTTTTGAAACTCGTGGCAGAGAATCAGAACGGTATCGAAGCGCTAAAACGCTGCAAATTCGTAACGGCTGCTGGAGCACGAACTCCCGACGAATTAGGTGATCGAGTGGTCCAACAGGGTGTGAATTTGGGTGTGATACTTGGACTGTTCGTGCTCTCGCCTGTTTTATGATACATTCGCTAATGAACTTGGCAGGACTGAAGTTGGGCATATGGGAGACTCCATATATCGAGAACCGGGGGACAACTCCTGGGTCTATATCCGGCCATACGCGAGCCTTCGGCCTCATATCTGGTTCAAGAAGATCAGTGAAGGTGTCTATGAAGCTGTCTACTTCAAGTCACACCCCGCATTAATGCCATCAACAAGCAATTCAAACGACCCTCCAGGGTCATTTCATTCCAAGGATCTATTCACGCCTCATCCGACGATCGAGAACGCTTGGAAGTATATAGCTCGCGACGATGATAGGATCACCTTGCTAAGTGGCGAGAAATTATTGCCCGTGGGAATGGAAGGTGCGGTTCGTGAGAGCCCCTTAATACGAGATGCTCTGATGGTGGGAAACGACCGTCTTGTGCCTGGCTTACTTTTATTTCGTTCCACTGCCGCCGCCGCCCTACCCGACGACGAGGTCATCGATACGGTGTGGCCAATGGTCGAGTCCGCCAACAAGGTCATGGATGAGTATGCACGCATCACGCGTGACATGATTGTACCATTGGCGGCAGATGTTGAGTACCCAGCAACAGACAAGAACAACATTATTCGCGCAGCATCTTACAGAAAGTTCGAGGATATAATTGAGAACTTGTACAACAAGGACCCACAAATGAACGGCGGTGCCAAGCAACTCAATCTGAAGGAGTTGGAAGAGTACATCTTCCAAGTTGTCCGTGACCGCGTGGGCATTGAGGTGACGGATTATGAGACTGATTTCTTCGCTGCTGGCGTCGATAGCCTGCGAGCGGCACAGCTGCGGAGATTATTACAGCAAGAGCTTGATCTCGGTGGGTATTCACTCCCCACCAACGCCATATACGACGCTGGGAACGTCACAAAGTTAGCAGGAGTCTTGTATTCTATGCGAACAGGGGAGCGATTTCAGAACGGTCACCTGAACGGGAAGGGCGAGATTGCAAAGATGGAGGAGCTCATTTCGGAATACGGTAACTTCTCGGTTCAGAAGGATGTTGTTGTAAGTATAAACGCTGAGCCTCGTAGCATATATTGAGCTAACATGGGGACTTAGGTCCTTACCGGAGCAACCGGCGCCCTAGGGGCTCATATACTCAGTCAACTTCTAGAAGATCCAAGAGTAGCGCGAGTGTACTGTCTAGTCCGAGGTGATGATGCGTTCAAGCGGATATCCAACTCCTTAGAACAGCGAGGGCTGAGCTTGCCCGAGATTAATCCTCAACGAGCTCAGAAGCTCACAGCACTATCAACAAACAACTTCGGAGCGCCTCGCCTTGGTCTCCGTGCCGACGAATATGCCGAATTGCAGAATTCGACAACCTTGATCATTCACGCGGCCTGGCCAGTGAATTTCAACATCTCCCTTGAGAGTTTCAGGCCGCAGCTCGCTGGGTTAAGAAACTTCTTGGACCTAGCGTCGCAAACACCCTCCCCGGCTCGTGTTGTCTTTACCAGTAGCATATCAACGGCGTTCGGCATGCTTAAGCCGGCGAGTGTCCCCGAAGCTCCGCTTGAATCTCTCGAGTATGCGGCGGGTACGGGCTACGCACGCTCTAAACTAATTGGCGAACGCATCTGTGAGGCTGCTGGTGCGAGTGGCGTCGCCGTTGGGGTTCTGCGAGTTGGCCAAATCTCGGCAGACAGCGTGAACGGCATCTGGAACGAAAAGGAGCACGTTCCCTTGCTCGTCCGCAGCGCAACGGAGGTCAAGGCTCTCCCTCGCCTGCATGGGTACGAGGGGCGCTGTGAGTGGATGCCCGTGGACACAGTGGCTGCGACGCTTCTGCAGCTTGCCGATAAGCTCACGGTTGGGGCCGGGGCCGCGTTTTACAATATCACGCCCCCTCACTCGTTCTCATGGAACGATGGATTTCTACCTGCACTACACGAGGCTGGGCTGGAATTTGAGGAGGTCGACCTCGATGAGTGGTTGAAGCGCCTCCGTGCTCGCGCCGAAGAACTTGGTTCTGCTGCAGAGGAGAAGCTTCCTGCTATTAAGCTTGCGGATTATTATGAGGTAACGTACGGTGAGGCGGCCGGGGGCCATGAGTCAAACTTGAAGTATGAGAATGGCCGGGCATGCAGAGACAGTAGTGCCCTTCGGTCTTGTCCTGAGTTGTCGCAAGTGGCTATTGTGCGTAAGATGTTACAGCACTGGTTTCGCCAAAAATAGTATCTATTGCCCATCATGAAGTCGACAAGGGAAATTCAGGAATCATTGGAATCACAACCCTTTTTCTCACATATATACAAGTGAATAACGGAATAATTAACGACTTGAAGCTTAAGTTAAGACGTTGAATTTAGCCTCTTTGCTTTTGGCTGATCTGATGATGATGGAGAATGTGGCGTTCCGCTGCAACCAACCTCCTGTAGTCTAATCTCATAGATAGAAGCAACGGCCACCTCATGAAGCGTGAGAGGACCTGGTGCGTTGCTTTGAGTATTGGTAATGCGGTTGGTAGCGTCTCATAAGATGATGGATTGTTTGTGGTTGAGAGAACGTACCGGAGTTCAATCTCCGGATACATGTATAGTGACGTAGTAAACCATGCCGCCTTTTATGAAGAATTCCCACACAATCATAATGTATGTCACATTACTTATAAGCAGAGGTTGCGCCACATGGGGAGCGAGTAACTCATTGCCATCAAAGGTGAGTTCTACGCAAATCGTCACCATATTGCCACTAATCAGGTACTCTGTGGCGTTAATGAGCGGTCGATAATCAGTTCGCAGACGGGTACAAGATATATAGTAGTCATAAATCGCACGACCTCTTACCCTTGAAAGCGCCCGCTCTCCCGTGAAACCTCCGTCACACTTTCGGGTGCCTCATAACCCTCAGCCGACATATCGCCCGGCACCTCCTGCGCGGTTTGGTATTCACTCCCAGGGTATTGGCCCTTGTGTGGTACATATTTATTACTTTCCATGTTAGATAGAGCGGCCTCCCTGCCTTCAGTCATCACCTCTTTGCTATAGGCCGCGCTCGTGTCGTCAGCGCTCGCCTTTGAGCGGGTGTCGTGACGTCGCTTGTTCGCAGGGTCGAACTCGTTGGAGCCGCCGTATTCTCGCATCTGCTGGCCTAGCTTATGCTCCGGCCCTCCGACGCCCTCGAAATGCTCTCCGCGTGTTTGCCTGATGAAAAGTTTTTAGTGAGGAGCGATACGAATTAGATATACGATAGGAAAACTTACTGTCCACGGGCATCGAGAGCACCATCTTCCTCTGGAGGGATTCGCCTATTGTAACCGGCGTTGGTGCTGAGATCTTGGCCATATCTGACTTCGGCACCTAGGAATTGAGATTCCACTCCCGTATCAACGCCCGCTTCGCCTTGGTGAGAAGTCTTGTGAGCACCGGTTTTAGCTTCGTAGGTATTGAGGTTTCTCTCAGCTTCCTCAGCAATCTTTCGAAAGTTCTCGGTAGCTGGTGCCATTTTGACTTTGTTTTGAAATATGGATATATCGAAATTCAAGAGACGAACTTTGAAGAGGCGTGTCACTTATCTAATGTAACTCTCTCCTCAATTATCGCCGACGTCATCTTGCTTATCATATCCATGACTTCATCATGAAATCATCAACACTAGCGATTCATCGAAGCCACAGAGGTGAAATCAGGGACCCAGATTCCTCCAATTGCTGCCATTCACATTTAAAACTAGAGCTCATATTTGATGCAATGAAATAGTAGTTGAGTTGCAATGACACTTACCAAAATGAGGACCTCCTTTGCTCCAAGTACACATCTTTGTATATTGGGTTGAAAGCAAAAGAAAACAAAAACAAAAAAACAACAATTATATAGAGTTTAATATGGCCAAAATATTCGCAGGCATGGACTAAGCTCAGTAATTGCGGCTTTTCTATTTAAAGATGAAATACTCTAAAAGGGCTTGCTTGAAGATGGGATCAGTTACGCGAGGCGCTCTACCCAACCAATTTCATTTCGAAACCAAACCCACCATACGATGTGCACACCAAACACAAAGAATATCGTCTGATATATAGCTAAATATCTTCACTGTTGATAATAAGCCCGCAGAGACCCTAAGTAGCCCAGACTATGATTGCCTCGGAGGCGCGAACGGCTTCCGATACCTCAGTATAGGATAACAGCGGCCTCCCTCCGCTTGCGTTAAGTGGAATAAGGAATACTTTATACCGAGAATTAACTAGAATTATAATAGTTTATTATGATCTTTCCTTACTGTCAGTTACATTTAATAGGGGTTGTAGACCTTTGGATCTCATATGGCCGCCTCATCTCTACGAACAATAAATGATAATTATGATATACATTCAAAGCTATAGCTTTAGGGACGGGCGATATAAACCTCGCCGGACGGCTTCCCCTATGTTCCAACTCTCATGTCTATTCCGGATAGTCGACGGCCTCAGCGTCTATTCTCATTTTCTACTAAGTAAGCTGACAACTTCACACTCTGCATTTCTCTGCACCGGCAGACAACTTGTTAACCGAATTGACGTAGATTTTACATGTGTATCATAAGTAATCAGGACTATAGTCTCCCTCACAGGGTTTTATGGAGGGAATAGCTCATCATGGCGTACAGAGGGCTAGTTTTGATTGTGTGGAAGAGGCTGGCAACAATATACCATGTCTCTTATAGATGTCGGCTAATGGGTAATGATGTATAGAAAAATTTAGGAGGCCGTACTTAGCTTACACCTTTGTCGGTATTTGAGGCAATGGCGAGGACCGTGCCTCCAGCTCCTCCTACGACACTATCTTTACTT
Organism: Xylaria sp. Z50; assembly: GCA_037356035.1. Classification (NCBI taxonomy): domain Eukaryota; kingdom Fungi; phylum Ascomycota; class Sordariomycetes; order Xylariales; family Xylariaceae; genus Xylaria; species Xylaria sp. Z50. The sequence continues at coordinate 187,775 of JBAWJU010000006.1, forward strand.
TATATCAAGTAGTATGTATCCTATCTTAGAATAGATTATAGTGGCAAACGGTGGGAGTAAGGCCCTTCTATAGTTTAACTAGTATCTGTTTAGGAATTGGTTTAAGCATCGATGAAAGAAAGCCAGCTAGCAAGCTAAACAATGAGGCACATCATTTTGTAGTTGCCTATTATTTTATTCGGCAGTCTTTGCACTCCTAGTAGTTCATGCCTTATAGCAGAATCTATAAACTGTCTAAAATTTCACCGTAAGTCGTGTAGCCAGCGCGAGCTTCCTGGTAAGTCGGCATTACGTATACAATCGCCAACCGTTAAGGAAGGAACAACAACATTCCTATTCATGAAAGGGATGGATATATGCAACATCCCATTTTACCCAACGCCTGATCGGGAAACCTCCAATAAGACGAATATACGATGGCCGATAAATTGTCAACATCGTGTTATTATTACCTTGCGAGTAACGGGCCGGCCGCCTCCTTCGCGAGTGCATAAAACAAAAGTTCTTCTTGACGCCCTGGATTTCAGAGATGAGGCAGCGGCAGAATAAGATGGGATTCTTGGTGGACGTGATCGACGCGAGGTGGAAGAGCTCTATCGCCGCATGCAAGCTGATAGATGCTCCCTCGAACGCCGCTCTTGCCACCGGCGATTTGGACACCGAGCGGCGAGCTCTGTCATCGGGAAGAACGAATGCACCCGTCTTTTCCAGAGCCTGAAACATCGTAGGAGGCATCTACCACATTCCACTTGACCAAAATGCCTATTTCCAGCCCTAAGTCTCGCCATCCGAACCCAGCTCATCTCGGGTTTTCACGTTAAGGACTGGTGTGGGAGGATTATCGTGAAAGGCGGGAGAAGGTGTGTCTCCTTCACCCGGGAAGCGGCAACGCTCTGCGTCTCATGCCGGGATATTATCCAGCGCTGCGCGCCAATGCCGCAATCCATCATTATGACGTGTAATCTTGAGAGTTGTATCTACATCTACTATCAGTTTATTCTAGGTTGACGCCCCCTCCATCTCGCCCCTCTTCTCGAGACTTTCTTCTTTGCTCTTGGGAGGTCCCTAAGGGGATTGACCCTAAACAGGTTTTTCCCAAGATGATGCCTCTTAGGCTTTTATTTATAAGACTACGCAAAAGTAACGTTCCGCATATATACAATATTTCAAGGTAATATTAGAATAGTATGGCACATGACCCTTTTTCAGCCTGGTTAAATGGCGTCGGGGAAAAACTGGAAGACGGCTGTCTGGGTTTTGAGGGATCTGTCGTAGATATTCTTTTGATGTTTTCGTATCAAAACTCCCCGCAAGTGATAATATGGCTACGTGTCTATGAGTCTTTTCCATCATCGTATTCTCCATACACAGCTAAGTCCCCCCTGCTCCATTTCCTCGGAGTAATGACATCTGTTCATTCTTGCTACTAGAAGTAGCATCATCCACTAGACGAGTTTAGTTAACTACAGTACGGCGAACCGAGAAGTGTATCACAAGCGGGAGCAATGAGACGTGTTTGTTATTATATACAAAGCTACACGAAGTAACGTTCGCTCAACTGCGCTCAATACCAACGACGAGCCCTTATATCGGGAATCTGTGTGGATAGCAGGGGTCGCAACGTTACCTACTGTAACTGACGAGTATACGAGAGCCTCTTTTCCCGCACAGTGGACTGACGGGTGCCACCATAGAGGAAAGTCAAACCGCCGGGTTGGAGACTTCGCTACAGAGTCTCATCTATCTAGAACCATATCGTATAGAGGACAGTGGATTTCCCGGTCTTGGGAATGCTTCATCTCGGATTTGGGTGTTATGGCCATGACTGGACACCTGGAGGTAATAACCCGATATTGAAGCCGCACGGGAGTTGTGACGGCATATTCACCAATAACGGGATAGCAACACTTGATGTAGTACTTTGGGGCCGTGACGAAGCAGGGGTAGTAATCGGGTCGCTAGGTCTATCCCGGCATATCTTCGCCCATACATGTTCTCGCCTACATTTTCTATCTATATTGATTAGTTATTCAATTATGAGGATTTTAGTCAGATCGTTGTGAAACTGCCGTAAAATAATTCGTTTATACCGAGTCCTTCCCGATCGCATGACCGGCTGTGATCTTACCGCTTTTTAGTCTGGCCGTGCGGCCTAGAATCGACTCATCCATCCAGTCTCGATGGAATGAATTTGTTGAATCGGTTCATCCGATGTCTCCTAGGCTGGCGATATATACCTACCTGGTTTGGAATGGATGCTTTAGCACGGACGTGCATCAAGATGTAACCTTTGTGCACGAAAATTCGCAATGGGCTGGTTATAAAATGCTGAATGAGCGGTCTAGGATTCTGATCCTCCGAAAGCCATTATTTGCTGGGTATTATTGCAAGTAGTGTAGTGTAGTTGATAAGCTGGTATAGGCAATAATTACCCGTAGTTTCATTTTCTTGTGGCCTGAATTGGCGGGTGCAAGAAGTAACACACATGGCAAATAGATCGACGATCTGATACTCAGTAGAGTCGAAGCGGTTATGAATTAATGAATAATTATACGAAAACAATGCGTGGATGAATGTTCGGATTGACAACTTGGTGTCGTTCGTCTGATGGCTAATAGAAATACTGGATTAGGTATGCGCCTTAGTTGCAGATCATGGTGGCCTCGACAGCCGCCTTGAGGGATGAGTAACATCCAACGAAGCGAATATATTCCTCTTAGACTAGTATGGAGAGTGTCACCTCCCTAAGCCTGTAGATCTACCCGAGAGCCCGTTGTCCGTTGCTGTACAGGTTGCTGATCAGGTTGCTGATGAGTCGGTCAGAATGGGAGCATAACTAAACCTTGTCTAGTGTAACGACGATGGCAGCGGCTAAGGGGCACGAACTGCGTTCAACGAGAATGACAGAAGGGCCGTGATGAGCTCAGGCGAGGGGTGATCATCTAGGTTGATTCAGGCATTTGTCCGTATGTATGCAAGTGTGCAAGGTTTCGTTTCGTTTCTTTTCGTTTCTTTTCGTTTCCCATGCCCACCGCGTTTCTAACTTGGTCCATTATGTTATGTACAATAAGCGAGAGAAGCTGTATATACAGTACCTGACGGATCCAAGAGGGAGAGAGATGTGGAATAGGAACGCCCACGACGCATAAATGAGGTGATATAGGGTTCCCACTGGGCACGGAAATACATACTTCGTTAGCATTAACGGTCATGACTTGACGACACTGTCGGTCCCCGGCCTACAGTGCCTGGTTCGAGAGGATGTGTGTCCCATGGAATCCGCATGGAATCCGCCTGTGAAACGTGCGTGGATATCGGCCAAGTAGTGTAAGAGGCACTTTTAGCCTGATGAGTTGCAGTGCACTAGCTGGCTTTGACAATCATCGGAACCGAGCGACCAGCCTTGGCCATTATGAGCGCTAATACGGTACCTACATACACTACATTAGCTACCTCATCAGTGCACCTAGTGTGCTGCTTACACTACTGTACGGTACGGAAAGACTACAAGAGTGCTAGTACACAATTATGTGCCGGGGCCAAACCCAATCCGGTAGTGAGGTGCGCGTTGTCTAGACCGTGCTTCTGTTTCGTTTGAACTTCTGTAGTGTAGTGTGCATCTTGTTGCTTGGGTTGGATCGAGAAAAGGCCATGGTATCCCGTCCCTATCTTGTTCGTGCGAACCAGACCGCCACACTAGCTATATCGCCTATGTGTTTCGGAATGGCGGCATACCAATACAAGTTCTCCCCGGGTACCTTGAACAAGAACCCCCCACTCAAAAAAACGCCCGAATCTGTGGCCTTTCACACGTCCTGCCTCAGGTTATTTCCTTGACCACGCGCGTGCAGCTCGAAACTCCATTATGACCTAGGTAACTAATGCTCAGCTTCGAACAAGCACATGACAAGTAACGAGGTACACCAGAGGATTGCCGACTAGGGAGCCCTTGTATAACTTTTAGCTATCAGTGGAATTTCTCATCACTTGTCCGACTACGTTAGAGCTTGAGATCCCACACAACCCCTTGAGTGCTTGTGCATGTTGTGATATCCCGTTACCCGTTGCTCACTGGGGCCACTGGAGGAGAATTAAATGGCATCACGAGGGGCATGGTACTACATTCGGCCCTGGGGAGGTGTGGGAACAAGGTGACAGTCTGTTTGTGCCTGGCCACGCTACTGGATGATTGTATAGAATTAATACAGTCTCGAAAAAAAAAAAGTATTGTGTCGCCTCGGGCCGTATTGGCCGTCATCACAAAGATAGTATAGGTTAGTGGAGGTCTTGAATGCAAGATGATGTCCGTCCATGCGCAAGATCTGTCCAGGGTTGGTTACTGTCCCAAGTCCCTTCAAGAGTAAGGCTGGCTGTATCTAGTCCAGTCGGAGAAGATAGCCAGAATGACGACTTTGGTGTTACTTACTTACTGCATGATGTAGACCTGAGGACCAACTTTATGGAGCGAGAAAAAACTAGCGGCTATGCCTAGGACTGGACACTCACTTGACTGACGCCTTTCCATATGTCAAGGTGGGATTTTTGAAGGTCTGAATAGTCACCTCTGTAATATAAACGCCGCATACCTCTCTAGTAACACCTGATCAGTGGTTGGACCACAAGAGTCAATGTAAAATTATAGTGTAGTTTTTGAATAATGGGGGCATAATTTATTGTTTGTTTCCTATTTTGGTATCCAAATTAGTCGGACAGTTGTTTTCGCAAACCTTTCTCATCTGGTGTCGAAGTAATGTAGTGGTACTGAGCACAGTTTTGAGGGGGCTCTCACTGAAACATCATCGAGAGAAAAAAGCGGTAGATATCTGGGGAGGGGGGAAAGCCCAAGACAAAATTGATGTGTTTCCTGTCGAAGTCCGGGGTGCTGGATTCAACCCGGAAGTTGGGGTTACATTGCTTCTAGGGATTTCACCCAAAGGGTTGCTACCGAAATCACCGCCTAGCTTAAATACCTAGCTCTTTACAGGGTTCGATCGGCTTACACTAGGATCATATGTAGATGTAGAAACCGAGTTCGTTCTGGCAAATTTTACTTGAGACCTTTGGCGGTGTGATCCGATAACTATGTGATGGAGAAACGATCAGGGCTAGCCGTTGAAATAAAATAAGGCAACCGCGAGGCGATTAGCATCCATCCGTGTCAGGAAACATGAGCAAGATAGGACGGTCACGACAGGGCTGCAAGTACCCGATTACCAGTAGCCGGGAAAAGGTGTCTTGTCATCCACAATGAAGATGATCACTCTACAAATGGGCTTTCACGTGCCTTGGGTATTCGTCGTGCCACTCTCGCTGGCATAATTCCGTGCTATCTGGCCTTGACTCGGTAGTAAGCAGTCGGTGACCAAGTAGAGAGGTCGACTATTTTCCTTTCTGGGGAATGAGACCCCACAGAGAATGCAACGGCGGCAAGGAATTGCTAGCGAATGCAACTGTCGGCGAACGTTGTACCACAATACCCAACTCGTAGGATTAAGAGAAATTCGATTCCTGTGGCGCGAGAAAGCGAGCTAAGTTTCGTACAGAAGGATCCCTCTTCGTATCTAGTATGCGCTACACTAGCCCTCGACGTACGATACTGACGGCACCTTCGCACTGGGGTATTGGTTTGTGGAAACATTTTGGGATTGGTTGCCACAAAGTTGCTTCTGTTGGTCGTTCAGGACCGGTAGCTCTACCGGCGGCAACGTCTCCCAAATTTCCGACTGGATATGAACACATGAACACAGAACGCATTGGAGTTGTGACTGTCACATGTATACTTTTTGATGCTCGTTCCGCCATCATGTCGGACAGACGCAAACAAAGCGTCATATAGGTTCGGCAGCCTTATTTTTTCTGCTCTAAAGTTGTGACAATGGTGATGAGCGAGTTTTTTTTTTTTAGATAAGGCAGGCAATACACCAAGTACCGAGTTCTCGGCGAAGTGAAGGCGTGTCCTGTCATTTGACGCAGGTTATGCAGGAAGGCGGCTTTGGCATAGCACGACGCCACCGGGGCATTCGTTCACGTCTTTCAGTGTCGTGTAATGTGCGCGCCGGTTAAGCGCAAGGGAGATTGATCCTGTGTGACACACATGTCTAGTTCGCTGAATCGAACTGACACCGGCCGCAAGCCGACGGAGAGACGCGTCGATCACAACTTACTGATATCTATGGCTCTCGCGACTTCAACCACCTGTTAATTAGTGGGCGGTTGTTACGGGAGAACCACTGTGTACACTACGTCCACAAGCTGCCAAGGCCTGGCTGAGGTGCCGGTGGGAATGGTAAATTGTGACGGGCAACGAGATCCCGACGCGATAGAGTAGGACGGCACGGATATTTTCAGTCTGAGGCAATGAAGCTAAAGGGGCAGAAGGGATAGAAGGGACAGAAGGGGGCAAAGGATATGGTAAAATCCAACGGTTTTGGAATGCATTATCCCGCACGGAGACTGGCCGCTTGCTATTTGCCGCCTACCCTGCATTGGCTACGCTAGTGAGCGGGTGTGCGCACATGGAGTGTAGTATGTACAGTAGGTTAGTCTATACCAAGAAGCTAATATGAAGCTGCAGCAACGAAGGCAAAAATCCCGGGCTCCAGGACACGGGAACAAGGGCGATGAGAGAAGTGAGGTTAAGGCAAGGCGAGACAGGGGTTGTCGGACGGAGGGTTGGTGGATTGGGTGGTGCAGTGTGGATGGATTGGCGGAGAGGAGGGGAACTGGAGAGAGGAAAGGGACCTACACTAGTGTACCTGTTCTGACCACTATAGGTACTATAGGTACCTACATACCATACCTAGGCATGTACATGTAGAGAAGGAAATGGGGTCTAGTTTGGGGGAGGGGAGGGGAGGAGAGGGGGTGTGTATGTACAACCTGGCCACCTGCAAGCTAGTGTATCTAGTTTAGTACTACACTGCACGAGGCCCGACTACTCGGTTTTATCTGTACAGGATTTGGTGGTCAATAAGCCATACACACTACCTCCTATGTATCGTGGTGAGTTCCCGGCCACAGCTTGACTTTTCTGAGTCGGGCTAATATGAACATGAACATGAATATGTCGTGTACCTCCTCTCCTTGGTGTAGTGTATGGATTTTAGCGCTAAACCCTTCGTTCGGCTATAGCCGTCCCACGAGCAGTAACGAGCACATATCATGCATACACTTTTTTTCAAACTGTACATAGCAGGTAGAGTAGGTAGTTGATCTATCCCGGAATAAACTTCCCGGGATATCATCATTATAGGTACTATACCTGTACGATACTTTTGCCTAACCTCGTTGACACAAATCGACACATTGTCAGGCAAGCATCCCGTACACTGTTCTTGTAGTACACTATAGTATACTAATCAAGACGTTACCTATTCATACGTGGCGGAGGATGGCTGATAGATAGACATACTTGATTATTCATATCCATATGTACGTACGTATGGGTCATGACTGATGCCACTTGGAGAAGATTGGTGCTCAATCCAGATGGGTCGGCCCCCATCCCGTGCCTCCAGACCTCCAGACTCAGATAGCCGTACACTATGTACCTAGGTATGTACCCCAGTATTGATTACACACACTCACCTACATACTTGAAATAGCGATCGATGACTGCGAACATACCACTAACTTAAGCACACCAATAAAGCTTCCTAAAAACACTCGAATCTACGTGATGATATAATACCATAGAATTCCCTCACCGAATGTTTCACATATTGGGTGTTGTATTATTCATGTTGCAGCACAGCGCTACCTCCCTCCGACTGAGCTGGAAAAAAGCAACCAAGCTACCTCTTTCGACTTTGTTTATTAAGTACTTGTAGGTGAGTATCTACACGTACAAAAGGCATAAGGCCTATGATATCACACATAATCTGTTATACATATGTAGATATTAACTAGCTACATACTTAACAACCTACGCGTAGGGCATCAGATGGAAAAAGTATTCCAACTCCGGGTTTGTTGTACCTTAACCTTATGTTGACTGTATGTACTTACAGGTGTACTTAACGTATCAGCCTAGTACCCTCGGTACGTAGGAGCGTATTACAGTGGTAGTGGTTTGCCGAGATGTAGTGTGCAGTACCTACATGGCAAGGTACCTATAGAGGCCGTTAATATACTGCATCTATCTCGTGTCTATCGTACATTAGATATGCTGGATCTATCTACATTATCTGCGTTCCGAAGGTCTTGCTTGCCTCTCCCTACCTAGCTAAGTACACTAAGGGTCTCCCATGTCTTCAAAAGAACTGTTGATTCTCCCCCACTAAAACCATGGTCTGTCATTTTGTTAAGAGGCGCTAGTAGCATTATTACATAGTATATTATCTACAACATATGCATGTCTCATATATGTTGATTTACCGTATAATTCTCATGGGTAAACGGGTACATGAGGATGGAGGGTACCTTAGCAAATACACAAAATAACGTATTCTTTTTTTTTTTTCCCATCCTTGTGGCGATAATAGTGTCAAATAGCATAGTCCTTCCCCACGTCTCACTCTCTGTACAGTGAGTGAGTGAGTTAGTTAGCCAGCCTGTATAATACCTAACTTAGGTAAGTACCCAAGGTACTCACTCCTCATACTCACTTAAGAATTGGTATTACTTTCACGTTGAGCGTCGACCTTTTATTATATACAGTAAACAATTACAAGTATGGCAGATCGATACAGACCGTGACCTGTTAGTAGGTGAATATGTCAGTATAAAACCCGTAAAACAAGTCAGTACTAGTGTATGGTACGGTATTTGTTATTAACCTACCTGTATGGATCTCACCTGGACAGAATACCTACATACGTACTTGTCTGTCTACACCCCCGGCTTGTCAACAAGTACCTATGCCCACACGCGGCATCTGGATCGGTGTATCAAACAGCCCTGTATATCCCATCTGCACTCGCCGAGCTATTCGCTCTTTTTGCCTACAACCTACAACACACAACTTGAAGTACTGCCCTATACTAGTAGCTGGCGGCTTCACTTGGACCTCGTCATGTACATAGTATAATTACGACACGCGAGCGGCAGGGAACAACCCCGGACCTGCTGGGTTCATCTTTACCCCTCCCAATGATTGATCCCAAGGAATCAACGTCTCTGCTCCATCGAGGCCATCCAATCCTACCTAATCGCGACCTAGTAGGTAGATATGTAGGCGTCCACACCCTATCCGGATTGGAGTATTTGGCGTTCAACCATTCACCGTTCATTCGTCTACATTACTTGAACAATTAGCATCGACGTTCTACTTGTTTGCACCGTCGTCACACCGGACACAATAGTCCGACTGCCTGGACTACTCTAACACGCTACCGCCGTTGGCGCCACCATCTGTCACAGCGATTCCGTTCCTAGGTCTGGTGCCATGAGAGGTCTGTCATAGAGGTCCATCTAGTGTCAGCCGCATGTTGGCATTTCCCACCGCCGTCCAAAGCATTCTACCAAATCATCGTTCGGCTCTGTCGGCTCTGGTGACCGCGGGACCGGTACCGCCAATGATATTTGGTCTCTTGTTGTACATCTGTTTTTGCGCCTTCGATTTCTTGATGCCGCAGGAGACCACATCTGTATACCCATATATATCCATATAGGCCGGCCCCACCTTCGCCGTTGTTGTTATTGCTATCATTGCTGTTACTGTTGTTGTTACTGTTGTTTGCGTTGCTTGTTAGCTTTTCCCTCTGACCGTTGGTATTGTCCTTACACCCGCATTGCTGCTTGGTGCTGAGCTGCCTTCACGTGCCAGCTTTTGTTATATTATACCATGGTGGAAGCCATGACAAGACCTCCCGATTCGTGGGGCCATGACCTCTATGCTCCACGACATACTTCATATTACCCCCAAGACCAGAATCCGCCAGCCCTACGTTTACCACCGCCATCAAGTCTGGTCAACGATGCCCTCCATAATCAGACCGCTTCGAATGTACGGGAACGTGCGTTGCACAGTCACTCCTTGTACCGGGACGTATATGCGCCTGTGGCTTCGATGCCAGCTCACAGGCCTGTGCAAGTCCCGATCCCAGGTTCCGAGGGTCATGCCTCCACATTCAGCTCTTCCAGCAGAGGAACGGTTGATATAAGGGCCCGGCTCTCGCCCGCTCATTCTTCAACGGCTAGTGACCGCTCCGAGGATCCATCGGATTATTTTCGCCTTCGTCAATTTGTACCGGACCAGAAGTCCTCACCAAATTCACGTCCGTCATCCCATTTTGCACCTGTACACGAATCTCCGCCTCGGCAACCATCTCGTGCAGAGACACAGTCGATGAGGCCATCTCAGGACACTCAATCCCAGCATACTCGCCTGGGTAGCTCATCCCAGGCGGATAGTCCCGTTCATCAGACTTGGTCCCCCCATCCGGAGCCGCGAGCCCCCGAACAGCGGATGAAAATAGCTGATCTATTGAGCAATGAACATAGTTCTGCGCCTGAGCCATCCAAGGCGCTCCAGAAAGCACCCCAGCGAGCCCCCACATCAGCCACTGTGACTTCTACGTATCGTATTAGCATTCGCCAACAACCTGTGGCTGCAAGATCGTGTGGTTATGGTGAGAGGGACCGGAGAGTCATTGATCCACCGCCTATTATTCAAATGAAAATCGAGGATCCCACGGCCTCGGAGGAGGAGATAAAGAACCGACTCACGCATACTCATTCAATCATGCATTGCACTATCTGGAACGAAGCAGGGGATCAGGACCTGTCGTCGATGCCTGAAGACTATCGTACGCAACGGAGGTTGATGGGCACTGTCGTATCATCACCTTTCGCAGGTAACGATGAAAATGATGAGTTCGGTAGCTTCTTTTGTTTCCCTGATCTATCGTGCCGTACTCCGGGCTCGTTCCGGTTACAGTTTAGCTTTATGGTATTGGACCCATTTTCATCACCAGGCCACAGGACTCCAGTGGTAGCCATAGCAATGAGCGACGTTTTTACCGTTTACAACGCCAAGGACTTTCCGGGTATGAAGGCGAGCACGGCGCTTACGAAGCGACTCAAGGAGCAAGGATGCCTGATATCCATTAAGAAGGGAAACGATAGAACCCGTGCACGCGAGGGGAGCGAGAGCGAGGATGATTATGATGAAGACGCCCAAGGTGGTGGTAGTCAAAGACGCCCGAAGCGTGCGAGAAAGTCATGATTCCCTGTGTCGAGTTTGCGCTTACCTACGACAAACGCCCCTTATGACCTACAATGTCGGCTTATTTTGTTTATTCTTATTGTACGGTAATAGGCCTAGCGCACATCGAGCTGGGTATCGCGGGCATACCAGTCGGCTTCCCAGGATACAGGCATAGGAAAATTTGGCAAGGCGGGGATTGCAAGTCCCTATAATATTGGCACAGCTAGAAAACGGCGCACCATATGAGGTCTTGTGGCCTTGGTTCGCTTTTAAAATCGGGTTATTGAGGTGTTGAAGGGTACCTGGGGGCGTGCTTGGTTCGGTTTTATTGGACAGGGCTGAAGAGGTTGGTTTGGCAAAGTTTGACGAGTATTGCTGATGATATGTTATGAAGAATACCCCATAAATGGTCATCGCTTCTTTCTAGGCTTGCGGGGTTGATATGGGTAAATTCATGAATGAATACAGGTGTGTTGCAATCTTCTCATTTTTTAAAAATTGGCCTAGCTAGTTTACCTGCCCTCGACACGGCGCGTCGAGTCGAGCATACAATGAACAGACGGTAAGGTAAGCCTCTCAATTGCCGGAGGAGGAGTTTGTCCGTCCAGCAACGCCACAACTGGATCCGTCAACTGGACCCGTCAACTGGACCCGTCGTACGAGATTCAAGCGATCACAGCCCGTTTATCGCAAAGCCGAGCCATTGTAGAAATGAGTTTGAATCCGTCAGTCAATTAATACCCAAGTAATCAATGGTAGTGTACGGTAGTATACGGTAGCGTATGGTAGTTCATGATAGCTCATGGGAGCTTATCGGTGCAGGGCTGTCGGGCAATACAATCGGGACTCCGCTGGTCGGACGGACTAACCCCAAAAAAGGGAGGCGGACCCAGTTGCAGGGCCTCTTTTCAGACCAGCAAAATCCAACCAGAGAGTTCGGAGGTCAGAATTGTTGAGCGACTTCTGGTCCGGAGCCCCATATTTTTTTCATTTGTCTTCTTTCGCTCACGCAAGCTTACTATCTGGCCTACACTACACTATCTCATATCTCCTCCAGCTTTGGTTCTGCCTGTAGATATCTGACCTCCCGGATTAAAATCGGTCGGGTGAGTGAGATAGCGAAAACCATTGAGGCGCCAATCTCCTCCTCCTAGGTATCTCTCACCACCACCACCACCGCTAAACCACCTTTCCGACTAACAAGGAGAAGATAACAAGGAAAAGATATCAAGGAAGAACCTTGACCTTGCCAGATTGCACAATCCTTTCCCCTCCACCCTCCGTCCCGCCATAGTAATAATGTTCTCCCGAGCGCTGCGGGTTCCCCGGGCTGCAGCGCCCCTTGTGCGCGCGCGAGCCACCGCTGCGAGACCGTCGACTGTTGCTGCTTTGCGGTCTGTCACTACCAATGCCGCCTCATCACACGCCGACAAGGCAGCCGTCCCTAATGCCGACGACCAGCCCTTCCAGGTCACGCTCAGCGACGAGAGCTTCGAGACTTACGAGCTCGACCCACCTTCATACACTCTCGATGTCACGAAGAAGGAGCTGAAGGACATGTACTCCAACATGGTGGTAACTAGGTAAGGAAGCGTACATGCGCGCCTGGCATTCGGAACCGCCAAACGGCTTGGCTGCTAACCGCACGGAAATAGGCAAATGGAGATGGCCGCCGACCGCCTGTACAAGGAGAAGAAGATCCGCGGTTTCTGCCATCTGTCAACAGGACAGGAGGCTGTCGCCGTTGGTATTGAACACGCCCTAACAAAGGAGGACGACGTTATCACTGCCTACCGATGCCACGGTTTCGCTCTGATGCGCGGCGCCTCTGTACGATCCATCATCGGAGAACTGCTTGGCCGGCGTGAGGGTATCGCCTACGGCAAGGGTGGATCCATGCACATGTTCGCCAAGGGATTCTACGGTGGCAATGGTATCGTCGGTGCTCAGGTCCCCGTCGGCGCTGGTTTGGCCTTCGCCCACAAGTACACGGGCCGCAAGAACGCCTCCGTCATTCTCTATGGTGATGGTGCCAGCAACCAGGGCCAAGTATTCGAGGCTTTCAACATGGCCAAGCTTTGGGGCTTGCCCGCGCTCTTCGGCTGTGAGAGTATGTTTACCCTCGATATCTCTTGAAGTTGGTATCGATAAGGGCTAATTGTGTTCTCTAGACAACAAGTACGGTATGGGTACTGCTGCGGCTCGGTCATCTGCGCTTACCGACTACTACAAGCGTGGCCAGTACATTCCGGGTCTCAAGGTTAATGGCATGGACGTTCTAGCCGTCAAGGCCGCTGTCAAGTATGGCAAGGACTGGGCTATCAGCCAGAACAGCCCCTTGGTGCTCGAGTACGTTACCTACCGATATGGTGGTCACTCCATGTCCGATCCCGGCACCACATACCGAACCCGTGAGGAGATCCAGCGCATGCGATCGACCAACGACCCCATCGCCGGCCTCAAGCAGAAGATCCTCGACTGGGGTGTCTGCAACGAGGACGAGCTCAAGGCCATCGACAAAGAGGCCCGCAGCCACGTCAACGAAGAGGTCGCCGCCGCCGAAGCCATGGCCTTCCCCGAGAACAAGCCTGAGATTCTATTCGAGGATGTATACGTTAAAGGCAGCGAGCCACAGTTCCTGCGTGGGCGTACCCCCGATGAGAACTTCTACTTCTCATCCTAATTAGACAAGACCAGTTATTGCCAACCACAACAACCGTGCTGGAAACGCGCATTCGATAAAACGGAATGGATTGAATCATCCTGTATCACTGTAGTATAATTTAGAATGGCAGGCTGGAAGGCTGGGTGGGAGTCTGGTGGAGTAATCAGAAATGCTCAAATATCACAAGCATGGCTCGCGTGTGTTTTACGTACCCATAGCCATTCAGTCTGCCTATTGCATGCTAGTTTCGCTATTCCTCGTATAGAGTTGATTAGAGAGTGATATATATCATTGATCATCATTTATAAACTCGTATGCGTCTAGTATACTACTACCGATTACTCTACTAAGGATCAAAGCGATTCGAGGGGAAAAGGAAGACTTAACTGAAAGCCAAGGTTATCTAATTCCTAGCCTACGATCTAGCGGTCGGCTACAGCTCATAGAGAAATGGAAGTAAGTTCGTGATTCCAAGTACCTTGTGCATCTTGAATTCGCTCCCTGAGGTACTACGACCGCTACCTACTCATCTAGGTATGCGGTCATCTACTTTGTGCTAATTTTTCTTCCTAGATAAGAATAATATATTCTTTTCCTCTACCCGCCTAGCTAGGCCTTAGGAACGTGCTGGCGCTACTTATATATTTCCACGTTTAGTATACGAATTCAGTATAGACCAAAAATGTGCCTCCCAGCTCCAATGCCCCAACAGCCCGTTTCGATTTTACGTTGTCCTTTTTCCCCTATGACTTTTTAGATCCCGTATGACACCGCCGTGTCCACTAAAATTTCCGCATCCCGTGAGCCCAATTTTCCGGGATGAGATCGGTAAAGACGATAGACCATGCTCAATAGCCGAATATCTCTCTTCACCTAGCCTATGTGGCAGCCCCCCACCTATTTAGTTACCTCTTGAAGTTGGGAAACTACCCAACCATCGCGACGTCCTGGCGACGGCAGCAACATCTTCCAGCACCCGGGCGACGCGGCCCCGCGGATCCTGGAAGCGGTGGCCTTCGAACTCGACGAAGAACACGTACTCGAAGGGCGCGGCCCCGGTAAGGCTGGGACGACTGTTGATGCTCGTCAGATTCAGGCCGCCCCGCCGGAAGCACGATAACACGTCGGCGAGGGCCCCCGGGCTGCGGTGTGGCACTGTGAAGGAGAGGAGGGATTTGGTGCTGGATAGGAGGCGGGAGTCATCTAGTTCCGTCTCTGTCTCTGTCTCCGTGTCCGTCTTTAGCGGCATCGGAGCGTCGCCCTCGACGCCCTTCCGCAGCACGAAGAATCGCGTCGTGTTGTCCTCGCGGTCCTCGATGTTTCGCGCGAGCACATCGAGACCCAGTAGTTCGGCGGCGACAGCCGAACTGATGGCCGCGCTCTCCCCGGACGGGTCCGCGAGCGCGAGCTCGGCGGCCCGGCTCGTGCTGCTCACGTCGATTGTCTCGATACCACGCAGCCAGGACCCAAGGAACGCAGTACACTGCCCAAAAGCCTGCGGATGGCTGTACACGCGACGCACATGCGATATCGGATGTGATGGTCGGGACCGCGCCGCCTTCGGGTGAGGTTGCTGCGCCGTCGGGGTTTGTTGGCCGCTCCCGCTAGCTTCCTCCGTCTCTCGGAGGTCAGCTGCAATGGTAGTAGGGTTTAACGCGGGTGCTGAGGATGTCTCTATTACAGGAGGTTGCGGAGATGGTAATGCCGGCGCAATATGGCCGACTAGGCAGTGGTGCACATCCAGGTAGACCTCTCTGCACACGTTCAGATCCCCGTATGAATTTGACCTATCCGCAAAGTGATCTAGTGTGAACACGACGGACCCATTGGTTGAATTTTCGAAAGGGACCACACCGTAGTTGGCAGCGCCTGACTGCGTTGTATCGAAAATATCTTTCTCGCACGTTAGTCAAAAACATATTCGCTAGGGCAACTTAAATGCTACTGAGCAAGGAGGTGTGAGAGCAACTGTACAGTCTACGTACCCTTGATCGTGGCTACAGGCATCAAGTCAAATCGATCAGCAGGAAAAGCCTGCATCGTAGCCTGTACATATGACACATTAGAATTAGTGTCAAAAAGCTATCCAGGTGAGAGATGTGGCACTCAAAATAAGATGAGACCAAAGACTCATAACCGGTGTCCTTTCTTACCTGATGCGTATATGACGATATCGGCCCCAAGAAACAGACAACGGGTTTGGAGCTTACGCCCTCGGGGCCGACCTGCTCATTTGCCTCCATCGTGGCGACGGACACGTTCAAGGCAATAACTGTTCACCATTCATACAAGGATAGCTGCCAAGCGGATAGACAGAAACAGCATGCGCATTTGTGGTTCCGATGATGAGTTGCGAAACTTATGGAACCCAACCCTCTTGTTCTTAATTCGGCTGCACTTGACAGGAAGGGGTACAAGAATGAGATGTTCAATCTATATCGTGAGAGCCGCGTAAGTCGACGCCTGGTTCAGCTGAAGGTCTTCCTCTGGGTAATTTTGTGAAGTAGTAACCCAATAATTCAGGTACCTAGGTTAGAACCTGCACCCAAGAGTACCTAGGGTACATAGGATAGGCCAGTCCGCGTAGGCGGGATTTTCATAGCGATACTCGGCGCTGTCCTCGGAGGGTCCACTCGCGGGTCTCGTTCAGCACGCAGTTTTCAGTCACAATTCGGGCTCTATGTCACTGGAACCCATAGAAATAAATATTACGCACGCAGTCTATTCACGGCATCGTCTTCTTACGGCAAGGGGATCAAAGCTGCTACTGGTAACGAGCGACTAAATTGTTGAATTGCAATTTGACCTTAAACGAGCGGTATGAGTAATGCCTCCCCCGAGACATCACGGTATTACTGTTAACACAATCTTGACCAACAAGCGCTGGAGGTATTGGTCCTCAGCCTGAAGAAGCAGGAAACTACAAGTTCAAGAAGCGCTGTGAGACCTTTTTGCACCCAGGCCAACGTAGGTGTCGTGAATCACGACACCCTCATCTAGGCCGCCCTTGAACGGATTGGCAACATCTAGAGAACTAGTTAGCCACCCGTTGACATAAACGGCGCAGCATTAACGAACCTCCATTCTGTTGTGGTGAAACTCAAGCCGTCGTCATTGCCCGAAGCGGGCTGGGCGTCGCTACCTGCTGAGCGGTGTGCTCCGAGTTCGCCGGTCCCGTCTTCAAGAGCCGCCGTTGAGCATACGGTACGCTCGCTACTCTTGGCGCCGGGCTTGCCTTTGGCCCCTCGACGGGTTCTTGCGGCGATGGACGATTCTCTTCCTCTGCAGGTGCCTGCTTAAAAGTGACTGCTTGAGCGCGTCCCCCGTCACATGCGAGGGACTCTTCAAACTATTTAGAAGTCTGTCAGTGAGGGTAGGAATTTTGGCGGAAAATTGTGTGCACAAATGGTGTATGGTTTTGGAGACGGAAACATTAGTCTTGACAAGAGAACCGACAGGGAACAAGATGGCTTCAAAATAGCCCCGAGGAAGTTCTAAATTCTAGAGCGTTGACTGACCTGTCAATCGTCATAGTAGTCATCGTCGTCATCTACTTCAGCTAATTGCTCGAAGTTCACCTTGTAGCGCAGAAGTCCGCCAATACCACCAAAGCCCTTCACGAACTGGTTGCCCTCGGTCGATCTGTCCGACACAAATTCAAGGTTCGTGCCGAAGTCCTTGTAGTGTTCGGCAATCCATTCTAGGAAAGAGTCCTGGGACACAACTTCCATCTCTTGGCTTGTCTCCTTATCCATGAAAACGGCGCGATCGCCAGCTTCCTGCTGCTTGGTAAGGTGGAGGATGACCTCGGCACCATTGCTATCCTTCAACACCCATCGCGTGACCTCGAGGTTTTCAAAGATAATGAGGACCTCTACAGCTCCCAGTTCGAGAGCTTTGAGAGTATCATCAATACCATAGCAGACTTTTCCTGTGTCCTGGCTAATCTCCTCAAAGTATTTCCCGATAAGCTTCTTCTCCTGGATGAACTTGACGTTGCCAAGAGTCTCAGACGATAGTTCTATTGCCTGGTTGAAACCGTTTTCGCCACCGTAAGATACATCTACTACTTTGATGACCTTGGACTGCAGTCGATTATCAAACATATCCGAACCGTTGAGATCGTTCTTGAAGTCGGCAGATCCAGCAAGAATCAGACCAGCCACGTTAGCCTTATCGGCAGTGATGAAGTTTTGAACTGCAAGTTCGGCCACTTTGCGAACATAGTTGTGTCGCTTCTCCTCTCGTAGACGAGCAAAACGAAGGGCAGACTGTCCACCACGGCCGTGCTTCTTTGGAAGATCTACAGAGAACTTGTGGACTATATCGCGAGTATTGCCACTTAGAGTGCCGAAAAGAGCTCCATTACCATCCATGACAATAAAGCCAAACTTCTGGTCAGACTCGAGCAGCTCGGCCAGCGCCTCGGTATGGAATTTGTTGTCGCAGAGGTACAAGGAGGTATTTATAGGCTTGAAGGGTTCAAAATCGATGTTAACCTTTCGCTCTTTGCCTTCCGAGGTCAGGATTTCACCGCAGTAGACGACGAGGCCATTAGGAGGGACCTTGTTGTATAGCTTGAGTCGTTGCTGTGTTGACGTGATGGCGGATAGCACAGATTGCCGGTTGACACGGGACTTGATGTTGGATGCAGTACCCTAGATGATATCTATTAGCTGATAGATCTTGAAGGTAAGTACCTGCTCAAAAACGACGACAGCGGCAGCGGCAGCGGCAGCGGCAGTAGCAGCGGCGACGGCGACGATGACGATGCAGGAGGCGAAATGGATAGTGTGGTAGCATACATATTCTTCCGCTAACATCTTGGAGATTCGCGAAATTTGATCCTTGGGTGCTAGCAGCCTAGAGTTAGCAAATGGTAAAGCGGGGGAGGGGTAAAGTGCATACGGATGATTAGTGAAATCATGCTGGTTCCATTGCCGCGTGCCGCCTCAAGGCGCTTGATCAGCTTTTTAACCTTCCATATCTCGATCTATTGGCAATTTCCACTGTTAGCCTAATCGCAGGTTGGTGATCGGAGGGCGAGGGCGAATGTGAAGTTGAGGGTGAGCCAGAATGGGATAACTCGAGTTGATGGCATATATCGATCACATGGTGGCTGCAGCCGGCTTAAGGGGAAATCTAGGTGAGTCATGTCGATATGTCCTTACATTTTTCTCAGCGTCGGTTGCTGCGGCGTCACTCATTTTGGGATTTGTCTCGAAAGAAACGAGTGAGCAGAGTAGTTGTTGTCGAATCCAAGGGTTGTTGAGAACAGTGTGTTCTCTCGAGGCGGTATGAGAGAGTGGGTTGTGTGTGTGTGGGAAAAGCTTGCGCAGACTAGGAAGAAGTCTACTTAGGCTGCTCACTATGTATAAGGGTACTTAAGGGGCAAACAACAACCAAAAGGCAGTACCTACGTCGTTGGGTACAGTGCATTGCATGCGAGTGGAAGTGTAGTGGGCCGTAAGCTCTTTGGCTTGCCTGTTTTCTTGCTGCTCTACAGAGTACTCAGTGCAAGCCCAGCATCTAGGTACCCAATCTACGTACGTACCGAAGTACCTACTTTAATCTAAGCATGTATACTCCGTACACTACAGCCACAACCATCTATCTGGTGGTCCACAAAAAAAAGAGGGTGGGAAAAAAAAAGAGAAAATCCGGATGAAGCAAATCATTTTCTTTGTGTTTTGTGGATTTTGTGGTCCAAAGAAAACAAACCCAGCCGGGTGTTAAACTAAGCCACAAATATTGATATGTGGCTTCACATATATGAGAGAAAGTTCACATTTGGTATAACTAGTAGAGGCAAGGAACACTGAATTATAATATTTAAAACGTCCGAGATGTGTAACTAAAAGTAGCCCGCGTAAAATTTCTGTGAAGTTCCAATTTGTCTAACGTCATAGGTAACTTGATGGTTCTCCGTCCCTTGTCTACAGCTGGGAGCCGGCAGCTGTCAACTGTCAAAAATGGTTGGACCAGCCACCTCGAGGTGTCATCTGCTCTCCTCCACAACATAGGTTGAAACCAACATTACCACGGAACAAACCACACCTCTCTAAATCAGCATCATCATCATCATCATCATTGTTACCAGCCACGGATTCACCCCTCCCTGACAGACACAACCACACTTGATCTCTCAATATGAGCCCAGTTTAAATTAGGCAAATCTATGCTCGGCATGACTGTGACAATATTGAGATGACCTGCTCTTATTACAGTAGTACCGCTATTATCTTGCAATCAGCCATGCACTGAGCAAATTTCCGTCGAGACGGCCCTGTGTGGGCTCAACTACCCTTGGTTGAAGTGCTTTGACAGTGTTGGCCGTGGTGCATCAACAGGTGGTTTAGACAAGCAATGCCTCCTTCGCACACTCCAGTTTACTGTACAACTGGCAGCCAAAAGACAGGGGCCGTTCAAGCTGGCCAGGGTCGGTTCAGCAAACCACCTGTTCTCAATATTTATTGGGAGCAGCAACTCCAAACAATGCGGCATGGTTGGAGAAAAGGCACCCTAGTGGTCGCGATCGGATACGCGTAAACACCCTAGGGATGATGTTTTTATCGAAGGGAGTGATTTCGGCGGCTAACATGGCGATAACAGTGGCCCACAGGCAAAGCATGCACATTTTCGGGTCAAATACTTTTCATAAGGCTGCATATTGGGATGCACCGGTTTGTGCCCTACCAAAGGACTCCACAATTCCGAGCCGCCACAAACGGTGACTATATGACAGCTACAGAAGCCATTTTTGGCAATATCTTGGGAACGCCCGTGCCTAATCGCTGCTTGCAAAGTCTGTGAGGCTGCATTTTGATGCTATTTGGGTTGCCGAGTATCATTACATGGTGCCCACCGGAGCTTCCTAGCCCGCCGAAAACGTGGCATTCTTAGGCCAATCCTAAAATGCGGCATTTTAGGAGTTGGCGATAGCCTCAATTGGAGATTTGGGGTGCTCTAACCCTCGCGGGTAAAGGGACACTATTGCTCCAAGTTGTGGATCTTCGCTTTTCCGTGTAAGTGTTATTATCACTTGGCGGCCCATGGTTTCGCACCAGCCACACTAGAAATATTGATTCTACAAGCACGGTAAAGTAAGGAATCAAGACTTTCTCTGTTTGGCACACCTTACTACGTGATTTATATAGGTGGTAGTGGTTGTCGGGGGATGGGGGGGTTGGTTATCTTGATAGCAACTTGGGCCGATGATGCCGCCGAACCACCAAAACACGCCTTAGGACACACCTAAGTGGTTGGATTGCTGAATCCTACCAGCAATACTATTACGTATGGTCCAACAGCCTGCAAAGAACGGGGTGTGTTGGTTCACCTAAACATGGAGGTCTTGCAACGCGAAAAGGCCATGCGTGGTTAAAGACGTCATATGTTTTGGGGCTGTACTCTTTTTTCCCTTTTTTCCTCTATCTTCGTTGTTGTGGGTTGTTGTAAAGATTCGACGGATCAAGAGGGCTAGTGATGGGACATCATCCGGGATTAGGTTATGGTGAAGGACAAAAGGACACAGGCGAGATTTCTAGGGCATGGACAGAGAGGCAGCAGAGAGGCAGCTGTCTCCTCGGTTGACCAAGTTGGCAAGTTATGATATATCCTAGCTTAAAGAAAATGGGTTGGCCTATCAGATCTGACGCTCCCTGTTTTATTGATATGCGGCTCAAGCTTCTTGGGTGAATTTTAGCGTGGGTTCCAAAATTGTGAACTCTTCACCTCTCACCTACTCGACCTCCACATTCCAACATCCACACATCCACATACAACATCAGACCCCCATCCATCCCATCCCTCTACGTATCTTTCCATCTATCTGTGACACACGACGACTTGACATTCGCTTCCGATCTCTTGCCTTGTGCCTACACCAGACACCCTGAATTCTAGCAATCACGCAATATGGCCGATGACGAGTCTAGCGAGCTTTCGTCGGTGTCTTCCCTCTCTTCGGCACCCTCTGAGGATGACGGCGAGGTGCAGTTGAAGCGCGAGAAAGGCATCCTGAAGTTCTTCCATAAGGTGCCCAAGAGCGCCAAGCCTGCCGCTGAGCCTGAACGGACACCCTCGCCGCCACCACGGAAAAGATCCCCTTCGCCACCTCATGACTATGTCCTGGCTGATAATCCCGATATCGCTGTAAGAAATCTCGTGTTCGTCGCGTAGAAAACGCGAATTATCGCGTCGTGCCAAAGCTAATCTCCTCCCAGTTCATTGTTATGTTCCGTAGTCGGTTTAACGATGTCCTGCCAAAATCTCTAGCCAACTTCGGCCCACAAGAACTTGAACGCGACATTACCGAGTCAATACCCGGAGAACGTGTGGAACATTTTCTATGTGTCGTTTTGGGCCTTCTGTTAAATCGCAAGCAAGATGTCAAGTATGACGCAATGTCCTTCTCTTCACCGTAACCTAAGCATGGATGCTCACATCTAATTACTACAGACCCGGACACTACAATCGAGCCCTCGAGGACGCCATCTCCTCCCACAAGAACCAATGGGCGAGAATATGGGAAGATAGGAACCCGCTCTCAGGCGGCAAGACCTTCACAACAATGAACCCTACGGAACGCGTACGTGCTCGAAGCTCGCCTTTCCTAAACTCTACAATGTACTCAGTCTAGGGCTATGCTAACTCTACTTGTGGTGGCAGTTGACACTTCTTCGAACCCTCGTACTATGGACGTTGTCATCCTCCGAAGTTGTCAAAGGCATCATCAACCAGTCCTACAAACAGAACCGACACGAAGACGACCTCAACCAACCCCTCTCCGTGCAACCCTGGGGGGCTGATAGCGATAGACGACGATACTTCCTAGTCGAAGGCCTCGATGACACACATTTCCGAGTATACCGCGAGAGCAATCCAGCTGGGTTTAACAGAACGTGGTGGAGTGTTGCGGGCAGTATCGACGAGCTTAACATGCTATGTGACAAGCTAGAAACCGTGGACGGTGGGCCGAAGGCGAAGAAACTTGCCCAAAAGATGCAAGCAGCAATTCCTCGATTCGAGGCTACAGAAGAAAAGCGCAAGCGACGTGAATACCGTCTCATGCGTAAGGAGCAGTTCAAGCGCCCTGAGCCAGGCTTCTCTACGTATGAAGGCCGGACACGAGGCAAACGAATGAAATATACATACTCCGACGATGAGGACTTTTACTCTGACTCGACAACTCGGCGCTCGACACGAAATACTGGTACTCACACTCCAGCCGAACCAGCAGGCCCGATCACTACAGCTAGTGGACGGCAGATCAAAGCGCCATCACGCATGACGGTAGATGCATCTAACAACATTGTAACAACAAGCCCAACCCACGAAACTGAAGATACTCAGTCGAAGGAGGCGTTAATGGGCCCCGGCGGAAGGCCGAGGAGGTCAGCGGCCGTCCATCACGGCACAAATGGCTGGGCTCCCTCCAAAGAGAAAGGATACAGCTCTGTGGATGAAGAGATGGACGACGAAGATGACAGTGAGCCCGATCTCGGTGACGATGAGGAGGATGACCACATCCCAGACGCAGACAGCGAGGAGGAGGAAGATGAAGATGATGATGAATTTAATGAAGATGAAGCCATGGTGGACGACGATCTAGATGATGGCTCCAAGAGCATGGTGGTCAAGCTGAAATACTCACCAAAAGCTAACGGAAGCACTCTGGACTTGGATGCATTTCGCTATAACGGTGGAGATAAAAAGGGAAATCGACAGGGTTTAGAGGCAGAGGGTGGCACCAGAAGCAGCCCTCTCCCCGAAAAGAGCGAAGAAAGCATCGCCGTGGCGATGAACAAGAGGCAGGTCACTCCCGAGTCGACGGCAGACAATCCGGGGAAAAGCCGTCCTCATCCCCCGCCAACCCCAGCCCTTAATTCTCTGCAGCCAACCTCTCTCGCTTTTAGAGAAAGCCCGGAGAAGACGCAGCAGAAGCCGCTACGGAAGTCGGTCAATATTCTCGCGAAATAGTATCCGTGCCTTCTGATAGAAATCTTGCTTTGGCGTCAAGGGGGTTTTTTTTTTTCGCCAGGCGCGAAGTATTGCTTGGCCATGGGAATATTCTAGGTTCGTTCCGCCTCAATATTACCGCTACGAAGTGGCAGGCATCCTAGGTCTCAAATTCACGGGAATTGTCACGAAGGGGATGACCGAATTTGTAGAAAGCTGTGTCTACTTCCCATAGAGCTACAGATATTACATACTAGGCGGGGAGGGGGTTGAGGGGGTTGGAGGGGCACTGTAGGGCCAAGGGATCAAGGGTCAACCGACAAAAACTGACCATTTTGCTTTCACTGCTTATTGTAGTATATTACATAATGGATTGTGTTGCTCAAGTAGCGGACGAATGTGACACTCATACAAGCCGCTTAGCTCTGTCAGATACATAGTCATTTGACCCCAGGAGGTCTAGATCCTTGAATGCTTAGCTCTTCTAAAGAACCTGTTCCTGTCACTCTTGACATCGTCCCTCTTGGGGTCAGCTTCAGTGTTTATTGACTCGGTTCCCTCCCAGTCATATTATATCAGGTTCCTCGACGCTCTCTGTTCACCATCTCTTCGCCCTAGCCCTCGCGGGTAGAGGCCAGTTATTTACGCCATACCACCAACGCCGGAGACGCGCGCCGATCGAGCTCCCGCTCATTTGCGCGTTTCGGTTCCAGTGTTGCCAGCCGACTATAGCAAGGTTATAGAGGACGCCCTGCGCGAGAGGCATCATGATCTGCGAAAAGGAGGTTTGTATACGTTAGCTAATCAGGCAGTCACGGAAATCCATATCAATCCAAGCTCCACGTCTCTCATCAACTCTGAAATCGAGCTCAGAGGGAGGCCTATCTAACTAATCCCACACAAACCTACACTACGTGAGGCAGAAGGACAGGGGAGTGGTAACGCGATGACATGCCATACCTGATCCCGCACCGTGATCCACGCAACCCGACCCCACGTTTCGGCGCCGGCGATACTGTGCAGATAGCTCTGCTCGAAGCGGAGGTCGGGCATGGGCGGGTAGGACTGGATGCGGTGACGACGGGGTGCCTCGCGCGGCCGCACTAATACGCTGAGCGGGATCTCTTCGTCGTCGTCTATGTCGTCTATGTCATCGAGCTCATCTTCGTACCGGCGGGAGCGCTCTGGGCTGGGAGAGGGGAGATACACCGGCACCTTTGCCGATGCTGCTGTTGACGGGTTCAGGTCGTGCCGGGGGGATGGATCGCGGTTGATGTGCGCCGTTTGTATCACTTCCGCTACTTGCGTCGGTATCGAGGACATTGCGTATGTATCTATTTAGGTATTGACAGGGATGGAGAGAAGTGCGAACATGGGAAAATGAAGGTGTCTCGCTTCAAAATGGATTGCTTCGTAGTTTGTCTGTTAAGATGTTCACATGTAGAGGCCGGTGTCCAAGATGCTACATGTATTATATGCCAAACCCAAGTGTAGATTGATACAAGGCAGAGAGCTTTAGGTACTTATCGAAGCTATATTGATAAAGGTTGCTGCTGGTGTACCAAAGTGGAAGTAGTCCATGAAGCGACTTCCTAGGAAGTCGCTCCTAAGTCGGTCACTGCCAGATCAACAGCGGCCTGATGCTAGGCCGTAGACAGCTGGCAGCCTTCTAGCTCTCTCGAATATTGACAACACCAATTGGTAGGGTGCCCTATGCTTTAAAGCCTTCCAGGTTGGTGGTTCGAAAGAGATGAGGATAAAAGGAGCTTGGTAAATCTTCAAACTTTATTCCTTTTATTAAACGCTTATTTTTCATTGCTCCTGTGCATGAAGATATCTTAATTATTGGTATTCCATGTAGTATGATGGCTAGGTGGGGGATATGACGTAGCGTACTTGGGCTTCACCAGACCTAGACAAAGGAACTCGAACAAAGGAGCCTGGACTACTTGCTTATCCCCATAAGCACAGCTATTACATCAAAGCCATGTACATGGCAGGGGAGGACCGGGTAATTCCTAAAATTGTCTTGGAATAATATATATTGAAGCTTGTATGTGAACAAGCTGTGTTCTCCCTCCTACTACTACCATCCATTCCGCCTCATTGCAAACGTCATCATAGTCGTGAATCCAAGATATACTTCAACGCATTAGCGATGCCCATGAGAATACAACTCCAACCCCAGATAATAACGCCGACGCTGTCTCGGCTCCTGTGGCCTTTTGCTCCCGGGATAAAATGTCAAATATCGATATCCCGCGCCGGCTAGCCCATGAAGTTCAATCGTGATGCCAGATCCTCATCAGCAGCGTCGTCCTCGTCATCGCTGTCGTCCACGGAAAATGATGAGCTTAGAGACCCCTCAGATTCCGACTTGTCGGAGTATTCTAGCTCCTCTAGCTTCTCGTCTTCAAACTCCGTTGCCCAAGTCTCCTCGCTATCCGCCTGGCTGCGATCAGATGATTCTGTTAGATCCTCCGAGGTGTCACGCGAAGCGCCATTTACCTCATCGGTGCTTGTCGCACATGTCGGTGTTGATTGAACCCACTGTGACATTCAGAATCAGTAATGGCTGGCATGAGGTTGATTTATAGGAAAATTGTAGGTGTAGAAGAAGGTTGAACATGACTATTTTTGTTGATTTTCCCGAACTGAATGATCCTGAGCATTACTTACAGCCGAGCGTGCACGCCAAAGGTCGAACAGTGCGGTGTCTTCGTCAATAAATTTGTTTTCAGGGCGCGAGGCCCCCATCACGTAGAGGGTGATCGTTCGGGTATGGGCGTTGTATGCCGCGAACGGCGCATAGAAATAGCCGAACCGATCGCATATGTCCTCGAGGGCCGCTTTAAAGCCGGGATAGCATCTAAGAGGTTCGGGCAATTGGCGATTTCGCGGAAATTCCACAAAAATGCAGGTCTTGCTTTTGTAATGGAGCTCCATAGCAGCCTTGGATACGCAGATTTTTGGTGATATGGGGTTGCGTGTAGCATAGGATGTTTCCAAAACACGATCCAACCACTTGACTGGATGCCTGGAGGAATCGTTGATTCGAAATTTCTCTTCTTGATATGTCGTATGTTGATAATGATGCCAGTTGTCGTTCGTTCGTGACAGGTTTTCTATGTTGGTAACCGAGTAACCTGATGCGCCTCCTCGACAATTTCCCTGCTCTCCTCCAGCTTTTTTATTAACGGGGCAGCTCGTTTCTCTGTTGAGGAGGGCATCTGGGTTCTTGAGGCGCAACGGTAGCCGTGCAATAATGGGACGGACGCGGCCGGCATGGTCTAACTCTGCGATGTTTTGAACTTTAATCACTCCTAGTATGCCGCGTCAGCTTGAATCAAAGTTTAGGCGTTCGGCCAATTCATTTCTCCACGCAAATTTAAGCTAGATACAAACATGAGACGAAAAAAAGGAATCCGTTTACCGGTTGTGTTCTTGACCCCAGATGGAGGTGTAAACAGCCGAAACAAGCCTGTTCTACCCAAAGACTCTAGAAAATTACTGGTATCAGCTAACTTGGGTAGTTGAGGGGCGGGCTCGTGATCCTGTCTAGATACTATTTCGGATATGGTACTGAAACTAGAATGCCTGGTCTGTCTGGTTGCCACTGGGGGTCGGCGGGTGGCTATAGTGACCCAGCGTCTAGCGTTTTCCTGAGAAACTTTAAAGCCGATTTTCGAGTGTTGGGATGAAGACTGATGAGACGTTTCTCTAGATGGCCCACTAAGATCTACCGAAAAGTGATTAGTCCGAAGAGACGACGCCATGGAACTGATACTCTTCCGTATCGCCGGCCAAGTCTGACCTGCCGCCTCCACGTCCCGGCTGTCGGCTGATGCCAGGCACAGTAGATCGTCATTGGACCCCAGGTTTTGCCATGGGCTAGGTGTGCACGGCATCTTAGTTTTCTTGAATCCCGGGATGTTTCCTTTGGTAATATCCCCAGCGAAGTCCTTGAGCCGGCTTCGCAACGAGTTTTCGTTACCGCCAGTATACAATGGCTTGCGGCGGAAGGGCGAGGTAGTCGCCGCTGGTGGAAGCAGTGGATGAGGTTCTAATGGCCCACCATTACTGCGGTTGGTCCGATTACGAAAGGCTAGCATGGCAATAGAATGACGAGATCAATGAGAGGATGGGGTATATAGAGCAATACCACAGATAAAAAGCCCGGGCCTATTAGGAATGATACTTTCCGGGGCTAAGCGCTGAGACCCAGAACCATATACCTGAATTTTCGGAATGCGGAATGGAGTTGGTATTATGGAAGTCTAAGGAGGTTTTGACACTTGATACGAGCATGCCCAAGGCAGCCAAGCACCTGGCTGGGGTAGCGTTGAGACTGATAGCATCGTTCTTCCTTAACGACACTTATTACTAAGTTAGAAACCACGGATGTGTATTCTGCTTCGGATGGCAACTTCGTTCGCATAAATAGAACGTCGTTTGCACCATGGAAAGCTTGGAAGTTTGAACTAAGAGGTTGAGGAGGTGGGACTCGCCTTGATTTTATGCTCAAGGTATCTGGTATCATTTATAAATTAGGATCCTATAATACTCTATTTGAAAACTTTTGGTTGAATCCATCGTCATTCATATCCTTCCGGCAACTGGACTGATTGTGCTTTATATGGTTTCGTTGCTTAAATTCGTCGCTCCTGATACTACCCTGTTGTTTGGATTTGTTATCCTCAACGTTTTCCTCTCCCCCCGCCTGCTCGTTGAAATGGCGATGTTCAGTTTTGAAATGATTAGTGATTAGCCTGGTAAGACCGGCATGCCTCAATCTCATCTTCGTAAGCTGGGCTGCTGTAAGGGAGGCTGCGTGTTGGCTCATGAGAATATCATACGCAGCACACATTCTTCGTGCTAGGGCCACTAGCTCTGCCTTAGAGTTCTGCAGTCGCTCTTTAGTATTCGGGGCATCAACGGCCATTTGTTTCGCGGCTGCTTGATAAGCCCCGAAAAGATGCTCAAGAGCTGTGGCTAGACTTTTGGCCCAGGCGTTCATTGCACCCGTATAGTCGTGCCTAGCCTCGTTGTCAAATGAACGCTTGGATGCGTGAGCGACTTGAAGGTATGTCCGGAGCCACTGCACATCGGGAGTGCTGGGGGTTTGTCCCACTGTTTTTAAAATTGCCGTTGCGTTATCGAGTGCCAATTTATTAAGATTGTCACGAAGGCAGGCCTTCATGGCAAGTCGTATGTGCTTGTACGTTATCATGTCACTTGGCATCTTCTGCAAAGCCACTGCGGCTCTACCACTGTTTTTGCCACGGACGAAAACTCTGAGTGCTCGAATCCAATTCTCAGCGTCCGGAATAACGTTATGATGCAGAGTAAACACGTTCCAATACTTTATTGCTTTGGTGGTCCTGCGAGTTTTTTCCAGACCCTCAAGGATCATCGATAGAGAATTGTTCCCGGGTATTGCGTGAGTGATTGCTGGAGCGCCGGGGGCTTTGATGGTTGATTGAGGGACCGTCAAGGCGGTGCTTTCAGTTCCTTTTCGCTCGGATAAACCCTTGTTATCGGCCCTTGGAATCATCATGGTTTGCTCAATTAAGCTCTCAATAGCATCGATATCGGTATATTCTCCCATGAGCAGGATCCTCCCCATAGCGCAAACTAATTCTTCATCAATGATCAGAGAACCGGACCTCCACCGCGAAATAACTTCCTCCCATATAGCCTTGGCACGCACAACTGTGTCCTGCCTTTCTTTTTGGGTCTTTTTGTCTTCCAGGCCTCCGAATACTCCACTCCTATCAACTTTCATACGCAGTGCATTGAAGATGGTAGTATAGGTTAGGTTATTGGGACTCCGAAGCGGGTCATCGGAGGAGCCCAGAATGGAAAACATCGAATCGAGGTCGCCGACTTTGGCACAGACTTGTAGGACCGCGTTTAGGTGTATGGTATTGGGCTTTATTCGGCCAACTGACAGCATGTTTTGGTATAGTTTGACAGCTTCATTAACGGCTAATTTTGGGTGCTCTGATTTGGCGCATCCTCGAAATATTATGGTGAATGTCTGGGCGTTTGGCTGTTGGGCACGCTTTTTCATCTGTTTCGTTCCTGGTCAGTAAGATGCGAAACTACTATTTATGAAAAAAAGGGTCTGACCTCGTTATAGAGCTTGAGGGCGGAATGGATTCGGCCATTCTGCAGTTGATAGTCGATCAGATAGTTCCAACTGACAGTGAGATTGTTGTCTTTGCTAGCTTCCCTTGTGATTAGGGAAGCAAGCTCATAATTGTTCTTGCTCAAGGCCTGTCTGACGCGGTTTGCGATATGTAAAGGATCGCGCAGATACTCTAGTTCCTTGCGAGCGGCCCACGCCGCCGAACGACCAAGTACCGGCGCCTTCCCATCATGAAATTCGACCGGACTTTGTGTCACGGCTGGGTTTGCCGTGTCTGCGGACGGTGTATGAGCGGCAACGGTTGCATATCTCCTGCTCGGTGGCGATGGTTTTACTGTAGCTCTAAAAGGTGGTAGGTCGTGGCGGCTGGCGCTCGGGTTCTTGGGCAGACTATGTCTACTTGATGGAATCTCAAAAGTTCTCCTAAGGCATGCTCTGCAGGTAAACATGGCGAGTGGTATAAATAGAATAATACCATCAAACACTTGTGTTGGAGGCGCATTCGATTTTTGACGTCGTTGCGCTCGGAAATTTTTATACTATTTACCAACTAAAGGAACCTACGTATGTACCTACTTCTGCTCAGGCACTAGGTAGGTAGGTACCTAGTCTCGGCGCTCCATACTATACACTAACCCACCCACTTACATAGTAAAAAAACCCCCCACTAGTGCAACCCCCCATTACAGTGCAATACTGTATTAAATACACCATGTACATGATTGTACCTAGGCAGTACCTAAGGTAGCCTGTGGGGCACATTATAGGAAATGGAAGCGACCAGGGTTCGCGCAATACGCGTTCTCGCGACGCGTCCCCACTCTATGTTAATTGTTAATTCCTTCCCGAAGAGGCAACACATCCAGTACAGTACATCAATTAATCCACCACTATTTTCTCAAAGACTCTATTCTGATATCCATTGCTGCTGCTTCTTGTTCCTCGTCTCCCAATGAACCCCGCGTAACCACTAATTACTATACTACCAGCTCCGTCTACTGAAAATCATGTCGAAAGCTGCTAGTAAACGGAACAAACTCGCCGAATTGCGAGCTTTGCGAGCCTCGGGCAAGAAAGCCTACGACACATACGAGGTCGCTGAGGAGCAGGCTCTGTACGAGGAGGTTGACGAGAACGAATACAAGAAGATTGTGAGGGAGCGCCTTAACCAAGATGACTTTGTTGTCGACGATAATGGCGAGGGTTACGCCGACGACGGCCGGGAGGATTGGGACCGAGTACATGCTTATGATTCTGAAAGTGACGACGATACAGCCGCGAGGCGAGACCGTAAATCTGGTGAGGGAATACCAATATTCTCCATCTCAGGCTTCGTTGTTCTCATACTTCTCCAGACAAACGGAAACGCGAAGAAGACAAGGCAAAAAGAGACGCCAATGATCGTGACATTAGCGAGTACTTTATGAAAGGGCAAACGGCTCCTCAGCCCAAAGCAAAGGTATGCCGTTGACCATTGTGACTTCAATGGTATACTAACTGTGCTGCGCGTTAGGTTATTAAGACCGAGGACGACGATAGGTTTCTCGCAAATCTCCTCGGCGAGGTCGATGCAAATGTTCCAGCCCCAGTACTCCGTCTACCTAAAAGAGTCAGATCTCCCGAGAGACACCGTGCCCGCGTTTTGTCACCCGTTCGTAGTTCTCGACAGCCGGTAGCGAAAAAGGCTAGACTCAGCCCAGAGCACCCATCCCCAACTCTTCACGCCGAAAACATTCACGATAATGATTGGCATCCCGCTATAGAGGATGAATTGCCACCGCAGGCCAACGATGACGTGATGAGTGATCCAATGCCGATGCCCTCATCCCCTATCTCCAACGCAGTTGCCCGTAAGGCCCAGCTCAAGACCACAACTGCTGATGAGGATGAGGATGAAGAGATGATGGAGGTAGCTCATTCTGGCACAATAAACACGACGAGTGTCAATTTGTCTGCCTCTCGACCTATCAAAAAGTTGCTTAAGCCGGATCCTTATCCTTCACCCGCTAGCTCCTCGCCTTCGAAAGCCCCCGAAGTGGATGTCGATTCATCATCGTGGAATCAGCTAACTGATAAATTGAACGTAGTCGGCAGTTCAGCCCCCCAGGTCTCTGCCGTCGGGAAAATGGATTATAGGGATGCCATTGAAGAAGACGGTAGTCTCAACATGTTTTGGACTGACTACACCGAAATCAACGGCTCGCTTTGCCTATTTGGCAAAGTACAAAACAAGAAAACTGGTGCTTACGCGAGTTGTTTCGTCAAAGTTGACAATATACTGAGAAAACTCTTCTTTCTACCTCGACAATACCGTCAACAAGACGGACGGGACACGGATAAGGAAGTCGAAATGATGAACGTTTATTCGGAGGTGGATGCGATTATGACTAAGATGAATGTTGAAATGCATAAGATTAAGCCTTGTAACAGAAAGTACGCTTTTGAGCTACCTGGAATCCCTCGCGAAGCTCAATATCTTAAGCTATTATACCCATATACTAGTAAGTTGTCTGCCTGGACCTTGAATTATAAACGACTAGAAACTAACTTGGGAATAGAACCACAGATTAGTCCCGAGACGACTGGTGAGACATTCTCTCATGTTTTTGGTACTAATACCGCATTATTCGAGCAATTTGTGCTATGGAAGAATATCATGGGCCCATGCTGGCTCAGCATCAAGGATCCGGACTTCAGCACTTTGAAGAACAGCTCATATGCTAAGCTCGAGGTCGTTGTCAGCAACCCAGATACAGTGTCTTCGTTGAAAGATTCGGACAATTTAGACGCTCCTCCCCTTACTTTAATGAGCCTAGCAATGCGAACGACCTTCAACGTAGAGGACAACAAGGCAGAGATTCTTTCAATCAGCGCTCGTATTTATGAGAATATATTACTCAGTGACACCACACCGGCGGATCAGATTCCATCTCGGACATTTACTGTGCTTAGACCTAACGGCGCCGCATTCCCTTTCGGGTTCGATAAAATGGCACAAGGAAGAAAAAAGGGTCTCATCAAGTTGATGAAGAAAGAAGCAGATATTCTGTCATTCTTCCTCGCACAGCTTGATCTCGTCGATCCTGATGTTCTTCTCGGACACCAACTTGAAGGTGTTGATTACAGCATCCTCCTAAACAGGCTACACGAGAAAAAGACTCCACAATGGGCGAGACTTGGACGACTTCGCAGGACGCAATGGCCAGCATCCATAGGAAAGGCTGGAGGCAACGTTTTCGCAGAACGTCAAGTTATGGCAGGGCGCCTGTTATGTGATCTTGCCAATGATGCAGGCAAATCGGTCATGTACAAGTGCCAATCCTGGAGTCTTACTGAAATGTGCGACTTATATCTCAGCAGCGATACACGTCGTAGAGATGTCGATAATGAAGTAGCTCTAAAGACTTGGGCCGCCGAGAAGAATGGCCTCATGGATTACGTTACCCATATGGAGGCAGACACGTACTTCATTGCTGCTCTGGCATTGCAGACGCAAATACTACCTCTTACGAAAGTCTTGACGAATTTGGCTGGTAACTCGTGGGCTCGAACGTTAACTGGAACTCGAGCTGAGCGAAATGAGTATATTTTGCTACACGAGTTTCATCGCAATAAGTACATATGCCCTGACAAACAGTTTTTCAAAGGGCGTCCCAAGGTTGAGGAGGAGGCCGACGAAGACGTTGGTGCTGCCAGCAAGAAGAAGGACAAATACAAAGGTGGTTTGGTTTTCGAGCCGGAGAAGGGATTATATGACAAATTTGTGCTTGTCATGGATTTCAATTCCCTGTACCCCTCCATCATCCAAGAGTTTAATATCTGCTTTACAACTGTAGAGCGGTCTGCACTGGTAAGTTAATTCCGTGCCGTTATAATAAGACCCCACTGACTGTCGTTGTAGTCGGAAGATGAAGATGGAGTACCAGAAGTCCCGGCCGAACAAGAACAAGGAATATTGCCGAAACTTATTGCCACTCTTGTCAGCCGCCGGCGACAAGTGAAGTCGCTTATGAAAGACAAAAATACTACGCCGGAACAGCTCGCTACATATGATATCAAACAGCTTGCGCTAAAACTCACAGCAAACTCTATGTATGGCTGCTTGGGATATACCAAGTCGCGATTCTATGCGCGGCCCCTGGCTGTGCTTACTACCTTCAAGGGGCGTGAGATTCTCCGTAGTACTAAAGAGCTTGCAGAGTCGAAGTCGCTACAGGTCATCTATGGTGATACCGACTCTGTCATGATCAATGCCAATGTTGAGTCAGTTGCAGATGCGCTGAAAGTCGGTAACGATTTCAAGAAGGCCGTCAATGAACGGTACCGCCTCCTTGAAATTGATATAGACAACGTTTTTCGAAGAATCCTGTTGCAGGCTAAGAAAAAATATGCTGCTATCAACCTGGTCGAGGTGGCCGGTGGCAAATTCGTTGAAAAGATGGAGGTCAAAGGTCTGGATATGAAGCGAAGAGAGTACTGCGGCCTATCGAAAGAGATCTCGTCTCGGATACTAAACGAAATCCTTTCGGGAGATGAGACCGAGGTCGCCGTCCAGCGGATACATGAGTATCTGCGGGAGATTTCGGGGAAGATGCGCGAGTATTCCGTTCCTGTCCAAAAGTACATCATCTTCACACAACTCGGAAAGGCACCACAGGAATATCCCAATGCCGACTCGATGCCACAAGTCCAAGTCGCTCTCCGGGAGATAGCACGAGGCAAGCCTGTCCGCCGTGGAGACGTCATCTCTTACGTTGTGACGGGAGACAGTAAGACAAGTTCGGAACCTGTTGCTAAGCGTGCCTATACGCCCCAGGACCTCACTAAAAGCGGCTCCGATCTCAAGGTAGATGTCGAGTGGTATATTGGCAAGCAAATTTTTCCGCCCGTAGAGCGCCTATGTGCCAATATTACTGGCACTTCCACATCGCAATTAGCCGAGCAACTTGGTCTTGACGTACGCCGATACGCTAACAACTCCTCAACCCAATCCGGCTCCAATGACCTAGAGATTCATCCTTTGGAGTCTCAAATTCCTGATGAGATCCGCTTCCGTGATTGTGCTCGACTCTCCTTGCGCTGCCGAAAGTGCAAAGTCTCTTCGGCATTCAATGGCCTCATCTCCGCCACTCCTGACGTGGAGGCTAGCCAAACAATGACAGTGACAGCGCAGGGTGTCTCTTGTCCTTCTTGCTCATCCATTATTCCAAACCTCAGCATCGTCGCTCAGCTCGACCATGCGGTTCGTGTACAGACATCACGATACTACGAAGGCTGGCTCGTATGTGACGACACATCATGTGGGAACCGCACGCGCCAGTTGTCCGTCTATGGTACCCGGTGCATGGGCCCCAAGGGTCTTGCAACAGGTTGCCTAGGCCGCATGCGCTACGAGTACTCGGAGCGTGACGTGTACAATCAGCTCGTCTACTTTGCGTCCCTGTGGGACGTCGACAAGGCCCGTGCGAAGGCCCAGTCCGGCATGACGGGTCTCGGCGGCGAGGGAAATGCCGGTGCGCTGAGTGCTGCGGAACAGGAACGCGTAAAGGCACTCGCTGAGCATAATCGCGTTCGCTTCAATACCATAAAGGATGTTATTGACAAGTACCTTGATAAGTGCGGCCGGCAGTGGGTGGCAATGGATACATTATTCTCAAAGCTCGGGTTTGTTGCTAGCTGAAGAGTTGGATGGGTTAGGAAAGAGTAGATTGTTTGTGGCCCTCTCGGAGACGGGTCAGTCTATATATGTACGGGTTAATTCGTCCGACTCATTATTCGGCAGGGTGCGGACAGGGTTTGAGCAGGGTTCGACGAAATGCGTTTCCATTCCGGACTTTGGCTGCAACTGTAGATATTTCTGGTTACTTACTAGGCCTGTGCGAGATGGCTTCATACAGGTTTCTTCTGCTGAATTTGGTAAGGGGAGCGGCTTGTTTTCATGCTGGTGGCGTTTCATGAGCGTAATACCAATATTCTTGCGTTTATTCATCTCAAGAAAGAAAGATTTACCTATCTCGATTAATGATCAAGACGATGAGACGCACGAACACCCCGACCATCTATATGTAGTAAATCAAATAATTCACAACTTCACCTCCCCTGCACTGCGTTGTACTTGTAGTAAGTACCTAACCTAGGTAAGACGATGAAATTTTCGAGCAATCAACCACCTACTTTATAGTAAAACTCATACACTGATTGTACGTGTTGAAGCCCTAACAGATTGTATAGTGCGGGGTGAATACAATCGAAATAATAGAAAAAAACATTCATGTCAACAGGTCTTTGTTGTTAATTCGAACCCTCCATTATTTATCCTACTCGAACACATGTGACTATTTAAAAAGTCTCAACATGTTCATACCTACCTAGGTACGAACTGGCATCACCAAACCAATCAATGTGGGATGTTAACAACTCTTGCTTAAACAACTTGTCTACTAGCTATGCATCGTCCAAATGAATCAAGATTCATTAGGGCATATAATGTTACACTTTTAAGAGCACCACCCTTATTCAAGAACTCTGCTAACAAGACGGCGTCTGGATGGGTATAACATAAATAGTCTGAAA
The DNA here is from genome assembly GCA_037356035.1 of Xylaria sp. Z50. NCBI lineage: Eukaryota > Fungi > Ascomycota > Sordariomycetes > Xylariales > Xylariaceae > Xylaria > Xylaria sp. Z50. The sequence continues at coordinate 224,273 of JBAWJU010000006.1, forward strand.
TTCTCGCGAACTGCCACTGGCTGATTGTCTAGGATTAAATGGTATACTCTTTGTTCCTACTTGTCGTATCCCTGACGCTCCCCGCCCGTGAGCAGTTGAAGCAAAACCTGCAATGGCATTTTGCGCTACTCAGTCGACCAACCCGTGGCGTCAGTGATGCTCATCAAATCCATCGACAACTGGGCTTCCCTTCCGAGCCAGGTACCAAGCCGGAAGCCATGGTAAAAGCAGTCGCTAGTAGGGAAATCAAGACAATTATTCCCTAGCCTAGGATGACGCAAAATTAAATGCAATTCAAGATCCCGCTTGTGTTGATCCTCTTCAGTCATTCATCTTGATGTAATCGGGACCTGCATCTCTTAGTCTCTCATTTCTTTTGCCTTCCACTCCGAGGCAAGACTAGCAAACTTCCAAACTTCATATTCGCGGCGTTCACTCGTCCACCTCCCTAGTTGTGCAGTGAAGTGAAAATCGTACCCGCAAACCCCCAACCTCCCCCCCGGGCCCCTTTCCAGCATGCATAATAAAGCAACTTTCATTATAAGAAGCTAATTGGATCTCTAGAGTGGCGAAAAGCCAAGATGCCGTGAAAACACAATTTTGGGAAGTGGGAATTATCAAGAAAATAACTCTTATCAGTAACAAGTAGCGGGAGACTCTATCCGACTCAAGGTATCATAATGATGGAAAGAAACGTGGAACTTTTGAGGCACCTTTTTTCAATCCCCGTAAATGCAACACAAAACCATGGTTCGAGTCTATGCATGAAGATGCTGCCACGAATGCAAGACACATCTATTTCTGAGTGGATGATGTACTCAGTTGCCCCCCTTCTCAGTTCCTGCTGAGGTCTCAGGCGTGGCCTTAGCTAGAGCAGGGGATGCTGCAGCGGACGGAGGCGAGCCGGGATGCTCAGAGTCCATATTGGCTAGTAGACTACAACGATTCGCGTTAGTATATACATACATCTTGGGCGGAACTGTGAATTTGGTACTTACCCGAACGAATTGGTGCTAGTAGGCGTTTCTCTAACTGGGGGAGTGCCAGTCCGAGATGAAGCACCAGAATCATCCGCGCCGCGGCTAAGAGAGCCACCAGGCCCGAGGCGTCGACCGCTGTTGCTGCGCGAATTGAGCATCGACATTGGGCCGAGTGTGAGATTAGTGCTTGATGGGCGGCTGGCACCACCCTTGAGACGCCGAAGATCGTCGATACCAACCTGATTTGGAGCCGACTGAGGAAAGGCCCCTGGGTGTCGTGCGTCCCCACGACCAAGCTGTGCACGTCCTCCACCTCTCTGGTTGCTTCGAGCGGCCTCAACGGCCTTCTGAGCCGCCAGAGCCTCTGCCTCGGCTCGAACCTCGTCAAGAGTCTTGGGGCCCTTGTTGGCTTCTTTGGACACCCAGTTGGCCTTCCGCAAGTCGACAACATCCATGAGCATAAACTGTAGACGACTAGGTAGCCCAGGAAGATCAATCATGGATTGTATACGCTGGAAGTAAGCATCCATCATGGGCTTTCCCTTCTCAGCGGCATCAAGGTTGCCACCAATGGTCCTCAACAGCTTACAGAGCGACTCTACCTCAGCCTCGTCAGGGATACCAGAGTAATCAACCAGCTTTCTGACACACTCGTGCATAATACGTTCCGTCAACATGCCAAGTTTGTACAGCTCGCCAATGAACTGTACCAGGCCAAGGCCCCTTCTCTTCGCAGCGGCGGCCAGATAGTACTCGTCGGATAGCAAAGCTGCCGCCGCCGCTTTCTTATCTCCACCTTCCTTTGGCTCAGGAAGCTGAACTTGCCAACCACGCTCGAACTCTTCCTGGCATCGGTTGAGAAGATATTTCCTGAACAAGGCACCTCCGCTGACAACGTTACCCGCTCTGTCCTTGATATTTTCATCTCGAATATCCGAACTCATTGTCTCCAACATCTTCTTGCAGAATTTGGCGTACATTGAGGCCCAGTGCGCCTCGTCCGTTGCCTTCTCGAAAGTAAGCTGGATTACTTGGCGAAGTGTCCTACCGTCGGTCTCTTCCTTTGACTGCGCGGCAATTTCTAGGATTTGATCGGAAATACGCTCGAAATTTTCTGGGGTCATCTTGTTGAGAGCCGCCTTAACCTTTCGTTGCACCATAGCAGGGTCCATGAGGGCGGCCCCGCTTAGGTTGCTACTAGGAGGGGTTGCTTTGCCAATGCTGAGAGGCTTCCAACCGCTTGAACTTATCTGAAGCGCTTCAATCTTCAAGCCTTGGGTGAGAGGCATATTCTTAGCTGCCTGAGCTTCCGCTTTAGCGTTGAGAGTGTTGGGTTTGCTTGCGTTACGCCGACTACTTTGTCGAGGCGAGTGGGGCATATTGCCCATATTAGAGGATGGCGTCCGGCTCATTTGGCTGCCTCCAGAACCAAAAGCACCTCCTGGGCGTTGGAAGCTGGCCATTGGGTTCATTCCAGGCCGTGTACCCATCGCCTTGTTGCTCATCTCAAATCGCTGAGCAGAGGTTGTGCCGGCTGGGAGCTGCTGTTGTACTCCTCCGGCGCCGAAGCTACCCATGGGGAAACTGGAGGTGCTACCTCTAGTGCTCTGCCTCCCAGAACCGCCACCTGATCGATTTGAGGTAGATCTTCCACCATCGCCATCTCCAATAAGGCTTTTGACCTGCTGGTGGAAGTCTAAAGATGGCTGCTCCGTAAAAACAGCCTTGAATTGCAACAGGAAGGCAGAATCGTATTTAAATGACGTTCCCTTCTTGGCCACGGCAGCATTTAAAGCGGGATTTGGTGAATGAATACCGGGCGGATAGATGTCAGTCTTGATTACATCTAAGAGCCTAGCTGTCTTCAATGACTGCAGAGCAGCACTGGGTTGAGGGGGTTCGACAGCTTTATTGTTAAGCTGAGCAAGGTTAAGTGCTTGCGGTTTGGGAGCACGCCCGCTAGGACTGGCCTTTGCACCGGTGTTAGAGGGCTGTTTATCACCAAGGTTGACACTGGCTAATTTTCCAGCTACCTCATTAACTGAGGAAGATGTCTCCTTAGCATCCACGTCTGTAGAATTCAACTTCTTCTTCAGAGACTCAGCGTCGCCCTCAGAGGCGCCGGCTCGGGCAGCAGCACGTTTGCGTTCTTTCTCTTCCTCGAGCCGTTCCATTTCTCTTTCTTGCTCGCGAAGCTTTCGATCATTTTCAGCAGCGTTGGTAACCCGAGACTCTTCCTCGGCCTTCTTCTTGGCAGCAGCCTCAGCCAGTTTCTTGACGCGTCGGTCCTCTTCTGCCTGCTCACGTAGAGCGTCAGCTTCTTCCATTTCGCGTATTATTCGTTCCAGGTCATCTTCTTCTTGCGCTTGATCAGATGTCTTGGATGTTGGTGGTTCAGTGACGGCAATTTCATTCGTTTCCTTCCCTGTGGTCTTCTTTTCATCAATGCCTTCCTTCACGTCCACAGCCGCCTTACCATCCGCTTGGGCCGCCACATCCGTCTGTGGCACTTCGGACGCGGCCTTGTCAGAGGAAGCCTTCACCTCATCGCCTTCCTTAGGTTTGTCACTAGTAGCGGTTTGTTGAACTTTTGTCATGAACTCCGTGCGCTTCTCTTCAGCAGTCTTCGAGTTAGAGGTACTATCTGTTCGACCGTGGGCTGATACAAACGACTTGGGTGTTGAAGCCTTAGGGGGTGGGGTAGGAGTAGATGATACAACCGGAGGAGTCCTAGATTGCTGGCTAGTCGGTGCGGGCGATGCTGGGGGTGCGGGCTTTAGATTTTTTAGGTCAATTGCCTCGCCAGCCTCGTTCTTGATAGTGATTGCGGCACTTCTCTTTATAGGGCGAGTAAAAGGAGACTGGGCCACAACTGGCTTGAGCTGAGCGGCTTGTTGTTGTGGCGTACCTTGTGCAACCGGTGCTTGGCTCTGGCTAGCGCTTGAAGCGGGTCGTTGATCGGATATTTGGGAAGAGTTGCTACGTGACATTGGCTGGTGGGTGGGAGGGTAAGCAGCTTGTACAAAACCTGGTTGTGAGTAGGGTGGCATAGGAGACGATGGGGTATGCATGTTTGGATATCCGGGATAAGAATGCACAGGTTGCATCGGCGGCATTCCCTGCATGGCACCCCGAGGATCATATGGGGGCTGATAGTAATTCTGCTTCACGCTGGTCAGCAACCGGTCAAAGTTCCCACTTTCGGGTGACAAATCTAGATGGCCCATATCTTGGGTCATTGGGGGTTGGATGGGAAAGTTCTGAGATAAGGAAATTATGGGCGGATCGGAAGCTGACGAGCCGTCGATATTGTCTACCAAAACTTGGCCAATGTGTCGTCGCTCATCAATCATACCGATCTGTGGATCAAGGCGCCTACTGTAGCGTCTTGGTCTCACATGATAATCATGCCTAAAGGCCTCTGTTCGTCGGTGAGGATTCGAGTACTTCTCGCCATCACGACGGGGTCCTTTTTTCTTCTGTTTGGGTTGTGCACGCTCATAAGGTTGTTGACTGGAAGAAGGGAACAATTGGTGATGTACCTGATTAGGGATAGGAGGTTGGTAGTAATAACCTGGGATTTGCTGAGATATGTTGGGTATTTGCTGTGGTATAGCAGCGGCCATAGCTGGACTGCGGTTTTGCTGTGGTGGTGTACCGAAGTTTGGTTGACGTCCGTTGCCACCGAAGTTGGGAGGCATTCCACCTCGTCCCTGGTTGCCCTGCTGGCCTCGGTTATGGTTATTGAAAGTAGGAGGGTATCCCGCTGGCGCATTGTAACCACCGCCGCTATAAGCCCGACCACCGCGGGAGCCCCCTGAGAAGTTACCACGGTTCATGCCTCCTGGCTGAGGACCGGCATGGTTGCTGATGTCGCTAACATTAGAGCCACGTCGAATGTGTGGAGTGTGTTGGGGGCCAAGAGTGGTTGGATCCTGAGAGGCTGAGGGAGTTCGCATGTGAGATCGGTCGTTATCGAAGCTGCCGAAGGCTAAAGTGGAACTTGCTGGCGCGGCACCTGAGCGAGGCCTGCCGCCACTAGCTGAGGGCTGGGGGATCGGAGAGGGAGAGTGTCGGGGCTCCGTGGTGGGACGACCATTCGCACCGGGAATAGGAACCGGTGCAGACGGAGGCTGTGGAGTGCTGTGCGAAGCAGATGGAGAATCCTGATATCCGAACTGAATACCAGGCTTGGCACCAGCGGAGGTACCGTTCGTGGAGTAGCTATTAGGTCCGTTGGCACTCATTGTGACAGAGCTCTTGCGGCTGTGCTCAGCTTGACCGTTGACGGTAGAGGTGCCGTGCGCAACAGCGGGAACGGGAACTGCGGGCATTATATTTGGTCGGCCGTTCATAGGCGATACGGACGACGATTTTGCATGGTTTGAGGCGGGCGCAGATGAGCCAGCCGCAACAACAGGTGGGTTAGACCCAGTCGCAACAACGGGCGTCGATGACGGCTTCTTTGCCGCACCGGCAGCTGAAGCGTAGGACGTAGCAGCAGGACCTGCGTTGTTGTTGGACGCAGGGTTTGCGGACTCTTGGCTATCCTTAGAAGTCATAAGTAACAATGACGTGGATGTCGAGTTGCTTGGGGATCGCTTGGGAATTTTCCTTGTCTCGTTTCTACTCGAGGTGTGCGGGATATATCCTTTCCGGGGCCGAGGACGGGAAGAAAGGAAGAAGCCGTCAAGACCAAAATCGAATGTCAAATCCGAAGAGGCGAGAGAAGATGCAGCAGAGAAGTTAAAGAACGGGTGCGCAAATTAAATTAGGTGGGTAGTGATGCAGACACCGTTTTCTAAGCACGATGGTCGCGATGATAAAAACTCGGGCCGTGATGGCGATGGCAGAAAAAGAAGGCGGCAGGCAGTCGAAGGGCTGTTTGCTCGTGGTGGCGAAAGAATGAAAGTATGCCCGTGGCGCGAGAACAAGAAGACGGCGCAGCAGGGTACGTAAACTTTATGTTACTCTGCTAGCAGGTTCTGGTCGCCGGATGAGATGCGGCGGCCAAATGGGGGGGGAATAAAGAAGATTCGACGCGGTGCGCAGGGCGTAGCTAGCGTAGGGCGTTACGTCGGCTCGGTCGCTGGAGGGTGCAATAGATGATGAGTGGGGAGTGTATTCTCTGTAAACAAATGCAGAGAGATACAAATCTAGTCCGTCCTTAGAAATAGAAGGATTCCGGGATGACGGTATTCACAGAAAACGACCTTCAGAAGGGGTCTTCTCAGGTCGTCGTGTTTATGATCGGGGGTGATCAAGATGTGTGGTGGGTGGGAAAAGGGTTAGAAAAAAAAATGGTGACGGGAAATTTTTTTGAAGGGGTTAAGGCCTTTGGGGGGGGGGGGGTGATGGTCATTGTGGGTTGTGTAGCTGGGTCGCTAGGTTGGGTAGTGAGTGAGTACAGTTTGAGTTTGCTGGGGGAGTCACTATTGCGGCCATTCGGGGAGGGGAAGGGGGTTTGCACTGTGTCAATATACAATCGGCCCAGCTGTGTGGGTGTGCATTGTGGATGCGACGATGAGCTGAGAGGAAGAGAGGCAGCGACAATAGCGGCAATGTGTGCTCGTGCGTTGCTACAGAAATGGCCACTGGCCGGCTATTGCACGGCTGTTACACTGCCTATTACTCCGTACAGACACCATCAAATTTACCATGTGGCACACTACAATGTACACCTCAATGTACACCACAATGTACACCACAATGTACAATACAGTGTACACACAGTAAAGTCCGGGTGGTCGTCATTCTGAGCTCTATTCTACACTACATACCACATAATACTTCCATTGTATGAGGTTACAAGGTCAATGCGGAAACACTCATGTAAGCAACACATGTCAAAATATATACTACCCACATGTACATACACGTGTACTTGCCTTTATACACCTGCAATAAAACTCTCAAGTCGGCTCTATGTAGTAAATCCATCTATGTTTCCGGCTGCTTGCCGGTATCATTAAAGTAGTGTAAAATACTCAAGAATATAAGATACATGAGTAGTGGCCTGATACCTGATTGCTAAGACAATCAATCACCCCAAGTACTGTTTCCACGTAATATGTATGAAAGGGTTACAACGCCGAAACATTTAGGTAGCATATACTGCTAAATATATGGTCCCAAGTACTGCCTACTACGTAGCTACCTTATCTAAAGCCTAAGGCAGGGAGCCATTTGCGTCCTGTGTATACCTAGGTAGGTACCTAGTGGTACATAATACCCGTAACTAGCAGCAAGGAACTCCCCACAAAAGGGCTATTTTACACTACTGTACATGGTAAAGTTCGAGAATCGCCTCGTCCTCGATCTCCTCTTCGGCCAATAGAAAGTGCCTAGTAATAGCCCACAAAAGTTACCCTAAAATACTAGTATACCATGTATAAAAAATTATCCCAGGTTAACTTTGTCTCATAATTCTGGATATTAAGTTATCACTATATCATGATAAAGCAACTAGTTATCTCAATCAGTTTTATAATAATATTTCGTAGCATATCTGCCAGTATAATACCTACCTACCTACTTGAAAAACTATCTTACGTACTCTACTATTTAGATACTTATTATAGATGTCTTGCATGGGTTTAATGGGCCTAAAATAGCCCTGAGCATGCAAAATGACCTCAGAAACCATCACTTTTAGTGGGTCCGGGCTTGACCTCGACAGCCGCCAACATCTTTGTCTTCTTTTATTTTTGGAGGCCGTGAGAAGTTCTATTGGCTATTGGTACCTACGATAGATCTTAGTGCCATGCCGACATACTCTATACTAGGTGTGGCTTGTTTGTCGCAACAATGCGTTGCGTGAAGTGTAGTTGTGAAATGACAGGATAAAAATGGGATTATCAGCAGAATATAACAGAAAGGCAAGAGTTTGATGGCTCTTTTTATCCTTTGTTTCTTGGCCCTAGGCACTGTCGGGTTGCCTATAGATGGCATGTTTACACTATAGAGGTTGATAGGGGTATTAGAGACTTAAGTTCCTCATCGACGTTCCAATTGCCTGAAATGGAATGTAGGCAATTACTCTTCTGGCTTGTCCCCTAGCTCCTGCGGAATCTCTTCCTGCTCTTCGTCTTCTTCATCGCTCGTGGCATCCACATATTGCACCTCGTCCTCTTCGCGGATGGGCTGTAGCTTCGCCTCACTAACCTCCTCTTCCTCCGGGAGGCCTTGCTCAGCTCGCAACTGTCTGACTTTCGAAACTGTCATCTCGTAGACAAATTGGCCGAGATGCTCCACACCCTCCATAACGGCTTCGTTAGGAGCTGTTGTCCCCTGTTCCTCAGCCAAGGTACGATTTGACGGCCACATCTCACCGGTTGATAGCACGAGCTTGTCTGGTCGTTGAAGCAATAGATCGAACGCAGACCGAAGCTCGTAACATGCCTCAAACACTTCCCTTCGCCCAACAATATACAAGCCAAGGCGGGCACGAGAAAGTGCCACCGTTAAACGCCGTATGTCTCGTAGATAGCCGACCCTCGACGTACGTGTGAGTGAGAGAATAATATCTAAACAGTATCAGTACATAGTACCCAAACTAGTGTCAGGTATCAACTTACAGTCATTTTGTTCGCCTTGGTATTTGTCAACCGTAGTGACGATCTTGGGCATACCGAAAATGGTCTCATTTTCACACCGAAAGGCCAAGATATCTTTAACGAGTGCCCTTTGGCCAGCATAGGTCGTTAGGATGCTAATCTTCGATGCCGGGTAGCCGAGCAGCCGCATATACTGATAGAGCGCAACAGCATACTCAGCTTCACCTAGATTCTGTATAAAATGAGGTGTCGGCTCAACCTCCCCGTGGCCTTTGTAATCAGGGACGTTGATGAATTGGTAGTCGTATTTGAACCCAGCATTAGCAGTCTGGAACTCTCTGAGGCTTTCGACGTGAGGTAGGTTCCCAAGATTTGGATATCTCCACTGGTACAGTGCCGCAATAGACGGTCGTGCGCGGCCCTGTTGGTCAAGGGTGATGACCGGTATTCCTAAACGAACAAGGCGAGAGAAGAGCGACTGCTCAAGGTTTGCATAGTGTCTGAAGGCAAGACTTTGAATGACAGGGGAGTTTTGATAATGATCGCCGCAGAGAACAACCCTCTGTAGTGCCATTTGCCCCTCTTTGGGTTTTTGCATAGCTAAAGGAATGAAATTCTCAATTTCAGTAATTTGTGCGGCTTCTTCCATCACGACGTTGTCATAATGAAATCCCAGAGTCGCAATGTCAGATCGTCGCATAGCAGCATGGGTCGATGTCATAGCAATGATGCGGGCCTCGTTTGTGAGGAGATAGTTGGCCTTGTCACGGTCCCGTCGCAAAATTTCAAAAGGCTGAACATCCTCCAGTTCAGAAAACATTTTTGATATATGCCGGTAGCAGCCTTCAGCGACATCTACAACTGCCAGCCGATCGTCTTCGGAAAGGAAGAGCGGCTGAGGTGCATTGGAGAAAAAATTATGAAACGGAAATGCCTGTATGATATCGGCAGCCGACGAACTGCTATCGTTGATAATCTCGGTGAATTTTTTCCAAGCAGGCCGCACATAAACGGAGTTAAAGTAACCAGCAGTCTCTGCTGAATTGCCATGGGCGCCTGGGGCACCCATACTCGCGGCCAGACGATTCACTTCCTGCAAATACCGATCTCTTATCTCCAAGAATGATTCTACCCGGCCGTGTTTACTGAAATTCCCCTCAGTATCAAGCTCTTCCTCGCCATGACCAAGTCGTAAAAGATGTCGCTCGTCAATGTCTAGAGCGACGATTTTCGCAAATAACTGGTTTAATGCCTGATTAGAGTGGGCGATCAAAAGCGTTCGTTGTTCAGGGAAGTTGTGATAGATATTATTGATTATCTGGGTTGCCACATCGGTTTTCCCTGTCCCTGGTGGTCCGACGATGACAGTCAAGCCCGGTTGAGTCCCAGCCATGATTGCTTCAATCTGCGCTGGCGTGAAACGAACGGTATTCAGTTTGGGAGAGTCAACAGGATACGGCCCCAGGTTTGGTGGCTTGTATGTAGAGACTTTATAGGTTTCTATTTCGGCGAGCATAGCAGGTTCCGTATCTCTTCTTCTTTTCTTAGACGCCTTGGAGGACATTTCCGGTCCTTTGTCTATGAACTCAAGAACGTAGGGTGGACCAAAACTACTTGTTACTTCGAAACCTGGTTCAATGGTTTTCCCAGGGAGACTCGCAACAAGATGTTGCCAATCGAGGAACGTGTCTCTATAATCAATCTTGCTGACCCTGTTTGGTAAATGTCTGTAAGTAGCACCTGCAGGGTCTCCATAGCCGAGGAAATTTTCATGTAGCCACGACGCTAATGGGACCTCGGAAAGCGTCAGCGTGCGGATGGACTCAAGAACGGGCTTGAAGTTATTCTCTCTACCGCTCCGGCGAACAATTAGATTAATACGCTCATACACGTCGGGTTTGCCTTTTGAGATTTGTTCCGTATCTTCCTTGTACTTTTTTGGGTCTAGACGTAACTGCATTCTTCGGATGGGTGACCTATTCGGGCCATTGAAGTAGGCCGAAGGGTCCCTTATCGACTTTCCTTTGTCATCTAGAATCTGGGAAACTTCAGCCGTGCGAACCGTGATAAGCCCGAGCTTTCCTGCCTCGTTCGTACTATTACTGTTTCCATTTGTTGCAGCTGTCTGCGCGGCAGCATCTACCGCAATAAGAAACACGACATCATCAGGCCGAAGAGAATCCCATTCTCGTCTCACACGATCGCCTAATCGACGGAAGTCGAGTGAAATTTCCGCTCTAACAACTGATGGCTTGTCATCCCCAACCAGGGGCGGAACAACTTCTAATATAGAAGGCCGAGAAATAGGCAACGCCATCTTTGACGAACCGGAAAATCCAGTCTCTCCCGAACGCCTCACTTCTGGCCGTAACCGTCGTAGGGCATCACATATGTCTTTTCTGATTCCATAAAACGATTCACACCGGTAAAGAACTAGAGTCCTCCACAGGAAGTCCCCCACAGAAAGATATTGGAGCTTCAATTTTGGTAGTGCAAGCGGCCTTGAGGCATCGTAATTATCTGTCCTTAAAAGGCTCTGGTCAAATAGGCTATCCTCAGTGGGGAGAATGTTCAAATCTCGGGCAGTTTCTTGAAATGTCTTGCGCTTCTCAAATGTAGAAAGTAGTATCTCCATCAAGAAATGCCTGTCGAGAACCACGTTGGCCGAATCCGGATACTGGGTTCGTAGTTCGAGGAGAGATGCAAGCTTGACAAGCTCATCGTTTGTTAACGTCTCGAGAAGACTTTCGAGCTCGCTCCTCTTGTCGATGGAAGCATAGTTTGAGAGGGCCAAAACCGTCAATTTCTCCTTGAAATGCCGTAGGGCGATTCGTTGTAGCTTCCCAAGCTCAGCGCAGTGTCGGTCATATGCTTCGGTCCGACTGTGTTGTGCCCCCGTCTGATCATCGATCGAGAAATGCACATAATGACTTAATAAAGCATATTGATCACGAAGCAGCGCGTTAGACTCGTCGTGGAACATAGGGGATAGTCTCAAAGCTGGCAAGATATGTAGGTCTTGAAGTAGGCTGTTGACGTATCGTCGTGTGGGAAGCTGACTCGACAGGTCCGAAATAAACTCGACGAATCGCTCGCAGTAGAGGACATTCTCTTGTGCCCTTTTTTCCCCATACAGCAACTGAAGGAAATCCAATGTTAGTGTATACAACCAAGCTCTCTCAAAACGTAACCGGGCCTTCGTAGCATCGTCAGCGGAGTCGTAACGTTTTCCTGCAGCCTTCCATGATTTTTTAAGTTGCGGCGTCTCCGACAATTTAGTCTCGCGTTTCGCATCTGACGAAAGATTGTGCCAAATAGCAATAGAGACGAGCGGTGCGCACTCCTTTCTTACGGCGGTCCAATCAAGACTTTGAAAGGCAAAGATGATGAAATTCAATAGATGTGTTCGGATAGTCAAGGATAACGTGTGATCGAGGCTCATAGATAAGACGCGACTGAATAGGCTTGAGAATTCGGCTGGTCGATCTTCAAATATGCTCCAGGTCTCGAGTCTCTCCCGGGCCTTTACATTGGTCAACAAGGCAATCAGGAGGACGTGGAAGTTGGATGAGTCTTCGGAATACCCGGGCCAAAGATAACTACTGAGGGTTAGCGGATGGCGATATCCAACAAAGACACGGCGACGGAGATTAGTAGTAATACCTTTCTAAAGTCTGCAGTCCTTCCAGGACAAGCAACAACTTGTAGGCGAAAGCATCCTTCTCAAGCACATCCCATATTTCCTTTTTTAGGACATCGTTCTTGACCTTGATCTTGGCGGTGCTCTTGGACGTCTTCAGCCAATGCTGCTTTGCCAACCGGGCGAACTCGGACTCACCCTCCAGGTCTGCAACCGTGGGCCTCGGCGGAGGTTTGTCGCGAGCCCTGGCCTTGGCGGAGCTCTTCAGGCGTTTCGCGGTGGGCATGATTACAGGACTCGCCTACAACTATGGGCAGTCGGTCGCCAATGATGCAGATGCGAATGCGATCTGAAAAGCTCCAGCCCTGCAGGTGGCAAACGGGTTGGGAAGGTTATCAAGCTGCCGGCGCATGAAGATTCAATTCAGAACGTCATTAGGGAAAACACTCTAGCTAGGTCGGTCGGCTAGAGATTTTGTGGCGCGAGAGGACATAGTTAATTGGAGCGGCGTGTTATTTCTCAGCCTCGTCGCGTGTTCCCGCGCTAAAAGGGCCCCCCTGTTTTGCGCCTGTTTTAAGGAGGAAAGGTCCCTATGCATGTAAGTAAGTACATAAAGTACATATACACTCTACCTGGGTGGGTTAAGTACCTCCCAGGGAACATTAGTGGAGATATCCCTACCCTACAGATTTACTATGTAGAGCTCAAGAAGTACCAGGAAATGTAGCGTATGTAGTGCCTACATGTATATATATCTACCCTCTACTATCTACATAAACTACATCGTAGACTTGATTAATGTGCGAAACAAGAATTGATACACTAAATTGTAATAATGTGCGTTCCTACCAAGTTGAACCTCCGTAAATATCTAAGAGAGACATTTTATGTGCACGGCGACCATCAATGTCCCCTAGGTACCAAGGTAGTGTACCTACCACTACATGTAGACATGGGTACATATCTATCTTATCGGAAGCTCCCCGTACCTAGCGTAGCTTGGAAGTATATATGTAGATTATAGTAGATCTTCGCGAACATAGACAAAGACAAAAGACCAGGTATTTGAGGTTAATCTTTCGGCTACCTACATGGAGGCAGGTAGCTACCTCTTAAACAGCCTATCTGGTAATTCTTCCAATCGACCATGAGATGCATCTCCCCTTTCCGACATCTCTCCTTACCTACTCGTCTCTTGCTCGTTGCGAAAAACCCATACCTCTCCTCATCCCAAGTCGCACGGCATCACTCGCCCAAGACCTGCCATACCAAGGCTGAAAGAGAACCGCCATTACATGCGTCGGTTGCGCGTATCGTAAACCGCCACCATGTCTCCAGTAACGTCCTCTGAGGACGAAGTGCGTCAAGTGTCAGCCATGACCGATCTCCTCAAAGACGCGTTAGACCACGCGCAAACTCTCAAGCCTGCTGCTACAATCAAGCCACCCCTCACCAAGTCCCATTTCGAGACCTTCATTTCCCGTCTTCCCGCCATCTTTCCCAGTGCAGCGCTAGAGCCTACCTCTCAGAGTAGGGATTCCGAAAAGGTCAGGGTATATGCCACTGCTGAGACTGCTGCGCGCAAAATCTTCAGCTCTATAGTGGTAAGTCGCATCTTCCTCGTTGCGTCCAACCAATAGCTAAAGGAAGAGCTCCTAGGCCGGCACATCTATCGACTCCCCCGAGTTCGTCCGAGTCTGGAATCTCTTCGACTTCCTCTCAGTCTTATCCGACAACGAGCAATGTGATCCAGCCCTTCTTTTCTGGCTCGTGGAAGAGCTCCTGGACAGCCAAACCGTTGACGGCTGCCGCAAGGTCTTCGATTTTCTCGAGTCCAGACGGGAACGGATAACGGCCAAAAATTTAAAGCAAAAGTCGCTCGTCATTCTAAGATCCTGCAATGATTTACTACGCAGATTGTCGCGTGCTGAGGATGCAGCGTTCTGTGGGCGAGTATATATCTTCATGTTCCAAAGTATCCCTCCAGGCGATCGCAGCTCGGTCAACCTGCGTGGCGAATACCACGTGGAGAACGTAACAGCTTTCGAGCAAGTTCCTGCTACTTCCGACGGAACAGCAGAGGACAAAATGGACGTTGATGCCGAAGGTGATGCCTCGAAGAACGAAAGCAAAGACGCCAAGTCTACGATAAAGGCCGTCTCTTTTGAGGCTAAAAACAAGTCAGAATCAGACAAAACCCTAGACACAGATTCACTATATCCCGTCTTCTGGTCTCTACAGCACTTCTTCAGTCAGCCTACCACACTCTTCGGCCAAGCTGAGCTCACCAAATTCAAGAGCGGCATCGAAGCTACTATGAGCGCATTCGAGACAGCTGAGAAGATTCAAAAAACTACAAAAGGACCCGACGAATATAAATCAATTCCTCAAAAGAGGAAAGTGGCGGAGACGAATGAGGATTTGCGTAGTACTAATAACAACCCAAAGTATCTTACAAGCAGAGAACTTTTTGAATTAGAGGTAATACCAATATTGCATTCAATTCTAGATTAGACAAGACTAATCCGACCATCTCTCAGATCAGCGATCTATATTTCAGACGTCATATTCTAATTCAAGCCTTCATAATATTAGACTTCCTCTTGTCTCTCACACCCCAGGCAAGGGCGAAGATTGCGAATGTACAGCAGAACAGATCTGTGGTGTATGCAGACAAGAATTTAGGGGAAGACGACGTTGGTAAACCCCAAGCAGATCTCACGATACAACCTAACCTTTTTAACAGGCAAAATGGGCCAAAGCAATGAAGGATCGAATAACTAGCTATATTCAAGCAGAATCGGATGGGTTTTTCTTCTTCAGGGTAGTTGAAAGCGTTATATCAAGGGATAAGGGTTGGGTTCGATGGAAAGTTGAGAATTGCCCTCCTATTGAAAGACCCTCCGTTTCTCCAGTGGAATTCAACGACGCTAAAGCCGGTGCGAAGCGTCTCGCAACCAGCAGAAGGCCTAAGGCAGGTATGAATTCATTGTCTTTAGCCTTCATGGACGAAAATGACGACAGTCAATCCTTGGAAAAGTTGAGGAATCCGGCAAGATGGAAACTTCCTGATCTAGCAGACTTCAAGAAAAAGATTGCCAACGACGATCTCGATCTCGATTTTGCAAGCAACGAGGCAGAGAAGACACAACTTCTCGAGTCGAAGGCTAGCAAAACATGGAGAGCCTTGAGAATTGCAAGACGATCAAGGCTCGCAACATTCGATAAAATAGAGGATTGGAAAAACGTTGATGCCATCTTCCAGGAACAAAGTGCTGAGGAAATACAGGAAGAAGAATCCTCCAAGGGACAACGCCCAGGGAATAGAAAGCCAGTCGTTTTGTCTGGACCCAAGAGTGTTGGCAAATCGACGCTTATTCGCATGCTCATAGACAGACAAAAGGGGGTCTTCAACAAGATTATACAGCATACTACTCGAAGCCCAAGAGAGGGTGAGGTCGGTGGTCAGGATTTTCATTTCGTCGATTCGAAAACCTTTAATACCATGATGGACGGTGACTATTTCCTTGAGTCTAGCGAGCATAATGATGCCCAATATGGTACAAGTCAAAAGCTCGTCAACGCTCCGGAAACATCTGACAAGGTCGCTCTCATCCACCTTGACCGAGAGGTAAACCTCCCTTCCCCCGAATACGCTCCAGGATACAACTAAACAAGGTTCAAAGGGCACTCAAATGGCTAAAGAGAGTGGGTTTTCTGCACGAGTCGTGTTCATTGCCCCGCCTAGCCTAGAAATACTAGAGATCCGCATGAGAAAGGACGAGAGTTTGGAGGAGGAGGCGGAAGTTCACCGCCAGCTTAAGGCCGCTGAAGAGGAGATTGATCAATCTAGCTCCAGCGATCTTTATGATAAGATAATCATAAACGATGATCTGGAAATGGCCTACAAGGAGTTGGAGGAGTTCATCTATGACCCGCCCAAGGCGAACGGCTTTCATAAAGAAGAGGCGGTGGATGACGATGCTACCATGAATGATACTAATGGTGATGCCACAACTCCGATATGATGCGAGCATTAGGCACCCTTAAGAACAGCCGATGAAAAGACATCAATACCGTGGCCTAGCCTAGCGACCTCACTATTTAGTTGTCGATAGTTGCAGGCTAACCACTATCGTTGGCGTGGACAGGAAGAAGACAATTAGAAGTAGCGGATCACTCAGATATGCCTTGTTTCCTACAGACCGCAACAGATACCCAATGAAATACGCATCATGGTCTTGGTTAGTTCAGTCAAGAGAAATGGCAGATTTGACGTTTCAAAAACTCGGTTAGGCAGATCCGCATATGCACGTTATAAACCCGGCAAGGGGATGGCGCAGCGTTAATGAGATACGACGACTATACTAATAGGGCCAAGAAACTGTCATACAACATATAGAAAACCCCATTCTAAGAACAAAACCTGCCATGGTGGTATCACTTTCACTTGTATGATGACGGAAATCCGTGCTGCTAATGACAACGACGATGATGAAAAATACCCTCCCGAAATCGGAAGAGGCAAGATATCCAACTATTTTTGGAGGGGTAAAAAATTCCTCTATTCTTCCATGATGTCGTGTTCCTCGAGGCTCTCCCGACGCACGAGGGTGATGTGGTGGCTGTCGGTACTGTCGTCATATAACCAGACAGTTTGAAAAGCGCCTGCGAAACGTGAGAAGTCCATCAATCAATATTCTTTCTGTTGTATCAAAACGTTCAGCATGCGGGACTGGGGGGAGTTTCGGGTACTGGGGGATCAGAAGACACTGGGGCAGGGAGCGAGGGCGGGACCACAGCGTAAAGGAATTTTTGGTTTTTTTTCCTCGTACAGGCCAAGGTTCACATAAATGAGATCGATCTACTAACCACTATTCATATAAGTCAGCACCCATTCAATAGCAGTAAGGCGGGGGGGGCGTAATTTGCTTGTGCCGAAGCATATTGGAATGGGAAAAGAAATTCCGTAGGGGGAAAGCTTGGTATATGCTTACTCGGTTGGCTTCCCATTCCACGATCCATCGGCAAGAGATTTTGAGTCGTTCACGCACACTTGAGGTTCCTAATAATCTATACTTCTCCACATCGCTCACAGGGAAAACACAAGCAAACCACCAGGGAAATGTAGCAGGGTCGTCTGGACATTCACCGTAGATGGCCAACATCCGAGCTGTAAGCCAATGGACACTTTCCCCCTGCATTCTCCTGACGAAGTCGACGCCAAAGTTTATCAACTCTCTAGTCGAGATAGTATCTAGATTGTCTGTTGTAACAGCAGAGGGCACAGATTGGGTTGACAAGGGTGATCCCGTGTCTACTGGCCCTGGGCTCGAATCCTGAGCTTCGAATACGACCGTATCGCTCTCACGGCTAAGTTCGGATGCCTCGAGCGTCTCCTCCTCAGCTAAACTAATATCATCGACCTTCTCAATGTTGGCAACAACATAGCCATCTAAGAATCCGTGTCGTGTAATTCTGAATCTTGAAACACCCACAGTTTCCAGGAGACTGCGGCCGTCGGGGAAAAACTCGATATTGACGATTCGCAGAAGAACGCCGAGTTCCATGAAATCTGGTTCGTCTGGGCTAGGAGCTGACCTCCCCAGAACCATACCAAAAGTCCGATCGCTTTCCACAGCCCGCCGAATCATAAGCCGGTACCGTGGCTCGAACACGTGGAGGAATAACGGCATAGATGGAAACGACAGCGTGCAAACAAATATTGGAACGTCGAACCCACCATGGTTAGCTTGCTGCTCTAATCTGTAAGCTTGCAAGCGGAGGGCGACCAGATCCGCCCAGAAACCCTTAATAATCGACGTGAGGCGCCTATTTGAGGGCGCTGTTCGTGGATCCGCTTGTGCTCGAATAGAGATCGCTCGTCTACATATCGGGCACAAATCCGAATGGTCGAGAATTCGGTAGATGCATGTTCGACAGTAAGTGTGTCCACAGGCCGTGGTTATTGGGTCCAGGAAGAGAGCGTAGCACACCTGGCAGTCCACCTCGGCCCTCACCAATTCCTTCAACTTTAGGAAAATCTCGGCGTCAACTTTGCTGGCCTCATCCTCTTCGGCACCTACAGATGAGTAAGATACCTCACTACCATACTCCAATTTATCAAGCTCGGCAAGAGTGTACGTTGCGATAATCCGACCACCGTTCAAGACCCTCGACTCGGGCTGTTTTTCCTCCAACGAGGGTATTCCCGCAACTTTCCACTCGTCACAGACGGTAACGTGTGTGGAATACCAAGGGACTTCAGTAGCGGATTGATATACGGCAACGGCCGTTTTAACAGTGTCAAGAACCTTATTTAAGGTAACATCGAGAGCGCAGTCAGCAGCGGCGTGCTCCTTGCCACAGTCCGTGATTGGGCAGTCAAAGCCTTGTAGCCGACTCGCCGTTGCCGGCCAGGATATATTGATCCGAGGCCGGGTTTCAGGTAGACAAGTTTTACAGATGCTATAACCACACGGTAGCGTTGTGGGATCCCGTAATATCTTGTTGCATATCTGGCACTGAATTAAACGGATAATACGGCGGGCATCGCTGACAGCA
The DNA here is from genome assembly GCA_037356035.1 of Xylaria sp. Z50. Lineage (NCBI taxonomy): Eukaryota > Fungi > Ascomycota > Sordariomycetes > Xylariales > Xylariaceae > Xylaria > Xylaria sp. Z50. The sequence goes on from JBAWJU010000006.1 coordinate 243,013, forward strand.
TCAAGAAGGGAATCCACCGATGTCTCGGCCCGGCCTATTCCAGCAGGATTGGAGACTGTGATGTCGTCCCTCTCGCCGGGCCGTGATATTGAAGGTAGGTTTTCCTCATCTTCAGATGGCGTCGACGAGGAAAGACTCGGTTGCGACGCATTTACCTGAATAGAGGACATGAAAATGTGAAATCATACGGAACAGCGGTTGAACGGCCAAAATTCGGTCTGTACGATGTATATATGTATGTATAGATGGTATATTTTTGGAGTCGGGTGCCTCCTGACCAGTTATCTCTAACTTTCAAGCAACGCACAATGTGGAACAGGCAGGAGTGACGATGACAAGAAAAGCTGTCCAACCCGGACCACAATATCCCCTTGAGCAGACGAGGAGAAGGGGTATAAAACGCAGCGGTTATTAGGAAAAGTGGAAGCGGCAGCGTCGTGGGGATATCGCAGCGCCGTCACGGGTTTAATGATTTGTCACTCTGTCCCGTCGCATGCTCAGGTATCTCCTTTGATTGACGAGAGCGAAGATAGTGGGCCGACCGGTTTTAGAGAGTGTATCCGCCTAAAAGCGTTCTGCTACCTGGTATGAATATTAAAATGGGTATTGGAACATAAAAAAGCCAAGTATCAACCCAGGTAGATAGTCCGAAAGAAGATGGCCACTTCTAAAAACACGGCTCGCTCAGGATGCTTGGGGGAAGGGGATATTAATGAAATGAATATCAGTAGACAGATATCGAAAGATGTAGGAGTCATCATACATCTCATATCGCTGTTCTGCTACACTAGTATCGGTAGGGACAACGTAAGTCCTGACGTCGGAGGGGTCCCTCACAATTGAGCCCTTTGATTGGTCTCAGGGGTGTCCATCTATGCTTGGGTACCTATCTTAACTACCTAGGTACCTGCCTACGTACTTAAACTACCTAGCCTAAGCCAGTACCTCACTATTGGACTTAGGTACCTGGTAGAAACAATCATGATGATCTTGATGAATCATAGAACAACGTATTGTATCTAGAATCAAATCAATGGGTTGTACGTATAAGCCAACAAATTCCAAGCCTATCTAGACCGTATCGACTTTTTGTCTTTTTTCCCCACACAAGGTAGTGTCTTCGTGATAATCCAAGATTATAAAGATAGAAGCTGTGGTTGAATTGAGTTGAAAGCTTATCTAGGCTATTGATCTTTTAGATCACCATGATCTTCTCACCTTATTGGAGGGGTCGTTATCCTCCTACCACCACATTTCATGTTCTATGATCATATCATCTAGACAACCTGCATATTAACGGAGTAGTAGACCATATCACCGGGACAATCATTAACCATTCGGCACTTGCCAAGGAATGGTACTTGGGAATACAAGCGTCTGGTCCGTTCAAGCTAATTACCTAATTCAAATCCCTGGAGCCTCATCGCCTATTGTTCTAACCTTTGCCACCTCTTAGGGGAGGCACGGTAACGTTGAGGTAGGGCCTTTGCAATTCACACGTACATGCACACGCCCACAGACGGGAGGGGGGAAGAGAGAGACAAACTTGAATCGAGGCAACTTTGCAGGTGGCAGGAAACAGTCTAGTGTAAATAGTTGCGAGGCTCGTAAGCTAAGAGGCGTAGTACATGATATGTGAAATTGACCGGCTAGTAGCCACCTTACCGCGGGAAATCATTGCTTCCAAAACTCTCTCCTTTCAAACTATAGCAGCCTTCGCCATGTTGATGAAAAGGGATAGCGTCTACGCCATCTAGCCCGCTACCAAGACTAGCTATATTTAAGCCCATCCTACAGCCAATGTAAGTTTAACCTGCGGTTGCGTTTACAGGCTGGGACCTACACTTGGAGAGAAGAAGGATGAAACTTGTTGCCCATTATAAAGGACAAAGGGAGGTTTTGTGTATAAGAAGAGAATGGAAGTAGCTTATAGTTTATAAATTCATTTTGCACCTCTACACTTCCTAGTCCTGCTAGGCTAGTCACGTCGATTGGTATCGGCTGTTACCTCACCACCTGCCCACGTCTATATGGGTCCTGAGTAAGTGAGAGGTTCTAGGGTAGTGATGATATATATAACGGGAGACTTGTAAAGAGGTATTACCATGTGTCATATTTCAGGCCCGGGAGAGATGTGAGATATCGATGATTTGGAAATTATCGATCTTGTAGGCGGATACTTCGGTTCCGTTATAACTCACGATGAGGAGAGACGTGTGGTTTAGGCGAGTTTTCCCTGTTTTGTTGCTAAAGATTATAGAGATTTGGTCTGTACTGTTAGGATGCCTAGATTTTTTTTTCGCACCATCAGGTTTCCGACGAGGATATATATATGAATGTACACATAGTAGAGGTAGAAAGTATTTAAAGTTATTCCGTTCCGGTCCATTCCCGTTTGTTAACACCGCCGAATGTTACCAATTCACCCGCTGCCAATTTTGATTTCCTTAAAACATCCAAGAGATATTGTGCGCCGTGATATGTAAATGTATCAAAGAGTGAAGTATTTCCTTTTCGATTGATATAGCTTTTTTTTGTAGTCATATTTTGGATTCTTCGCTTGCGCAATTATACGTGCGGAGAACCGTACTTGTTGATTGCCAACCAGCGACCGACATTGCCAAAGACAACACAGCAGCTATTAAAAAAGCCCGGAGTCAGTAATTATTATTCATGCTCGAATAAAATGGAAAAGGTTTCGGGAGCTTGGAGGAATAATAGTAGAAAATTTCTGATCAGACAACTTCTGCTTCTGAGGCATATCAAAATAGGGGAAACAGACTCCAATGTACTGACCAGAAAAGCACGTTTAGGGTCCAGATACCCATGGCGAGGGTCTGCTGGCTCGCGAGGCCGCCAAGCAGCATTGGCTCAACATTGCTATAGTGGGTTGAGGTGTTGGAATGAATTGTCCCTGGATTGTATAGTCCACCCTGAGAAGAGGATGAGAGCATTGCTGGTACAGGCACCATCTCGGGATGTAGGCTGGTAAGCAAGGCCGAGCCCGTCAGTCCAACGGCCGATGAGACAATGAATCCCGGCATTGAACCGTCAATTAAAAACCAGAGAGCGGGGTTCACAAGAGCGAGGGATAGCGAGAGTTGTAAAGTCGAGTCCCACTGAAGTTTGCGCTATTAGAATGCGTAGTCAGCAGTTGTGCAGATTTCCAAGAGCGATAATTGCTCGTTCTACCCGATACCATGGGACGAATCAAGACAAAACTTACTATCGCATAAGCTATCCCAATGAAGATTCCAATGCCCCGAACGGCAAGGGCCCAATCTGTTTTCCGCCGCAAGTCGCCTTCTGTTTCGATGGCTTCCCCGTTGTTGCCATTTCCTGTAGACCGTTCCCAAAAACCATCAACCCATGGTAACAAACAGCCTAAGAGAAGGCCGGATGCGCCCCAGAAGGCCATATAGCCCCAGCCATAATTTGACGCGTTTATCATGTTCTCCATGCGGAATGCTGGGGTCGAACGATCACCCCGTACCGTTGCAACGCCGATACCGTACAATACTCCCAATCCTGACAGCAATAGTGCCCTTAGACCGGAGTAGAAGAGGGAGGTTGTGGTGGATAACGGCGGGGTATGTATTGGACGGTGTGCTGAGGAACGTCTCCGTGCCGGATATGGGCGGTCCTTCTGTACTATAGTGGTAGGTTCGTCCATACTCAAGACTCTCGCGGGTGTTTCGGCACCCGTCCCCCAAGGAGTGCTCAACTCGTTGCCAGGAGTGTAATTGCCACTATCATAGGTAGTAGGTTCATATATGCCCATCAAGGTCGATGAAGTCAGGTTCATGACTGACTGGGCACGACTAATACTTGCTGATGACTCTGAGCGCACTCTATTCCTTGGGTCGAGCAGTTTGAAGTTCAGCCAGTCTAGGTTTAGTGACGAGCCCGTTCGGGGTGTATGAGGTAGCGATTCACTCTCTGGTGGCGTTGGCTCCTTGAGGTTGATGTTGAAGGGTCGCACTGGGATAGGCCGCAATAGCGGTGGTCCGTTGGGAGAATCGGTCATGATGGTCGAGACTGGAACGTATATAATGTGCTAGTAACGTAGGCTCGTAGACGGATTGGGTATTACAGAGAGAAGAGCTGAGCTTGCAAATAGAACGAACAGATATTCAATGCCTTGGATAATGGGTGAAACAACGCAGAGCTCGGCTCGGTTCAGCGTATTGTACCACTAGATCAAATGAAAACGACCATTTAAGTGGTTGACTAGAAATGAGATGTAAGAATACAGCGAGTTGGGCGCGGAAGTAGTAGAAGAAAGGGAGAATGTCGAACTTTGGTTGGAAAGTCGTACTGTCAATATATCTAGGCCAAGATGAGGAATGGAATCTACAGGAGCGGTACATTAATCTGGGTGACCTAAGTACCTATCCGGATAGAGAGTAGTGCTGTATGTACCATATACCTAAACTGGCATGGATATATACTTTAGTCACTGCCTTAAGAATGTAGAGCTGATCTCAAAGAATGCGCGTGTACAACTAGTCACATTAGTTCTGTGTCATAAATGGTGCCATATGATCTGCAACGCAATATGAAAACGACAGCGGCAAGATGCTCGCGGAATTGGAAATCGACTTGAAGGCTTGGTCAGTCAAGTGTAAGTATTTGAGAGAGAGACGAGACGAAAGACCGAGGCGCTCTACCTCCTAACCTGTATTCTGAGTTTGGTTCATGTCTGGTGGATTTGGTGCCTTGGCCCCGCCTGCATTGACAGGGCCGGGGGGGGGATTGGACAAGGACCCCATCGCTCTGGAACCTCGTGTACCTGGGGAGTGCAGTATACTACATAGTAGTGTATGTATTGCTACTTGCTGCACACTACTGCACTGCACACTGCCAGTCATTGGAGTTCTTTTTGAAAAAGTTTCGATTGGGTGGCTGATCAGCCGAGTCCCGCCAATACAACCTTGACCAGTAGTGGATGTAGTAGTGCTGTATAAAACCAAACCGGGTATTTCTGCCCCCGAGATCGTCGCTTATGGTGGAGTCGGGATCCCGTCTTTGCGATGTCTCTGGTCGGAGGCTGTGGTGGAGGCACTCTACTACAGTACGTATGAATTGCATCGTTGCACAATTTCGCACTACACTGCCCGTGATTCTACACCATAGAGACTAGGTTCGGCAGTGCTTACATCTATTTGAGTTGAATCGTCTTCGTCATCGGCATTGCCACTTGGTGAATGGAAATCATACTCCTAAGCAGGCCCAAGCAATACCGAAGGTTCTACAGAGCCACATTAGACGCGTAATTACTAAGACGTGATAATGAGACAAACCATCTGTCCTACGACTATGCCTTAGAATCGGACGAATCGAATTGTGCTACTACAAGGCCGCATAGCTGCAGTGCGAGTAGGTCTCGCTTTGTCATCTCAGCAGATGCAGTTCATAGATTACTGTAGAGTCATGCGAAGATCCCAGATCCGCGTATACCACTATCAAGTAGTATGTACATAGTATAGTGTAGGTTGTAGTGTAGTGCACTGCACTGACGAGTTGGACTAGTGTGTGTTCGGGGATAACAATTCTGAGCGGACTCCAGGGTCCGGTCCGCGTTGGAATCCGCGGAAAGACGACCGATAAACGAGGAGCGACCATGTCAAGTGACGTAGGTACTACACTACATTACATAGGGTATATACTTGTAGTATACTAGATAGTACTGTAGCAGCATTGCTTGGCCGGGTGTGGGCTGGGAAATGGAGTAATGGACAGGGCGAAGGACGGGGTGATAGAACAGGGTATAATACAAGGAAGAAAGACCAGGGCGAATCGAACAACACCTGGTGCTCAGGTCAGAAGCTCAGGTAGTCCAGATCAGACCGGAAGGATCGAAATGGCGTTGAGATTCAGCTCTTGAACCCAGCAGCCCCCCATGCGGGAGGAAAAATCCAGATGGGCACGCGTACGAGATGCTCGGCACACGCAACGGTACTACAGTCAGGTACGCTACCTATTATAGGGCAGAGCATGTCTTTGGTTAGGTATCATGCAGCTGTGCATTTCTCAAGAAATCACATGGTCGCTTCTTCTTGAACAAGCCAGCACATCCCGCTTGCTGATTCGCCATTACCCCACACTTCGCTACCACGGGTTGTTTCTAAATGCCCGCGATGGCCTCCTTGTGGGGTAATACAAGTTTCAATACTCTTCCATCCAGCATTTAAGCCTTGACGATAAACGGATGAAGCCGAGGAGGTCCTGGATGAGGGGTAATCAAATCTATGGCTACCATCAAGTAAGTAGATCAACTATGTCTACTTGGTCATAGATAACGAAGGAAGTGGACGGAACACCCCCAAAAGGATGAGAAGTCGAACTCAATTTGCATGATGCAGATTCCTTGCATACAATAATAGTATAGTGTGGTATATGTGGGCGATTCGCGCCCGTAGTGTTCTGAAGCCTAGACCAGCCGTTACATCTCAACCCATGCGCACGGAGATTTACGTAGCTGTCGATTGGGTTTTCACGCTGGCAGGCTCTTTTCTCGAATCTCTGCGTCTCGGCGAGCTCCTATTTACTATACGTAACACTATTCTAGACATTGAATAAGTAATACCATAGTTTCTCTAACTTCTACTAAGTCAAATAGCTTTTCCTAATTTTTTTTCTGGGGCCTACCTTTCGTTACCGATGACTTGGGTGCTGAACTGGGATATATTCCTTCATTCTTGTGCCACTAGCTCATGCGTGCATCTGTCACACATGATCGAGTATTGAGCACACTAGTAGGGATGATGCTCTGTACACTTCACATTACTATTTGCGATATGACGTCCTATGTAACCATATGCGTCTCCTGATTAGTTTATGAATCGGACGTTAAGCTCAACTTCAGTTGGGCCGCGATTGACCTATGCCCTTGGCGGAGCTTAGCTTTTCATGGTTGTGCCGTAGAGAATCCGGCTGGATGGTTAGTCGCGTGAACTTTGGTGAGCTAACTTAGGTACACAGACACGTCGACACGCAGTTCGTAGACTTCAGAATAAAATAAGAACTGTGACTAGCCACCCAAGGTAGAAGCCGGGGTGGGGAGATCTTATATTAGCTTCCTACAATTGTAGCTTCATTTTATTTCTCATCTTAATCTTCGTCCTCACTATCCTCATCTTCTTCGCTATCTTCCTCTCCGTCATCCACGTCCTCTCCGTCGTCGAAATCGTCGTCGCTTTCCTCCACTCCCTCCGCTCGGGATATCATCACAAAAGCATTGAGACATGTGATTCGGTTTTGCGTCTCGTATGTTCCCAATTTCTTGCCAATCTGTTTCGGAGACTTCATATTCCTCGCGTCTGCCAAGTCCTTCACATTTATCTTGAACAACCGGATTTTGCCGTCGCTACTCCCTGTAGGAATGAGAAAGCTGTCACCCTCCTGGCCTGTGACTTTGCATATAGCGAAATCTTTAATTCGGCCTGTAACACCAGCTTCCCGGCCTCCTACTTGCGCGATCAACTTGGCGACGGGTAATTTCTCGGTCCCCTTGTCCGTTTTCGGCTCTCCTGATGATAAATCTTCAGCACTTGTCGAGAAAAACAGAATTTTCCCATCCTCGGTAGAGACAGCGAGTAGCGAAGAATCGGTTTCTGAGTTCATTGGTATGTAGCAAAACTCATGTATTTTCCTCCTGGGTTCTGGCATGACTCTGCATTTGGGGGTGCTGTCCATGCCAAAAACAATGAGATCCCGATCGAACCCAACACAAAATTCATCACCTTCCTCGGTCGCCCCCCAGACCACTTTCCTTCCCTCCCCGGGTGAATGTTTGCCTTCCCCGGCCTGTTGTAGTATATCCCGGGTGAAGTTTAGAACGCCAGCCTTCTTGGCCGTCATCAGATTCCAAAGACGCATACACCTCTCCCCTTTACTCACGCTGATCATCAGCTTCATGCTCGGATGGACAGCAAAATCATTGACACCAGCGGGTGTTCCATCTAATGCTGCCGTGTCACCACTCGGTCGTCCCTGCGGCTTTGGTTTTGGTACTTTAATAGTTGACAGAAGAGACCAATCCCTTGTTCGTGTGACGGCTATTGAGGAATCCTCCGATGCGGAGATGAGCTTCGATCTTGTGGGGAAGGAGAGGGCGGTAATTGTAGACGAATGATGCAGTAAAGTACCAAGTTCACGATTCTTAGGATTCTCGAGGATCTTTCGTGGGGCAACCGAAGACAGTGCGTCTTTGTCTTTCCATCTCGGCGGATGCGCGGATATATTGTAGACGTTGATTCTTTCATCACTGCTGCCAGACGCCAACATTACCTTCTGGATTTTTCCAGGTTCCGGTGCTGAAGGAGGCGAGACTGCCAGGCATCGTATCGCAGAGCTATGGGCATTAAAGAGAAATGTATCGGCGAATTCGACTTCGTCGTCGGGTGAAATTGTGGCGGTCAATCCGTGAAGAACGCGGTCGTAGGAGCCGGTTATGATCTGGAGGGTGATAGGTGTAATGACAGGCGCATTACCTAAAGCCTTGGCCTTCTTAGTGGGAGCTTCCTCCTGAGTAGTGCTGCTATTCAACCCAACGTTTCTCTTACGTTTACCCATGATGTATGATAGGGATTCTTGCTAGCAAGTAATCGTGGTTGAGTGCAATGGTCGAGGTTGAGAACTTGCGAACTTGCGATAGTGACCGAGGAGAGCAAGGAAAAAAATAAATTGGGGCGGTGCTATCGATTGGTGCCTGTCGTTTTAAGCTGAAGTGCCCAGCCAAGATACAGGTACCTACCTCCGTACGTGTGGGATAGTAGTGTAAGTATCTGCTAGGTTAGGTAATCTTTAGGATGTTAATCCTATTGCATGCCACCATATCACTCGTTTCTTCCACACCCCGTAGACTTTACGGCACTCAATATTTGTTTATTGTTCATGTCACCATTATGAGTACGTATAACTTCATTTGAATATTATTGTTCTATTCATGTGTCGTCTCACGTCACGTTGGCAGGCAGAGTCCTTTCGGGCTCCCTAATTGGGCCGCTTTTTGTATCTAAATTAATCGTAGTCATAACATCCTATTGCCGGTGGCAACTATCAAGAGACGCCTCTAATCACTGTGATGCGCGACGCACTTATACGTTACAGGTAACGGTGAAATAGACAACACATCAAGCGCCAGTCCCACTACCCCAAGAAAGCGTTTGGGCTCAGGCCGAGCGCTTGATATTATTTTGTATTAGAAGGGGTAGGTGTTGCGCTGCCACTGGAGTTTCGATGATGCTGAGGTACCTGTTGGGCCTGTACTTGGGCCTGGACCTGAGCCTGAGCCTGGGCCTGTGCCTGTGCTTGCGCCTGAGCTGCCGCTGCTGCCTGTTGTTGTTGTTGAGCTCGGAGGAGTTGAGCGTACTGATGGGGGCCATTCGCAGCAGCAGCTTGCCCCGGGCTGCCAGCAGCGGCATTCATGGCCGATTGTGCAAGGCTGTTATGTCTATTTTGTAGATACGTCTTTGCCATTTCTCTTACTCTGTCCTGTGGGGTCTCTGGATGATTAGATCGTATCTGGTTCTCTATGGCTTGAAGTTGTGAGAGATAAGTCTGATGTTGCTGTGGGGGGACAATGAGGTTCGGCCGTGGCGACCCAGACTGCCCAGGTGTGACGTTAAATCCAGCCGTTGGAGGAGTTGCCAATCCTGAGCCATTCGCGGCATTGAATGATGCCATCATAGCTTGCACTTGAGCATTGTTAAGATAGTTCTTCTGATTTAAACCATTGATAGTAGCAGCGCGCATGGCGGGGGGCGAATTTTGTAGGGGTGGATTCGCTTGCTGGCCTGCATGTTGCTGGGGTTGCTGCTGTGCTAGCGGTTGCTGTTGCTGATGGGGCTGTACCGGTTGCTGCTGTTGAGGCTGCTGCTGCTGTTGAGGTTGCTGCTGTTGCTGCTGATGTTGCTGATGCTGCCTCATCTGTCGCTGTTGTTCAGAAATCCGCCGGGCTTGAAGTATCATGTGCATATTATGTGGTGTGCCTGGCATGGTCATTTGGGCCTGTCCGTTAACAACAGGAATTTGTATTTGTGGAGAGCCATTCATCTGCGGTGGGACGAGACCCCCAGCCATGTGGTTTTGGTGCTCAGTTCCGGTTGGAGTCGAAACCATAGGCATGGGCATGCGAGGACGGGGCTGGCCATTGGGCGTACCGAGGTTCGGGTTGTTCATACGAGCTATACCAGCATGAGGGTGCGAGGCAGCCATTTGCGGTGTGTTCTGCGGGAGTTGGCCTGCATTTTGAGTAGCCGCAGCCATATGAGCATGTTGGTTTTGTTGGGCTCTTTGAAACGCAGCCTGTGACTGGACGTTAGCTTTATTTGGAGCAGCATTGGTGCTGGCTCGTACTCTGCGCTGTGCCTCGAGACGCTGCTGTTGAGCCATCCTTTCTGCTAGTCTTTCTGCCATCGCTTGATCCCTCTCCCATCGCATAATACTGTACTCCCTTGGCGTTTTTGTCGGTGCTTTGGGTTGAGCAACGTCGGCTGGCTTCCTAGCGGCGGCTAACTGGGCGGCCTGTTGCTGTTTTTGCGCGGTTGTTTCTCTTTTCTTAGCCAGCTTCCTCATAGCATCTATCATAGTTAGATGCTTCTGGTTGCGCCGTCGCTCTACTTTCACTGGCAGGGAGTGGCGGCGGCGGGGAAGAGGTGTATTAGGGCCATTTGGAGTTGTTTGTGATGGATGCTGTGCCTGCTGTGATTGTTGTTGTGCCTGCTGTTGCTGCTGCTGCTGCTGCTGTTGTTGCGCCGCTGCGATATTTTGCTGGCGGATGTGTTGTTGAGCCTGTTCAATTCTACTCTGCCATAACTTGAAATACTGGGTCTTCTGCATGTCATTAGGGAGCCCCTCCAGCATAACCCAGCGTTCAAAGCATTCCCACGGAGTGCGACGGTCTGCACCTGAAACAAATATAGACTTCGTCGACAAAATACTGAATATAAGACCCCAATTGTAAGAATATTCCCGCACTAGGCTCTTCAACTCATCATCTTCAGCCTGTGTCCACTGAGAGGAGCTGCGTGATTCATAAAATGCCTGAAAGGGCATATTATCGCTAGGGGGTCGGAACTGATGTCCGGCATGGAGTCGATCTTTAATTCCCTTGTTTTCTGGGCGGAAAAGGGCGACACTAGGGTTTTGAGGTAGCAACCGGGGAGGCTTAATATCTTCGGCGTCTTCTTCTATGTATTGGTAACGACTCCGTTTCTTCGGAGGCTCATTTGGTGTCAGTTCCATTTGACCTTCGACAAACCTACTTAGGGGGAGTGCAGGCCGTTTCCACGAGGCATCCGGGTCATACTCCGGCGCAATCAAATCAGACCTGGGTACTTTTAAGGGCGTCCCATACATGGGAAGTTCCTCGAGTAACCGATCGGTCGCAGCAGATGGTTGCAGAGAAAATACTATGTCATCATCTTGAAGAGCGAATATGGCAGATGGTGCTATCGTGTTCGAGAACCCATCATCTAATTCATCATCTGGTTCTAATGGTGAGTCGGTACCTCTAGAAGGAACAAGATCGGGAGTTGGGTGATTGTCTGGACCTTGAGAAAGTGGTGCATCCCTCATCGAGGCATCTTCAGCATGCTTCGACAGTAGACATGGAATAACGACATTGACTTGAAGGGCTCTTCGCTGTTCTTCTGAGGCGGCGACCCATTCCGCGCAGGCGTATGCCATATTACTCGCAGCTGCCATTTTCCATTTACGTTCTTCGCGAAAATCAGTCCTCATCCATTTCATCTCCTGTAGCATTATATCCCAGTGACTAGCTTGCCGAATCGGCTCTGGACAACGTTTGGGCTGGCGGAGAGACCACTTATCAGTGTTCTGTAAATGATAGACACGGCGCAGAATACGGCAAGCTTGGCTCTCGAGTATATGTGTATATGAATCAGGCGTTGAAACCGTCTTGTGCGCCTGGTGCAACAACTGATCCAGTGGCTTCATCCAACTGTGACCTTGTGCAAACCCATTTACGAATAACGTCGTAAAATAATCATCGGTCGGGACTTGATCAGGCCTTGAACGGCTCTGGATCAACGATTGGGAGGAGTTAGAGGCTTGAGAAGCTTGTTTGCCAAATACCACGGTAGGAAGCTTATTTTTTCCCCTGGCCTTCCCCTTGCTGATTAATATTTGAGGACGTGCCTTAGAAGACTGTGATGTGGGCGTTATAGGCGTAGAGTGAGTAGCTTGAGAATCACCTGGAGATAATAAGTCAGACATGGATTGCGGCCGTTCTCCCAATATTTCAGCGACGGGCTTTTGAAGAGCCACGTCAGTCATGCTACCGGTCACCTCTCTTTGCTGATCTAGACTCGTGGCCGGCGTCGGAATCGATGTTGATATCGTAGGGGCGTGCTGTTGCGCATGCCGATGAATAGTCTGTTTCTTCTCGGTAGTATCATCAGTAGTAGTCTTGTCCATATTATTCTCTATTTCACAGGTTGCTGTCCGTTCGGAAGCCCCATCTTCAACGGCGTTATGTTGCCGTTGCTGTGTATCATTCGGCGCGTTACCAGCCTTAGATGGATCATCGGGCATGTCGTTTAAGGGTACCTTCCCAACATTTTCCGGCGTTTTTTGGCTCGATGCGCAGGTAGCTGAATCGGTAGTAGGATGAGGAAGCACCAATTGTCCTAGAGATCTATTGACTTTTGGTGTCTCGATAGGTTGACCTGGAGTACTTCCTGTTGAAGCGCCTATTGAATCACGTACTAATTGGGTTTCGACTTGCTCACCAATGGTTTGTGGTATCATAGGCCGAACGGCAGGGTTTTCTGACTTGATCGGGGGGCCACTATGTGAAAGATTGCTTTCAGGCGTAGTTTCATTCTGTTCCTTATTCTCAATAGTGGTGCCTATCCTACTTCCATATAAACTACTATCGCCATCTGGGCTTGTACTTGATGAAACGTCGGGGGCTATGGGAGTAGTCACCGTTGGTGCCGTGGAGCTTGGTGACAATGAAATATCAGCGGGGCGACCAGAATCCGGGGGAGAGAGTTGAGGTGGAAGCGATTTGTCGTGAATTGCGTCTTTGGATGTAGATGTATCTATCTGGATGGCTAAAGCACTAGGTGGCGGTTGCTCTAGGATTAGAGCTTGTTTTCCTTTTGGTTGTGGGATCGGTGTTGGTTGCGATACTTGAGAAGGCCGAGAGGAATCCGCCGCGCGTTGCGGGAAATTAGTAGTGCTAGCCGATATTGTAGTACTCTTCGACGATGACCTGGCTGGTTGCAAGTTCGTATCGTGTCTATTTGGTGGTACTTTGGGTGGTAATCCCTCCACCTGTGGTTTTCTCTCGATCGCACTCGCATCTACCGAATCTGGAGGGGCAACTGGTACAGGTATAGGAACATTGCGAGGTGGATTGCTAAAGCCAACTTGGTAAGGAGGCTTCGCAGGCCCAGCAGTACCGGCTCGCGCGATGGGTTTCGGTTGTACACCGTTAGCTATTGGTGATGCCGTAGAAGGGAGAGATGGTTGATGGGCGCCAGTATTGGGAGAGGTAGCAACAGGCCGCTTCACGCCAGTTGAGGGATTCTCGTCCAGAACAACTGTCGCGGTTTGTGGAGGGGAATACCGAGGGTAGTGAGGACTAGCCCTCGGCCGCGAAGGGATGTTCAATTCGTTAAGTGTGCGTCCCCTGCAAGGGAGCGTTAGTACTTACAAGAACTACTTCACAATTGCATCGCAACCAGGTGCAGGTAGAGATACTTCTAGGAAAAAACAAGACAAAATAAAAAAAGACAAGAAATAGATTACATCACGTACTGCAAAATATCACAGCCATCGAGGAACTGCTTCTCAGCTGGCGTGTATTCATACGCGTCAAGAGAGTTGAAGCTGCGCCTGGGGAGGATGTCGGGGCTAACTGTGACCTCGTAGAGGATACAGAGCTTCCTCTTGCGCGACCGTGCAATTGCACTAAAAGCAGTCAGCACCTCAAAATTGACATTATTCGAATCGGAAAGACAAGCTCTATCGTTTGGGACACATCTCACCTGCATTCTGCCCGCTTTGATTGCAGGAGTCTTGTGCGGTCGGCGGGCACAACCTCAGTCATAGCATCGACAGCGACAACATCCGTTTTGCATCAAAACGGACGCGGCCTAGGACTTAATAAGGCACCGTGAGATGAATAGTCTCGTTCCAAGCGATGGAAGTGTCGGCGTTGTGGTGTGTTGATTGATTGAAGGATGGCGTAGGTTGAGACTGATGGGGGTGTATGAATTTTTACAGATGCGCTTCACTATGGAGTTATCTAGGCCAGGCAAATCTAGGTAGGTTGTCTGTCCTCTATAGCATGCCTCTAGCATACAGTAGATAGCGCGCTGCCTGGGGGTTAGTGGCGGATTGAGGGGGAGATCAAGCCAATCCAATAGTGCGAAGAGACCTACAAGGGGGCATCTAGGTACCTCTCTCAGAAAGGGAAATTGTTGCCATTGCGCGGCCAACACCGGATTTACAGCATCTTCTCGGGTAACGTCTCCTTACTATGATTATAGGTAGGTAGGCATTGTCAATGGCATTCATTAGTAGATCCCACAGGCAACTATCATTCCTCACCACTGATGTGTGTTGTTGCTTTGCTTGCCTGATGTGTCGTTACCGCCAGAGCACTGCGGGACCCGGCAAGACACCCGTCAGTGTACATATCTTGCTTAGTAAGGACATTAACACAACAACATATCTGGAAGTCAAACTTATAGATGGTTAGTTGATGCAGTTTTCAGGTCAAAACCTATTCCCATGTAGAAACACGGGGGCAATTTATATTTATAATAGAATTGAATGACAACCCTGGTGGAGGCGTCCCGGGTCTAAATGCTGTATAGACTACTTAGTACCTATCTAAAATAGGCATCCATTTTAGGACCAAATACTAATGCTTCAGGTGGAATGGGCACTTACTCGTCACAATGGAATTACGGATGTAGCGAGAGAACATACCTACAAGCAAGTGATGAGCAATACGGCCTATCAAACAGGAAATTAGTACCAAGACATTCAACTGAATGACGACGGGCCTCAGTTTAAAATAGGAATCAACAAGCAGAATGTTGGGGTCATACCTATGAGTTTAGGAGTTTAGGATGGTACAAGAAACCATTTGACTATCACACTACTCCACTTCTATTCAACTCGTAGTGTAGTATAGGATTTGACAATGCTCAGATGTGAACAACTATTTTCCCTTACCTACTACATCTTAGATGAGGATTAAAAGAATCTGGCGGCGGGGTATGTTACCGTGGTTACGTTGTGTATGAACGAAAACGGATCTAGAACATAGAATGAGAGAAGGCAATTGAGTACCTATGGACATCTTATCATGACCACGACATGAGGGTAGACGTGAACTATGTGAAGTGTGGAGCCCATGTTCATCACCTGGATCCTGAGCTGTCTTATGTAACCCGACTTAGCCACATAATATGGGGTCATGCCACAGCGTTTCGCACAGCCACGTTGTCATTCCAACTACAAGATCAGTTAGGCATTCCTGTATGGTACCTATATACACCTATTTCCATGCCTTCATCTACAGTTTCAAATAGGCACTAGCTTCTACCTCATCGATCCCAGGGACGTCTAGAAATGTCTGACAGTGCATCCCAACCACAGGCACCTCGTATAGCCATCAAATTTGGGCCATCATCTTTGGCAGGACCCAAATCCTCCAACAATCTGAAGACTATACGCGGACAATCCCAACCCTTCTCGACTCTAGGCAAGCGCCAACGACCCAACGCACTTCACCATGACTCCGAGTCCGGCGAAGATGATGACACGATAGGGAAACACGAAGCTGTTACAACGATTGGTCCCGACATCACGTCGAGAGGCAGCAACGTACCCGCAGGCAAAAGACAGAATAAGGAATATGTCATCAGCAGCCAAAAGAACCGGGACTGGAAGGCCGATGTGAAAAGTAGAAAAGGAGACGGCACCTCTCCTTTACATGCTTCTAAGAAGAATAAGAATCTAGAAACTGCACCAGCCGATCAGGACAAGGATATAAAATGGGGTTTGAATGTTGCCCAGAAGCCTAGGCCGGAGGACTCATTAAGTGCACACGACGAACCCCAAGAACAAGAGAAGAATGTATCAAATTCAACGACACCATTGCCACAGTCCCCAAGGGACGCCGATAAGGACGCGATAGATGCTCTTCTCGGAAAGCGAAACACCACACAGCATCTTGTTATCAAGGATTCCACAGCCAGTAGTAAGCCTCAGTTCTCTGAACAAGACGCATATCAGAAGAGTATGACGGAGGCAGCAGAGGTATCAACGATAGAAGAATATAGCGAGATTCCAGAAGGGGAATTTGGCGCCGCAATGCTACGGGGCATGGGATGGAAGGGAGAAGAGTTCGGTTCTAAGCCAAAAGAGGTCAAGAGACGACCACATTTGATGGGTCTCGGCTCCAAGGAAGACGAGGAAATCAAGAAGGCAGAGCTAGCAAAACGCCACGGTCACCGTGAGCGACGACCACGGCTCGACGAGTACCGGAGAGACCGCGAGAAGGAGAAACAAGAACGAAATGGGCGTTACAAGGACAGCTATAAGTCCGAACGTGAGCGTGAGCGGCGCGAATATAGTTACGACCACCCACACAAAACGCGCCATCGCGAACGTGGTGATCGAGATCGTCGTTGATAAGATTAGCACTCATGATCAGTCTTGCTGACTTCTCACATTGACTATCGAAGGAATTGCTAGGAACAGCCTTATCATTGTGATCCTAAGTCGCCCTATATTGTATTTCTCGAACCGTGTTACAAGCTAGCCGAGTCTTCTGATGACTACGATAATCTCATCCGTTGCCTATTGACGAAGACCGCAACACCAACTTCCATCAATCTTCTAGCTTATCCAGGGGATACTGAAGGAGAATATACTTTCATGGGTAAGTGGAATTATCTGACTGATAAATAGCCCCTATTTACAACACGACCTCACAGTGAATATGAGACAAAAACAGTCCGATCTCCCTATCGACCGTGATCAGATGATTATGTGCGCACCGCCTTAACCTACATACCTCAGATAAGACCGAACCATCGTTGGATCATACTTGATTTATATTCAATTACAGGTCCGATACTATATAATATTAGCACATGTTCATCATTTATAGACTCCAAGTGTGCTACTAAGGCTCGGTGCTCAACCCGACCCCTGGGGATTAACATCAGCTAACCTGCCCTATATTATTACATCGTCATACAGAGTAAGGCCAGATGGCAAACAGACCCGAAGCCACGGCAGCGCTAGTTTAATGTCACACAAGGTTATTCATAAAAGTTCAGAGGCCTATTTTCGTCGTTTATTCTTGACTTTTTGGAAATCAGTTTGAGGGCATTGAAAATAATCGAAGGATATTATTAAGACGTTGTAGCAAAACCTCACCGAGATGCCTCAGCCAACAGTCTGCCTTGACTGTAGATATACAAATCGATGCCTAGCTACAAGTGACCAATAGTGTGTATAGTATTGTAAAGAATTTAGGATTCCGTAGTAAATGATTGTGAAGTCATTTAGTTATGGAGCTACCGAATGCTTAAAATGCTTACATCATTCCTCGACACTCAACAAATGCAACGACGTGACCCGAGTAATTCGATTCTTCTAGTGCAGTACAGGCGGGCGCATTGTCTTAATGTCTCGTAGCCACGTCACGCAAGTGGTATGTATGTATCCTTGCCATCAGACCGCTGAATTAGGTGTTCGAGTCAGATTTGAGTTATCCGAAGCGATCGACTTACATACTCTGATCAGCTCCTGATTTCCTATGCGCGTCTCGGTTTATTGCCTTTTGCTTTTGTTTTAACTATTTCTTTTTTTATGCCCCCTAATCACTCCAAGGACGCATTGATTCGTAGCACTCATGGCACCTAGGGCCTAAATTATTTGATTCTCCAAGAGGTAGTTATACAATGCCTTTGTGGCATAACATTTCTGATCCCGGAGGAGGTGTACATGTAGGCAATCAAGAAACCCGCGGGGTCCGGCCCTCATCGTCGTGTGGAGTATGATAACATATAGTGCGTGTGAAGTACGTAACGCCCTACCTAATAACTTAGGTGGTGTACACTAAGGACTTGCTTGAGCTGCCTATACCTACCTATACTGTACCATGTACTGTGTGTAGTAGGCACCAAATACCTGTCGAGTCCGCACACCACTGTCTACATACTATGTAATATACATGTAGTACGCTACTGCGTACCTAGCCTAATGTTAGGTACTGTATAGACCGGTATGCTACCCTACCACATACCAGGGCCTACCTCTAGTAGGCCCTAAAGAGGAGCTCTTGGACAAGCTAGGTCACACTACGCTGGAGAGCCAGGGGGGTTGGTCCCCTTGCCAAGCCCACCAACCATTCAGAAGGGCCAATGGAAGACAAACTCTCGATAGATCGCAAACGCACTGCGAGTGTGAAGCGGTCTGGTCCAAAATACAGTATTTCCCGTCGTGGTTTGACAACACCTTTCCATTTCCCCGCCCTCTTTCCCTCCTTTTCTTTCTCTCATCGCTATCGACATATAGGACATTCGTGATTTCGGTCCAGCAAGATTTGGCCCTGTCACGTCGCCATCATGTCGAAGCCTCAGAGCGTCAACGGGAGCGAGTCCGAGTTCGAATTCATCGAGACTCCCAAGGCCCCCACGCCCACTTTCGAGAAATTCGAAGAGTGTGGTGTACGAACAACTTCGGTACGTTGGGCATTGTCGTCCGCTTTGTTGCATTAAAGTTAAAACCCAAAATTACATTGAACTGATGAGAACCATTCATAGTATCCGGCCATCAAAAATGCCCCTCTTCCAGCTGATTCCGCCGGCTCAGATACTTTCTCGAATACGCTTCTCATCTCACTGCTTGCCGGCATTCCACTATGGCTCTCGTGGAAGGTCGGGGGTGGTTTCAAGACGGCCGTTTTCTTCGGCCTCGTCCTCTTCATTCCTATCCTCGGCTCCTTCTGGTTGACTGTTTCCTCCATTAGCCCCCGCAAGAATGAGAAGGCCAAGTATCCCGGCCGACCTGTCGAATACTACCTCACTTTTAAAAACCCCTCCGACCAGCAAAAGTACAATGGCAAGAACAAAATTCCCATAGAGACCTTCTACGAGATGTACTTCGACGGAGATGTTGATTTCAACGGTGATGCTCTCGAAGTTTTGGAGTACAGGCACGATTGGGCAAGCTTCCGCTTCACCATCAGCCTTTGCAAGTATTTTCTCTTTGGCATGATTCCTGAGGTTATCATGCACTCTCGAAGTCAAGGTGAGCATTTCGTCTTCTCACGCCGGGTACTCCCATCACTAACATAGATTAGATGAGGAGCAGGTTCGTGGCCACTATGACCGTGGCGATGACTTTTACGGTTGGTTCTTGGGTCCGCGTATGATTTACACTTCGGGTGTCATTGGAGACATCAACACCGAAGAGTCTCTTGAGCAACTTCAAGACAACAAACTGTCTGTTGTCTGCGAGAAGATCGAGCTCAAGAAAGATGAAACACTGCTAGATCTCGGCTGCGGGTGGGGAACTCTTGCCCGATTCGCTAGCGTCAATTATGGTGCACATGCCACTGGTATCACACTTGGTCGAAACCAGACAGCTTGGGGAAATAAGGCACTCCGTGATGTTGGCATTCGCGAAGAACAGAGCAAGATTCTCTGCATGGACTACCGAGATACCCCCGTCCCGGAAGGTGGATATAAGAAGATTACTTGCCTCGAAATGGCCGAGCATGTCGGTGTACGCAAACTGGGTTCATTCTTCAAGCAAGTTCACGACATGCTAGACGACGACGGTATTTTCTTCCTGCAGATTGCCGGTCTGCGCAAATCCTGGCAGTACGAGGATCTGATCTGGGGCCTGTTCATGAACAAATATATCTTCCCTGGCGCCGACGCTTCCACTCCAGTTGGTTTTGTCGTCGACAGACTTGAGGGCGCCGGATTCGAAGTCAAGAGTATTGACACGATCGGTGTGCACTATTCCGCAACTCTATGGCGCTGGTATAGAAACTGGATGGCCAACCGTGAGAAGGTTGAGGCGAAGTATGGAAAGCGCTGGTTCCGCGTAAGTGCACCCGAATATTAATTTGATCCTGTCTACATCTAATAACCGTGTCTAGATCTGGGAATATTTCCTAGCTTCTTCCACCATTGTGTCACGCCAGGGCTCCGCTACCTGCTGGCAAATTACTCTTGTCAAGAATATCAACTCAACCCACCGTATCGAAGGTATTCCGACTCAATACGGGCTCAGTGGAGCAATCGAGGCTGCCGAAGATAAAATTAACCTCAAGGCATGGGCTAACAAGAACGCGGATCTGTTCCCAACTGCTGCCGCTCAATAAATTGAATGCTCAACTCGGATGAGATGGGTGGGCTATGCATGCAAGCCCGTCAAGATCAAATGATTTCCCCTTTGATCAGACATTTTTCTCTTCAATTAGGCTTTTTGTGGGTCATAATATGCATAACCACAGACCCGTACACCAATGCAATGAAGCAGAGGCAACCCTGGAGGACGACAGCGCTGCTAGAAACCGCCCGGAATGCTAAGATAATAAAAGAAATGAAGAAGGCGATGTCAATTAAGACTAGACTAATATGGATACGGACCCTACCTCACGGGAGTGATCAAGGAAGCGAATGAGGGATAGGGGACAAATATCACGGGGATATTATAGAATACATACCTTTATCAAGTGTATGATTTTGCGTGTGGCTTTGAGACTCAAGGCTTGCTATAAACTGTGCTTGTGAGATATCTATGTACCTCGAAACCAAGCACCGGAGAACACCATACCGTAATATAGGGAGACAACTTGAAATGTGCAAGTCACCAAAGGATCATGTACCCAAGGCCTTATGTGCATACACCTAAGTACCTCTTACATAGTGCAGTAGATTACAAGTACATAGTAAGAATTACGTATGTACCGGTACGAGACGCTAAGTGGCCAGTGCTTATCTTATAGCATACCTAGGCAGGCTGGTGCCGGTGTACAGTACTACAAGCGATGAGTACCTAGGTAGTGCCAGTAGACCCACTCGGCGTCACAATTGACCATTCAGAACATGAGCTCAGCAACACAACACCCAGAACTAGGCATCCCTCAGGATGGATACAGCCAAGACAGCTCCTATCATCAATCAAGCTTCGTCATCCGACGCTGGAACGCGCACTTACTTCTTTCTTTCTCCTACGTCTTTCATCTACCGAGGGGCCTAGGTGGTCTTCTCAACGCTCTGAATCCCCATTCCATAACCCGTCAGTCTCGATACATTTTCAGTCTCGATGACTCGGTCGACAGCGTCGACCAGGTCCTGATATCATTATGTATTCCAATTCCAATTCCTATCTAGGGACCAACAACGCGCTGCGTCCCAGCTCCCAGCAACAGTATGGCGTTCCCTTCGGTCAACAGCCTCCGCAGCAGCCGGGACAACAACCTGTTGCCTTTGCTCCGCAACAAACGGGATATGGCCATGCGCCATTAACCCAGCAGTATACGGGCCTTCCTGGCAGCCAAGGCCTGCCGCCGCAGCCTCAGGGGCTTCAACCTCAATATACAGGCTTTCCTGGTCAACCCCCTCAACAGCAAGGCTTCCAGGCCAGTGCACCGCCCGTTCCACAGATCCCCCAGCAATTTCAGCAGCAGTATAGCCAGCAGCAACAGCAGCCGCCTCAGGGCTCGTTCTTGTCGCCGAATAATCTCCCCCCTTCGACGACGACGACATCCGCATCCTCTATAAAGCCTCAGCCCACAGGCTTCACTGCAATGGCTGCGTCTTTCCGAGCTGGTGGGGCACCTGACGCGCAGTCAGCAGCTACTACGCAGCCCCAAAAGACTTCAAACAAGATTCCCAACATTAGACTGTCTTTCATCACCGCGCAAGACCAAGCCAAGTTCGAGACACTGTTCAAGTCAGCTGTTGGGGAGAATAACACCACCATGTCTGGTGAGAAGGCCCGCGATCTTCTATTGAGGTCACGACTTGATGGAGATTCTTTATCTCATATTTGGTATGTCGCGGAAAAGCCACTTCTAAAATCGTAGCTCACACATTGCCTACAGGACACTGTCGGACACGACGCGAGCGGGCGAGCTCCATTTCCCTGAATTTGCCCTTGCTATGTACCTTTGCAACTTGAAGCTTGTCGGGAAACCTTTGCCAGGAAGTCTACCCGAAAATATTAAAAATGAGGTTTCAAGCATGGTAGACATTATCAACTTCAGTGTTGCAGAGGAGGCTGCTTCTGGAGGCCCAAGTAATGCCCCTGACTTCACGAGACAAAACACGGCTACTCCCCCTACAATACAGCACCCTCAACCTCAAGCTTCCAACTCTCAAATATTACAAGCTCAAATGACTGGTTTTCCTGGTCAGCAAATAAACATGCAACCTCAACAGACGGGTTTTATGGGCGGGATGGGTAACCCTCAGCCTACTGGGTATACCGGTCCTCGACCACCAATGCCTCCGATGCCCACGGGGTTCCCAGGGGGTTTATCTCCAGCACCTGCAGCGCCCTTGAATGCTCAACCAACTGGCCGGCCCGGGCAGTGGGGACTAGTCAATACCCCTGCATCAGGGTTACCTAACATTGATGCCTTGCAAGCTCGAATGATGCCTCAAGCGG
Source organism: Xylaria sp. Z50 (assembly GCA_037356035.1). Classification (NCBI taxonomy): domain Eukaryota; kingdom Fungi; phylum Ascomycota; class Sordariomycetes; order Xylariales; family Xylariaceae; genus Xylaria; species Xylaria sp. Z50. The sequence goes on from JBAWJU010000006.1 coordinate 265,708, forward strand.
GCCGCGAACAGCAAAATTATACTACCGTCGGCTTGGCAGGCAACGCTGTTATCCCCTGGGCAATTACCAAAGACGAGAAAACCCGGTATGATCAATTGTTCCGAGCCTGGGACGGCCTTGGTAAAGGCTTCATTGGAGGTGACCAAGCAATTGAAATTATGGGCCAAAGTGGCCTAGATAAAACTGATCTAGAGCGTATATGGACACTCTCTGACAATGGGAACAAGGGTCGTCTCGACCTTGACGAGTTTGCCGTAGCTATGCATCTGATCTACAGGAAGCTCAACGGCTATCCTATTCCCAATACACTACCCCCAGAGCTCGTGCCACCATCAACAAGGAAAATCACGGAATCTCTAGGTACTATCAGATCTATGTTAAGTCAAGAATCAGACTTCCGTAAAACATCAGGGGCTTCTCTCCTTCCACAGAAAACTGGTGTAAGTTATATGAAGAACCACTCGTTCAAGAGTGGCAATGCAGTGCTCAATGCCGGGAGGAAGGATGGTACGGTCTTCAGAAACAACGACGATGATGTGGGATACAAATCTAGCGCTCGACGGAGGGTTGGAAACGCTTCGCCTCGTCCGAATTCGCCCGCATCTGTTGCTTCCAACGAAGACCTTTCTCTTGACCAGCTAAGAAAGAAAATCCGTGAAAAACAAGTTCTTCTTGACGCCATAGATTTCAAAGATGAGGCAGCGGCGGAAGAAGATGACATTCTTGATAGACGTGATCGACGAGAGGCAGAGGAGCTCTATCGCCGTATTCGCCGCATACAAGATGATATAGACGCTCACCCAGATGCTGCTCTTGCCAGCGGTGATTCAGACGCCGAACGACGGGCTCTTAAGAGACAGTTACAGAATCTTACCGATAAGATTCCAGAACTAGCATCTCAAGTTCGGAAAACCGAGAAAGCTATAGCTGATGCAAAACTTGAGCTTTTCCGGCTCAAAGATGCCAAAGCTCATCCTAGCAGCGCCTCGACTATCATCGGCACTGGACCCGGAGGCTCAATAACTGAGTCCGATCGCTTGAAGGCCAGAGCAAAAGCCATGATGCAACAACGGACTGCTGCACTGACAGGGAAAAAGGTTGAAGTTGGTGGTGACGACCTCGACGCACCTAAACGCCTAGAAGAAGAAAGCATCAAAGCTAGAACCGAGAAGGAGAATAATGAGCGTATGGTACGAGACGTTGAAGATAGTGTTCGAGAATTCGCCCGAGGTATCGAAGATAATCTTAAAGAAGGTGGGCAAACTTCTGCCAACGAGCATGAGAAGCGACGCTGGGAGGATGCATTAGGCGTCGAAGACGAGGTTCGCGACTTCATCTTCGACCTGCAGCGTTCTAGTCGAGCTGCTCGCGTCAGAGCTCAGGATCGAAAAGGTGGACGAGTAGCGACTTCCGAACCCGTCCGAGCGGAAGCCCCTCCAACGCGCCTTGAAAGTCCTTTGCCCACCGGCCGTACCTCCACGCCCTCCGCTTCCCAGTCTCCCGCGCCTAGCGGAGGTTCTTATTCCGCTTACAAGACTCCCGAAGAAAGAGCCGCGTTTATTAAGCAACAAGCCGAGCAGCGTATGGCTGAGCGACTTGCTGCCTTAGGCATTAAAGCACCATCAAAACCTGGCGAGACAGCAGCTCAACGGATTGAGCGAGAAAAGGCAGAACGAGCTGCCAAACTTCGCCAGGCTGAAGAAGAAGACGCCCGTCGCGAAGCGGAACGCCAGGCAAGGATTGCTGAGGAACAGGGTGTCCCTCCACCTGTTGCTAAACTAGAGACCAAAAAGCCCCCACCGCCACCTGTTAGAAAGGGGGCCAAGAATGACGGCGCAGCTAAGAAAGCCGGAGAGGAAGAAGCGGCACGAAAGGCGGAAGAGGAGCGCCTCGCTAAAGAGCACGAAGAGCAGCAACGCGCCACACAGCAGATGGAGTAAGTTCGCCGCTTCGGACCGTCGAATCAGATAACTAACTAGCATCTTAGGGATGAAGCGAGACAGCAAGAGGATGAATTGAGAAAAGAGCGAGAGGCCTCTTCCGCTCGTCTTAAGGCTCTAGAAGAGCAAGTTCGGCAAGGCAAAATAAAGAAAGAGGAAGAGAAAAAGAGGAAGAAAGCTGCTATGGCTGAAGCTAAAGAGAAAGAGGCCAAGTTGGCTGCTCAGCGAGCAGAGATCGAAGCAGCACGTCAAAGGGAACTTGAGCTTCAGCGACAACTCGAAGCTATGGATGAAGAAGATTCGTCGTCCGATGATGAAAACGGACCTCAGCAAATTACACCGCAAGCATCCACGCCAACGCATGGTGGTAGCCAGCTTGGGAGTCAAGAGCTTGAACGCAAGATGACCCCGCCTCCTGCACCAGCACTACCTGTTATATCACCTCCCTCTGCTGTCGCAAGTCCTTCTACGGATACTGAGAGTCGCAACCCCTATTTCCGCATGATGTCACAGTCCTCAGAATCATCGACAACACCACCGGCACCTGCGCCTGTGGCATCGGCCGCCGGGCCCCCGTCACAACCCAAGACATCCACTAACCCCTTCCACCAGATGACACAAGCCGCTCCAGCCGCCCCCTTAGGTCCCCAACCGACTGGCAATTTGTCCAGGAAGCGTCCCGAAACAGATGATGAATGGGGCTCAGGCAATGAGGAATCCGATGATGATTCTGATGACGATCGTCCGGCTGCTGGAGCTGCCCAGTTGGCTTCTTTACTGTTCGGCTCCATGGGTCCTCCTAGACCTTTATCAGCTACAGGTGATAAATCTAGAGGAGCCTCGCCAGCCGTCCAATCACCACCGTTCAGCCCTCCACCTCCAAGTGGAAGCTTAACAGAGACATTAGCTGCACCTCCGCCCCCGCCTCTACCAGAGTCAAGCCCATCAGCTCCACCACCTCCTCCTCCTATTCCAGGTGTCGGTATGCCATCTGCTCCCCCGCCTCCGCCAATTCCAGGCATGGCGCCGCCTCCTCCGCCTCCCCCACCTGCTGCCGGGGACCTACCTGGGCCGCCATCAGGCGGACGTCCCGCAGGCTTTCTCGGTGAAATCCAGTTGGGTAAGGCGCTGAGGAAGACGGAGACAAAGGATAGAAGTGTGTCGAACGTTCGTGGACGAGTTTTGGATTAGATAGGAATATATTAGCATACCTGCCTTACGGGCCAATGCCGATAGTACCGGAAGAATTAACTATGGCATTGGGGACTAACCGATGACTTGGTTTGAGCAGATTGAATTCATTGATAGCTTGTATTTGTGTAGTATCTTGTTTTACCAGAGCTCTAGCTCATTTTTGTAGGCTTCGATGCGAGTCGCGCTAGGGCCTAGCACGCTCTTGTAATTAATAACACGAAGTATCTCATAAATATCTTTGCATTGTCTGCACGAACAGGCTAGTATTCAGGGTGGTCACTATAGACTGTGTATTTAGGTCTAGGAAGATTCCGAACAGCATGTTATTACCGAGGCAATACGGACCCAACAGTCCAACTATACCTCACTCAACCAGCGGTTTGTGGAAGACGTATACTAGCTGGTGTTAATTCTGCGGCACGATCTTTGCGGGGTTTTCCAGTGCTTCTCCCACCACATTCTGGTGTTTCATTCCGTTACTTCTCTACTACTTCGACGCTACCAGTTGTAGCTAATGATCTCTCTACCGATGATATTCTATTCCGAAACCACTTAGCCACAAAGCTAGAGATGATGTATCTAGCCCAAGGGGATATTCCTACGTTCCGTCTCCTTCTAGCTTGACGTCAACACCAGCCCCCCTTCTAATCCCGAAATTGGCGACACCACCAGCAGCGCATACGGCCCCATCGTCGATTATTCCCAGCGCCGGTGAATGTACATAGTTCAGACGTTCCGCGGTGAAGTTGCTAGCGCTCTCGGCGACGGGCGCTATTTCGGTGATTGCAAGAGCATTTGTAAATCGTTGACGGACTTTAATCGCGGGAGCCCCCATATTTGTCATCAGGATTATCGGGGATATCATGTGTAACGGAAATGTGTTTGTGCAGGTAGTTACTTTCTGATATATTATAGCCTCACATAATATCTACTCGCAATTGAGCCTGCTTTCTTGTCCTGTTCACCTTAACACGTTCCGAAAACCCGTTAGTCAAAATCTGAACAACAATGGCATGCTCGCCCACGCAACGCGTCCTAATCGTCGGTGCCGGCGAGCTTGGCACTGCGATATTGGAGGGTTTAGTTCAACACCCCAAGCATAGATCCTCGATCACGGTTCTTTTGAGGGCGTCTACATTGCAGAGTGTGGATACCGGCAAGATTCGCGCCAACGCATACCTGCGTTCCCTAGGTGCGGAGCTAGCTCCAGGCGACATCGTGCAAGACAGTGAAGAACACCTCGCCGGTATTTTCAAGGACTACGATACGATCATCGTATGTAGTGGCTTTGGGTTTCCCCCGGGCACACAGCTCCGGGTCACGAGGGCGGTGCTACGGGCGGGGGTGAAGAGGTACTTCCCCTGGCAGTGGGGGATCGACTACGATATTGTAGGGGCCGGGTCTGCGCAGGATCTGTTCGATGAACAGCTTGAGGTTCGGAAACTCCTCAGGGCACAGGTTGATGTTGATTGGGTCGTCGTTAGCACTGGTTTGTTCGTGAGGTAAGTAGCAGACGAATACATTGCGGCCTAACCTAAGCACAAAAAGTGCGCGTCGGGCGTCTATCAACACGAGACTGGCAAGGTCAAGATGTTACTGTGGTTGCTGACGCAAAACATAGCTTCATATTTGTGCCCGAGTTCGGACCAGTCGATTTCAAGGCCCGAACTGTTCGCGCTTTAGGTGGCTGGGACACACAGCTTAGTGTCACGACGCCGAGGGATATCGGGCGGGTCGCAGCTGATATCGTATACGATCCCCAAGGTATCAACAGGCAGGTTGTCTTCACAGCCGGGGACACAGTCAGCTATGAGAACGTGGCAGACCTGGTGACGAAACGGTTCGGAGGCCAGTGGGCTAGAGAATTGTGGGATATGGATACGTTGCAGCAGAGGCTGAAAGACAACCCAGATAACGGTATGGTGAAATATCAAAATGTCTTCGGTGCGGGCAACGGGGTAGCTTGGGATATGGCCAGCACAGTCAACGCACAACGCGGGATAAAAATGCAGACTGTCGAGGGGTATTTGGAGGAGATGAAGGATAGTTCTTAAACTATGTTATATTACTTCCCAAAGATACATACACATATTTATGGGTATTGATACTCTTGCCTTTCAAACTGTAGACACGCAACATTTTACCTAATCGTCCTGAAGGTTTACTGAGTGAGCACTTAAGCAGCGGCAGTAGACAATATAAGGAGCTACAACGACAATTTCCGTGGGCTCCCCTTATCGTACCAGAAGCTTGCGGTGAGAGTATGCTCGACCTCAAGTTATGTGCGACACTCGTAAATCAATATAGGTATTTACGTACGCACGGGCATAAGTTTTGTAGCGTACACTATAATACGTTATGGGTAGATACTTTTCGTGAATAACTCCTAATTAATGTTACGCAGACGCCCTAAACCATTTAGCTAAGAGAACTCAAAGTGATGGCGGGATAGATTAGCTGAGACTCTCTACTAACCTGCCGTCTATACGATAGAGATCCACTTAACAAGAACCCAGTTATTAAATCGAAATGGACTCAAGTGATATAACATGGTGTTTGGGTTCATAATCATCTCGCCTTTCCTTCGCTTGTCTCGGCGATTATGATCGATTGTTTTATCCGTTGCCGTAGATATATGTCCAGAAGAGAATTTGTTAGAATTTGTTAGAATTCGCGAAATCAAAGGTAATGTGGGACGATATGAACAGGTTGTAGCTATGTAAATGAATAGGCACCAAGTTGTTTTGCATATAGAAGGCTTGCAACTGATCGATAGGAAGAAAATATGTTATTAGCTGGTGGTGTAGGATAAGAAACTGACAAGAGTTTCCCGACCACAGGAAACTTCGCAATCATTGCCTTGCTTGCTAATTCGCCTACGCTTGGCTACCTAGTATGCAGGATATAAGACATAATTTCCCATTATCAAGTACATATCTAAGTAGCTATCGACGTACTACAGGCTCGGGGGTGGAGCTTGATAGACAACCCCGAATACCTACTAAAAGTGCGCGCAAGTGTACTACATATTGTCTAACTATTAGACTAGCTATCCGCTAGTAGATTTAGATAGCGCCGAACATGGTGGAAATCCCAAAATAGTCCGGCGGCGGCAACATTGGCCTCGGGCGTCAATTTAGATTCGAGTGAAATGAGCAAATGTGGAAAGAGAATGTAATGCTCAAGTGCGACTACCCGCTACAAAGTTGTTCCCGTGTAACATATGCGGGGTCCCGGAGCGACATATAGGTACCTACCGTACACTACCGAAATAAGTCATAACAACCTTTTAACCTTAACCATGTTACTACTATGTGGTACGGGTACCTGCTACACACACGTACATATATGTACCTATATAACGAGATACTTCCCCTCATTGAGATCGATATATTCTAAGTACATGTACCTACGTAGGTATGTACTTACCTAACCTACTTGTAGTAGCTATCTACTAGTACAATGGGCAACAGCCTTACCCTACACTATACTACATTATAGCTACATTGTAGTTTTTTTTTATTGTTTAATGCTACTCTTTTGGGAAGCGGGGCGTTGTGTTGATTGGATGCATGCATGCAACATTAATCGATCGTGAGACCAGAATGGCTGCTGCCCGTGAATGGGTCTAGTAAAAGTACCTACCGTAGTATAGGGCGGTAGTATAGCGGGTGGGCAGCCTGATGGGACCCGGAGATCTGAAACAACGCGGTTGCCGTGGAGACAACACGGGCAGGGTTGTGGGCAGCGCCGATGCTGCGCATAATGCCTGTGACCTGCGACCTGTGGGCCATTGTTGATCTCCATCTCCATGTACTTTCACGCTTCACGGCCCTACCAACTGTTTCCCCCCCTCCATTTAGTTCGACGCATCCCCTTCAGTTTTACACTACCGCACTACCACCCACCGATCCCCAACTCACGGTTAAGTGGTTTGTTGTTTCATTGCAGCTATTTTCGTCATCGCACCTCGCCATGCGAATGCACGACTTTCTGCCCTATTACTAGTAGTGTTTTTCGCCTGCAATGCCTCGTTCCATGCTCATGCTATTTTCGGCCATCTAATTGCGAGCGCGTTTAACCTTCCCATTTTGATACTGCCTCATATTTCCTTCGCCAACATCATCAACATTGTCTATCGAGACATTAGGAAGCTCCAGGGTGTGCGCGCGTCATACAACCGATCCCGCCCATCATGGATGCTAGCTACCTCTCCCAGCAGGTCAATACCATTATTGGCCAGCTCCATGGCTTGTTTGATGAGATTGGCGTTCCTAGCCATGATCGCGATAGCCGAGAAGCAGAGGTGAGAAGCTGGTGGAAGACTGCGTTGCTGCGTGTGCGTGGGGAAGCTAATCCAAGTGGTGGTCTAGCTCTTTGAGGCGCTTTCCGATACATTAAATAACCAGGTTAAAGTCGTGACCGCAGAGAAGAAGGGGATGGTTGACGAGGCAGAAAAAATTATCACCCTCATTCGGCAAATGGAAATGTCTCTAGATGATACCAAAGCACAGCGCAACCCAGAGGATGACGACCTTCACATTACGTTCCCCCTCATTCAATGCCTCAAGGTATTAAAGGACAAGCACGTGCAGATAAGTAAACTGCATCGAGAGCGATTCGAGCAGGTCAAGAGTAAGCCTCGAACATTTCTAGCCTCGTTAATCAGAGGTATACCTCGTGTGTGGGTGCGTTTCTGACATCAATTTCGAATAGAACTTGTTCAAGCCTTGGAATCATACTCTTCCCATCTTGAACCTACTTTCATCAAGATTGCCCTGCCTCCCACGGGCCCAAAACAATCTTTGCCACCAACTTTCGACCTCTCGCCTACGTACGTCGATAAATTGGACGACGAATTCACTCGTGTCTATGAAGAATACACACGCCGGGTGGCGACTGTAAAGGCACTTTCTGAGAACATCATCCAGCTTTGGGCTGAACTTGGAACGCCGCAAGCTCAAACTGATAGTGCCATCGTAAAATACTACCGAGACGCCCCGGAGCAGCTTGGCTTACATGAAGAAGATCTCTTGAGACTACGAACTAAGAGAGACAGGTTGGCCGACGAGAAGAAATCTCGCGAGAAGCGCCTCAAGGACCTTAAGGTGGCCGTTGAGGCACTCTGGGAGAAGCTAGGAGTCGAGGAACCAGAGCGCAAATCATTCTTGAATCGAAACCGTGGGTGTGGTGTTCGCCAGATCAACGAATTCGAAGACGAGCTAGCGAGATTGAAAGAGCTTAAGCGACAGAACTTGCATTTATTTGTTGAAGATGCACGCTTTAAACTACAAGAGCTCTGGGATGCCCTTTATTTTTCCGAGGACGAGATGCTAGAATTTACGCCAGCCTTCTCCGACGTCTATAGTGATGCGCTGCTAGAGGCTCACGAGAGGGAGCTATCTCGCCTCGAAACCTTGAAAGATCAACGGGCCCCGACTCTAGCACTAATTGAGAGACATCGAACCCTAGTCCACGATCGTGATGAACTAGCTGCGTCCAGTCAAGATGCATCACGTCTCATGATGCGCGGCCAGAAGGGAGAAAGGCGTGACCCTGGCAAATTACTTCGCGAAGAGAAGATGCGAAAGAGGATTGCAAAAGAGTTACCAAAGGTTGCAGCGGAGCTAGCTAAGTTATTAGCTAAGTGGGAAGATGAATATGGTCGTCCATTCCTTGTCCATGGCGAGAGATATCTAGATCTTCTTGAACCTGATGATCCTAAACCGGCGCCTGGGCCAAGAGCAAAGACCCCAGCAGGACCGAAGACGGCCCCTCTTACTCGGGTAAATAGTACCGTAAGTAGGGCTGGTACTATTACTAGGTCAAAAACCCCAACGGCAAACCTCACGGGCACTGTGAGGAAAGCTGCCCCCCCTAGTCAACCACCAAAGGACCCGAAGGCTAGTCCTTCTCGGATTCCAGCACGGGTGCCCCTGTCGAACCTCAAGCACGGCAACAACTCTCCCGAAAGGGCGCGACCAGAAACTCGGGCCCAAGGCACACTACGGCCAGGACATCCTCTCACAAGAGCACCTCCTCCGAAAATGAGGGAGCTTGTACCACCTCCGGAACTAGAAACCCCGGTCAATCCCTATCGGAGTGTAGGACTCGGCTCGGGCTCACATGTACGAGCGGTCGAGCCAGAGGATGTATACGAGGATCGTAACTCGCACGAGAGCTACGGGCGATCTTGCGCGCATCAAGCCTCGTACGCCTCGACGCGTAACGAGCGACTTGGGCAGCCTGCATATCCCCACGCACCTCCGCCGAGGCAAACCTCGAATACCTCGACCGTGATATCGGGTTCGGAAAACTGGGAGACATACGATGATAATTCAGAGCCCGAAGCCGATGCGTCAGACGCATACTACGCTAAAGTCAGAGCAGCAAGAGGAAAGCGATTCGGCCCCGAGGACGGCTATGGGAATGTACAAAATAGCCAAGCTAAGCGCATTCGGGGCCTTCCTCCCGCCATGCATGGCAGCCATGGGACTATCGATGCTGAGGGCAATCGAATCATTTCGGGGAGCGAATGGACCGACGAGGATGCTTTCTCATAACCCTACTTTCCTTGTATGGCCGAATGACAACAATATGCCATGTGACACATGACTCACGACGATTTATCATGCGAAGCCCACTAGGAACTTTTTAATAGCTATTAACACGGCATCTTTGTACTGTCGCGGGTTTGTCTAGCACGCGCTAAACTACCATGTTTACACCACACCACATATGCTCACAACACCTCTTCTTGTACCTGGTTACCTTAACCATGCGAAATTCCGGTTACTGCGAGCCGGCTGAGCAGCAGTTTCGGCGAGCAGGGGCCTTTTCTCTTTCTTTTTTTTTCGGAAGACTTATCACTAGACGCTGGCACTTGAGACCTCAACTCTCGTTGCCGATGCCGTTGTTGTAAAAAATTTTCCTTTCTGGAATTCTCCACTGGAATATATTCGGAAGGCGGAAGGGTTGAAGAGCGAGGCGGTGGATAAGTCCTTGGCTGGCGTTGGCGTTGATGTTTCTATATCGGACGTTGGGTACGTCTTACCCCAAGACAAGACAGTGTCTCGTTTCATTTTCCTATCTACAATTAGTAGAAACAATCGCAAGACAAAAATCATTTCTTAATTCAAAAGGAGCCAATGACTGAGAGTAAGACGAAATAATACTGTTGCATTACTAACCTTCTCTTCGTAATGAATGTATGGTTCGGTAACAGATCAACATTAACTGAGATGAACTATCTAACTGAAGTACCTATGCAACCGGACATAAATAAGCTCAAGTTCGGGAAACACACACTCGGTTATCTCATGTATGTAGTGTAGCGTACCGTGATGCATACCTACATGGTAGTTATCTACATACTTAACTATGAGATACATATTTCTACATAGGAGGTAGGCACTAGGAAGGTAGTAGGCCAAGTACTAAGAGAGTCACTAAAAATAAGCCGTTAAACTAGCGCGCGTCTCTCCGTGGGCATGTCACGTCATCTCTCCATTAACGCTCATGGTCGCGCCCTGGTGGAATCTTAACTCGTATTCGCTACTTTTTAATGAGATGGATAGAATCCTATGTTTACGATTGAGCTAGACCCTTCGCTATATATTTTTTCTCTCCCATCGTTCTGCGCCTATGCGATTATTTCCTATTTGTGCTAACTCAATGAGCTGTGATATGTAAAGAACGGGCGATAGACGCCACTCTATAAGCCTCAAATGAGCAGCGCCCGTACGCCGAACCAATACGGTCACGATGATGCCGACAATACAGCCTTGAGAGGAGCCTTCCTTGCTTTTCAGAAGACAACCACGAATCCAAAGACTAATAATTCCTCCACGCCGACACCGAAGCTGACACCGACGCCGACTCGTGATACGGGCAATGGCCATGGAAATAGTGCTCTCATGGCTGCGACCTCGGCATCACGCGATCGTAGCCTCGCCGGTTCACCTTCGGTGAGCCGCCAGACCACAGGGGACAATCGCTCTCCCGGCCGAGACCACCGCCAATACCCACAGTATCAGCATCATTCAACGACAGGACAGAGTAATCTATTGACCCCAGTCAAGCCAGCTACGGGAGATCCTCGTTCCCCGTCACTCATTGCAGCGACCATCGCCGCGAGTGGATCGGCGAGTCCCAGTCCCAAGATTACTCCCGTACCACAATTGAATGCCCGCCAACCCGGTCGGGAATACCACAACGACAGTGCTGCTAGTTCAGTTACCAACCTTGATCTTACGACCGACTCGAGTTCAATTGGCCCAACAAATGCTCTCGTATCGTTGTTCGAGCGAAAGGAGGATGAGACAGATCCGGTTAAGAAAAGGCCTGCTCTATCTAGTAGCAAAAAGGTATCCAGGGTTGCATTGCGACCTATGACACCTCCCCGTACTATGAGTCCGGTGGTTACGACCAAAATTTCGCCTTCGAGATTAGCCTCATCTTTCGCCTGGGAGAAGGCGGCAACAACTCCGCCAAGCATCGGCCAGGATACAGTCAAAGTACCGATATCTCGAAGGGATGTCAGGGAGCCGCCAGAAAACAAGAGACTGGGCCCTCCCACTCCTCCTCCTGCACGGATAAAGGTGGCTGCCGAGTTGCCAGTGTTGACGCCTCTTCCTAATTCTAGGAGAAAACCTCGACCTCCGACACCACCGCAGGCGATTGATCAAACGAATAGCTTGATCCTATCACCGCAACCGAGACGGACACCGTCCCAAATATCACAGGACCCTATACACATATCTATGGCGACAATACCCACAACTGTATCTTCTATAGGTGGAAAGAGTTCAGGCAATTTAGTTCGAAGGTCTTCTAGCTCGCTATCAGATGATACCTTTGTGTCAGCCTCGTCAGCCCCTTCACCGCAGCCGGACTCACCACGCAAAAGCTCACATCGTCCGACTCCCCCAGTGCAGGCTATCTCTATTGTTCCGCCTTCGCGCCCTTCAGCGTCACAGTCTGCCTCCAGTCTACCTTTAGAATCGCTCACTAGCGCCATTGTTGCGGGGTCTCTGGCGTCTGCTCGCGCATCGCCTAGCATAGCTAAACCTCCCACACCCCCTCCTCGGAAACAGACACCCCATATGCGCCAAACGCTACGGGCGCCTCGAGCTAAATCTGAGGAGGAGGTGACTGGAGTTAGATCTCAACACAAGAAGACACCACTTGACAAACTTAGCTCCAGAAAGAAGCATGCACATAACGAAGGGGCGAGAAAGCGATGGCGCGAAGAGATTACAACCCGCGAAAGGCAGCGATACGAGGGTGTATGGGCCAGTAACCGTAGTTTGTTACTAGATAGTCCCAACGCCGCGGCCAACGGCTTGCATGATACAGATACGAGCCAGCTTGTTGCCAATGTGGTGGCGCGCGACATATGGGCACGCAGTCGGCTCCCATTCGACGAGTTGGCAGAAGTATGGGACCTAGTAGATGTCCAAGGTAGAGGTGCCCTGGATAGGGCGCAGTTCGTCGTCGGCATGTGGCTCATCGATCAGAGATTGCGCGGTCGTAAGATACCCAGGAAAGTGAGCGACAGCGTATGGGGAAGCGCCAAGGGCGTGAGATTGCCCAGCCTTAAGCGATGATAACCTCATTGTATTACTATTATTTTTTATGAACACATCTTACCAAAACTGTAGTGTATAGATATGAGGAATGATACCCCAATGCAAGTCGCCATACCATCGGATACCGTCATTGGTTATCCCCCTCCTTCTCTTAAATGAGGGATGTGGGCAGCTCGTGAGTCCTACATAAGCATTAGTCGAAAGAGGCCAGACCTCCTTTGATGCGAAGGTTCTACGGCATTTAGGGCTGAGAGAGCAGGCTCAAAATATGATGAAAAGTCTAGTACACGGAGCCAGAAATGGCTGGTAGCTTGTATCTTGTTGACATGGGGGACAGCTTCTTTGCAAGCATGGTGCCTTGCTCATGCACATCAGCCACGTCGTTTCCGATTCAATCAGTGAGAGGATTGCTATGCCCGACCATTGGCTCAAAAGGACGGCGTCGTCATAAAATACTGCCGTCTAATTCTCGCATAGCTCACCTTCCTAGGTATTTACACTATCTCTCTTGCGGGTTAAGTTGATGTGTATAGTAGACATGCTAATTGCCGCTGATGCTCGTGGCTGAAACAGGTCGGTTGGGACTGGTCTTGTCCGTGTTGCAGCGCGGTTAGCCCTGGTCTCATATTATTGGACTGCAGGTGGTGGAATGGGACATTAGTATAGGTGTATTATCGACCAGTTATGCTACCTAGGTATGTATACACAATATAAAATATACAAGTAGTACTAACGCATAACACAAGCGGATTGACATTACAAGCGGATTGACACTTTTGCAAGCCATACAAAAAAAGGCCGTGCATATCACGTGATATTTAAATAACTTTGCCAATTTTAGTGCTACAGACTAATAAATAGTACCTTTGAAATCGTAATAAAATAAGGAATTTAAAGGTATTTTTTATTATTTTATAGCATTTTTTTTCGCCGAGATATTGCCGAATACGCTAAAAATGCCAAGAAAATTTAGCGTATTTTCTATATTTGGCAATATCTCTCCAAAAGAAAATGCTATAAAATAATAAAAAATACTTTTAAATTCCTTACTTTATTACGATTCCAAAGGTACTACTTACTAGTGCGTAGCACTAAAATTGGCAGAGTTATTTAAAAGTGGAGTAAGTATTACCTTATAGAAAATTAGCTTCCAGGGTACGCCAAGCCAAAGTGTCAATCCGCTTGTAATGTCAATCCGCTTGTGTTATGCGTTATGTCCAATTCGAAAGCATTCAAAACAATAGGCGTAAAACATTACCCACCCACATAAAGAGAAGCGTTACTCATGACCCTGTGTTTGATTAACAGTTCTGGCAAAAAGGTCTATCATATACGCCAGATACACGCTGCCTGACGGAGGAAAAGAAACATGGCATTGCAGTAGATGGTTTTATTTTCTGTCCAGCACACGCATGAAAGCGCCAGCTCGAGATGGCCTGAAACAACCCTAGCGCCTGTGAGTGTGTAGGTACCTAAGGTACCTAGTGTACTGCTAACCGCAGCATTTTAGGGCCATTTTAGGGGCTACTTACCTGGCGGACAACCGGTATTCAGGTCTGGTGCGTGCGTGCAAGGTACCCACGGCAGAACCCACGGCAGAACCCACGGTACACTTTGTACACAGGTATACCTCTGTTGCACAGCTGTTGCTCTAGCTACATAATGTTATCCATTCATTGGGACTCTAAATGACATTTTTTAAATTATTTACTCGAACTCACCTACGGAGTACACAAGTAGGTACTATGTAGACAGTCAATAATAGCCATACAACCCGTCCCATCTGCATCTACATTTCTTTCATTCCGTCTTCCTCTTCTTTTCAAATCTTCGTCACTTCATCCACCATCTTCGCCTGCATACCCTGCGTACCCAGCAACAGGAGCCTGCGTGATTTGTACCTTGTACTGCCTGTCACTCCCTGTTCCTTGCTCGGCGCCGATCAGTCAAGAGAGGGGCATTCCACATTTCAACCTTCGACATTCCACAGCTTCACGCCCCTGATCGCCTACAACCAACTTTGATCCCAACTCTGATCCAACCTGCCAACGTTGTCGGCTCTATTCTCCATCTCTCTTTAACTTGGTATCAACTACATACTACTTTCTCTTTCTCTCCCTCTACGCTTTCTCTCATACACGTATAATACACGTATAATTGCCACCTTACCTCTTCTCCACACCGAACCATCTTGGCCATCTGTTTACCGGAATACCATTTGGCCACCGTCTCCTTTCCTATTCTTATTCAATCATCGCAAACTCCTCCGCTTCACTGGCTCCTCGGTGGCCCTCGCACTACGAATACAACATTTAATTCACTTTTATCGTCCTCAATCGAACGGCAATTTGGCCCGCGGTTCATCGATTCATCAACACATCAACGAGATACTCGCGCAATCGCTCGCAGACAGGACCTGATCACCGGAGCCACGAGTTAGCTCGCATGCTACGCATGGGCAAGAAACCGAAATTGTACTTCGGGCATATTCCGTGACATACACGCATAAACATACAATCATTCGCGATTTGCCGTCCTACGAGTCCCGCCGCGTACGCCTTCGCGCATTTCCATCATGACGGAGACAGTCACCCAGTGTCTTCCACAAGCAACTGGCACATCATTGCCAGGTCGCCGGACTACCATTGCCATCCCTCCCACATCGATCCATTCACCCTTAAACACCGCAGTAAACCGACTCCGAAACGGACTGAGCCTGTCGGCGCCGAGTCCGGTAAATCAAAATGGGAGCTTCGAGTTTGACCGTGTTCTCAAGTCAGGATATGCTCAAAAACGGACCCAAAAAACAAAGGTGGGCTAAGAAGTCAGGCGAACAATTTATGACTAGCCTGAGAGCTAATTTTTGACTCAATTCTTCTAGGTTTGGAAGGCTATCTATCTCGTCTTACGGCCAAACGCGCTATACATATACAAATCCGACAAGGAAAGCAAACTTCGACACAAGATATATTTATCAGATCTATCAGCCGTGGTGCCCTTAAAAGATCCGAAACAGAAGAGGAATCATCTCTTTGGACTTTTTTCTCCCGCTAGAAATTATCACTTCGAGGCACCGTCTGCCAAGGATGCGCAAGAGTGGATTGATCTCATAAGACAAGATGCCAGAATTGAAGAGGAAGAGGAGGAGATGTTCTTAGCAAGCCCTATCGTCCGCCGTCAATCATTTGCACCAGCATCCATGTTAAAAACTTTGGAGAAGCCCCGCGATCGCCCGATGCCCGATCACGAGCGGTTCCTATCAAGTTCGCCCGAGCCCGTGGACCGACCTACATCAAAATCGGCACGCTCCGGAAGAAGACCTCTGTCCCATAACGACTACTCTGGGCTATCCGCGAATGAGGTAGCCTCGCAATCCGACCTTTCTGATGTGGAGGGCCAGAGAGGACACGGGGCTTCGATCGAGAGCTTTACCGCCCCGTCAACCTCCGCTTCGGGCGCACAGTTTGACTCACGCCCGAAACGACCAGTTATGGGGGACCAGAACGCCAGTCAGGTAAGCGGGCTTAATGTGGAACGAGACCCTGATCGAGTTGTCTGGCAAGGTTGGCTCTGGTTCCTCAAAGGGAAGCGCGGCATGAGACAATGGAAGAATTGCTGGGCCGTCCTACGACCGAGAAATCTTATTCTTTACAAAAACGAGTCAGAGTATACGGCTTCGTTTATATTGGCGCTAGCGTCGATTGTTAATGTGGTGGACATTGATCCCGTCAGCAAAACGAAAGTACATTGCATGCAGATCATCACGGACGAAAAAAGCTACCGCTTCTGCGCTCATGATGAGGAGTCATTAGTCCATTGTCTCGGCGCCTTTAAGAGCCTTCTGGCCAAGAGGAAAGAGCTAGAGGCTCGCGTATCCGTGTCTGGTCAAGGGGCCGGCGCTGTGGCGTCTTAATTCATGCAGGCATGTCTAAAATCCGCGGTTTCTTCTATTCCACCGTGTTTTTGCTCGGAGGCAGATCAATCGCCGTGGGTATATTCTGAAGGCGAATAATGAATTGCCGTGTTTAATAATATCTTTGGGCGATGTGGGCGTTGACAGTTCACAGCCACGAAACGGGAGCATCTGATATCTAAAGCTGCTTCGCGGTATGATCATGACGAAATAAATAATACCAATTCCATATGTTCTAATAATCAATGTTGCGAACCTCTTTATAAGCTAGCGAAAAGTTGTGATATCTTCGGTTTGTGTTTACTGAATTACTCCTGCGTCCTAGCACAATGCTAAGGTTAGTTGTATCGAAAGATGCCTTGGCGAATGGCAAACTGGGGCTGATTGAGGACAGTTATCATGACGTTGTTGATAGCTCATGATATGCCAACGGATCTAGTGTAGTGTACTGTAAGTGGGTAAGTGGAAGTGCGACGTCGAATCGTTGGCTTCTCAGGGAATGACGTTAGAAATGATTATACAACTACTGACAGGAAGGAATAAATGGATTGAGGGAGAAATGAGTGGGTGTAGGGATTTCGGGTACATGAAAATAAAACAAATAACAACGTTGTTTTCTCTCCCTCCTCTTATCCTATAATTATCCCTTCTATTTTCTTTTGCAAATGCCAAGTCCTTTGAGAAATCGGCATAGATAATTACATAATGTTGTATGGTACCTTTCGTCTAGAAAATCAATAGGTACCTACCTGTTACTTTACCTAAATCAGAACGGATCTTGGTCCTCAAGTCTATAAGCTAATCAATCAGCGTTTAAAAACAACGACAGGGTCGAGAGAAAAAAAGGAGAAGAAAGATGTAGCGTAAAACCAGCAACGATATTAACCATATCGCAAACCAACCTATCAAGGTTGAGAGAGCGACTGCTAGGTAGGCTTGTCTGCTTGTCTGTTACGCACCATGATACACGATGTTACTATACGGGTGCGGTAACTTGGATTAGTGCATTTGATGGACCCCACAATCATAAAAATGCCGGTCCAATCAGAACCGCCAGTGCGGCCATGGCAGAAACTCCATCGGTCAACTCTATCACGACCACTTTACTGGAGATCAGATCAACTCCTTCTAGCGACGCCCTTTTCGTCTGCGTCTTTGAGCATCGTGTACATGCGTGCGTGTTTGGATGTTCTTACCATGTTATTAATATTACGTGGAATGCAATAACCGACAACTGGGAAATGGCAGTAGTACTAATCAGTAGTGTATAAGGAGAGAGTACTCATCTCAAGGTAGAGAGGCAATTCTGCATGTTGGAAATACTTGTTTTTTTTCTCCCGTCCTTGTCTCCTCTTTTTTTTCTTTGGCCCTTCTCTCCCGATGCAGCAGGCCAAATATGCAAATAATCCCGGCATGTCAGGTACATAGCATGGCATGGCATTCACTCCCCGCATTCGCGTTCCATTTGCGCTGGGAGTTGGAGAAACGACCTGCCTCATGCGCGCTGAAAACCAATGCTACACCCTTGGCCCAACTGGGGGGCCCGGATGACCTATTGAGCGTGCCACCACCACGTCGTCTTCACTATCTGCTATCATTGGGTGAAACATATCCTAAGTGAGGGTATCAGTTGGACCAAGTGGTCCGGATTCCTTGCACGCGCCTCAATATATCGCCCTCTCACGGTGTGTAGTTTGTGTATGTGTGTGTGTGTGTGCCGCTACCTCGCCCCTCCCTCTCACTCTCTTAGGAAAGCCTCCTTTCCGCACATGGCAGGTCGTGGTGTCGGTCAAATACTTGGGCTCTTTTCTTTTGCTTCGGCCCAGAATACCTCGAAATGGATCTTCTCCGATATATCGACGGTGGTAATGTACATCAGGATGGCATTTGTGTATGATGGCAGAGAATGGCGAGTGCGTGTGCTTCTCTGCGCGTGCCGTCTTTGTCTTGGTGATGTTGCATATAGATGTGCATCATGACATCAAGCCCTTATATGTGAGGCTCCTCCTTATATGACGCGACACCAGTTTTATTATCATTACTCCCATCGCCGCTGTCTTGGCTAGCCTCGTAGTCCACCCAGCTGAACTCGATCACCTGCTGTATTAGACCGCAGCCACTTCTCTCGTTGACCTAATTCGTTGCGTTTTGGCCGTTAGTTGGTCACTGTTCTTGAACACAACTGGACATTCCTCTACTTGACTAACTATCGAGTCTAGCCGTACCCTCGTGAATGCTACGAGTGGGCTCCCAAACGGCTACTTAATGTCTACTGTGTCTTTTGCTTGACGTTTTGGTATTTCCCATGATAGTACGCATTCTCTTGATGTATTTGCTCCAACAGCTACTTCTACAGTAGTATGCTCTCTTGGTCGATCTCTTCGGTGTTCAATATCCTACCTACCTAGTATATCTCATCCAACCATGAAGCTCGCCCTTGCCGTGGCGATCTTAGGCGCCGCCTTGCCGGTGTTGGGAGTCAAGCTACCACTCAAAACATCATCTAGATGGATTCTTGATGCTGATGGCAACCGTGTCAAACTTCGATGTGTCAACTGGGCTGGTCATCTTGAAGCTAACACTCCCGAGGGCTTGAACAAACAGCCAGTTGATTACATCGCCGACTTCGTAGCCTCGCAGGGCTTCAACTGCGTGCGTCTCACGTATTCGATCGACCACGCCTTGAATCCCGATGTCCCCCTCTCCCAGGCCTTCGCTAGCGCGGCGACGGCCGCCAGTGTAGATGCCAATGCCATGAACAGCATGTACACCCAGATCGTCGCGAAGAATTCGTTTGCTGCTAGCGGCACGACCAGAGACGCCTATGCCGCTGTCATCGCCGCGCTCTGGAAGAGGGGTGTCATGACAATCCTGGATAACCATGTCAGCAAGGCAAGCTGGTGCTGTAAGTATTCATGCCTCGTTACTGTTTCAAGACCCTTCCTTGCCTGCTAGTTCGTTCGAACCGGTACAACTACAGCGAAACTAATATTTATTAGGTGGACTTGCGGATGGGAACGGGTGGTGGGATAAGGGAGCTGCTTACAATGCCGCAAACAGTCGTTTCTTCAACACGGACAACTGGCTCAAGGGCCTCGAATCTATGGCGACATGGGCAAATTCGCAGCCGGGCGTGATTGGAATGGGTCTCCGCAACGAGATCCGTGAATTTCTCCTCCAAGGCACGATCAACGGACGACATGACTGGTACAACTTCCTCGGCCAGGCCGCAACGCGCGTCCACAAGGCCAACCCGGACGTTCTCATCCTCATAGGCGGCACGCAGTCGACGACTGACCTAACACACATCCGCACCGAGGGCAACATCGACTGGAGCGCGTGGGCGAGCAAGCACGTCTGGGAGTGGCACGCGTACGAGTTCACCGTCACCTACGCCCTCGTCAAGGGGAACTGCGACCTCACGAAGCAGGCGTATGGACTCTTCAACGGTTTCGTCCTGGAGCAGGGCAAGAGCTACACCTCGCCCCTCATCCTCTCCGAGTTCGGGTTCGGCATGGTCGGCGGGCCTAACAAGGGTCTTTCGGACGAGCACTACGCGTATTTCCAGTGTCTCAGGGACTACGTCCTCAGCAATGACTCCGAGTGGGCCATCTGGTCGCTCATGGGCTCCTACTACGTCCGCGAGGGCACGGTCGACCACGACGAGGGTTACGGCGTCATGGACCATAACTGGGTTGGCCTGAGAAACAATGATCTCCCGTCCCTCCTTGAACCTATGTTCCAAGTCACACAGGGTCCTTAGGCTGAGAAAGATGAGCCTTTTGTCTATAGTGATCCAGGGAACAACATCGGAGTCCAGGTACATTAGGAACGCCCGTGGGGCGTAATTCGTGGTATAATGTATGTATATGATGAAACAGCTTTGGGCATATAACATCCGGTGGAGTTATGATACATGCCAGGCAGATTGGATAGTAGTTACAGATACCCCAGCCTAGTTATCTTTTACACAAAGTCTCATTATCACTCCTAATTCTGGCCTTGCTGGTCTAAGGCATGACTGATAAGGAGCTTCTACCTAATATCCTACATCGACATTTTTACCATCATACTTGAAATGAACTGTGGTTCCTGCTTTAAGATGCGATTTTGACGCAAATTGAGACCTATCTTATACGAGAGACTTGCAAGTGGGGGTTATAGATAGTATTTCGAGCAGTTTCATTATTTACATTACACTACCGGTAGGTTTCTTGAATCCAGACGAACTCGAAGCCGTAGCCAGATGTGCATAATATACATCAATGAGTAGGCTAATTGATTTTACAAATCTAAATTCAGGCATGTGTTCCTCGGGTAAAGCATTAACTGAGTTATTACAATGTTGGCATTAAAACCCAAAGCTCTTGGCAACTTCTTGGCTACTCGTCTACGATAACATAGACCTCCTTCCTATCTTATTCTAAACGATATAAAAGCAAAATTAACAGGTAGATCGGTCTTCCGGAAGCATGTAAAATAAACAAGCAAGTGGCAATAAGAATAGAAGCTAATAGTAGAACATACCACTAGGGCACAATGTTGTATTTGTCCTTAGCCCGTTTTTTTAATATATCTCGCCTAGACAGCTGATGGATTCCTAACACCAAGCATCGGCGAAGAGCAGGATAAAAAGGGTCCCCTATCTTCTACTATTAATAATGCCTAGGTCTTGAAGGTTTGGATTTGGATTTCTTTGCTTTTAAGGTTTTCCCTAAATATACTAGTAGATAAGATCACCCCTCGGACAACTGCTCGGGCTGCTGAAAGCATTCGTAGACATATAATTAGAAATAATTAGGTTTAGCCTTAAAGTATAAATTACCTCCTCCTCGATAGGATAGGGTGGGCTCGATGTTCTCCTCCTGGTGATGTTGTTAAGACAACGTTGAAGGCATAACCAGCCTCTAACAAGTCCGGGTATTGTTATGGCTATGTGTTGATATCATAAATCTGTATAATACGCCTCTCTCCGTCTCCTACAATCTACTCCCATTTACTCCGTCTACTGTCGCCTACTTGCTTCACTCTAGGCAAGTGACTAAACTACCCTAGGCAGTATCTTTATGCAATTTCTTTATTCGGCATCCCTATTCATTCATAAAAATTCTCGATAGGGAAAAGTGATAATAAGGATATCGTGTAAGATACTGTATAAAGCTATTGCCCTGGATAATGATACTAGATAAACATCCTGAGTAGAGATACTGAATAACTAGCACTTTATTAGGGCCTTTTATATATTGTTATACAACTAGCTCTAGACTGCCATACATGCCCATTTGCTGAAAGGTATTGAGAGTAAAGTGAGCCGGTCTGTCACTCAACTGTGCTTGCTTCTTCACTGGGGCAAAGGCGGACGGGGATAAGGTTCCATGTTTGAGAATTGTTCCTAAATAATTGTGCTCGAGTTTCTTCCTGAGTATGATATAAAGTGCCATAACATAGGTAGGTAGGCAGGCTGTAATCTTATCTAGCATCTTCACTCGGCGTCCTCACCCAGTATCTTTATTTAGTCATTTCAACGGATGGGATAAAGGCGTAATCTGTAGGTTGATAGTCTACGAGGACAGCTCTTTCCATCCGAACTATTGAATATTTGTGTGACTTCTGTCCTGTGCTCGGTAAACATTGAGTATGGCTTGCGTGTTATTTCTATACTGGCTAGGTGGATGCACAGGCACCATGTTGCTATGAGGTCACACCATGCTTCTTCACGATCTCTCCTTCCTGGTGAAGTTCTTCTTTCACCTCTAGTTAAGATATATGTGGAGGTATCTCGTATTAATATCGTATTTTTAGAGGATGATTCAATTACAGGCTTGCCCTGAAACTCTGGGCCAAAGCTATTAATCATCCAATCTTCTGAGTAGTTCCCTGTTTGGTCGGGAGACGCTTGCTTCCGAGGCCGGTATATATGATATACTAGACGGAAAATCCAGAAGAGAGAAGGAAACAGTTATTTGCAACCTTCTGATCTCTAAAGCAGCGGAATAATAGACCATTAATAATATTTTAGTCTAGAGACCAAAATACGCGTCGTCAAATTGTGCCATATCTGAGTCATTGTTTCCAAAGAATAAATCGTCGAAGGTGCTATCGTTGACCTCACCACCCCCTAGGTCAAACATGTTATCACCACCCCCATTTGTATCACCGAGGTTAAATAAATCGTCCATGTTCGAGCTCGTGTTGGGTGGCTGCGTAGGGTTATTTACGGTTGTATTACCCGTAGCCGCATTACTATTCCCGCTCTGCGGTGCAAAAGTTGCGAGGTCAAATTCGGGCATTGGGGCAGGAGGCGCCCCCTGAGATTCAGCCGGCGGAGGAGCAAGTGAGAACTCCATATCCGTGAAGTTTAGCTCACCGTTTCCAGTACCAGTAATAATACCATCACTAGTCCCCGTGGATGGAACACCCAGCATACCATCCATAGCACTGTCTTGGGTCGTCTTAACAGCTGCAGCTTGTTGTACGGGTTGGGTAGGCTGAGCGGGGTGAGCAGGCTGAGCCGGTTGAGGAGCCTGGGCTGTTTTCTGGGGTTGGGGAACTGGCTGAGGTTTCAGCTGTGTTGAGGCATTTGAGGACTGCATTGCTTGTAGACGTGGAATTTGCGGTGGAGGTACGGGAGTCACTTTGGCGGGTGGCATAGGTTTGTGCATGGGCTTAGGCGAAGGCTTCACATTTGTGGGAGGACCCGAACGGGCCGCCGACTTGACGGTACCAACTTGGACCCGTGGGGAAGGCTTCTTCTCTCCAATAGTTAGATCTACCACATCAGTGGACATACCCATACCCATGTCCGGAAAAGGCGCGACTGTCTTCATCTCTTTGCTTGAAGAGTAGGTAGCCGTAGCATTGAGGCTACGTGAATGTGCAGCAGAAGAGGGAAGTTCCATCATTGGAGCTGGTGGTGCCGCGGGCTGTGGAGTGGGAATAGGAATGGGAATGGGAGCCGGAACGACTACGGGAGCCGGAGCTGGAGCCCGGGCCGCCTTTAAGTTTTCTAGATCTCTGAGTAGAACGGACTTTGCCCGAATCTGCTAGCGGTTAGTCATGATATTGATCAATCGGGTTGGACAACGCCGTATGATGTTGCACGCACAATTTCGCTCTCGATCTCGTTCAAAGCAAGATGATATTGGGTCAATGAGTCGCTCGCCTTAGCCCGGATTCCACTGTGGGTGCCAACTAGAGCTCCTGGCCCGTCTTTGGCCATGACTTTGAAATGTTTTCCGGCTTGTATCAGCTATTGAATAGCACATTAGTACTGAAATGACGAAGTATCAAGGGTGTGGGCTTACAATGTCTTTGTATGATTGATTAATGATCTGCAGAGCTTGGTCTGTTGAGCTTGCCATTGTTGCAGATAGTAGCTGGGCATAGCCCGAATTACAGAAACAGAGTGTTTAAATTCCTAGCAGCTGGTGTTCTCCGCTGTACCAAAGACAGAAAGCACTGAAGGGTCCAAGGGAGGAATAAAACAGAGAGAAATCAAAGCCAGAGTTGACGTATGAAGTCTTGGGGCTTCAGTTTTGGTCTCGAGACGGCTATTCTAAGGTTCTTGATGCTAGATGGGCACGTGCGTAAGTGCAAGCAGTGAGTAGTGTAGCTAACCAAGTACCTTACAGTAGTAGGCTGGTGTTTGCGTCAATGCTGGGAAGCATAGGCTTTTGTGTGGCTGAGGCTGTGGCTAGGCAGACCTATATATCCACGAGATAGGTATACACTATCTAGTGTACTTGGATTTGGCTACCTAATTAAGCTTTATAGATTTCTAGTGTGCATTTCTTTAATCCTTTATTCCCTTGTTCTCGACCTACATATGAACACGCTACTACATGGTAGTAAGGGAGATTTCAATGCTACCAATTATTTTGCATTAAAAAGAGGCTAATTAGGTATTAAAGTATAAAGCTAATAACCAGACGGTTCCTATTTTCCCCCCTTCAACCTGGCATCTGCACTACCTAGGTATGTAGCCATGTTCAAGTAATACCCCTACATGGGTGGTAAATAAGTGATGGACCGGCCCGATCATCAAGGAGTATTAACTCTACCCCGCTGTGTGGCACGCTGACGTTATACCCCCTACCAGTTACCTACCCAAGGTACCCTACCTAAGCTTCCTAGCACCGGCTTCTACATACAGGTATAGTAGATTGGTGGGCAGGATTCGGGTACCTTAAGTAGGTAACATGCACCGACATTTGAAGTATGTATGGTATTTACTGCTTCTACTGATGCATTTAATATAGGAGTCTATATACAATCTTCATGTAAGACATTAGATAGATGTCTTTCTGCAACATGTTACCTTGAGACAAAAAAACAACAACAACATGCTAGACTTACTTCATCGTGTCTTGATTACTGCAAGCAGCTTCCAGTGTTCTTTGTGTATCTATCTTCCTAACCCATAGCATACGTACAAGTAAGTGCCTACAGGTAAGTACCTGGTATAATACCTGCCTCATACATACTTATGTAGGTAGGTGGGCGCTACATGCAAAATAATAAAGCGTGGCCGGCGAGTGCTATATGTACATGTTGCCTACGGTACTGTACCTCGTGCTTATAGGTAAAAACAACACCACAAAATGTACTCTAGTGTCTCTAGCGAGGTAGAGACTCTGTACACACCAGCCACACTTGTCGCATTCTGCCCCTTCTCCCAACTGCACTAGATAGAAACCACTACCTCAACTGTAGAACCCCTACCTGGAACCGAACCCCCCCAGACTGTGACTCTCCACCGGGTTGGTACTTCAATACTTTGGACCCCGTTGCCATTTTCTGTTTGCTTCGCTTTCCTCTCCCTCCCCTCCCATCTCCTACATCGTTGTGCGAAATCGCCTTTCCACGTCTTGTCGGTGTTGTGTGTTGAGAATCTGGGGGACTCCTCCTTCTAAGGCAGTTTCCTTTTTTCTCCCCTCTCGTCTCGTTCTGGTCTTGTGTGTCTTGTTGTCGTCATCATCGTCGTCGCTACTGGTCTTTTATTATTTTTTCCCTCTCTGGCTCGCTTTTTCCCTTATCATCATCATACCTCTCATCGTCACCATCCTTGCGTTCGCGTATTTGTCTAGCATCTACGGCTGATTCGTACATCTGGGTCTTTGGCGCTTGTCTACTTGACTTTCTCCTTCATCAGTTGCCGCCACTTCCCGCGAACAGTATATCTGGGTGCCTCACGGCTTGCGCTACGGTTTGCGGTTCTGCGCCGCGTGTTATTGGTACCGCCTACTTAGAGCTCCTATCCTGCATTCTTGGAGAGCTTCTACAATCCGTTGGCACTGCGCCCAATCGATTCGCCTTGCTCGATAAGCGTCCGTACTCAACGCCTGCGCCTATTGTCGCCATTGCACAACTCGAACAGCTCTGTCGTGCAAGATCGTGAGCTTCACTACCGCACATCTGCGACTCTCTTCGGCTTCCTCTCCCAATTCCGGGTCTGAGCAAAACGATCAAATTATTCCAATACCCCACCTCGGTCTTCCTCTACGACCCAACGAAGTTACGACTTTCAAAAATTGCAAGATTTGTCGTCCACAAAGAAACACGATCGCATTTTACTTGCCCATTTATCGACCCTAGCTATCAATACTATTATTCTTTGACCGCTCTGTATCTAAGATCGCCCGAAATAACAAGTCATCTTCATCTCCAATTTATTCGTAATGGCAGACTCCGGCGCCCCCTCTGCTGGTTCCCAGCTCCCACCACCACCACCACCTCAACCCAATGCTGGCGCTCCTGGGTTTGACAGCAACCAGAACGGCCAAGGAAATCCGGCGCATATGCCTCCTCCGCCGTTGCACATCCCACCTAACACGAACCCTATTCCCACAGCAATCACATCCCCAATGTCGGCCGTTGATAAGAACTCGGTTCTATCCCCTACTAGTGGGGGCCCATTCCCGCGTCGAGTCGCGCCTGAGCCTAATAAGCGCGCACTCTATGTCGGCGGCCTTGATCCCCGCGTCACAGAAGATGTCCTGCGTCAGATCTTCGAAACGACAGGGCATGTTCAAAACGTAAAGATCATCCCAGACAAGAATGTGAGTTCCATCCGACGCCGTGCACCTAGAGGTCTGTGGGCATTATGATAGTTCAACTATCGTCTAGCTATAGCCCGTCATGGCCTGGCTTAACTTTTGGCTAATTCCGCGTAGGCGAAGGGTTATAACTACGGGTTTGTAGAATACGATGACCCAGGTGCGGCTGAGCGTGCTATGCAGACCTTGAATGGTCGTCGGGTACATCAAGCTGTAAGGGTTGTCTCTCACGGTTTAGTTGAATGGTGACTAACATCTTAAAAAAAAAAAAGGAAATCCGGGTCAACTGGGCCTATCAGTCTAATACCACTAACAAGGAGGATACCTCATCACACTTCCACATTTTCGTTGGTGACTTGTCCAATGAGGTCAACGATGAAGTTCTTCTCCAGGCATTTTCCGCCTTTGGCACTATCTCTGAGGCCCGTGTTATGTGGGATATGAAGACAGGACGATCGCGAGGCTATGGTTTTGTGGCTTTCCGGGATCGTGGGGATGCTGAGAAGGCCTTGAGCTCTATGGATGGAGAGTGGCTGGGTTCTCGGGCTATCCGATGCAATTGGGCTAATCAAAAAGGCCAGCCTTCTATTGCCCAACAGCAAGCTTTACAAGCAATGGGTATGACGCCCACCACGCCTTATGGCCATCATCATTTCCCAACCCATGGTATCCAAAGCTATGACATGATCGTTAATCAGACACCTGGTTGGCAAACGACCTGTTACGTGGGAAATTTGACCCCATACACAACCCAGAATGATCTTGTTCCGCTGTTTCAAAACTTCGGTTATGTAACGGAGTCTCGATTTCAAGCGGATCGTGGTTTTGCGTTTATCAAAATGGATACACATGAGAATGCCGCGATGGCAATCTGCCAGCTGAATGGGTACAACGTTAACGGCAGGCCATTGAAGTGTAGCGTAAGCTCGTCCTATTATCATGATAGCTCCGTCAGTGCTAACGCCGTGGTAGTGGGGAAAGGATAAAACCCCTAGCAACCCACAAGGGAACTTTGACCCATCACAACAGCAGGCCTTCAGCCCTCAGAGCGCCCAACCTTCTGCCTACCCAGGGACGCCGTCCACCTTTTTCCCCCAATACGGAAGTAAGTTCACGTTTGGCCCAATAATGACGTCTCGAGAGCACGACTAAACGCTCGTTAGGTCAATATGGAGGCCAGCAACAAGGATACGGTGGTCCTCCGGCTCAGTCGCCTGCCGGGTACGGAGCTCAGCCTATGGGATATGCTGGGCCACCGAGCGCGGGAGGCTACGGCCGTGGTCAGCAGCCCCCGAATCAGCAGTGGAGTCAGCCGCCTCCGAACCAAAACTTCAACAGCGCCTACCCCGGCTATCAGGGTTAGCAACCCAAAAGCCGCTCGGGCTTCACAGGTGTAGAATAGGGTACAATTGTTCTGCTTCTTGGCGAGGGCTTAGGAAAGGACGTCGCGAAAGTTATCAGCAACAATATCGAATACAGACGCAGGTTAGCCGCGACGCTAGCATCTGTCCTGTTACTACTGGGTTACATGATGGAAATGGGGTCTTTTCTCTCTCTTCAAGTTTTATGTAACCCGTTTTCTTCTCTCGTGACTTTTCATTTATTTTTTTCGGTCTCAATTCCTTTTTCCGTGGCCGTGTGATGTTTGCTTTGATCTGTCGTTGCCACATTGATTCATTCCAAAAGTTTGTTGGCATATTTCTAAACATTACTTGATACCTCCAGGGCGATCGCTGATACAACTGCAATATTTACCATGGGCTCTGACGAAGTTACGGCTACTGCTTGCTGCTGCTCTTTTCTGCTGCTTTAAGACGACAAGAGCAGATGTTGGGATAACCATGGACTGGGTCCTTTGTGGAAGAAGCAAAACGAAAAGAAAAGGCTGAAGATGCTAAGACATTTGTATTAAATGTATTGGAATTGCAGGTCATACGGGCTTCTCGTAGCACGAGATTATGCCTGGATATAAAACACTCCGTAAGCAGCGGAAACGAGGAAACTGCAATAATCGGGGATGACGATATTAGTAACGGTTCGTGGACGAAGATCAAGATGCACGAATCAGAATAAAAAGAATTAAGAATACTAGAAGCTGTTATGGCAATGTGTGATGGGTTTAAACAGCTCGAGATTTGTATACGTAATTGATGTGACGATGGGACAATGACCTCATTAATTTGGGTTGGAGTTTGGGGGTATCAACTTCATTGTTTCTATGAGTGAGCGTACTGAGTCTGCATCCTAGGGAACAAAGCATTGCCAGGCTTCGGTGTGATCCTATTTCATCTTTTTTTTTTCTCCCCGACAAGGTATTTTACAATTATGATAGTGTACGAAATCGCTTACCCCTACTCTACCAGCATCCCACGATGTAACCCCCCTGTCCCTTGATGTGGTGTACTATGTATGGTACCATTGGGCACGACGACCCCATTTCGATTGGATCAATGCCCAATGGTTTAAAATTTGCATATACTTTTTTCGAATCTTCCTTACCAATAACGAGGCCCTTATCTCAGCCTCGACGCTTCACCGTACGGTCTAGGACACAGTGCTTCGTCATTCTTACCCGGCTTGGTGAGTCAAAGGGAGTATTCGCGTGGTGCGGGTCGGTACAACAGACACAAGGCTTGTGCCGCGTTTCGTCATGGGAGTTTATATGAATCCAAGGTAGACGGATATGGTCATGGTAAATGAGAACTCTCAATTGTACATGCAGTATATCGAACATTCTCATCGTAGAGTGGAATAAACTAAGCAAAGCGATGAGAGAGCAGAGTAAAAGTTCTTTGTCCTCGGTAGCTCGCGTGATAAAGAAAGAGAGAAAGAACGGGAATTGGAAGTACGGACGGAAAGGGATTGTCTAACTCATTTCGTGGAATCGAATCGAGTGTGTAAGACTGCGGGGAGAGAAGGAGAACAATGGACAATACTACTACCTGTGTCAGGTAGCGCGTAATAGAAAGTGATCTCTGTCCTCGCTCGGTGCGGTTTCAAAGCTGCACAGTATGTATTGGGACAAGTAATACGGCACTGGCGGCGTCGAACATCATTCACGTAGTCCCTCCCAAAAGCGTGAAGTCAATGTTCGCTTTTATGACGATGACCTCGGTGGGCTATACCATATAAGTAGCTTTGAAAAATGGCATGATCGGGAAAGATAGGGAATTCTATACTATATTCATAATAAACTAACATCGTCTTACACTAGAATCGGGTGCCTTTGCGAGTCTGCACATTTCTTTCTAAATACTGTACGCTAGCAAGCGAGAAAGATGTGATCTCTTGTCCTGTATTTGGTGTTATTTGATGTGTATTGGCTTCAACTGATGACTAAATAGTACCAAGTGGTGTATAGAATATGTCCTTGGCGTCTATTTATTTACATATGTCTCTATCTACATTTGGGCATATTATAACACGCGGGCAGTGATCTGGGTGTTGATCTGGGTATTGATCTGGGTATGATCTGGGGCATATGCCGTGTACCTAGGTAGGTAGTAGTGTAGATGCCCAAACCGACGCTAAACAATGCCAAAGCGGATATACAGATATACAGGGGGCTGGCCCAGCGAGTGTTGTTGTAACACCTACCTACGCATCTACTCCGTACCCAGCATCGTCCCAGCCGTCCCAGCAACTAGCGAAGGCCTAACGTCCACTACTAGGAACTTAGGAAGCATGTAGGTACATGCTTAAGCAGGTAACCTGTAGCTCGCTTGAACTGTTGTGCTGGTGTTGGTGCTGGTGTTGGTGCTGTGCGTCTGAGGTACCTACCTTAAGAAGAGGCATAGGTATCTAGGTATAGGTACCTAGGCCTAACCTGCCTCTGTGCACTGACTACTTACCCAAGGTAAGTGGTAGCTGGTAATAGAGGTATAGGTACCTGCCTATAGCCTGGACAGTACTGGAGAAGGATAGACTGCCTGTGTGCATCTCTGGGGGGTTGTTCACCAGAACCTGTCACCAGAACTTGTCACCAAGAACTTGTCGCCCCTCTCCTGCTCCTCATGCTCCTCCCGCCTCCTCCCTCCGTCCCTCTTTGCCTCTTCGCTGCCTCTCCGTAGACTAAACCTCTTAGCTCCCTATTAACTACCTCCTACTTATTGAGTGGCCTCTCGAGTAACATGACGATAACTTCAAACTACACCGCACTCGTCTTGTACCACCCCCAATCACCCTTCCTGCGACGGGCTGACTCGGTCACTTAATCGTCCCTCATCTATTACCGTTGTTGCTGTCGTCATAATAACCATCATCTCCCCCCTTCGTTCAATTGCGGCAACCATTCGTCCGTAGGTAGATAAGCAAAGCATACATACCTCCTACGACACTGCATGCTGATTGACCCGTCTCATCTGCCTGCCTACCTCTCTATACCGTACATATCAAACCTATTATAGCTGGAGCAAACATATCCCAACAGTACCCGAGCCCGAAACCTGCATCATCTTCTTCCATTTCATTCTCCTTTTGGTCTTGCGCCATGAATTCTTAGAAGACAACGCCCAATCATCTAGATAGTTTGTATTATCTTGCATCTGGGCATCCATCTACAGGTATGTACTTGGGCTCTGTTTTTTTTTTGTTCCTACAGCCTGTCAACAACGACTCGTTCTTTTTTTGTTTTTATTTTTTTTTGTTCCCCTAGCACATCAGTTGCGAATCGTCATAACGACTAGGTATGCTACCAAGGAAGCTCGGCCTGCCCACGTAGCCTGCGCTGCCCAGGTCCCAGGTCCCAGGTCCGGCTTCCAGAGATCCTAATTCTACGTCGCCCGCCCACTTCCACCAGCCAAGCCTTTTTGCCAGTCCCTCTCTGGCCTATCTGGTCTTACTTATTATTTAGTTACTTGCATTCTTGCTTGCTTGCTGACTTATTTACCTACTTGCTCCTGACAGATAACCCCGTGTTTGGCTGCCGCCGTCGCCGATCTGTGTTCTCAGTGGCTCCCCACGGCTCTCCCCCCTCCGCATCAACCGCCTACGACCTCCACTCCCTCTCATTAGTGTACTCTTCATTGCGAGCCACACCCTGATATCCTTGATATCGCGTCGATAACCAGGCCTCTTTCTTCTCCCCGCTCAACCGCCATGGAGCAATGGCAGAGCTATCCGGACGCCCCCGGCGCTTCGAGAAGATACAACGGCGCCAGCCAAATCACGCCTACCCGTGAATATCCTCAACAGCAGACAGGGCAGCCTCATCCTCCCGCTGGTTTCAAATATGAACAATACCAGAGCCCGATAAATTCGCATCCCGCGCAGTCCAGCGTCGCGTCGCCTATTGCCGTCCCGCGCGATGGCAATGGAGATGTTTCCATGCAAGATGTTCATGACCCTTATAACTCCATGAAGTATCCCATGCGGCCACACCATCAGTCCCATCTCTCTGGCGGCGGCCGATCGGCTAACCTACATTCGCCTTCCGAGCCTTCAGCTGCTGCTCAGCGTTACTCGCCCATGGAAGTTCTTTCACCTACGTCACCCTACGGCTCCAAGGTGACGTCCAACCAAGGTCAATTCTCGACATCTCACAGCCAGCGTCAGTCCCCGAGTCGGTCTGACTATCCTCCTACAAGTCCTTATTATGGTCGTCAGGGCTCACAGCTTCCTCCAATATCGCCTTACGTTAATAGCCAGGATAACTACCAGTCGCCTACGGTCCCTTCACTTGATGGTGCTTATACTAACGATCCCAAGTCGCCAAGGAGGCCACCACATGCACAGGCCACCAAGGCACCTGCGGAGAAAAAGCCCGTTCCTCATCTCAGAAAAATTGAGACACCATCTGAATTGCAGCCGAGAATTAACTCACAACCACCGTTTCGACGAGCGAATCCAGAAGGTGGTTTCATAAGTGTATGAGTCTAGCCTCTGACTGTCTTTGTGATGATATGTGCTAACCGCTTCCATAGCCTCTGCAAGCCCTTACGGTCCATCTTCCCGCGACATACCGGATCTGCAATCCTAATTTTAAGTACGAGTCCTCGAGAAATCCTCGTCGAGTCTTGACCAAACCCAGCAAAGGGACCAAGAATGACGGGTATGACAATGAGGACAGTGACTATATACTCTATGTCAACGACATCTTGGGCTCAGAGGAGGCTGGCCATAAGTATGCCACCCCCCATTAGTCTGGTTTATACCCAGCTGGAACGCTAATATCCCCCTAGAAACCGATACCTCATTCTTGATGTGCTCGGACAGGGAACATTTGGACAAGTTGTTAAATGCCAAAACCTGAAGACACAAGAGGTTGTAGCTGTTAAAGTCATCAAGAATCGAACGGCCTACTTTAACCAGAGTATGATGGAGGTATCAGTTCTAGACTTGGTAGGTTGTATCACGGTGATGGCTCGCATTCTAAGAACCTAACCAATCGACAGGTAAACACGAAGCTCGACAAAAACGATGACCACCACCTGCTACGGCTTAAAGACACTTTCATACACCGTCAGCATCTTTGCTTGGTGTTTGAATTATTAAGCGTCAATCTATATGAATTGATAAAACAGAATCAATTCCGTGGTCTAAGCACAACACTCGTGCGCGTCTTCGCCCAGCAACTTCTAAACGGTCTGGCTTTATTAAACAAGGCTCGATTAATACACTGCGATTTGAAGCCGGAGAACATCTTACTCAAGAACCTGGAGAGTCCGATCATCAAGATTATCGATTTTGGATCGGCTTGTGACGAGCGGCAAACAGTCTACACCTATATTCAGTCACGATTTTATCGATCACCAGAAGTATTATTGGGTCTTCCGTATTCATCCGCAATCGACATGTGGTCTCTCGGCTGTATTGTGGTGGAGCTTTTCCTGGGATTGCCGTTGTTTCCCGGCTCTTCGGAGTATAACCAGGTATCAAGAATTGTCGAGATGCTGGGCAATCCACCAAATTGGATGATAGAGGTTGGCAAACAATCTAGCGACTTTTTCGAGAAGAGACAAGATGAGTATGGCCGGAAGAGCTATCACCTAAAGAGTATGGAACAGTACTCAAGAGAGCGTAACGCGAAAGAACAACCTAGTAAGAAATATTTCCAAGCGAATAATCTGCCAGAGATTATTAAAACGTATCCCTTGCCGCGGAAGAATATGAAGCCGAGCGAGGTTGAGCGAGGTGAGTGCCCGGATATTTGTTGCGTTGGACTTGCAAAGGCTAATTGCTGTTTTAGAAATGAATAATCGAACAGCTTTCATTGATTTTGTTAGAGGATTGTTAACAATCAGCCCCCTTGAGCGATGGTCGCCTCAGCAGGCTAAACTTCATCCATTTATTACTCAACAGAAGTTCACAGGTCCTTTCGTACCGCCGATGAACCTAAAATCAAGCTCACTCAACCGGTCACCGGCACCAGGCACGCAGCAACAGCAGCAAGCTGCTGAGCTCAGCAAGCAAAGAGAAAGAGCTCAGGCAGCTCAGGCTCAAGCCCAGGCCCAGGCCCAGGCCCAGGCTCAAGGCAACTATGCAATGCAAACGCCCCAGTATACTCAGTCTCCTCATGGACAGCCCCCCCTATATGGGAACAATGGCATGTATGCGCCGGGAGGCAGCCATGCTGGCCCACCTCCCCCTTATGCTACTCAACAATCACCATACGGCCAAATGGTCATGAGCCAACCGCCGGCACAGATGCCACCCGCAAATTATGGCGGTGTACCGCAACCAAATTTATATCAACAAGCTACAGTCCGAGCAGGGCGCCAGCGAGCATCTACTATGGACCAGCAGCAGAGCGGAATACCAGCAGCGATTCAAAGAGTCGCGAGTCATCTAGATCCTAGTCAACCAATTCGGTTACAGCCAAGCCCAGCGTACTATCCTCCGCCTGCTGACGGCATGGGACTCACAGATCCTGGCGCAGGCAGGGTTGCCGGTCGACGAGATAGCCGAGCACAAAGGGGAGGTACCAGGGGCGGTAACCGGGATTTTATCCGCAATTTGGAAGAACGAACGCTTGAAGAGGGTTTTAGTAACCCAAACCCGTGGCATTGAGGAGGCTATATGGGTTCTAGAGAGAGCCTGGAATACGCCCACGCCTGTGTGCCATATCGCCATGCACCTATAAGGTCCCTTCACGGCCTTGCTAGGCTATAGCTTGAGAGCCTTAAGTCTCAGTTGATCTGATTGAATGGAGACTTGAGAGATGGTGCGGCGAGGTGGGCCGACTACTATGTTCAAGACGAGAGGTCGGCGGGGCTGGTATGCGGAATACCTCAAGAGGCGCACCACCGAAAACGATTCTCAAAAGGGGTTCTCAGCTTACGTTATAGCTACTTCCGCGCGAACGCTTGATGGCCTTGACAGACATGGAAGTGCCGGGGTCCAGCAACCGCATCGAAGGGCTAAGAAATCGTAAGACTTGACTCGTGAGAACGGAGAGCCCATCCGGCTAGAGGTGGCTCGAACCCCTCAGTTACATGCGCCGCAGATGCATCCGCTGGGGTGCTTCTTTTGTATTTTTTTCTCTCTCTCTTTTCGACTACCTTCTATATTCTGAATCGCAATGGATGAGTTCTGTAGTGATAACGCAGCCATAGCAGCTAAACGCCTGGGCTCTCTCCGCCTTTTGAGTTGACTGGGGGCTCGATGCGCACACGCGATAGTAGAATTTTACCTAAGTGGGCTACTGAATTTTTACATGGTCCATCAAGTTTTAGGAAAGGGAAATTGAAAAGAAAGTGGCTACCCGTCGAGTAGTCATTCGGTATGCTCAGTATGTGATGATATTCGAGAAGTCGTAGATAGGGTTGAGAGAAGCGTCTGTCGACTTATCCACAAAGCCAGCACAAGCAAACTCGCACCTATTGAATGACTTCTCGCAATTCACTTATGATTAGGTTGTTTCTTTGATCCACCAATCATGCTCTCGTCTTCTTGTAGAGCCAACTACTGGACAATAGCATTATATAACACCAACGGCGCAGTTTTAGACTACATACCGCCGCTTCCATAAGCATATACAAATTAAATTCATAGAATATATTGAAGGGATAAAAATCTTCACTTCATGCGCAGTGCGGCTCCAACGGCATTAGTAAGATAAGATTCGAGGGGGTGGAGGACTAACAAACTGGCCGAACAAGATATAGAATGCCCCTCCGATACTTCCCCTCATTAGCATTTGCTGTCTTCGGTATTATCTATATAAGGAACGAACGTGCTAAGTCTAAGGGCTGTTAGGAAATGGACTGAATACATATCCTAAGATCTATTTGTTCATGCGCGAATGCAAAGAAGATTGTAACACCCCATTGCTTAGTGATGGAAAGAAAGATCCAGGAATTAATATGCATAGATGGGAATCTAGATGGTTTGTGCCAAGAGATCAAGGACGTCTACTAAAATTCTATAGTTGACTTTACTACCTATCTAATTTTGCCTCAGAATCATTTACTCGCGACCGCTGTCACCATACACAAGGTGTCCGTTTACCCGCTCAACGCCTTATATAAAACGTATCCCTTTTTTTTTGGCCTTGTCCACACGCAAGGGCAGCATCCAGTCCACGCGGAGAATAGTAGTACATGAGAATTAGGTTATATGACGTCAGGGTTACTAGGTACGGGCCTGCACTGCTTGATCCCTAGTCTGTTCCAAGTGAAAGGAGAAATCTATTGTTCCCGGTCCTGCGGGATGCAAGGGATGTCTGTCCCGCGGGGTATCGATCTAGGACACTCCGATATTGAATCAGCGCCACCATTAAATCGGCTGGCCCTCCATTGAGGCGTCTTATCGCCCTTGTCGGAAATTGCGGTCTCTGCGATAACCCGCATTTGCTGAGACTAGATTGTCGCTGTATAAGCCTTGATTAGCATCCTCCGTGTCCATCGGGTCATTGAAGCCCATAGATCCATCAACAAGCACACTATTGCCCGCGAGCCGGGTCTCGTTGGTGCGCTGGGCACGGGGACCTTTAGGCGGCGATATAAAGCCGCCGGGCTTCATATAGACATTTAGTGTGCGACCATCAGCCTGAGAACAGAGCACGCTGGTTAGTTTCCGTCTCTAGTAGGCAAGGGAGGGGATAAGTCTCACAGTCTGTTTGTCAAACCTCTCTATCACCCTATCAGCGCCCTCTTTGCTCTCGAAGACAATCTCCGCAATGACGATAGGGTGAGTCTTGACCAGGCGACAACTACTGATGAGTCCCCCTACGGGAGTCAAGGCGCTCTCAATGTCGGCGGCGGTCGTGCCTGGTGCAAAGTTCTGTGCTAGTACTGCGAATGGGCCGGCCAACCCTTTTATAGTTATGCCGCGCCCTTGATGTGAATCGACAACATTCATCTGTTGGGTGTTGTTGGGCGATGCCGTAGTCCGTGTGAAGGCGTTCGCTAGCTTGTTTATTCGATTCGAGCGTGTATTCTGTGCGCTAGGTCTAGTTTTTGGGAGAGTTGTGCCGGGGGCATGGACACGAGCGGCGAGGGAATTAGGTGCCGGTTGCTGGGCCCTCGGCCGTCGACCGTCTTGTGTAGTGTTATGAAGATCATGAGTCCAGTCGCCATTGATATTGCCGGCTGGAACGCGGGCACCAGAGGATACACGCTATCGGATACATTGTGAGCGAAAGGTGCAAGTACTCGACATTTCGTCTATAGAGTAGCAGAGAAATAGGACGCCATGAAAATGGGACATGGCTTACCTTCTTGACGCCGACTCGGCTTGCGAGTGAACCACTGGCAGCACTAGGCTTTAGGGGTGCGCTTGCTCGGCGCTGATTATCTTTGGCGAAGATGCGCGCAGCAAGCTCTTCGTTGCGCTTGCGCTCTCGGCCATCATTGATAATCTTTTCAAATTCGATTGCATGTTTCTGTTTCGACATGACGTCGACGTTTCGCTCCGAGATGCCGACTCGAGCTTGGAATAGCAGTGCGATGGGGATGACAAGGCTATGTGTCGAATTCGGGGGCAGGGAATGGAATATGCAATGGAGAAGAAATAATGACTGTGACGATACAGTGGAATTGGAGGGGGGCGGTGGCTGTTGATGATGACGGCGATGATGATAATGAATGGTGAGAGCTCCCAAGAGAGACGGGTAGAGGTGGATGGATGGATACCTGGGCGCGCGTTGAAGTTCACTTCACTTAATTCTGCAGGGTTTATTGGCTTATCGCGTTTCATTTCTTGGACCGTCCCCGGAATACGTACCTGCTAACAATCCCCACAAATAAAAAGCAATGTGGCTGAAAAGGTGGCTGGGCATGTTTGTCCGTAGACAGAGGTGCCTAGTCTAGGCCGTACCTACATAGGTATCCTATGCACTGACCACCTGCCGCCTCCAATCGCGGTGACAGCAGATTAGGGTCAAGCGAGGACCGGGACCAGCTGGCTCCCACACAAACTAGCGGATCTGAGGAAAATTGTCGGCTCTTGAATTTCGGGTCTCTGTACACCACCAAAAAACTTCGAGTTCAATCACCTCCCACACACCCATCATCTCCTTCTCTCACCATCTCGGATTGCGCACAGTAGACCGGCACAATGGGTCGCGTTGTAAGTTGACATCGACTCCGACACACGAACCGCCATCATCCCATCTCGATGCTAATTGATCGCGACTCCTCCAGATCCGAAACCAGAGAAAGGGTAACGGCGGTATCTTCAGTAGGTCAACCCTCGAATCACGATAAACCCGCCTTATCAACACCAACACCACCATCATCCATCAGCCTGCTCACAATAATTTCTTCTCTAGCCGCCAACACCCGCCTGCGAAAGGCCCCTGCCAAGTTCCGAAGCCTCGACTACGCCGAACGCCATGGCTACATGCGAGGTGTCATCAAGGAGATAATCCACGACCCCGGCCGTGGTGCTCCTCTCGCCCGCGTCGTCTTCCGCCACCCCTACAAGTTCAAGCAGGTCAAGGAGACCTTCATTGCCAACGAGGGCATGTACACCGGTCAATTCATCTACGCCGGAAAGAACGCTGCGCTCACCATCGGAAACATCCTCCCTCTCTCCTCCATGCCCGAAGGTACCGTCGTCTCCAACGTCGAGGAGAAGGTTGGTGACCGTGGCACTCTGGGCCGCACCTCCGGCAACTACATCACCATCGTCGGCCACAACCCCGACGAGGGCAAGACCCGTATCAAGCTCCCCTCCGGTGCCAAGAAGGTCGTCAGCAGCAGCTCTCGTGGCATGATCGGTATCGTTGCCGGTGGTGGCCGTACCGACAAGCCCCTCCTCAAGGCTTCTCGCGCTAAGCATAAGTTCGCCGTCAAGCGCAACTCTTGGCCCAAGACTCGTGGTGTTGCCATGAACCCGGTTGACCATCCTCACGGTGGTGTAAGTTTTGCCGCAGATGCAGACACAGAAGAAGAAGAAATGCTAATCACGGCTACTAGGGTAACCATCAACATATTGGTAAGGCTTCGACCATCTCGAGATACGCTGCACAGGGTCAAAAGGCGGGTCTTATTGCTGCCAGACGGACAGGTCTGCTCCGTGGTACGCAAAAGACGAAGGAGTAAACTGTTTCTCCTGGTCACTGGTTTATAGGCGGTTGGAGTTTTGTCGTTACTCTTTGCATCTTCAGGTACAGGCGAGTCGACATGAGATAGGCTCAATGGGAAAGTACCCGGCATCAGATTCTGCATCACAAGCTCTGCAGAAAATATCATACGAAGTGACGCCAAGTGTGAACGGATGTCAATGGAACTCCTACATGTGAAGATGCCACGGTCGTAAGGACCACGCACAACACGGGCCAAGAATAAGATAGGCAGATTCCAGACTAGAGGCTGGATTGTGTAATGAAAAAAATGACGTTATTCCAACCCAGCGAGAGAAGGCACAGTGAGTCCAACCTCACGCCGTTGTCGTCGTGTCAACCTTTTGATACATGTCATGTTACATGTCATAAATAAGTTGGGTTGGTTTCTAGGACGGGCCATTTAGAAGAGGCATTGACAAGCGACGTTCATAAATTTCGCAGCTACATAGCTACCTAGTAGATGGATGTCTACGTAATGGCTAGGTAGCTTTAGCTATATGATGATGACACGGGCTATTTTCAGCAACAATTTTTCCTCTTTTTTTCAGCCCCTTTCATATGTCCTCGTCGTCTTAGTGAGAGTTGGATTACTGTACTCAAAAATACCTGTCGACTGAATTGCCGTGTGCTGCGATCCTTCGGCTGGGCCCCAATTGCCGCCAAGAAACCCCACCACCCATGACTTACCTATACTGTCTAGGTGCCTATCATGTGTGCCTATCAATCCATATAAATTGCTACCCCTCCAATTCTCGGAATCCTTTGCAAGTAGAAGGTCAATTGTATTGTATCCCATCCTATCCCACCTTCATCCTACCCAATTCCGCCGTCCAGCCCGCTTAGTTTTTCCTTCGATATGGCCGCCAGCAAAGAATTCCCTCTCCTGTGCCTGGAGAATCCCCTCCTTGGTAGGTCTAATCCCGACTAAGTTGCTTCGTTCAATTACCATAGTAAGCTGTATTACACACAAAGCCGTGTACCCCTCTTGTCACCCCTCTATAGCGTATCCTGGGTAACGTCAAGTGGTGGATTATATATGTATTTCCCTCATAGCAGCGTCGAAATAATTTTACTTCTCTCTCTAGAGACCATAGGCTCCTTCCTCATCATCCGTTCTGTACACATGTGAAAAGCTCCGGCATCAATTGGGGGGTTCCTCCTCTACAATCCCCCCTCTTCTCCCAACATTACAAGACGCCTCTGGCTGACATCCGGCGCGTCCGACGCAATCTCGAACAGACATCCAAGCCTTCGCCACTGAGGAGCTTCTGAACAAATATGGCCTGAAGGCGAACGACGCGATCCTGGCCGAGGAGAAG
The DNA here is from genome assembly GCA_037356035.1 of Xylaria sp. Z50. NCBI lineage: Eukaryota > Fungi > Ascomycota > Sordariomycetes > Xylariales > Xylariaceae > Xylaria > Xylaria sp. Z50. The sequence continues at coordinate 306,227 of JBAWJU010000006.1, forward strand.
CATCTCCCGCTGTACGAGGATCTGCTGACCAACTACGACGCGAAGCTCATCGCTGGCGGCGCGGCGCAGAACACGGCCCGCGGCGCCCAGTACATCCTGGCCCCCAACAGCGTCGTGTACCTCGGCGGCGTCGGTGATGACAAGTACGCCGCCATCCTGCGCGATGCCGTCAAGCAGGTCGGCCTGCGCGTCGAGTACCGCGTCGACCCCACGACACCTACGGGCCGCTGCGGTGCCATCATCACCGGCGCCAACCGCTCCCTCTGCACCGAGCTCGGCGCCGCCAACCTCTACGACATCGAGCATCTCAAGAAGCCCGAGATCTGGGCTCTCGCTGAGAACGCCGAATTCTACTATGTCGGTGGTTTCCACTTCACCGGTATGTGATGTGACCGTGACCATCCTATTCTCTCAACCATTCACCCCCGCTACCCCTTGGCATTCCCACTCAGCCTTTTTTTTTTTCCCTGTCTCCCTCCCTCCTACCCTTCAGCTACCCCAGCGACTCAGCTCAGCTAACAAATACAACACAGTCTGCGTGCCAGCCATCATGGCCCTAGGCGAAGAGGCAGCGGCCAAGAACAAGGCGTTCATCGTGAACCTTTCGGCACCCTTCATCCCCCAGTTCTTCAAGGAGCCACTAGATGCCTCGGCCCCGTACTGGGACTACATCATCTGCAACGAGACGGAAGCCGCCGCCTACGCCAACTCCCACGACCTTGCCGCTATCGCCGAGGATATCCCCGCCATCGCCAAGGCCCTCGCCAACCTGCCCAAGAAGAACACCCAGCGGAAACGCATTGCCGTCATCACCCAAGGCACGAACCCTACCCTCGTCGCCGTCCAGGGTGAGGATGAGGTCAAGCAGTACCCCGTCCACGCCATCAGTGCCGATAAGATCAACGATACCAATGGTGCTGGTGATGCCTTCGCTGGTGGTTTCGTCGCTGGCCTCGTCCAGGGCAAGGATATCGATACCGCTGTAGACATGGGACAGTGGCTGGCGGCGCTGAGCATCCAGGAGCTCGGTCCTTCGTAAGTGATCCTTTTCTTACTGTATCCCCCATTTATCTATTCTACGTAACACGTGACGAGTTACACAAATCAAAGAAGACATGACAACAACAGTTTCTTCTCTGTTCATATCTAGTGGTCTGTCTCAAGAAGTGGCACGGAATCAGCCATCTTCTCGTAGGCTATGAACAACGACAACAACAACTCCATTCTCAACATATTCCATCAGTCTCCGTTCACTCTCTACCTAACACCATCTTTCTGAATTTTTTTTGGGTTAGAGCTAACAGCATCCTCTTCACAGGTACCCCTTCCCCAAGCAGACCTATCAACCTTCTTCCTAATCGACCACATTAATCGGAGGTGAGACATAGGAGAGAGCAAGAAGATGGAGCAGCGAAACGATAGCATGAGGTACCGTCCACCTGGTACACTTTGGCGTTACTCAACTTTACGCAAAGGGGCCGGCGTTCTAGATTAGGCAGGGTTGGCTTGGTTTGGCTGGCTTGGCGTGGCATTTGCAATGGCGAAACAAAAAAGACAAGACATTTCTTTTTTTGTATGTGATATCTTTGTTGGGTTTCAACAACTGGGAAACTTCCAATCAATCTCAATTTCAATCTCAATTCATCCACACGGATAGCAACGTTGGTCCAAGAGCGAGGTACCGTCCCGCGATGCCGCGAAGACTAAGACTTCCGCCTCCGCAGATTGTAGTGACTAAAACTAGACCGCTCGAGGTCAGGAGCAACTAACATCTTATACACTCTCAAGGTGGATGGTGCTGACGCCGCCCCCAAGGAATTTGTATGACAGTCATGAGGATTTGCATCCCCGTAGATTTTTCAGCATCTACCGAGCCGATGTCATTCTACATGTCGCTTGATGCTTCGTAAGGAGTAGCCGATGATTCGTAGAGTAGGGGATTCACTCGTAGAATATCATCACTTGGGACGCGGTTTGCGGTTGTTATCCATCATCGCTCCTTGCAAAATCTGTTGATCGTATGGAAGTTCGGAAGTGCCAATTGCGGCCTTGAGTTTATTACGGAAATGGGTAGGATCTGCCCTATTATTGACACCATCCCCTAGCCTGCCAAAGGGGGTTGTAGCATTGTAGTAGTGGCCATTGCAAGCGACCGAGTTGGCTGGCGCTGCAGCCACGGTACTCGGAGTGCCAATAATTAGACTGCTGGGATGTGAGAATGTTAGAGAGGAAGTAAAAGTTTGGGGCTCATATTGCCAAGGTGAGTGTTTCTGACGATGATTGCCTTGCTCCCATATATTCTGGGCATCAAATTCACTGTTAGCAGATTTTACGGTTGCTGGGAAACCACTAGTACTTGTGATTGACGTCGCCTGCCCCAGCTCTGAACGGCCCTGGCTCGGTGGAACAAGTGGATTTGGTATTGCCGCATTGATCTGGCGGTCAGCCTGGCGATTGACTGAGTGCTCAAGATACTTGTTGCCGTCGTTATGCCCATATTCTAGTTGTTGAGAGGAGACTCCTGTCTGAGGAAATAAATGTTCAGTATTTCCGTTCTCCTGTCCCCATACTGGAGTCATCTTTGTACGAGCCGGAAGGTTGATCGCTGGGGATGGACTGGTATTGGGAAGACCATGTTGGGCGAGCAGCGAAGACCTCAAGCTATCAAGAACAGCACTGCGCGAATCTTCCAATGTATCAAGTCCATGATCTTTGCGATACAGGCTCGGACTTGCCGTACTCGGAATCGGCGAGTTTTGTAGATATCCTGTGGTTGGCCGGGGAGATAAACTCGGATGGAGCTGATAAGGTGCACTTAGATTGTCCAGGTATGACGATGAAGTAAACCCATCAAACTGGCCAGTCGCACTTCTTGGTACATTGTGGCCATTGGGACTCAATTGGTTGTGCTCCTGGCTAGTTGATCGATGCGGAGTAGGCTTATAAAAATAGTCCCAAGGGAGACTCGGAATCGCTTTTGACACAGGGGATGGCTGGATTGGGCTAGTTTCGAGATTACCGAAAATCTCGTTTGCTGTCGAGGAATGCATACCGTAGCTTAGATCTGTCTGAGCCTGACTCGAGTGCGGGCGAACATCATCCACGGGATCTAGGAGCTTGTTAACCATATTGATCATCTCGCTGTCTTCACTCAAATCTGAGTCCTGGTAATTTGTAGGCGGCTTGTTCGGGGATTTGCCTTTGCCTTTGTTGAACGTAGTAGTCGATTGCGGAACGCTTGCTGTTGGGATAGCCTTTGAGGTTAGGATAGGGCTGTTCCTTGAGCTTTGTGTTCGTGGTTTGTTTATCTCTTGGTCTATGGTGTTTTCCGGGCCGCTTGTAACGTCTCGTAAATTGAGTTTGTTCAGGATATGAGACAGGCTAGCCTTATTAGAGACCGGTATTGTTGCTCCATCCACGAACGCCCATGTCCCAATATCACAGCCACGATCAGTTCGGGTTGTCAATGTTATGGGAAACTTCGCGCTTCCTGCTAGAAACACTCCACAGCAGATAATGTCCCGGATGCGCCAGACTGCCTCTGTCTCTTGCTTGAATTGCCGACCAAACACATTCTGTTGAGGCTTCCGTGATTTGATGCGCTTTGGTGGAATTGAGCACTGTTGCTCTTCAACATGCAGGAACAGCGGTAGTCTCCGATCACTAAGCGGTCGGAGGCCTTGGGCCTCCGTATCTTCGGGTAAAAGGTACTTCGAAGGGACTGTTTCCATGCTCGGGTCGATGTACAAATTTAGAGATGTAAGTATATCTGCGAGCAGTCTGTAAAGGTCCTTAATATGCGGCTCGAGGTACTCTTGGTACTGGACTAGGTCGGCTCTAGTAACGTATGACCAGGCAAGGTAGAGGCGGAAGAGAGGAAGAAGCCTAAGTAAACTTGGCGCGAAAGTGATGGAGCTTTCGCCATCTTTGGACCTACTGTCGGAGATTTCAGTAGTAAGTGTATCATCACGCAATGAACGATGAAGCGCTCGAAGCAGAATCAACATCATGCGAATATTGAACCGCAGCAAGAACTGACATGATTGTGAACCTTCCATAGTCCATGAGGCTAGTGGTCAAGTTTAGTAAGCTAAGCAGGTATATCAATAAGTACTGGTAACTTACACTTGACTTTCTCTGTTGAGATATCGTAGGCCGCCATGTTGACAAGGATCATCCTGAGCAACAACGCATCGTGGGTCCCTTCACCTTTGAAGGCAAGTTCAACACGATGCAATACCTCCTCCTCCAGTTCACTTTGCTGTGAGAAGTGTTTTCCGTGGAAATAAAAGGCATGCAGCCGCACGAACCATGTTACCATGGCCTGTGACTGGTCTTTTGCTGGGCCTTTTCTCGCCTGAGAGGAGCTTTCAGGGCTTTTAAATTCTCGTTCAAGGTTCTTAAGTGCCAACTCGTGTGGCTTGGAGACGACTATGGCCCGATGGAAATGATAGACGATATCAAAATGCTGACCCGGAATTTGATGCAGCACAGCCAACTGATGATGGGCGGATCCATCCTCAGGGTCAAGACTGTTCGCCAAACCATAGTAATCTGAAGCCGTGTCGAAGGTGGCTCTAGAGAACTTATCAGACGACTGGCATCGGTATCGAACAAGGTCACCAAGGCGAACTAGGGTCATGTGGCAAGACTTGAGAACTAGTGTGCGCAGAGGCGCGGGGGGAGAAGCATCATCCGTCGTTTGTTCGAGGGGTTGCGGCGTCGCTTTCTGAGCAATCTGCCGTAGCTCTGGAATTGGAAAACGATTGTAGAGTTGCTGTATATAGACGAAGTAAAATTGCTCCGAGGTTTTAAGAAATGCTCGATAGAGCTTATCCAGCTTACGCCTCTGTACAGCCTGGTTGGGCGTATTAAGACGGCCCAGGGTCTTTCGATACTCGCCGTTCAGGACGGTATGGCAGTGCCAGAGGGAATGCTCCACCTTCTTCGCGACGGCGTATTCGAAGTCGTGGAAAATCACCGTCATGCATGCTAAGCGAAACCTAGGTATTATACAATAAGCCCCAGAGTTAACGAAATTATCTCAAAGAACCATACATACTCAGCCAGGATCTTCTCGGCTTCCTCAAACCGAGTAGTGTAGTTAGCAGTACCGCGCTCCTTTGTGAGGTTCGAGAGCTTCCCTAGAAGATCGGAGCGGATCTTCTGGGCATTTCTACGACGCAGGTGTCAGTCAATGAGGCGCACGACAATCAGGCTGTCTCGCAGTCGGCGGAATTGCGATTTTGCACTCGGCGAATACGTACCCCCAGGCGGTCCTCGCTATACCTCTCTGGTCCTCCATAATGCAACGGTTACGGACAATTGGCGGTGCGAATAATTAGGATCGGTCTACCGCGGTAAAAATAGTGCAAGCGGAAAGGCACCCTATCCGGGGTGCGCGCAGAAGCTAGAATGGGCCGGGGACAATCGGCGCGGGGCTCACAGCCAGGGTATTGGATCACACAAACTGAACTTGGTGTTGAGGATGCATGGGCGGTCCATAGTTCTGCTGGTGAGGCGATCGAGGGTTGGGGCGCGCCGCGGTGGAAGGGCTGGCGGTGATAGCGATGTCTTCGAAGGCAAATATTGGGAACATTGGGTAAGTGAAGGTGCAGAGCAGAAGATGGAGATGAAGATGGAGATGGATACCAAAGAAAAGAAGTGACAAAAGAAGTGACGAGAGACGACAGCAAAGAATGCGATCGCAGAAGGCAGAAGGCAGAAGGCAATGTCGCGAACGTTGTGAGTCGTCTGCGGCAGTGCGGGAGAGAATGGGATGTTTGGTGGTTCTGGCTGGCGAATTGAATCGGATGGACAGCCAAGGTTGACAAGTCCGGAGGATTGGGGGGGGTGGGGGGGAGATGGTTCGGCGTTGGACCCTTTTAATAGTAGGTATATCCAGGAGGTATCCAGGTATCCAGGTATCCAAACTTTGGGGGGGACGAACAATGAACGAACACACACAGTTGTTGCAGGCGATTCAAGCTGTTATCATTCTCCCTCACCTCACTGCCTCGGTGTTTAGGTAGGTATTTAGAGGTATTTATCCATCCACCTACTCCGTACCTACTTCTAGGTATACATGACGGATATTTATACATATACATACCTTGGGTACGTAAGGTAATACTAATACCTACACATGAACTCACGAAACATAAACATAAACATAAATCCAAGCTCTAACTCGGGCCGCAGCCTGCTATGATTACCTGCTATGACTAACCGCTATACTATACCTAAACTTACATAGGACGTGGGTAGGATTACCCAACGTAGTAGAGGTAGTAGTAGTAGTAGTAGCACAGTAAGTACGCACTCCCTTAGGTAGAGTACAAGACTATCACAGCCGCCAAAAACCTAGTCGCCCGCCGCCGGGTTCGGCTTAGGGGGTCTTGCACTACACAAACGTTTGCGACCTTTTGAATGGATATCTCTGCATTCATTCAGCCTGCATTCGACTCAAGGGGTCCATTGAACACATCTCACTGCCACAGTACAATACTTAATTGTGTATTTACGATGGTGTGGCTGAATGATACCCCATTGGAGCGATGATCGGACCGACGACTGTAATAAGGAACAAGGTTGTGCTGCTTTTCTATTTTCTACATGATTATTCCTAAATCAATCAAAACTACTCCCAAGGTAGAGCCCAAGATAGAGCCCAAGATATAGTTATACACCTAACCTACATAGACAGCTATAGCTTGCAGTTAGTTGAAAGCATGTTAATCTTGACATTGGCCCCATACCTCCTCTGAAGCATTTGCGTGTCGGCACCTAACATAGGGCATACCTACGTGTACCTACTCCTCTCTCTTGACCGCCACATACCTAAATACCTAACTTAGCATACCTACCTACCTTGATAGACTTGCACATGTAGGTATCCCAATTCATCCGTCCAAGGCTAGAGATACACCCACTCTCCGTCGGGCACGGGTCAAAAGGTTTCTAAAGCATCTGGCCCATTTTGCTTATTTCATCTCATCTTCATAACAGCATTGACACCGAGCAAGCTTGGTCGTCCTTTGTTTTTCCCACACAATCTATACCATCACCACCGTCGTCACATGATCCTTCACGTGCCAAACAAACAACAATTGGTCTTGACATAGGTACTGAATCGCACCGTGTAACGACCCCGCCTCGACGAGAGAGAGAGAGAAGACCACTTCGTGCTCATACTAATCCAGAGTCGACGAGTGACCCGCAAAATAGAAACAAACAAACAACTGCTCTTGTTAATGTAATATACCCCGTCCCGAGATCTGTTACCTTGCACAAGATGAAGCGCTCACGCGAGCCTGAAGAGGAATATCCCACAGAAACCATCGGCTCTTCCGATGATCTGCGACTGGAACCAGCAGTGCAGCCCGCCTCCAAGATAACAGAACTCGACGAATCAGCCGTCGACACCAGCTCAGACGTTGCAATGAGATGCTCGCTGCCGCCCCATCGGGAGGTCTTGTCATTCACGACGTACGGGGACTATGAGACTCACTACAGCAAGTCTCACACAAACCGTTGTGCCGAGTGCCATAAGAACTTCCCCTCGGAGCATTTGCTCAACGTCCACTTCGAGGATTGCCACGACGTCTTCGCGGCCGTAAAAAGGGAACGGGGGGAGCACACAGTATGTCGCAACCCCCCTCGTAACCTAGTGTGTTTGTACGGCGTTATTTTGACATTTGCACCCCTAGTATTCTTGCTTTGTAGAAGGGTGTGACCGGAAATGTAGAACCCCATTTAAAAGACGCAATCACCTCATCGACAAACATATGTATCCGAAGAATTACTTTTTCGCACTCACCAAAGACGGCATCGACGGCAGGCAGTCCCTCCTGAAAGATGGCGGGCATCATCGGAGAAAATCGTCCACTGCAACAACCACCAGCGTATCTAAAACATCACAGCGAAGACAAAGCCTTCGACAGACTGAGACCCCGGGACCGGACGGGGAGGAGCAGAAGAAATCCGCACCCGTGAGCCCACGGAGATCACCGGGAAAAGTCCCCTCGGGAGAGGCCCCCGATGTTGAGATGGATGATTTAGCCGGCGCCATGTCGTCATTACAGTTTGTCCCTACATCTATAAAATTTGGCCGAGGAAGGGGGAAAGCGGGATTTGCGAAGGAATAAAATTATGACACGAACGATTCTAATGAATATAGATACTGTCCATGATACGAAGTCATAGAATCGCAATGAGAAGGGCAATGCGACCATGGTGTTAAATCGGTCGCTCGTCTCATCACTCTGTGGTTAGAAGACGGAACATTGCGTTGTTCTCATTTGCTAAAATAACAAGTGACGCTCATATAAGTGAACGCGCAAACCTCTTTTTCCCATTCATCATGTCCCTTTATAAAACTCCCTAACGCCGCCATGCTGGGTATTTTTTTTTTTTTCTCATGATAACATATACCGGGGGTCTTTCTAATCGCTTGACGCGCATCCCCTGCAACCGCAATTTACGCACTGTACATCTTGTTCATCTTTCAGTTGTGCCTTCGGTACGCGGCATATACAGGTCGACTGGAAGTTCGTCTCTTTGGTTTGTATACACCTTAAACAGCATAGCTAAAAAAGGGGAGCAAAGTCAGCACTAGCCCAGAAAAAGAATCTCAGGCGAAACAAATTTGAGTTCAGATTCAACAGATCTTGATTTCAGCGTCGAGTTTTTCAGGAACGCTACTGATCCGCTGTGCCAAACCCACCGGTCACTCGGTTTCTTAAGTAGCAGCATCTGAGTTCAGGTACCATCGCCCATTTTTGTATCGACGCCCATCTATTCTCCCTATGCGGGGGGAGAGGGAGGAAGTATTCAAAGCCAGACGTACCTTCTCATATCCCTGCTTCTTCCACTTCGCGATGAGGATGGGGTCGGCATAGCCATTCTTGAGCAGCCACTCGTACAGCTGCTTGCTGATGGCCTCCTTCTCGTAGTAGAGCTCGTAGACGTAGCGGCTGCGCTGGTGGGCGATCTGGAATATGGGCCACTGCGCCTGGTGCTTTGGTATGTTGTTTGTCGGCGTGTTCTGAGCGTCTTTCATCTTGATCCCGAACACCTCGAGATCGTCGCTGATGTCGTCGAAGCCTGCCGGCGGCTTCTTATGTCGCGCGGCGTGCGAGCGGATGGCGGGCATGGCTGACTCTTTGGCTCGTATGAGCGCTTCGGATTCACTTGCCGGTGTGGTGATGATAGACGAGTAGGAATTAATTGTCTGGCAAAACCGTGATATTGACAACAGAAGATGTATCTAGGTCAAACGCTCTTAATGTTAGTGGGGCAAGGCTATCGTAGTAGCTACGCGCCCTCTTACTATAGAAGACGTGGATGGGTACCTGGATACTTGGCTAGCATAGTACCCCCACCGAGCTAAGCCACTGAGTGGCTGTGACGGCTTGGGCAGATCGTTGGATCTATCACCATATTCGAGTGCAATACCTCACAACCCTTTGCAATAAACTCTGCGGCGTCCAGACACTATATTATAAACTAGGGCGGACAAAATATATATTTGCTATTATAGGTTCTATATGGGTTCAATTCAGAAGATGCTACGATTGGTATAGATCAATTTTTCGTATTAGTACATGTTCACTCCCGCGAATCGCCTGTTCCTTTCTTATGAAGAGGGCTCCTCAGGAATATATTATGATTAATACGATAAGATATAATATTTAGTTAGACATATTTAAGGCGAGCATGAGCTGCATATGATAATTAAACTTAATGGGCGGTCCGTTTTAGATATGTATCCGTCCCCAACTTCATAGGCTAGAGTAACAATCCAACATACTTCTCGACATTCTGAGGCACTTCCGTCAATATGACCAGATTATCTGCTTATGAAAGTTACACATTGACTTTTTAAAGCCCTAAACTATACAACTTCCTATGGCATTCGGTTAGAGGAGTAGTTGAGTTTTACCTACGAGAAAAGTAAAAACAACATCTCTTTAGTTCAATCAAAACCATATACTCAGTCGATGCTAATTTTCAACGGACGTACTCTTCAGTTAATCACTAACACTCCCAAGTACCCTAACATAATGGGGGCCCTTTACTGGCTCTACAAGTGCTCGCCAGTATCCCTTTTAAGGTACGAGTATTTTAGATGCTAAAAAGGTCTGTTAATGTTGATTAGGTATGCCTTTTGCGATATCCGTCATACGTTAAACTATGAAATGCACTAGGGATTACAACCATGTGTTCGAATAAAACTTAGTGCCTGAGCTTTGTATATTGTGTTGAAGGCATGGTGATGACATTTGTGTTTGTTGACGTGGGCATCTTGGTGTGTTCGAGATCAGCCATACGGCGGTGATTTAGGATTATCTTGTCATAATATGAGTATATCTACATTACCACTAAACAGTCCGGTATTAGTGTCGCTGTGTGAGCTGGGTGCGTATAAGAGATTACGAGTGTACGAAAGAACATCAGGGTGATAGATGGATTCTATGAGAGTTACGCTTATTTCATTTTGCCGACGGTGATAACCGAACAATGTGGTGGAGATGAGATACGAGAAAGATAAACAATATGATTATGGGTTCGTTACTTATTAAACTACACTGGATGACTATGTCGTTTGACGAAGGTTTGCTATTTAGGTATGGGAGTTAATTTACGTAGATCATGTCTTGAGAAATGCCTTTTTGATGACTTCTAAAATATAAAAGGACGCCTACCGAACGAGGCTTAATCGAGCAATGGTGTGGTTTATAGTCGGACATTTGCCTACGAGAGCTAGGGCAAAATTGAGAGTTCGAATCTTTCGGCAACATTTGGAAAGGCGGGATAGTATTATGATTAGTTCATGCCTAGTTACGATGCCTTTGGAGTCTATATGTGTAATTGATGGTTCACTAGGGGATGGAGTAATGGACATGATTTGAGGAAGGGAAACCTAATATCAATGATCTCTTAATTCCTAAAAGTCTACTGCCGGATAATCCTACGCAACATACAATTGTACTAGAAAAATTAAAAAAACCCTTCGGGTATTCGATACTGTAAACCCAGTACCCCTCTCTTCTTTTATTCTGATCCGTTAGGAGAGCTCACGTTTGATAATTATCCGTATAAGATATTTTGTAAATACATGCTAGTTGTTCGTTTTTCCGAGCCGGCAAGAGTACTCAAAGAACATACCCTTTAGCTCTCCTTTTGAACATAGGAGTGAAGGAAGGGAGCATAACTGTAAGCCATAGAGCCGGCGATCGAAAAAAGATAGCTACTCGTAGTCTACCTCTCCCGTCATTGGTGGGCGTGGCCGTCTGTCAGAGTCTCGTAAGCAAAACGCGCTGCGGGCGGCCTGACTTCTCCGTATAATTGGCGCTGGAGGCAAAGTGTTGGTGAGTTTTCATCTCGTTAGTTAGCATTCTACCCTCAGGGATCCCAAGAAACTCAATCTTCTTGCTGATGGAGGATGTGCCCACACGCCATCACTTGCTAGCCACGATAGCCTCCAATAACCCGTCATGGTTGATATGTATGCTGGGAGAGGATCTTACTCGTCACCGATGCCTCAACCTCATTTAAGGCATAAAATAGAAAAAGATAGCATAGAGTAGAGTTGCCTAATAACTTTGAAGCGAGATACGAGAACAGGCTTTTCATCTCAGGGGTAGGTAATCGATGGCGAGATTTAATGTAGCAGGTTGAATAATGAACGAGGAACAAAAGAAAGGTACGTGGTCAAAGTCAAGCCGTGAAAGTTGAGGGGAAGCGAACAAGAAGACCATATGACGGTCGTGTCCGGAACCTGCTAATATAAGCCACTAGACCCAAGCAACAAATAGTATGGTGTCCTGTACCCTTTTGAGTGGCGACCCAGAGAACCATAGCTCAACTGGAGTGGCTTACAGTTGTGTGTGGATGTTACAGTCCACGCCTTAAGAAGGCTACGGCTCCTACCTGTGAGGGTATGAGAATGACAAAGCACACCTCTTATTGCATGCTAGCCACCTATGTCTAGAGGTCATACGTATTATTGGTTTCATACCGTTGAGGAGTAACTCCCTCCTCTTGGCAGGTCAGGCTAACTGCACGATCTCGGACTTTAAGCTACCACTACTATTATCGGGTATTTCCCTGGAAGGATCAGGGCTTATTTTGACCGCGGATTCCTCGTATACACGATAAACGTATGTAACAAACGAATGAACCAATAGAGAAGCCAGTAGGGCAAAGCGAGTACAATTTTCGCTTCGAGAGTGATATGATGAACGGAATTACTGAATATTTTCTTTTTAAGTCGGTACAAGATTATTACGATCGAGCTTCTAAAGTGCTTACTCGAACGTGCCGGTCTCGCTAATGACACCCTACCCTATCTACGAATAGAAGTATAGAATTGGGGCTTCACATCTAGCTTCGATGAACGTTTCGACCAAGTCAAGTGATTCACTGTACCCTAACGTGTGCCCGAACCTAGTGTTGGTATGGGGAATTGCAACATCTACGTATCACACGGCCGGCTACATAAGTCCGCTTTCCGAACGATACGAGGATGCAACTAGGCGATCGCAGAGCGAGATCGTAGAATATTTCGTCCTGCTCTTAAGACTCTGCGGACAGGGATGATAATATAGAAAGATGCTCACATAAGATAAGAAAAATGTAACTGTGACGGATGGATCATTGCGGCATGTTGTTAGTGATAGGATTGTCTTATGGCATTTGAAGTTCTGATAGCTCTCCTAGTAATACGATAGGTATGCACCTCGGAAGCGGGTCTAGAGGGAGCTAGCGCCACACTATTTGAATATCTAGGTTGGTGGCTAAGCAACATGTGGCTTGCGCATTCCGACTTCCAGCCAGACGCAAGCCTCCGAGATGATCTGAGCCTTGACGTCGCTTAACGAAGCTCATGCTACATCAATACAGTCGAGACCACACAACATGGCGGTGACTCCCACCCAATTTGCGCGTGTAACGCGCCAGTGTTAGTAGATTATTATCATCAATATCAACAATCCGCCGTAAGCTAATTGATGCCTCAGCGGCCAACTGGACCGATGCGAAGCGACGAGTGCTTGCGGCCTACCGAGAATGGATTCGAGCTGTACGTTTCTCCGACCTCCCTTGATAACGGTCTACCTCGGGTGTCTCTCACAGATCTTTATCGATACTTTTCACGAATTGGCAATGCATTGGCTTACTTGGGTGAACTTTCGGCAGGCCCCGGAGATCCAGACAATGTACTCTGTTCCGTTTCCCGTATCTACTATCCGCACTCGAATGCGACAGGAATTCGAGCGACACCGATACGTGAATAAGCTACCAGTCGTCGACGTACTCCTCGTTCAGAACAATGCCGAGTATCAGGTCCGTTTGGCATCCTTACGCCCCAGGGGGTTTCTCAAAAGGAAAATGAATACAACTTGCTGATACCTTGTCGGGCAGGAAATGATGAATTTCTGGAAACAGACCACACACGTCATGTCATACTTCGAGTCTGAGAACTTCCGGGGATCAGATAGATTGCCGCAGAACTTTATGCAAGGGTTCTTAGAGGTGAATGATTATAGTCACTTGACATATTTATAGACCTATTAACAAGTTTTAGGGTCGCAACTAGAAATGGGTATCGAAACCCTGTATATTGTACATAACGGAACAAGAAGCTTAATTGCTCCCTGAGATGTGGTTTTGTCTTACGCCAAACGCCGTTCTATGCTATACCTCATGAGGTTTTTATGTCTCATACATCAATGCCATCGCCGTTGATTGAGTCGGTCAATGTTTTGCTGCCATAAAGTTCTCTCTTTGTGTCCAGAATTCTTCGGACACCACATCACACAAATCCTCCAGATCTTGAAGACCTTTCTCTAATGCTGCCGTGGCTGTTGTTGTATCTAGAGAGCCCGAAGTTAGTCACTATCGGAAAGGGTAAGCAAAACACATCTATCAAACAAAATCATACCATAGGTTTGAATTCTCAGATTCATCTTGTCCTCAGATGGATGCGGGATAGCATAAGCGCAGAATTCGACATCAGGACTTATGTTTAGGTTAGCCCCGACTCAAATGTATGGTATGATGGACAGTGCCACATTCACATACTTCTTCATGATAATATACCGCAGGGCATTGCCTAAAGTGTGACCCTCCTTAAGGAATTCAAAGGATGCCGCTGTACTTGTAGATCCTGGCAGCTGGGATACCGCTCTTGTTAACAACGGTCGATGAGGAATACAGAAAATCGGCATTACAGAACTTACGATGCGAACTCTCTGGGGCTCCTCCTCCTCTTCTTCCTCGCCTAGCTCGTTATCTTCCCCATCTTCTTCCATCGGATCGCCGCCCTCTTGGCTGTCAACGACCGGCTGTGCGGATGGGGGAGTGATATCCTCCATGTTGGCATCCTCTGCACTAGAGTCGCGGGTCTTTGTCGCTGAAGGCATTCTTGGGAGTCCACTTCACACTCTTCAGGGTGGAAAGGGAAAACAGTAATGCTAGCTATTTCTTTAACCGTTCCAGAGACTTCTCGGGTCGCAAATCACTGAAAACCTCGAATTCTAGAAGTTTTGGCGGGGCTGATGACAAGGCTCAGGCAGTTGGCTATAAACAAACTATAAAATTCACATGATGAATTTTTTTTGGGTCTGTACCTAGTCAAAGGCAGCGTTTCCTCGGTCCTCCATAATGACAGCCCCTCTACAGCTGGCAGCAGCTGGCAGATTCTTCTTTCCGAACCATAATCTACACGGGTAGGTACCAACCCGTAAAGCTGTATTATACCGGTATTGTATTTTCATCACGACGTCAATCTTCTTATAAGTCTCAAGATGAGGAACATGGAAATCAGTAACGTCTCATTTCCGAACGCCCAATTAATATAGCAAGCTTCTATTCAACGAACGAACTACCGTTTAATATTGTGTTTACTAATCTATCAGTCAATATGTATTCAATATCTAAAAATGAAATCAATAGTTTGATGTCGGTATTGGCGCGCGGCAAAGAAAGCCTTGCATAGAAGCCGGGGGCCGGTCATATTCTCAATTAACGGCTTGATTGCGAACCCCGATTTCAAATTTCACGGAAAGATGACCGTTGCTTGTTGGTTGCAGTCTGTAGGCCTGATTCGAGCCAGTCTCCACAGTCACCATGGAGAATCGCAGCCCGTTCGCTCGCTTGGACCACCCGTCACAAATGAACGTTACAATGCCGCATGCAACTTGGGATATGGTCCGGTTCAGTGGTATGTTCGTTGTGCTTCTCTAGTGTTAGTGTGCTGCCGTAGAAGCGAACACCTGGAGTCTAGACTTCCCCAGGCCGCAATCGCTAGTAATCGCACGTCTGATATGAGAACAATCGCCTACGACCTCTTATCTACTAATATCTAGCTCCTTGTGAGCTTGATGGAAATGCTTTCCATCATCTAGTGTATTTCCTTCCGACCGACTACCGCCTTGCGCCACACGATGACACTATGTCGCACTCACGTCAGCAACATGAGACATTGACTCAGACAATATTGACGAGGGTTGGTGAACTACCACACAACGCAATGAGGTCGATCATCTTTTTACACCTGGCAATCGAAGATGTTGTGTAATGATAGGTTCTATCATGAGGATCGTCCTCGTGATCGCCGGATAGAAGTGGAATTACCATCTATTGGCAAGTCTTACGGATTATACACAAGTACTTCTAGCCATGAAAGGGGAGTTTCAAAGGTCGACGATCGACGGCATCGTTGATTGGTCATGTCATCTCTTCAAATATCAGCCATGCCAATCGGGCGTCGGCTGTGGCTATAATCGTTCCCCAAATACCGAAAAGCCCAACCAAGATAGCTTTGCAGAGATAGAGTGCATGAGTAGCGGGAAACCAAGCGGCCTAGTCTACGAGAGTACGGGCCCAACTCCGAATCATGGAATATATTTGGGACAGGCAAAGATGCTGGATACACATTATCCGGACATAGCTACACGATAATGAACATGCAACAGGGATGATATCGAGACTCTCGTTCGCCCTCGTATAGCCAGCTCGACAGAGGCTGAAACAGGAGCACAAATACGAAAGGCTGACTTCCTCAAGCCTCGAGCTTCTTAGCAGTGACGTGATGCTGTTCCCTCTACAACGGTTGCAACTCCTGACCGCTATAATATGGGATTATCGACAAGCATTCTCGACGAGCAGATGCTGGGAGAATTATTCAGGGTCAGCTCACGGCGGGGGTGCTTGAAGGGTGAAGTCATAGTGGCATTATATATTGTAGTGTAACTATTTACGCTACACTACCTTCACTATTAGTAGACAGGCAGTTCCTAGACCGGGGTTCAATCCCCTCCTAGCAGGGATCGACAGGGACATCAAACACTGGAACCCCGCCACCGAGGATTTTTAGCCTGCGCGATAGAGATACTGCATGAAACGATGGTGCTGATGTCCCCGTCTGATGGTGGTTGGTACACAAGTCTAACTTTGTTTGCGGCACATCAGACCGCAATTCCGTAACTTGACAGCGGATGATTTTGCTTCTGAAGTAAAAAAAATTTAAAAAAAAAATAAAAAAAAAAAATAGAAAATTGTGTGTGTTCTCTCGTTCTCCATTACTCACAGAGGGCCGCAGACAAAGATGAAGCTATTATATCTAGCGTAGCCTACAGTATATGGCGGATGGGCATAACGTTCGCCGAAGCCGTTTCGTATCCACCTTGGCCCGGAAAGGTATTGGATGGACTGGAACTTCAAGTTTCAACGTTTTTGCGAAGTCGACTGGTCAAACTAGTAGCACCTGAGTCCACCGTCTTTTAGCCATTTGCCACAAAGGCCTAGGAGGAACATGGCGGTTTTACAGTGTGTACACTACACTAACGCCATTTTTTTTTTTCCCTCTTCATCTGAAATGTCACTAATGACTTTGCCCGCCAGCGAGTCATCAGAACAAAAATTTGTTAGTAAAGTGGCTAGATAGCAAGTTCGCGCGCTCCCTCCCGCATGACAGGGATCTACGACTACGTTTTAGCCTCGCCTGATCTCACCTGAAGTACGGAGGACAAGGGTGGCAGTGGGCCGGTGGTGTCCATGTGGGGCCCAGGCTAGTTTCGAGATTGCTTGGTCAGGACTTGGTGTTCTTTGCGCAGTGCTGGCCTGGCGGACGTCAAAATCCGGTAATATACGAGGGAGTGAATCGGCGACAACCCGTGTCGCAAGGTTGGACGAATGAAAAGAACGGGACAGATTTTCAAAAGCGCCGATTGGCACGTTTTTCGCCATTCGAAATTCAATAGTCTGTGAACAGGTGTACACCTGAGGGCGGACAAAAAGGCCTGCAGGCCTATCATCTATACACTCGGGCTATCTACCCAAGACTTACACCAACGGCTTGGTCACACACCGCACGACTTATTTCGCATTCCACCATGATGAGAGCAAGACGGATTAGGAAAGTGTCCGGAAAAGAATTAGAAGTTACACTAGAAACCGGACCTCACACGTCGAATGTATACTAGCAGCGTAGTGTACACTATAATGGTAGTGTAGGGTGATGGTCCTAATTAAAGGGTTGTGTTAGGTTGGTTAGGAATGTCTCGAGTATGATCATGTCTTCGATAGCCGAAGGCTCGAGAGAAGAAATGACGAGAGAGATTCTTTATCTGGTGTCGCAGTTTCACTTGTAGCAAAAACGGTTGGAGTGTGATCACAGTAAGCTTGTGAAGATGATCCTATTGTTCGGTTTGGGCAGTTGCGGATCTTATATCGCGATGACCACCATGATAGCGATCGTTTCGACAGGGACAGGGGGAGCAGGAACCTGGTGTGTACTACGGTAGTGTACTATACATAGCGTGCTGGAATGTACTAACCGAGTAGTGTGGTGTAGGTACTGGCTATAAGCAGTGAATCCCGGCCTCTCTATCCAGACATGACCCACATTTCTCCCATCGCGTGTCTGCAACTGTCTCCTCATACGTCCACAGATATACGAGTCGAGACGGCAGGCTGTCGATGGAATATGTGCGGAACGGCATTTTATATAATATTTTATATAATGACTTTCCTGACTTTCCCCTCCTTTACTAGTTGAGGCTTATGCACTGGGCTGCATGGCAAAGGGGTGACCATCATTCAACTTTGCTCCATCTATACAGTCTCACACACACACCCACAAACGGTATTTCACTCCCACATGTTTAAAAAAGGAACCCAAGACCAAAAAAAAGAAGATCATAGGCCGTGTACTGTAACACTAGTGTGGTTTGGGCAGTCAGAACAATCGATACCGGGCCCTTGGAGAAGGACTCCTGCCTACACTAGTGCATGTGATCCTACGATAGTGTAGGCTCAAGACAGCTCCTGAAGCCCCTACACTAACATTAAAACCGTCCCTTGCGACAAATCATGGAGCGATGATGTAGTGTAAATATATTGGAGGGGTGGTTTAGCGTACGTGATAGTGTTGACTGGCGACTCTTGACTACCTACCTAGGTAGAAGGTATCTAGGGCATCTAGGGTGTCTAGGCATATCTTGTTCCCTTTTGGTCTTTTTGGTGTCTCGTTCGTTTACTAAGTAGTGTCTAATCCACCCCCAACAACCCCTGAGCTAAACTAACAAGCCTCCTGCCAAGTCGAGTCCCTCCTTCGAGAGCCCTAGCGTACCTAACATACATGATTTGCCTGCGACCGTACTCCGTACATGGCGTAGTGTAGACACTCGACGGCCGGATTAGTGTGCGCTACCCGGTATTCTGCTCGGTAGTAGGCGTGTAGTGTGCAATACTCAAGTAGTTTGAAGGTACAGTACACGACAAGTACACGATACGGTATACCTGCCTCTGTACGCTGCAATCAACGTGGTGCACTTCGCACGTCTCATGCGGTACCGGTATCACTAATCTACGACACATGCTACCGAATAGGTCGGTAGGCAAGGCGGCTTGACGCCAATCAACCCTGCCCCTCTTCCACTCTCGAAACATCTTTTTCTATCGGTCCCTGCCTACGCACCCTGTTCCCATCCGCTTTTGCCCATCTGCAACCTTTTCCCGCACTCGTTTCCGTCGAGTCTAGTTTTGGTCTGCATCTGCCTGCATTTGCGCTGTTGCTGCCGCCGCCGCTGCTGCTGCTGCTGCTGCTGCTGCTGTGCTGCTACTAGTACTAGTTCCGTTTCCCTTCACACACCCACCACCCCTTCTTGGGCTTCTGGCCTCCAGCCTCTAGCCTCTTAGTCTCAAGTCTCTAGGTCTCTAGTGCAGCCTCTGCTAGCTTCTTTACCTACCCTTCTTATTTTCGATCCGACTTGTCACTACACTCACTCAACAACTTACCCTTCTCTCCTTCTCTTATTTTCACCGTCCCGTTTACGTTGGAGAGGGCTGCTGAGCGAGGAAGCCGATTTTCATTACATCGCAGTTGCGTATATGCTGTATATGGTGCAGGTCCCATCATCTTATCCTATCCTTTCAATTCTCTCGAGTCGCGCGCGTGTGCCGTCCCCATCGAATCGCATTTGTTGGCCCTGCCCCTGCTTTATATCGACCGACCAAAGACATCCCATCTCGGCGACCTGCCCAGTTGTGTAACAGCCCAGACTAGCACCCTGCAGTTGTTGCGATCAAAGTGCAACCCAACGCAACAAGCCTAGGAGAAAAGGAAATACGAAATCCCACTCTCTTTATTTTACTAGCCAGACAGCAAATCGAACGCAAGACGACCCGGCTACCGAGCAATATCCAACTAACTAACTGACTGACTGACTGTGTGTGTGCGCGCGCGCGAGTGTGTATGTGTGTGTGAGAGCCTGCGTTAGAAAAGCAGTGGCCGGGATAGTATCCGAAATTCAGGGGAACCCCTTCATTGCATCAACACTACCTCCCGTCCTCGAGGGGCAGCCCGAGCGCACAGCGCACTTCTCAATCGGAAACGCAGTGTACTAAACTACCTGCTGTACGTCACCACCGATATAGAGCCTGCAGCTAAGAAAGGGGCCAGTCACTGTGCGACAGTCAAGGACTTGTTGCTTGCGACCCACGTTTTTTTTTTTTTTGCTGTTTCTCTCTGCCGACTTCGTATCGACCGAAGATCATAAGAGGTATAATTCTTATTGGCCCAATCAGCGACCAACCGATTCGAAGGGCGGATTGCATGATTAGGAGGACAAACAGCAGGCTACTATTCACACACCTGAAATCTAAAGTTCAAGGGCTGGTATCCATCGTCCATCCAATTGCCCACACTGTCTCAAGTTGTGCTGGCCTTATTGCCAGGCAAACGATTTTCGAACAGTGTCGAATTGCTAGTAGAACAATTCTCGGCCAGGACAAGAATAGGAAAAAGAACCTCGCCATCTTCAACTCTTTGTCGGGAAGCCTAGACCACAACCCGGGTCTCCCATACTACACACAGTCTTGGTTTATTGGCTGTGTTTGGTGGTGCATCGACCATTCAGCCGGTAACTCAGCTAACAGTCAGCAACAATATCCAGTAAGCCAAAGGAACGTGGAGAAGAGGT
Source organism: Xylaria sp. Z50 (assembly GCA_037356035.1). Classification (NCBI taxonomy): domain Eukaryota; kingdom Fungi; phylum Ascomycota; class Sordariomycetes; order Xylariales; family Xylariaceae; genus Xylaria; species Xylaria sp. Z50. The sequence goes on from JBAWJU010000006.1 coordinate 326,716, forward strand.
GGGAGAGAAATCAAAATCAACAAGATCTCGGAAGGTCCAAGACAGCAAAGAGTAGAGTTCTTGGTCATCATGAGCGCAGCAATTGCAATGGCCCCCTCTCCGGCTCCTTATGACAGGTCGGCGTATGCTGAATTGGCGCCTGCAACAGGTGCCGCTGCAAGTGCTTCCATACCAGCCGCCGCCGCAACAGCATCGTCTCCGTCGGTCCCACGCACGGCGCATCTACACACCATTACTACTAATACTTCTCCAACTCACCGCTCGTCGAGCCTGAGCCCAACTCAACAGCAAAAGTCATCACCACCTAGCGCGTAAGCCCATCTTGATTTCCTTCCTCTTACTACACTTGTCTCTTCTCTGTTGCTGTCTCCGATTGCGACTACACGGGTGTTATTGCCATATCGTGCCCAAAATGACCGCCGACCTGAACTAATTCATGTTTGATATATCTCTAGTCTTCGAAATGTTTCAAATAACTCAGGGCTTAAGATTATTGTAAAGAAAGAACCGGGGTCACCAGAAATTCCTACGACTCGACATCGTCCACGGAAGCTGGATCTCTCCAAGAACACGCTCGCCGGTTCCGGCGCAGCCACGGCACGACCAGCGCTTGGAGGGAGAGACGGGCTCGCTATCCAGGAAGTGGGATTAGCTTGTCTTTCTCCTGGTTTCGTTACACAAGATCCCGTCATGAAGGAACATTTACAGCAAAGTATGAACGTGAGAGAACAACAACGCCGCATCATCGAGGCCAGACTTCAGCAACAGTCTGCCAAAGGAGACGGACCCGGGCCTGGAACTGGGCTTGACAATAGTAAGGATAGAGATCCTGTTAGTCAATTTGCAGCAAAGACCCCAGGCATGTCGAGACGAAATAAAGCACCCCCAGGATTAAGTATTGTCGCACCTTCACACGAGCAATTCGCTCATGAGAGGGTTATTCAGTCGGCACCTCTTGGTCAAACATTTACTGGCCGCCATAATCCGCATCCCTTAACCCGACAAGTCGCAAATCACCCCTCAAACTTGTCTAGTACATCACATATTCACCATGTGCCCGCAAACCAGACAAGTAATCGGTTACCCCCTATCTCCGATGTATTCGCCAATCAGGGTTTGCCATCCCATGGTGAGCCAAATCGGCCTTCGTTATATCCTGGCTCGAGCCACGCTCCTCTGACCTCTCCGGCTCACCCACCTCCAGCCCATTCGCAGGCGCCTGTATCAGGCCGCCCGAGGGAGTACAAATCTGCGGAGGAGGCACAGCATGAATTGGCCGGCGGCCGGCCCGAGTTGTTACCAAAGCTTGTACATTACACTGGCCACCAACCACCGACACCTCCATCTCCCCGGAACGGGGCGCCGCTCCAAGATGGAAGTCGAAGCGCTAGTAAGCGACGAACACGGGCCGAATACGAAGAGGGCGGCACTCCTCCCCTTGGCCATGGACCAGCGCCCACTCGACGAGGTCCCTTCGGTGCGGGGCGAGATAGCCCAGAAACACAACGACAGAAACGAGACGAATTCCTTCGCCTTTGTGAGAGAGCCTGGGACTTATTCCATTCGTGAGCCTCGATTCATTTCTGGGTGGAATCGGCTGCTTTATCCGTGCGATTCTTATCAGCTGAATGCACGACACAAACCTGCAACATGACATCTTCATTGGAAGCAGAAATCATTTAATGCAAACGCTCACACCAACTCCGTAGCCCCCAACCCGGGGCCCTTAATTCTCGAAACGGAGGCACTGTGCCAGATTCGGGGGTTCTTGTATCTCTAGTGTCGCTCAATTTACTGGGGGGGGGAGCTAGCCATACATACAGAACCGATGTAATGTCTTGTATTAACTACAACCCGACGGTTCTAGAGTTACGAAATGACGACAACTCCAACGGATCCTAGGCATCAGGAAATTTGGAGCGCTTTATCTTGGAGGCTAGTCTTATTTTGGGGGGAATATGGGGAAAGGATGACAGGGCGCTTTTCGTTTGTTTTCCTTTGTAGTAAGGAAGGCGGCAATCAAGGGTCTCTTTCCATGGGCTTTACATGTGTTTTGTAGTGGATATTCATACTACGAGACGAGCAATTTTAACGTGGATGGAGATGACGAAGACACGGCCGCAAAGGTTCTTGGGTCTCGGTAGTTGAATGCTATCGATGGGGTAGGATGAGTAGGCCAAAAGACATGTGCTATCGGGAAAACTCCAACGGCACTATTTTCTATAAGAGGTGGAAGGCAAGAGATGATCTATGGGTTCATAAGCCCTACAGACTAATGGATATGGCAGAGGCTATCCGTACCCAGGCTGGGCGGGCCCAAACAAGAGACAAGCAGGTTCCTCGGTGTATAGATAATACGAATTATCGGGATATATATATACTCTTCCAAACCATTATCCAATTGTTCTAGTGTATATAAGACTAGGTACTAAAATTCATTTTATATTTAAAGAAATTCTCTATGTATTATGAAGGATCAGAGCGTTCATGCTAAGGCATGGAAAGTATTTAGTTGTCGTGAGCCAGTATAGGTAAAGGAGTAAGTGACGGATAAAGGTATGTATACCTTTAAGGTTGTTATTCACTTAAAACACTGACACGAGGTAGGTTGGGGCATTGAAGAGAGCAAGCGTCTGGTGCTATGCAAGACCTTTCTTCCTCCACCCGTGCTGTGTGTATGGATGGCACAAGGCGTTGTTTTACATAGAGCCAACTTTATTCCATACATGAATAAACACCCACGTAACACCTTGTATCTACCGTGAGCTAGGCGCATCAAAGGCGCCTAATTTTCCATCCAATCTGTGGGCTGCTACTGGCTGCGGTAAAATATGATGATGATAAACGGCTATGCGTATATGGTGGTATAAGCATACGCTTACACACAGATTGGTATGGGCAAGCTTAAAAAGGGGAGGAATATATAGGTTTTCGTTACTAAACAAAGACTATTGTTCTACACGAACCCAACTACAACTTTAGGGACCCCCCCCCCTTCTTTTTGGTGGTCTGTATTCTTTCCAGCTTCGTTCGGCAGCGCTGAGCTAGATGGATAGAGAGACGGGTAGAAGGGAATAGACGGCCGGTAACGGACGGGAGAGGACCTAGATCTATCTCATTGATACCGAGCCTGTCGATCTGGTGAGTTAACAGGCATGGATGGATGAGTTCTCAGCGCGGTACGCAAGAGAAGAAATAATTCCGTAGAATAGTCATGCAGCCAGTCAGCTAGGTAGCTTAGCTCTTGAGCACAGATATATGCGAATAGTATCTGTTAACACATCAACCTATCTGAGGCATAAATACTATTAGTAACTATTCATGCTTAGAATCTGCTACTAGCATGCACGTCGAGGGTGGAGGGGGAAAAAATTAGTCTCATGGAATATCTGTCATCAGGTGAATGACTAGGCCCTCCTTTATCTGTACGATTGTTAGCAAGCAATCTGTATATAGACAGCGGGAATATTCATGATTGAGAGCATACGGCAAGGTAGATAGCTGTCATAAGTAGTCCACAAGTCACATATGTACTATGATTTCGAGGGGGCATTCAATTTGTCCGCTATGAAAGCTATGAAGTCGAATGACGAAAGCCATCGAATGTGCCCCCAACTAGGCCTCGCCACGAGCTTCCTGTGCCGATCAGACCAGTGTATATAACCCTTAGTCCAAGCCGCCGTGAATCACACGAGGCATGAACAAGTTGACGTTTGCACAAGGCGACTCTTTACTTCCCTAGGTGCCATTAGTGTACCTCTCTCTATCAAAGAACCCGCCTATTACCGAGCCCTCCCAATTGCCAATTAGAGCCTGGTATTTGCAAGCAGATTAAAAGATGCCATTATACCTGTTATAATGTTGTACAATGATGAAGCCGTCCCGATGATGCCCGCTTGCAGCACGCGTAATGCATCTAATCCAGTCCTGTTGATGCGGTGCGCCTTGTTATCGCCCTGGTCTCTGATGCGTCGTTTGGTCATGATTGTTCGTAAAAGGGTAATAGTTTTAGGAAGAGGGAGAAAGCCGATGGAAAAACACGACGCCTAACTCCTTGCAGAAAAGATATATTCTAGTCATTCAAATGAAAAATAAGTGGCTCGTCCGTTTGCGAGCCAAGCAGCTGTAGTTCACTTCTCGGGGCGAGGGCCACACGAAAAAAACTTGGTTACAATGAATAGCCTAACCTAAGCGAGTCATTTTTGGCAAAAGGGTGATTGCGAAATGGGCGCATCTTTACAAGCCCTCTTCGCCAGCCTTGCATAATTTGATCTCGCGCCCCCATTCGGACTTGAGGACTTGAGAGGCTGTGATACGCCTTGAAGGATTGGGATCTAGTATTGAGTAGATAACGTTGCGACATCGAGCCTACATAGACAGCTTGGTTTAGCGTATCGTAATGCAAGGGGGGTGATGAGGTGGGATCAGAGAGGAAATGTACTTACACGATGCAAAGACTCGATAGGACCATAGCCTTCTTCATCGCGACGACCCTCAAGATATCGTTCGTAAAACTCGTCCTCATCCTTTTTCGCAACACGCCATAAGTGTCTGCCTGTGCGCATAGCCATATAAATGACACCGCATGCCCACACATCCACCGCACGGGCATCGAATTCCTTGTCGATGTACTCTTCGGGGGCAATATATGGCGCAGAGCCACAAAGCCCAGAGACCATATGGGCGCTGTTCTCCCATGCCATCCTGAAGCATTCGCCATTACCAAAGTCTGTAATTTTCAGGGCGCCATGACAAGTGAGGAGTAGATTTTCTGGTTTCAGATCGCGATGGGCGACTCCCATTTCGTGCATATACTCGACGCCACGCATCATTTGTTTGAAATAACAGTCTGCCTCCAAAACCTCTAACTTGCCGGCAGTGAGAACTAGTGTATAAAGATCACCACCGGAGCAATATTCCATAACCTCGCAATAGTCACCCTTCTGGTCCTTGAGCAGATCTAGGGTGTGGATCACGTTGGGATGTCGTAGCGACGATGATATGCAAAACTCGGCTGTCAGACGCTTGCTGTATTTCTTTTCGCTTTCTTCTGGCCGACGGCGGAACTCCTTGACAGCAAAGAGCTTCTCACCATTCTCCACCTTCTTGTGCGATATCCTCACTATGCCGAACGCACCCCGGCCAACAACTTCTTGACATTTACCGTACTTCTCGACGAGCGTGACACTCTGATTGGGACCCCCTCTCCTGTCATTGGCTAATGAGTCCTTTTCTTCCTGCAACGTATCAACCCAACTAGTTACGAGTGACAGGTCGGCTTCGGGTTCCTCTTGCTTCTTGCCTCCCAGCAAGGACTTGAACATATCGGATAGCTTCTCCTGTCGCTTGCTCGCCTTAAGATGGTGCTCATGGCCACCAGGGGCGTTGGGGTTGGCGACATATCTCTGGACAATTTGCGACGACTTGGGTGTGGGGGCCACATCGGTACTAGAAGAGCGAGACGGGATAGTTGCTTTTGCCGGCGCGCTAGTTACAGAGGCCGAAGGAGCTGGGCTGGGCACCACTCGCTTCGATGGTTGCGAGAGATCGGCAACGGTTCCGGCCTTGGGCATGTCGTCTTTGTTGGAGAACATCCTAGTCAACCGGTTTTTTATAGACTGCTTCTCGGCGGGCAGTTTCGGCTGACCGTCCGGCGTAAGGCCGCCGTTAATAGCCTGGTTCTTTCCATTTTGGGTCTGGGCCTGGGCCTTCACACTCGGGGGTCTTGAAGGAGGGTCAATGGATTTAATGGAGGACTGCTTTGAGGCGCTGGGCGAAGCGGTTTTATTTGAAGAGTTCGACATTTCCGTTCCTACGTGTTCCAGGGCGGGAGCGGGAGCGGGAGCGAGAGCGAGGGCGAGGGCGCGCACTGGCGCTGATAGGTCGAAATTGAATTGGAGGGGGGCCTGGGTGATTGATTTACTGCGCTTGGCGACAAGGAAAACAGCGGGGGTGATGATGCTTGCTTAGGCCTTGGCCGAGTGGTGGGCGGCAGTACAGGAGAAGTCCGACTTAGACGAGGCGGCGACCAATGTCGCCTTTGGGGGTGGGCTAAGCCCAGGGTGGTGGAAGGCGGACAAGTTACAAAACGGCGAGGCACACGGTTTGGAGGAACCAGGGAGACGGAGAGGGAGGAAAAAATAAAAGAGAAGAGAAAGGAAGGGGGGAAGAAAACGCGGGAGTGAGGACAGCGGGCCTCGGGCGAATTTGTACGAGTGCCTAGGAGTGTCTTTTAGGAGTGGTAATAGGGTATACCCGTATACTAGTGTAGCGTGGTGTAGCGTACTGTAGCGTACTGTAGTGTAGTACCTCGGGGGGGCCTAGGTGAGTCTGCTGTGGCTGCCAGGTACCTTCTGCCAGGTATCTCAAGTCTTAAGTACAGGTAGGACGAGGTAGGGGATAATAACAAGAACAAGTGGGCGAGACAAGCCGTTGGCCCTTCGGTCGAACGAAGCCAGGTTTCGAGGTGGAATACCAGGTGGAATACCAGGTGGAATACCTCGCTCTAGCGCGCCCTGTAGGTACTGCACTGCACCGTGGGTACCGTACCTAGGGAGTACTGGTGTAGGTATACCGTATTCAGTGTAGGTACGGTCAGTACTGTACACGCTACTTGGCGCTACAACTTTGGACTTTTCGCTTCTTTTGATTTGATTGCTAGGAGACAGGTAACGAGGCAGGTAAGAGGCGCTAGAGGGTGCCTGAATAGTCGCTCTGCACGTTTGCTGGGCTAGTGTAATAGTGGTCTAGCGGTCCCGGTGGTGGATAGGTTGGTGGACGGATTGGTGGACAGGCTGGTGGACTCGGTGGAGAGGCGAGATGGTCCAAAGGCTGGCTGGCGAAAAAGGCAATGACAATGACAATGGTGAACCTTGGCGATTGTGGTTCTGCCCACTAGTTTTCTGCCTCTGTAGGCAGTGTAACTAACCGTAGCTCTCAGTTGGCTTTAGGTAGCCCGGACGTCGCCTTCAATGTCCTCCAATAGGCTCTTTCTCCGCTATGACTCTTCTGTGAATAGCCTGTCTATTACGCCTCCTGGAGACACATACGTAAAGCCCAAGACAAAAAAAATCAAAAAGGACAAATTAAGAGGCGTTGTGTGAGGGGCTCTTCCTGCCCACTAATATCCGGGCTGTTGTTGGTTTAAGGATTCCTTCCTTCCTGGTGTGGAGGAGCAGGACAGAAGACCTCCAGGATAGTTCCTAGTCCCGTACGACAGGAAATGCGAGGTGGTGGCTCGTTAGTTGCCCAGCCGTATATGTGGGCGGCTGCGGATATGTAGGCCGACAGAATAAGCACGTCGAAAATAAAAACAACGTGGTGGTTCAACGCAACAAGGATCTGGCCTTTTTTAGAGCTGCAGATACGTTGTCGTTACGGCGGCAAAGTGTGTTGGCGCAGGGGAGTAAGACTCGGTATAAGTCGCGATTGTCAAGTCGCCGAACAGGAACCTCAAGAAGGGTTCCGGTAATTGTTAGAGGCGGGACAAATGACAATTAGTGAGACTTGTTTTCGTCGAGGTGGAGGAGTCGGTCATTGTCAGCAGATGATGTTAGATTATAGGATCGACTGATGATTCCAGCCTAGGATGACGTGCATTCTATATCTTCTATGTCGGCGAGGGAATAAATAGAGAAATGAGGTGGCGGTAGGTAAGTATATACGTGAGTATATGCCTAGGTAATAGGTGTACGACCTAGCTAAGTTGTCAAGTACCCAAGTAAGTAAGTGCTAGGTACAATAGAGGGATTGAATAGGACAAAGAGGGAGCACGACGTAGACTACCTTGGGAAGGTAGCCTGGGATGGTAGAATGCGGTGAACAGCACAATTAAGGTGCTAAGGAGATGTTAATAAGGGATCGCCATCGGTGAAGAGTCCGGGCTTGAGTTCTAGATTTATGTAGTAGCAAGTAGCTGAGGAGGCAGAGTTAAATAATTGGAAAGTAAATGAAGGGGAGAGCTTGGAGTGGATATTTATTTGCTACTTGGTGGACTGGAAATGGAACATTGAATGACGGACTGACTGACTGCAGGTGACCAGATAGAACAAAGCAGTGTCGACAAGTTAGAGAGAGGTACGAGGTAATCAATCGGCGGCTGCAAGTACATCCATCATTCAATGTTCCATTTCCATGCTTCCAATGCTTCCATGCTTTCTTGTACACACATACATATACATACATTATGATATACATACACACATATTGGATCCAACCTGCAACCTCAGGTAAAAATACCTGATATTTCCACCCGCCACGACAGGCAGGTCTATTCCCTACTGCTATGTATACTGCTATGTATACTACTATGTACATAGTAGGTAGGAGGTGGGCAGGGAGGCATGTACATACCAACACCTGTTTGAGTAAATACATGACAATATCTGCATTCATATGTACATACCGCCGTAGACCTTTAATCTACCTTACCCACACGTATACAAATCCCTCTTGTACACTACACAACCATACACTACTTACTGGTACTCAGCATACACAAGATGTATCGTTTGTGTGTGACGGACTGTAAGCAACATGTAGCTAATCCATATAATCCATAGCTAATCCAAGGCTGTGGTTACTTGAGTTTAAATGACAGAAACTTATTCATGCTTGCTTCTTGAATATTCCTTGGCTTACTTGTCTAGTCTAGCCTTACTTAATATTTATTTGTTTGACACATCCCCAGCCTACCGAGGTAGTCATTAATAAGTAGAGATAGTCTAGATGCTGACAAAACTAAAAAAGGCGGAATGCTGGGAATGATGAGCACCGCCATGTGCCAATAGGGCCATACACCTCTCTTACTAGTAGCGTACGCTAGAGAGAAACATCCCACAGCCTATCTACATTGCTGTTATTGTCAGCTCTTTACATAAGTAGGTAGATGGGTAGCCAATACGAAAACCCTGTTTGCCACCGGATGGGTACGGTACCCAAGGCCCAAGGGAAGGGAGTTGTGATACACACTAACGTCCCATTGTATTCGGCATGTCAACATAATATATACTCAATCCCTGCCTACCCAAGCAGGGAGATGGCTCTATCTTCAGCCCCATATCAGCTCCTTGATCTTTACTACCATGTAAATTTTGATCCATTGGGATTCTAGTGTATAGTACATACTATGTAGTAGTAGTTGTGGTTGAAGTCGAAAATACAACGGTTTGTGGGTAGGTAGTCTGCCGGATGGGGTAATTATAGCCTGCAGTACACAGGTACTAGTAGGTGTGGTCCCCCCTCCCCCCACTCTAGTGGAATGCTGTAGGGTTTCAGGACAGAAGAGTGTGCATATGGTCTTGTTCACGAGTTTTAACATATTTGGCCCACGATCTATCTATCGTGTCTACACCACATAGTGTACATACAGTATGCACATATAGTATTATCAGTATTAGAGTATAGGACGATGAATGGGGGTGGATGGCCTATAATGGATATACTAAGTACCAGGTAGCTTGACCGAGTATGCTGCATAGCATTTCATCCAAACAAGTCGACCAACTACGTACATATTGTGGCCGAAAGTCTGGTTCTTCCTGCAAAACAAAAGAGCCTCATACCAAAATACCTACCTACCCATATACAGCACTTAGACAACACGCAATACTGTAACCACATGCGCTCACTTTCTGGTTTCACATTTTGTTTGTCCTCAAACGCCTTTTTGGGTTCTAGATGAGTCTATGCCATGATGGCCGAGACAGTCAAGAAAGCGGCGTAGAGTCAGTCAGTTATAACCCCTTCCCTAACTTGGGGCGTCCGTCGCCTTGCCGATTTCTATACGAGGCCGATATCCCATTGTATATATACACTACGTTGTTATTACCGTCTGGGCTAAGCCCATCCGTCTATAGTATAAATGATTTGGCTTGGTAGCACCCACTCCGACAAGAGCTTATCCATGGCAGACTGTGTCGGTTCGATAAATGCCGGAAATGGCTGGAAGACACCATCACCCAACGAGATTGGACACACGTTACATAGCAGTATGCATGCATGGGCGAGAAATCCATCCACGTCCAAGTATCTGCATGTGTGTATGAGGCATTTCTGCAAAGCTGTTGCTATGTTGGAGTCGACATATGCAGGGCAATCGGCAACCCTTCCGCCAGGCATATCGGACATGCATGACGGACAGGTATAGAGCGACAGTTTGTAGCCTTGTTTACGGGGCCTTTTAGCACCATGTACACGACGCTGACATCTTCTAGCCTGGCAGGACTTCCCCATCTAACAAACTGTACAGAGAAGCTCGCCGCCAATGCACACTTTGGTTCACCGCCCCAAACCAGTGCCAGCACGCCAACGGCGGCATCTAGTAAATTTCGGGCGAGCCCGGATATGATGGATACATTGGTCAGACCTTGAATTGAGTTTCTATCTAGGTATGCAAGCTGCAAACGCCCGAGTTTGCTGGTGAGCTTCTCCTATCTCGGCCAACCTTGCGCTCACCCAATTCGCCCGCTGGAACAAGTCCACCGCCGACACCGACACCGCCTATCTCGACTTGTGACTTGTCTCTTGTATAGTACAGATCACGACTATAGCAAACACCTCCTTTTCCGGGCAGATGGTCCCCCCATCCCCCCATCCCCCCTATGACCGAGGACACATGGCAAAGACGACAGTGCGGCTATAGTCGAGTCTTCGATAAAGCTTAAGCTAGGTTGCTGCAAGGTTATCCGCACAAAGTTGACCACAAACGTGCAAAGGAAACGGCGCTGACCTGCGGCATGGTTCAGGGCCCCCTGTGCCAAGCATAGATCGCTGATTCTCACCTTGACGCCATTCGCTTTCTGAGCAAGGGAGGCCTCAATTCGGACTCCACTAGAGCCAGCTACTCACTCGCAGTGGTGGCCCTGCATATCTTGGTTTGCCATACCACGACGGGAGAAGAAAAGTGGCTTATTCCATATCAAGATAGCTGCTGCCCGTTATTACTCTGCATGCGCTCAACTAGGCATGACTAGGTATTGAGGTACCTACCTGTCCCTTTAGGTACTGACGGGACCCAGTGGTCTGGGATACCGCGCTGCATGGCCGGTGGGTGAAATTAGGGGTAGCATTCGGTTCGATCAGATTGAAACAAATCACTTTCAAAACCCACCGCGGCTCAATTTCTCGGATCCTCGCTATTCCAGGTATAGAAGTAAACGTGTTCTAGACGGTAGACGGGGTTTCTTTTACTATACCTTGTGTCACTACGGCTGCACTATGCACTGCAGCACTATCGGAGGGTATAATTATTCTCACCCAGCCTGCAACTCGAATTATTCCCACCAGGACGCTCGCACCTCGCCAAGTAAGTAGACAGGTAACTTCTACACTACAATTACGATTTGATGGTGCCAGAAGCAGTTTTGACGGGAATGGAAACAATGACGTCATATAAACTAGTGTAGCTTGACTACTTACATAGTACATGTCTGCATCTCAGCCTGCATATACGCTAAGTAAGTATATAAGTATATACTCAAGAGATATACTACTTGTACTTCCACCCATCAGGTAGGAGGGCGGCGCCAATCTACCGCCCCCTTGTCTTTGGGTTGTTTTTTCCCCATCACTTCGCTGCACCAAAACGCATTCTTACTGGATAAAGCTCTAAAGAGCTCCAAAGAGCTCCCCTACCTACACAACATACCCTACATGTACCTAGAGGAGGTACTGAAAGGTACCTGCCGTACTTCTTACCTACATACCTTCAATGCCTGGGCCTTCAGGTAAGGTACCTCAAATCTCAACGCTCCCATGCCTGTCGTAAGCTCTCACCTCGTCGGATCGTCGCCCAACGCATGTGGTCTCTGTGAAACCTATGCGCGAGATGCATTATCAGATCATATAATCTCTCCGGCCCGTGGTCAAATGTCAAAAGATGAGTGGTCGGATGGCACCCTTTTTTTTACTTGCTCAGCTTGATGACACGAGATCGGGCTGCTTTTTGCTGCAAATGAACATCCACCGCTCCGCATTTCAACCCCCTTGATGATTTGGCCTTCCCGCTCACCTCTTCTCTGGCTACGCGAGGCATTGGCATATCTGCTCCAAGGACAAAAACAAACAAACCACAGGCTGATAATGTTGCCATACCGCCTCTTGGAGATAGATAGGCGAACAAATTGCTTCTTCGAGCTCCCGGACGCATTGTCCCGGACTCCTTGGTCGGGGGCTCGGCGTGTCTCTGGGTGTCTGCTGAGCCGCGAGCCCGCACTAAGGGAGTTTGCCATGATTAGGGGTTTTAATTTTCTTCTGTAACTCACCCTGTAAAACCAACTCTTTCCGCACATGCTTGCCAAACTATAATCCTGCGACGTTCTCGGCCACTTTTGGAGAAAAGCTTAGTCCATCAAGCGCAGAACATCGATATCCCGTGTACCCAGTTCAGCGCTATCGCCCCCACCCCTTAGATATCATAAGATATATCTACCGAGAACAGATTACGGTATAATGAAGCGTCATACCAAACAACCCCGTTGTTGATCAGTCCAGGCCCTCTCGTCTACATTTCTACCACTGTTCGACGTTCACCTATGAGTACCCTACGTGGGCTTATGCCGGCCATTGTGCCACACTCCATTGGCAGAGGGTCGTCTCAATACCCTCGCCTATGTCGTGGCCTGTTGAGCAACGTCATCTTTCGGCTATAGCTACCCAAGAGCGGTATAGCAGCTACTCTTCATCCGGTCGGAGAACTGGATAATAAGGAACGGTTTTATTAGGGCTGCAAACCCCGCAAGGCCCATGCTCTTCGACGTTAAACAAAAACCACACGAAATCGGTTTTGGTGAGGGGGAGCTAACCTAGTCGACCAAATCAACTCGGCTTTGCTGCAGTGCCTAGGCAGGCTAGATGCTCGAGACTGCAGAAAAATACGGGGTAAATGAACCCCGAAATCTGGGGGACAGAACATGGGGCTGGCCATTTTCCTCATCGCCGATGGTATCCCCCACGAACCCCCTCACGACCCGTCTCCGCATGGCATCTCTTCAAGGCTAATTCGTCTTGGTTGCGGGATAATGACCCGGCCACATGCTTCGAGACCTGCCTAACAGTGTTGCAGATGGATCGTATGCGCACTAAACTAAAGCACGCGTGAAACCTAGCACGAGAAGGGAAATCACATGAAGACAGCTCAACGCATGTCAGACACCGCCATCCATGGCGATGACGATGACGGAGCTCGTGTACATACAAACTAACGCCTACACTCCCTATTCAGTAAAGCCACGTCGACGTGGGGTTGAAGCCAGCACAACATCTTTATATGTGCTTGAACTAACAAGAAGCCCTCAAAGCTACGATTTGTTGGTGCAGTCGATAGTATGGCCATGATTGTATCGGCAGTCCTCAAATCAATCAAGGTTAGGCTGGACTAGACTAGGATAGATTGGAACTGGTGGTATGCGTCTGGATGGTTGGCGCGCGTCGTCCCTCGGGCTTTACTGACTTGGCTTCCCTCATCAACCTATATTTCTGCAGCACAAAGTATCCTCGGTAACTTCTTTTTTTGCTGGCGCTTACGGCGTCCGGTATCACGTTCCCATACTTGCTTCCAAATCACTCCGGTTCAGATTCCTCTATATGGCGCTGTGTGCGTGTGAAATGAGGAGACCACAGGACCGAATGGATGGGTCAAATTGCCTAACCGCTTACATCGTTATAGGATCCTTCTGTTATAGCGGCGGACTCCATGTTACAGTAATTAGGGCATAGACACACTAAGAAATGACGAACACACGAAGATTGAGAGCGAGGATGAGACGGTATTTGCGTAAGAATGAATAGTGTAAGGTCTCTTTCCCTCTGCTCCATCTCATCTCTCCTAGCTTGTGGTACCACGTACCTACACTATCCGTTCGCTGCAATAGCATCCGACAATAACAACAGCCCCTCTCAGATATGACGTCATTGGGGACCGTGCTTAACAAGCCCCAGCAAGTGTATCTATTGCAAAGTCCCATATCATTGGCAAAACCCGCATTGTGTCAGCTCATTTTCGTCATGAAGAAGGCGTTTTGCTGTGGTGTTGAGCTAGCGAAGGGTAGGTAGGTGGCTTCGTATCTTACTCATGCGTGTACCAACCTATATCAAGGGTGGGGAAGGCGGGGGGGAGTTGGTCTAGACCAGAAGTTGTGGATGTAAGATGAAAACATGTGCTTCTTTTGCAGATGTGCTGTTGTTCGTCGCTTCTGAGATCTATTAAAACGCTATTAGAATAGCTAAAGAAAAAAATATATAACGCTATTCAGATAGTGCCAACCACGTTTTTAGGGGGTCTCTCCTTATTTCCGTCATTATAGCCAAGCGTACGCACGCACGCTCACTCGCTCATCGCACTCTGAACACTAGCGCCGCCATGATCGCAATGGGCTGATAAAGCCTTGCCTCTATATAAAAGGGCTTATTATATGTATCCAAGGTCGCTGGTATTTCTAAATGCTCGATATCCGGCTTCATATCAATCGTCATTTTCTCGGGTCGCTGCCTTCTCCTTCATATCCTTCGTCATTGACACTACTAGGTCCGCAAGCCTCGATCCCTTCCCTTGTGCTGCTTCCGCCACTCTCGGCACGCCCTCTTCGTCTTCCGCTGGGGGGAAATCGGCATGCTCTCCCTGTTCTTCGTGATGGCTCTCGGCCTCGTGGGCTGGAGAATTCTCATTTGATATAGCGGACGTTGCCAGTGAATTTCCGGCTTCGATAATCATGCAGTCGTCTCCAATGTACTTATCTTTCTCGTTTTCGCCAAGAAGTTTTGTCATGTAGGTCCAGGACCGATTCCTCTTCCTGTCTGAGCGGATTCTCTTGATCTCAGTCTCGAAGGCCCGGTCGTAGACGTCGAAGTCGATGCCTGTGGGGGATTCCGAGACGGCATCGGTGGGGTCATCGGAGGGCTCGTCATCCCCACCCGTGCCGATTCCAAGGAACAAGGAATTTTTATCAGCCGGATCCCTTGCTTTTTGTTCCGAACCAGGAGCTCTTAAAGGTAGACCTGATTGCAGATAAGCATTCCGTTGTTCAATGAGCTCGGCAGCTTCCTCGGCAACGGACTTCTGTTTAACAGGCTCGGCTGTCTCGGGGGACCGTTCCGAGAATGGATAAGATGCTAGTGATTCTGCTATGAGGCCTTGTGGCGGGTGAGGCGTTCGTGGTGTTGTGACGCGACCTGGCGAAATGAGGCCCTTGAAACGTTGTATGGCTTTCAACTAGGATGAGTTTAGCGACAGGGGGAGCGATGGCTAACGGCAGAATAACCTACAACGCAGATCAGATGATCCATCTTTCGTGTGAAAGCGTGGTTCACCTCAAGCTCATTAGGCGTTTCCACCATGTCAGAGCAATTTTCTTCCTCTGAAAGAAGAGGATCAGCACCATTCCTTGTCACCCAGGGGTGGTCCTAGTAACAGTTAGCATCACCTTTCCTAAGCGTGTCTCATAGGAGAACGTACTCGAATCTCAGGCAGTGTGATTCTTGTATTGTAATCCTTATCCAGGATCCGTGTAATCAAATCTATAAAGTCTGAGTTCTCTCCGTCGGGGAGGGAAAACGGTTTCTCTCGAATCGTCTCGTACATATCTAAGACATTATGGCCAGTGAACGGCAGCTTCCCGTACTTCAGACAGTAGAGTGTGACGCCCATAGACCAAATATCTGCAGCCTTGCCAGGAACGTCTCCGTGCTTGGCTTGGCAGAGCTCTGGTGGTATAAAGGCCGGGGAACCGGCGGATTTGCTCGTCATCATGTTAGTTGGCTTTTCAAACATCTCGGAGACTCCGAAATCAACGATCTTGAGTACATCGTCTTCCGTCAAGAGGAGGTTATCAGGTTTAATGTCACGATGAATGATGCCTTGAGCATGTACTATTGGTGTGTTAGAGGGGGCCGCGCGAATGTAGTCATGCGATAGCCCTAGACTCACAATATTCGATGCCGAGAATCAAATCACGAAACCAAGTCCGGCAAAGTTCGTTTTCGTAAGGAGTGGCCTGTTGGTCTAGGTCGATCTTCATGACAACGCCCTTTTTGCACATTTCTAAGACCATGTAAAGAGAATCATCTTCGGGGTCATCAAGGACCTCAATTAGGGCCACGAGGTTAGGATGATTGAGTTTCTTCATGATAGCGATCTCAGCGCGGATCAGGTATAAGGCATCTTTGGCCTCGGCGTCCTCCTGGCGGCCAAATTGTTTCTTGTGAAAGTTGTTCAATCCCATCCCGGGTCCTGGCTGGTGTGGCCTCCCAGGCCCAGGCCGCCTTAGAATAAGGGATTGTGCCCGCTTTCGTAGGCGAGATTTGGAAAATTCCTTGACGGCCTATGGTAAAGTGGGTGAGTATTTCTCTGCCATTATAGTACCGTCTTATGTGACGTCTGCGCTTACATATTCGTTCCCAAACTGGTCGGTAGCCAGATGGACGGCGCCATAAGAGCCCCGGCCGATCTCGTCTCCAATCTCATATTGATTGACGGTATTGTGTGACCTCCCATCAATCTCGTCGTTCGTGTACTTAGCATCTAGGGTCTCCTAGGAGAGGGGGACAGGAACCCAACATTAGTCCGACTTGGCGCATTCTCGGCTAGCACAATGAACGGTAATGCTTCCTTACTTTGACTTCGCGATGCTGGGACGGAGTCCGCTTGTGGTGTCTCATGGGACTTAAGGGAGCAGCAGGGACAGCTGATCTAACGCGCGCATGTCTTAGAGGACCATGTTGGAGCGTTGTGCATCGCGGGGCAGCTTTGCGACATATAGTAGGTATATTAAGCTACCTAGTCTAAGCTCTAACTTACAAGTGAGGGGCAGACGTTGGTTCATTTGCGGCATCAGCAATTTGTTCAATGCTGATGCGCGGTCGCGGGGATGGGGCGGGCAAGCTGTGAGGGCTCCTCGCGGCGGGCATATCGACGACTACGTCCTTTGAGTCTGCTGATAAGACAGCTGTCGATGGTTGTATCATCGTGTGGTCGGTTGGAGGGAGTTTGATCCCATAGAAAAAAAATGCTGCCAAGATAAAGAGAGCGGGAACTGGAGGAGCTATGTGTAGGTAATACACTAACTACACTAGTAGGACACAACACTAAAACAGGATAAAGAAAGAAAGAAACCACGAGCAGGGCGTTAGAGGGGTTCAAGAGGGCATGAGTGGGGAGAGGAGAGGATATAGGTAATGTCAAGAGGAAGAAGACATCGCATATGGCTTATAAAAGTAGAGAGAGAGGAAAAGAGACGAGGCAGAGGTCACGGCAGACTTCTTTACCTACCTCTTACTTCACAACTCGTCGTAGCGTGTCGTGTGTACACTACTACCTCTATAGTACACTACCATATTAACGTCGTGGGCAGGATACCATAGATACCTACCTGGACCAGACAGTCCCTTGAAACAAACAAATAAACAGACGTGCCTAGCTACACTACAACTCAGCCCAACAGCAACTAATTCGGGCATCTAGCGAATCACTATTCCCTATCCACCCAACGACCCCTGCTGCAGCGAGAGCACCCCCGGTTTGGGGGCCTGCAATTCCTCGACTATCGACTAGACGGGTAAGCTGTAGGGCTGTCAAGAAAAGCCTAGATCATCGAGGCCATGCTAGGGTATCATCAATCCATCAATACCAGACAATTTTTCGGAGTTACCTATCTGCACTATATTCTGCAAACATTGTGCCATATCTATACTATTGAATAAGTATAGGGCCTTCAGTGGCCTTTAAACATCCCTAAGTTAGGGAGTTTCCCCTCCTATTCCTCCCCAAAATAGCAGTATAATGCGATCTGTTATATCACATATGGAAGAGTGAATATAGGTATACTTATTATGTACCTAATATGATACAGTCTGTCAGTTACCTACATATAGTGAGTGTAAGGTATAGGTAACAGGCAAGTGAGCTCCCTGTATGTAGTATATTAGTCTATCACATGAGAAAAACAGCCATTGAATTATTGCAACAATGGTACCTTCCGGGATACTTCAATATATGACATGCGGTGTTACATACGCCTACACACAAAGAAAGAAGGAGTAATTTTCTATACATATAGCTGGGTAAGATTGTTATAAGTGGGAAAATAGAAGAGATGGTGGTGGTGTTGGAGTCAAAGCTTTCATGGTGTCACTCTATGTACCTGACCTGGATTCTTTCTAACCTACAGTATCCGTAGTGCAGCCCATCCCGGCAGTCTGTCGACAGAGACAGAGAGAAAAAAGAAATTAATAGAACAGAGGGAATGCCGATGCGCCGAAAATCATAGATGCGAGATGCAAAATGCCGTACTTGCCGTCGGGTATGCCGCTGTAGCCGTTTTTTAAGGTAGACTACCTCATGTAAGTAAGGTACCCAGGGCAGAAGCCAGGGGCCGTACCGTTGCCTACCCTAACCAGGTAGACAGTTGGTCCCAATCGCCCAAAGCCAAGGTACCACAAGAGAGCTATAAGCCCCACCCGTCTCCGGTTGTCATTTAGTCTACCCATCTTGGGGTTAGGCCGTCTGTACCTGGTTAGGTAATTGTACATCACAGTACCCCTAGCATATGTACCTCTCTCTGCACCCTCAGCCCACGATAAGACAGTCCAGTCACCTATCAAGTTGCAACCAACTCCCAACACTACCTCTACTGCTTCATCGTATACGAATCCCCCCGGCCATTGATCACGGGCATGTGAACCCTCCACCTCTAGTCTCATCTAGAGAACGCCCCCGCCGGCGTCATGCCCGTCCAGGTCTACTCCTTGTATATTTTTGACCGCCATAGTAAGTCAAGTCGAGCCAACCCAAGTCAACCCAAGTCAACCCAAGTCAACCCAAGTCAGCCGTGTGTTGCGCCTGTGGCCATGCCGACCTCAACTGGCATCATCACATGTTATTTATACACTTCACGCGTGTCCGCCTAGGCAGATAGAGCACAACACGGGCACAGAACCACAAGCACCCAAACCGCAAGCACCCAAGAGACCTCGTCCACTAACATGCCCTTCTCATCGCAGCCGAGTGCATCTACTCGAAACAATGGTTCCAACCCGCAGCGCCAGCTCCCTCGGCGCTTCCCTCTACTGCCTCCGATCAGCACCGGCCAGCAAACGGCACCGACCCAGCGATAACGGCAGTAGAACAGCCCCCTCCTGCTAAGCCGCGGCGGAACAAGGGCGGCGACGACGCCAAGCTCATCTTCGGCACTGTCTTCAGCCTGCGGAATATGGTACGCAAGCTCGGCGGCGACGATGACGCCTTCATCTCCTTCCGCACTGCCCAGTACAAGCTGCACTACTACGAGACGCCCACGAACCTGCGCTTCGCCCTGCTGACCGAGCCTGGCGCCCTGAGCATGCGCAACGTCTTACACCAGATCTACATCAATCTCTGGGTCGAGTATGGTGAGTTGTGGTGGAATCATTCCCGCATTCCTTTGCCTCGTTCTACGCCCATCTGTGCCCTGCTTCTACCTGCTTGTTTCGGGCCCAATTGCGAAACGCCGCTGTTGGAATTTGTTTGCCCATGTTTCGCAGTCTGATTATGTAATAAAACTAACAGGTAGCTAACCTTTTTCAATAGTGGTCAAGAACCCCTTATCACCCGTAGAACACAAGGGTGGCGAAGGCGTGCGGAACGAGATGTTCGAGCTCGGTCTAGACAAGTTCATCCGCGGGTTGATGTGAACCGATTAAAAATAGGGTGTTACTAGCGCTTCCCCGGTCGATCAAGGACCAAGTCTGTACACCGCCCCCTGACGCAACCGAAAGGAAGGCGTCTGGGTAGAATAGGCGATATAAACATCAGCCCACCATCAAGGATTTTTTGCCACGCCTCGGGGATACCCACGGTGGACTTGCTACAGTAGAACATCTACGCCCGAAATCTAGGAGACAACTAATCGGTCTTACCTCCTTACCATCTGCGCCCGCCTAATAGCGTGCCTCTTATCAATCGAAGTCCTAGGCTTGTCACTGGAGTCATTATTGCCCTTGATCCTTCTGATAGGGCTTGCAGGCTGGATACATGATAACCGCTACATTTAAAGGGTGATTATGGGATTTTGTGGTCCACTTTGCAATATACTAGTATGTATATATATTACATATCCGCCCTATATGCGGTCGACGGGGTTGATTCAGGCCGCCCAAGGAACTTATGGTAGTATACACAACAGCCAGTGCGCGTCGTTATTCGCAGGACCCGGGCTGTGTAGTCTAGTTGTCCATCAGTCTGTCTGCTCCTGGCTGAAATGAATCGTATGATACAATCCATCGTTTAATGCGTGCCTTTCCATCTCTATGCTCCCTCTATCCTCGCAGTGTTCCAATCATCTACCGCCTATCTGCGTTTTTGCTTGTGTCGGTTTTGACCTGGGAGGGGATGAGTTGGATGGTGTGAAAATGGGCGTCAAGGATGATAAGCACTCCATCTCGTTCATCCTTAGCCTGGGTATTCCCCCAAGTTACGTATTCCTGGGCTACTTATAGCGATCCTAGATGTGGCGATACCAATACCCAATTTCTAAACCAAAAATACATGGGAACTAATCGTTGGCCACGGCTATAATTATGACTGTGACACCGTCTGCGAAGACTCCAAAGCCTTCTCCCATGCACTTTCGAATGAACTCTGCGAGGGGTCGACTATAACAACACTATCATCCCCTGTCATTATTTGGGACGGCCTTATCCCGTGACTAAGGTCCTGCCGAGGCGTGACTCTATCTGCATCTCTAGCAGCAATAGCAGCTTCGTTGAGACCGGCTGCTGCGGCGACGAGCTCTTCATCCTGGTGAATCTCGTTTTCCCAATTACTCGAATACACGACGGCAGCGAAGGCCTCGAGGTCCCGAACATATTCCATTTCTTGTAGGTATTCGTTTGGCATGCCGTTGCCAATGGCGTGAGCCTGCCGTGTCAGCACGGATAGAATCTTGGGGAGTAGAACTGCACGTGTTGTAGGATCGGTAGCAGCTTGTTCTGGAGGCTCGGAGGTAGTACTCATAGCCGGGGCATTTGCCCCGAAAGCACTGGCTAGCAATTTCTTGTTTAGTAGGACTGAGAAGCCAGCATCGAGGAGAAGAGTTAGCACGTGACAAAAAGCTGGCGATTCGACGAGGTCAGACGTCTCGTCAAGTAGGCGACGAAGAGCCGGAGTTATGGTTGATGCGGGTGAAGAGGCGGATGAGCTCTCTGACTGATGCGCAGTGGCCGTAGCACTGTCACCTAGGACACCAGATTCCTTCAAGACGAAGTCCTCTAAGGGTGTCGGTGGAAGGAGAAAGGGCAGCCATTGGGCGCCCGGCCTGTCAGAACCTGATGTCATCTCGACCTTCTTACGCACTTCAAGCACTAGTTGTGAGAAGGTGTCAAAGCTCAAGAGGTCACGCGGACTTAGGTGCCCAAACACTTCGCGAACAGCAGTCTCAACTTTTTCCATCACGTCTGTCCATCCCCGATTCAACAACCACCAACTGAAGGTCAAATATTTTCGGTTGGTTTCGAAATCACTGCCGTACGCCTGTTCTGGATTATCATCATCGTTGTTCTCGAGACTTATTGTGGATTGAGCAGCACCAGTTGCTAGTGAAATCACGCTAGACAGGTAGCTTCTCCGCCCGAGAAGGTTCAGTTGGATTCTGGTGAGCATGGTCAAAAGTGCCAACGTGTATACAAGCGTGAAAGCCCGCGTTATGGCTATGATCTCAGTAAGTTGGGAGAATTCACTGGGTGTGCTCTCGCTCTTTGAATTAAGGGGGCTCACAGCTTATGGTTAAATCATCCCAGAGCTGCCTCTTCGTCTTCCGGGCCCTTTGTAGCGCTTGGCTGCCGTCTTGCGCAGTGTCTCCGGTGCTTGAAATAGGCGGTAGAGCCATTTGGCTTGCGTGGACACCGCTTTCGCTTTGTAGGCTCGCGATACTCTTGCCCTCCTCCTCTGTCAGAGTAGTATCCGCAATGCTTGGTGGGGCGGCTGACGACTCGCCGCTGCGCACACTTCTAGCAGCGCCCTTCATCTGCTGAATCTCTAGCGTGATGTTCTCTGTGTTCATAGTTTCGAGTATATTGGTAGTGGCTGTGGGGAGTAGAGCTAGGATCGTATATGTGCAATCCTCTTGGTTTTGTTCAAACCGGCGGCGCAAGCTAGGCAATGGTCAGTCAATCTTCAGAGCCCGTTATATCCAAATCTTCCTGTAGCTCACTTCTCTTTTGCGATGCGATCACTACTCATACGCTCACGCGCATCGTTGATTTTACTTAGAACGTATTGTGTAGCAAGGTATCCAGCGCCCACGATGCCGACGCCAATGGCTATCGGAGTACGATTGCGGCGAAACCATCGCCGCGTAGTTGATAGCATGTCGAAATCAGTGAGGAGCAGCCTGGGAACGCGATGATTTCCGTAGGGCTGGTTGAATCTAGTCAGAGGCTACTGGTAGTGCGACATAAAGGCTGCTATCGATCGGTATCGGTTGGGAGAAAATAGATTGTCGCTGCAATCGCCGTCGCTGCCTCGTATGTAGTGCTTTGCTGGTTGTTGAAGATGCCGCTAATCCAACCACCCCTACATACCCAACTTCAGCGGGAAGATGTATTATGGGATGTAAAAATACCTACACAGCGCTCGGGTCGGGTCGAGATGTTGACGGCTAAGATTAGATGACTAGACACCGAGTATAGGTAGCTCCTGACGTGTACCTCGGCATGCGCGAGACGACAAGCGTCTATGTGTCTATGTGTCTATGTGGAGCTACCTAAATTAATAATTAATTGCATAGATACAGGCATGTAGTAGGTACCAGTACAATGCACATTTAGGTACCCCTGCTTCCGTTGATAAGGATACGATAAGAAGTACAAGCCACATGTGGCTTGTATGACGCATTCCCCCCATCGGCTCCGTCCAGATCTAGAACCCCGCCATTCCCCGTCCAATTCTTACATACTGTAGCCTGCCAAGCCTAGAGCTGTCCTGATTGACAGCCTCCCATGACACCAGCGACTGGCCTCATCGAGGTCGTACGTCACAGAACCCTCCCTCGCACGAAGCCAGCACTAGAATACAGAATACAGCATGGAGCAGCAGAGCCCACAAGAATTCATATTAGAAGCATTCGCCGACCCAGCTTCCGTGAGAGATGTCGTCCGAGGTACGACGCCCGTCACAATCTTCTCGCACCTTCGCATGCCCCGCATCTCACCATGATTCGAGATGATTGAAACTCTATCGCGAGATATCAGGAATCTGGTGTCACCGCACTCGGATTCCGTTTTTCTGATTTGCTATAAATAGGAATACTACACACAATATTCTTCCACCGCTTCTTCCCATCCTTAGCCCCGCGCTCGCGCGAAGTCCTCGATATCACGCTCCCTTTCGTCGACGATGCCGAGCTCGACACCATGATCGAGAAGCGGGCCGCTGAGCTGGCGCGCGAATTAGATGCCGAGCGGACACACACGCACTCGTCCATTTCGAATGCGCCGCTTCATCACCTATCACAACAACGCGGCGGAGCCGTCACCGCGACGGTTAGCAACGGTGGTCGCGGCAATATCTCCGTCCAATTCTTTGAAAAGAAGCGCCGCAAGGCGTGGTACATGCGCGCCGCTTATGGTGGTGGGGACGAGGAGGTTTGTTGGGAATGCTGGACCGTCAAGGTCACCGTGGCCGAGCCGAGGACGGAGAGTGGTAAGGAATATTTCTACTCTCTTTTCTTCTTTTTAGCCAAGATCTGTCCGAATATCGACCCAGATTCGCTATATAAGCGTGAGATTTGAAGAGAACACAGACGTATCTCCTATCTACCATAATCACAACAGAAACCACGCTAACTCATCTCGAAAATTTCAGAGCGAGCGAAAGTTCGCAAAGCCATGGAACAGACGCTTCTTGCGACCGCCATGAAGATCGTGACCTTTGTAAATTCACACAAGGACCACATCCCGCCAATTACGACCAGCGAGACGAACCCTTTTCCTTATCAGATCAACGTCAACCAGAAGGACGCCAGCTGGGTTACGCGCATGGGCATCTACTAGGGATTATTGTGACGAAATGGCTCGAGGATCCAGTTTGCTTGTTCAGAAGCCCACTGCACCCCTCGACAACTTCCGCTTACTCTGAGGATGCATCCCTGCCAATATGCTGTAAATACAAACCCTCTTACCGGCCTAACTTGTTCCTAGGCCTTTGGACCTCGGCGCTATTGGCGTTCATGGAGTTTTATACAGAGGGAACGATAGACACGGCTTTCTTCACGGACTGGTTATGTTAGAACTTTCATACCTGAGGGGCCCAATTATTTTTCAATATCAAGATACCCATCCAGATAAATTGTAGTCTACAGCAATGCCGCGTTTCAACTCATAGAAGTGACACCTAAAATTGCAAGGGGAGCGCAAGGTAGCGACAGTCTGATTGTAGTGCTGGGCAACTGCTAGCTAAAATACCGAGCTATAAAAAGTCCTACTCATCCATTTCCAACGCCGATCCATTTACCAACAGTAAAGCCGTGAATTTCCCTGCTCTCAAGTTCCATGGCAAAAAGATAGCCCCGATTCTGGTGTTCATGTGCTGCATGAGTACTGCCTTTCATGCATCTCTTACACAAAAACTCCGTTCCTCTGATTACAAAACGCCTCGCAAACAATTAAGGCCACTTCTTTGCCGCATAAGCACCCTGACAGCGACCGTGCTTTTCCAAACGCCAATATTGTACTCGCCCCCAAGTCGAAGGTGGTAATAGGAGCAGCAGCCTATGTGTAACAAAACCTTCCTCATATAACAGAACACCCGAGAACGAAAACCAGACATGCAAAGATCTCGTATGGGCCAAACATGTTGCCGCCCCAAAAGCGTGACATCATTACAAATGTATGAAAACCAATAAACATAAAAGCCGTGAGGCGAAGACGGGCACGGCGTGCAATCTAAAGTGCAGGTTGGAGAGGCAAATGTCCGAGAAGCGGATATGCTCATACCTTGGGAGTCGTCAACTTCGTAAACATCAAATTCAGATGAATGTGGGCGCCATTATTATGAGTATACGTAATAAGTATTCTCATTTTGTCGTATAATTTCATCCCGAGCTAGGCTTAGATCCTTTCCAAGACCCAACCACACTGCGGCCACCACCAATCTTCTCAAAACCTTGCGCAATGTCTAGAAGATCTCCTGTTTCGTCTTGGAAAAGTGGTGGAGTGAAATTGTTCTCGAAGTTCGGCCAGTCATTCTCCTTTGTGGCGAGTTGTAAGCTAGCCCTGTTGGTAGCCAAAGGGGATTGTAAGAAAATTTTGCTTGGCGATGACATATCCTCAAAGGCCTTGCTTGGTGATTCGTAGCTCAAGGTAGGCATTGGGCTGGGGACTCCTAGAAAAGGAGCCGAGGTGATAGATTTCCGCAGTGAAGAATTACCAAGGTCGCCCAACGCACTAGTAGACTGGGACCGATCCAGCCGTGGTCTTCTAATTGACTTCTTAATAGGCGAAAGTTCCGAGGGCGTCTCAAGGTCCAACGCCACATCCTCAAAGAAGCTGAAGTCGTTCACCCCAAATCCAGTGTAAGAGTCGAGTCCATAAATAGAAGATTCATGTGTAGAGTCTCCGAGGAATGAAGGGCTCCATGGAGGCATATTGGCGATGCTGTCCGAAATATTGCTCACACGACGCAGGGGTGATTCGAACATAGAAGTCACGTGATCGCGATGTGCTTGGAGATTAGTATTAGGCGAGACCGATGCGATTGGCATTGGTGGAGGCTTTATCTTGACCACCGGGGTTAGGGGAGGTGGCATTTGTCTAGAGTGTCGGGAAGGAGAAGAAGATGCCGGCATAGGCCCGTGCGAACGGCTCTTAGTCGGACTGTCATACGATGAATGACGGAGGCGTCTAATTTCATCTTCTGCTCGTCCCCGTCCCCCTTTTACACGAGTTTGTTTTGTCCCGGAACTGTAGAAAGTATTAGATTGCTGGCGAAGTGCCGACGATTCCAACGATGATATATAACCACTGTCATCCACCGAAGTCGAGGCATCCATCGATGCATGCTTGCGCTTCTGAGAACGTTTCCGGGAACCCCAAAGTGTTGTTCGAGCAGATGGTGGAGTATTACTTTCTGGCTTAACAAAACGAGGCATAGGAGGTGAGGATAGAATCGTTGCTGGAAGCGGTGAAGGAAGGGAATTCGAGTCTTGAGCATCAATTTCTCGAGTCTTGTCACCTAGCTCTTCGGCGCAGGCGTTGTCAGATAGAGGGATGGTGGCATCCGATGACGGTTCCGGGGGAGCAATAGTTGCAACTTGAGACATAGCCTGGGGATAAGGAGTGGTTTGAGCTTGAACTGTAGGTAGTGATGGCAGCCCATCTTGAAGGTAGGGTGCTTCGAATTGAGAATAATCGATACGTGGCGGCATTGACATGATGTGCACATTCTCCGATACTACCGAAGCCTTCCTACTAGGCTTCTCTTTCATGAATTGTTGCTCCATTCCTGGTTCAATAGCCCAGTAGTTCCCTTTCCCTGGATCGTCTTTTGGGCGCTCTTGCTTGATGAAAGCCTTATTGAGACTCAAATTATGTCGGATACTATTCTGCCATCCCGCGTCATTCGCATTGTAGAATTTGTATGTATCTGAGATCCATTTGTATATTTGAGAAAGAGTAAGCTTTCTTTGAGGCGCACGGAGAATCGCCATTCCGATTAGCTGTGCATAGCTGTGACCAGGTTTCGTCCCGTCGTCGTAAATATTAGGAAAAGTAGCCGAATCTGGATGGGATGGCTCCTCAATTTTCTGCTTTTTGGATGGCCTTGATTCCGTAATAGGCGCAGCTTCCAGAAGAGCACGTTTGCCAGATTGGGTGGGATAATACTCTTCGACGCTGAGGTTAAATGACGAGGGCGCGGGATATATCGTAGGATGTAAGTTTTCCTTATCAACGCCTACTTGTCTCGAATTGGTTGTTTTGAATGTGGACATCAAGGGTTTCTTTGGCATGGAGTCGGTCGCTTGCGCATTCAATGTGGGTGGGCATATATTTATCGCGTTTAGCTTGCGGTTTTGTGATGCGCCCAATGGAGTAGTCGAAGGTTGGCCAGAGGATTTATACGGTGAATACTGCTTCCTACGGCCATTCGGAGGATTGAAGATTAAATTGCCGCTCGAGTTTTGTAGGGGGCGGCGTGGAGAGGATTGTCTTCCCACAGTCGGCATTGGAGCGCGGCTTATCGACGATGCTGGTTCACCATAATTTTCATCTTGGAATTCATCTTGAAATATGAGTAGCGGCTCGTTTGAGGCCGCAAAACGCGTTGGTCTGGCCATACTGGCCAAGAATGGATGAGAGCTAGCACTGCGCTTTGCGGGCGCGAGAGTTGGTCTGCCCGAGTCAAAGTTAATGGGGTGGTAATGAAAGGCATAAGAAGGAGTCGTTTGTAGTAAGATTAAAAACAGTCCCGGACATGACGACGATAGTTTGATGAAAAGTAGGAGACTCACCTTGTCAAAAACGGTTCTTAGATGAGCAGTGGAGACGTGCAACTAGGATGACGGTCGAGCGCTGTGGATATGGCTGGAAAGGGATCGCTGTGAGTAATAAGTTCGTGTGCGGAAATTGAAAAGGCTATGGAAAACAGTATATTGCAAAACGACCAAGGGGATGATTCATCGACGGTAGTAACACATGTAAGATGTAAGATGTAAGAGGTAGTAATGAACGGTAGGTCAACTGTAGGAGAGATGAAAGACGAAAGGGAGGGGGGAACTGGATCGTCAAGATCTGGGGGAGGAAGAGTGACAGCCGGGTATGCAAATGCGAATGCAGGAGAGTCTAGAGAGTCCAGAGTGCAGAGGGGAGGACAATAGTGGACAGCAGTGGACAATAGCGGACAGTAGAGGACAGTAGAGGGGAGGGTACATACGGATAGGGTGGTCTTGCTAGAAGTGTCGAGGTACCCAGGCTGAATAGATAGCTGCTGAAAAGCAAGTTTAGGGTAGGACACTAGTAGGTTAGGCAGGTACCTAAGGACTTGTACCTAAGGACGGGGTGGGTATGTCCAGTGGGTATGTTCTGTCTTGCCAGGAGGTATTGAAAGCCCGAAAGGCAGGAAGACTGGAACTGCGCAAGCTGAGAGTGTGGGAGTCGTGCGAAATGGAAGACCTAGTAGGGCTTAGTGCGCCAACTCAGCAGTGGAACTCCAGCGGGGCGCAGCGCTAGGTGGGTCCGTGTGGGGTCGTGTTCACGGCAGAAGAAGCTGAGTGCGAGAGAGGATTGGTCCAGAGTCGCTCTGGGCTGACACGATGATGGTAAGCAAGATATATAGCGGTGGATACCGAACATCAGTTGACAAGGGCCTGGCGCAAGTGCTTGGTGCGAGTGGTGGAGCAGACTAGAGAGAGCACTAGAGAGCAGACTAGAGCGGA
The DNA here is from genome assembly GCA_037356035.1 of Xylaria sp. Z50. NCBI lineage: Eukaryota > Fungi > Ascomycota > Sordariomycetes > Xylariales > Xylariaceae > Xylaria > Xylaria sp. Z50. Next base: position 355,113 of record JBAWJU010000006.1, read on the forward strand.
TCCAGGTCGGCAAAGGCGATCTGGTTGGATGCTATCTCTACTGTAGTGTCCCTTCCTTCTGACGAGATTTACTCTAATGCGAGCTCTCGAAGCACGTCTCTATCGATCACGGATTGGTGGTGTTTTAGACGGAGGGGGAACATGGGGTTAGGAGAGAAAGACGGGAAGAGATAGCGTGTGGTGTATGTCAAGGGCAGAAAGGTTTTGGGATCTCGGGATCAGAGGCGACCGAAAAGAGATCTGCCCGGCGGCTGCAAATCGAATCGATGGTATCGTGTTGGTTGAAGACGCGGGAAGGCCAACCCTTTTGAGCCGAGAAGAGAAAAAGGCAATGCTTGTTCAGGACAGAAACGACGGTTACTCGAGACGTTAATGGACCGATTTTCTTTAGCTGGCTGCGTTATTCACATCATCTCACTCTGTGGCTTCGACCTTCTCTTCTTTTTCCACTCTCCCTTGCTTAGCCCGTCCCGGCACGGTGTTATCTTTCTTTACATAGATATGGCGAAGTACTGCCCGTGGTGCGATGCAATGTGCGACCAACAGAATCAGCTCGTACGAGAGTGCAAAGGCCGTCTGGGATTAATGAAAGTGGACGCAAGCGATTGGATGGGGGAGGACCGCGCGCGCGTAGAGTGATTCCGGATTGGTTGCACAGGAAGAGGGGTGCCATTGACTTGGACGCGTCGTGTTGTTTTTACACTAAATCCCTAGTGACGCGTCTGGCCAATCAAATTACCCCGTTTAGTCCCTTGGCACGCCTCTGCATGCACTTTGCGCTCCCTCTCTCCCCGGGCTACTAACTAAATACGGACTAATTGAGACCCATGATAGGTATGCTACATTGCACATAGTACACTATCTAAGTACCTCCCACTACCTAATTCACTACCACTACCGGTTGACTTCTGCCCACCTGCTATAGTCCTCCAGGTATGCTCTCTTGCGTACATGTGCGTACATACGCGGGTGGAGGGGGTTCCTAGAAAGGTTGACTGGAGGATTACAGACGCCTAACATTATAAAGCAACTATAAAACGCGCTGCAAGCTACTTTCCAGAATTTATTTTGACGTTTTATGGCCACGGCCGCCTTTGCAATCCCCTAGAAATAATTTTTATCGCTTGTAATTATGCTGGTAATGATTTCTGCTTCTGGTAATTATTTACTTGCTTGTAATAGTAAAGACCGTTAGTCGTAGTTTCTGTATTGGCATTTGATTGTGTAGTCGCGATTTCTGTGCTAGGCAATTCTGGAAAGTAGCTTGCCAGGTTGGTTTGTTTCGGCTTGGTTAGGCTAATAGGTCCCTGTAAGCCCTGCGCAAGCCTTCTGTAACCATTTCCCAGAACCCCCCCCACCCGGGTAGGTAGGCATTATAAGTACCCGCTGCACATTCTTTAGCTCTAGATAGTGTACACCATGTGCGTGCACTACACAGGTGCTGTTCTGGAATCGGTATCGTCAACTTGCCCGATCAAGCAGTCATTTATTCTACTAGTACATGGTAGCTCACGAACTAACGTCATATATGCATACCACTACCTTTAACTCTCCTATTTGTATGTAGCGTAGCAACTTGCTGATACTCCCATTTTCCTCCCCATTACTATTCTCATGTTACAGTAGTATTGCTAGTATATACAAGTAGCAGCAACACGTCGGTGGGTACGGACAGCTTGTTCCGGACTCCATTCCACACTAGAACATCAATCCGTGCTATCCGTAGTCGTCATGTGATTTCGCACTATGGGCTTACATTAAAGCACATGGAGCTTATATTGATACCCATTTGCACTACAGTTAACTTCATATCCGAGAATAGAATGTGTTACCATGTTGCTGGAACCAGCGCAATGATAGATCTACGCTAATGTTTGATGAACCTTAATATCACAATCTAACATAGGATATAGGGACTGAGGGCTACAAACAACAATGTAAGGGATAAACGTTCTTACTCTGATACGGCGACCACAAGGTCCAACCCTTTAAGGCCTCGTGGATGGCTTATATGACCAGCTTCGGTTCTAAACTCCCTCCAATGTCACTTTCTTGACTACCGCCTATTAATAAGTTGTGCAGGAGGACCAAGCCATCCTTGGTTACTTTATCGAGAGTTATGCCCAGTCCAATCATATTTCATCATTGGATAGCGGCATCAAAGCGGCAGTCCTCATTTACCACCTCTCTAGTCTTCACAATGCGCAATGACTGCCAACTCATCATGACTCCGACTCTCACCGAAGAGCAGGATCGACCCTCATGGCCGAGGCCTAGTCTTCAACGAATCACACCTCAAAGACAACGGATGTGGTCCCCTTAGTCGGCCGACTAGGCTGCGACCTCAGTGACCACCAAAGTGTAAGAGTTCCGGCTCAATCATGGCTTAGCACGGTCACGGTTCCAAATAATTCCTACAGTAAACCCGAGTTCCACGCAGAATAACCCCCAATGATTCGCAAATAACCGGACGATTCGAAAAGTCATACACTAGGCAGCAGAGGTGCCCCAGCAAACCCCAGCCGAGGCCGACCGGCCCATATTGGCTCTATGTAGATGAATCTACCCATATATCCTAGGCATTCGTTGGACTATGAACTGGGTTGGAGGTTGTGACCATCGTTTCTATACGAAGATTTTGAAAACGCCTCCACCCGCCAGTTCCATCTTTCTATGCATTGCCAAACTCATCCAGCAGGGGTTACCGAAACGTTTGCCACAAGCCCTGCACACAAATATGGTATAGCAATAATGCAGGTTTGATGGGAAGTTTCTAGCTCACGAGATCAAATTTCATTGGTTCGCTAACCTAATAAACTATGTGCTTTACGAGGAATTCGCCACAGAGATATAGATGAATTTCACTTAGGGTTAATAGTACTCTCTGTCTCACCATAATTGAAAAGGAATTTAAAGCTCCAATAGTTCAAGCTGTTCATTTTTAAAAAGAAAACTTAGTTCGGAAAATCTGGGTATGGAAACTTACCTAGCGTTCCGCTGTTAGCCTACTATCAACGGAAGTGATATGTCATCTAGTGATTTGTGATTCACATTAAGACATTGATATGGGATATGGGGAGGTGCGTTCTTCAAAAGCGAGATCATATAGAAAGAGGTTCTCGTTAATTTGTGTGCCCGGATTTCATCTACCAATGGCAATAGATTAGCACAAAACGTCCTATATATACATAACGGAAAGGGGCTAGGTGACCAAAATTGCAAAGTAACAGATAGGAATGTTAATATTCTGGCAGTCTAAGCATCCGCTGTCATTTTTGTAGCTCTACTAATAGACATTATGTTCCATAGGCTCGTTACAATTATCGTATACTTCCCTGCCTAGAATCACGAGAATGCATGTGTACTCACAACGCTGCCTGATATTAAATCAGGTTTAATGGTGGATAGAGCTTTAGTCCTATCCCATTGCCACACGCGGCAACACTTTCCCACTTACTTTGCAAAGATCCACTTGAAAGAGCTCTGGTCTAAAGGACCCATGAGAAACATCCAAGTCTTTGGCAACCTTACCTGCTCCGCAGCATCTTGACAAACATAGCCCACCGCCCCGTTCGGTTTTCGACCTCCCTAGCCAGCATAACCGGTGTCCAGTTAAATCAACCTAGAGGGAGAATAGTACGTACAAGAGTAGAAAAACATATTGGTGAAGTGATAACAAAGTATAGCTGTTGAGGAGTGGGAAAGGAGGCCACAACCATAGGTATGACAACAAAGTAGGGCAAATATCAAAACGTTCAATCATAATAGCCCACCACCCGGGTTCTACTGTAGAAATGGCTCTCTTTGTATAGCCTCTATAGTTTGTAATAATGTCTAGCCGTCTCCGTATGAAGTATGTCAAGGCATTTCAGGCAACAGAGAAAGAACGTATGCACCATGATTGGAACTGGCCTCTAGACATTAGAGGCGATACCACCGTTCTTTCTCAACAAGCAGCTACGGCTGCCCGGTTAGCTCAATCGGTAGAGCGTGAGACTCTTAATCTCAAGGTTGCGGGTTCGACCCCCGCATCGGGCTCAATTCCCGATGCCTCCCAGTTCACTGGGACTGCAACGATGCTTTTTGCCCTTTTTCGTATTTAGGATATCATTGAATGCTGTAAAGCCTTGAGTATCTCCCCTCCTTTTTTTTTTTTTTTTTTTGGTGAGGTGTGTATATAGCTATGGTTTATGCTTTTAAGCACTTGATCCTATTTTAATGCTCTTTTCTTGTTTCTTTTAGGGAACCTATCACATATACACCTGTATGTCTTAACTCTTGTTTTACTAATAGCCCTCTGTTATCTAGGCCCACTAGGACCAATAGTGCGTTATGTCTCACAACATGCCTCTATTTAGTCGTTTTTACACTTCCCTCTCCCACAACAGGTCCAGTAGCTCAGGTACGTAGCCATGTAACCATTAAAATACTCAGCCGTGATGCTAATAACAGAAATAGTGGTAGAGCGTGGGATTGCAGACCCCAAGGTCACGCGTTCAAGTCGCGTTTGGGCCTCGAAGCATACTTTTTATCCGATGCAACATACTTTTTGCCCCTGTTTACAATGTGAATCTCTTTGGGAGTACTGTTGAAGATCTATTTGCCTTGATATGTCTTGCCTATAAAGTGATGGGCTTATAGATTATAGGGTAACCCAAGAGTGTGTGCAAGTATTTTTTATTGTTTGCCTCACACATAATCAAGAAAAATTTAGGGGGCCCTCTTGACTCCATTTTTGTCGGCCTTCTAATGAGTCAGGCTGGAAAGGAACTAAACTAGGTTCATCCTATCTTGCAAAATTCTCTCTCCCTTTCCCGTCGTTCTTTGAAACACTATACGGACCGACTACCTTTAACTAACCACGGCCTCGTGGCCCAATGGCAAGGCGTCTGACTACGAGAAAGGCTCAGAATTGAGTTCTCTATGGTGATCAGGAGATTCTGGGTTCGACCCCCAGCGAGGTCAGCGAGGATGTAGCTACTCATCCGTCTTGGTTTCGTGGCCCAATGGCAAGGCGTCTGACTACGAAGGTATTCATTACAAACTTGTGCTGCAATGAATGCTCTATGGTAATCAGGAGATTCTGGGTTCGACCCCCAGCGAGATCAACATTGATGTCATCAGTCATTGTTTTTTTAACCAAGTTGAAGTTTTTTTCAATTGTGTTCCTTCTTTTAAAACATTGCTCTTTAGTCCTTTCGATAGTAGTACATATGTAGGCTAACTAAGCTGGGGAATATTGAAAGGCGTTTTGTATCTAAGTATCTACAATGTACATGGCAAAAGAAGTAACACCCACATGTGTTTATCACATCTATACTCTACCGAAGTATTTCATGTAACAAATTGGGGGATCTTTTAGTATGTACATGGTTTCTCCGTATACCTATGAAAGTTGACCCCGGATCAGCTGGGGATCTGAGCTTCAAACCTTAGGTACCTAACCTGGTAATCTTGGGCACATACTACCTTGCTCAACCCCGCCATACTCAGACCCCCAACCCAACCACATGTAAGCAAGCGACATCATTTTAGCTGCCCCTCCATTTCGTCCTACTACCTAGGCACAAGACAAACCGTGGTTCTTTACTACCTCATCTCCTCCATTCGCGCCACGTTCTACGTTCTACGCTTATCATTCCGTCGAGACTTCATACCTGCTATGTAGAGATCCATTTGCAAAACAGCCCAACATCTCGTAAGACCGTAAAGATGCCCCATTGGCGGGACGATTATCTGGCCTCGTTGCAGGAGGCGGAGCGCAACAATCCGGTGAACAAGGACCTAGTCGAAGCTTGTAAGCGCGGGCCTCCCTGTTAGTTTGTTGAGGCGATAAAAGGATAACCATAACACGGATTCCCAACACCCATCAATCAAAACGGCCCCTACACACACAAGAAACCACCAGTCTCTTCGTTCCGAGCCATGCAAGACTGACCACGGCGTTCCGTCGCCCACTTTCTAGGCTCCCAGCTCGCAGACCGTGTCGCAGCGCTCGAGGCTGAAAAGGCCGCCTGGGCCACGGATTCGCCCGCTCTTCCCACCAAAGCAGGGCAATCGAAACCCCCATCTACTAGCACGGCCGATTCCACGGCCTCTCCCGAAGGCGCAGCGCAGTTCCGCCTTGATCTCGCCGAGGCCCTCCGCGGGCGTGGCCAGGCACAGGCACGTCTCAAGGCTGCCGAGGCCGAGCTCACGACGCTGCGGTCCAAGAATAGAGTTGATACCAAGCGCATTAGCGATCTGACGGCCGAGCGGAATGCGTTGACGGCAAGGGTGCGAGATCTGAACGAGGAGCTCGAAAAGAAGAGAAATTTCCTCAAGGTATGTGAGACAGGCGAGCGCCATCTGTTTGCTTGCTTGTGGCTGTGCGCTTTCATCTTGTGGGCTCTGACTACTGTGGCGACCGATTGCGATACAAGGAATTGCACGGAGAGAAGGCGTCTAGCTAGTCAAAGAAGCCTATAGCTTGGTGTTCGGCTGTCCGAAGGAAGGCCTTTTCATGCTGACTACTCTGCCTCTCTATAGGATGTCCAAGATGATAATCTTACGTTAAACATGGAGCTTAATATGACTATACAAAAGGTAGCCAAGGTACAAGCTGAGAACAAAGAGCTTGTAGATCGTTGGATGAAGAGAATAGGTCGTGAGGCGGATGCCTTGAATCTCCAGAACGAGTCACCGAACAAGGATCGTAGATGATGGCGATACAAGTCAACTTGAAAGGAATCGTCCATCATCATTGCTATGCTTGGTATCATCTACAACTGCGTCATCTATACGGTAAGTGTCTAAAACGTTTTTCTCGCTCTCTAATTTTAGCCAATCCTTTGGTATCCTACACATCGCCGTCCAAACCAGCCTCCTCCACGCGATGTTTAAGCAACGACTAACATGTGTGTTAGGTGTTGCTGAAAAGCACTATATGATACGGGCCGGGCCGGACCTTATTTCTTCTTGGTGGAGATGTAGTACTCTCCATCGGATCCGGTCCAGCTCACCCAATTTTCATGGTATCGAAAATACTCGACGTCGAGAATACTCGTGGCAACGTCGTTGACGGCTGTTTTGTTATCATGTACGAATGACTTAAGGGATATGATCTTGCAACCTTTCTTCAGGTCGAGGAACATGTTGATGAGAGCATCATTGAGTGTCGAGGTGAATGCCTTGTTGTTCACCAGCACGACATCTGCCTCTTTTAGTTTTTCGAGTATCTTGGCGCTCGTACGGAAATCACCTCGCTCGAGGTGAACCCTTCCTGGTGCGACACCCCAGAGCAAACACCGAGCCCTGAACTCTTTTTCTTGCGCCTCCGCCAAGTTGCAGGCGTTTTCCATGATCTCACATCCGTAGCTACGACACCCAATCTCGAGCGCAGCCTGAAGGACAACATTCCCAACTCCGGACCCGAGATCGATGAAGACTTGGTCTGATGTCATTTTTGTCTGTTCTACAAGGATTTTGGTAACGAATGGGTGTAACAGCTCTCCATAAACATTATCGCTTCCAGCGTCGTACTTGGTGAGCATTTCAACTTTCGGGGCTACCGTGCGATCGTAGACCTGGGTGAGGATCAAGGACACGAGACTAGATGGAAGATGGTGGATTCGATCGAGATGCTTGGCGACGGTACCGTTTTCTACCAATTCTAGAAGCTTTGTGTTGTAGCTGTCAAGCGCCGCTCGGAAGGCCGAGACATCTCGATATTTCTCGCTTACAGCCCGCTCCATTTGTCTCCTGAAACTCATGTTGTGATCGATAAAGACCCTAGAGTCAGCATCGGTGAGATATGTCTCGGCTACACACTCTATGATGGCGAGGATGTCTTTGACAGCATCGATCTTATCTTTTTGCCATACGAGCTCATACCTTGAATATGAAGTTAGTATTATAGTTGAAAACCTGGGCTAAGAAGGGAACTTGCCTCTCCCGCGTGCAGCGCGAGGGATACTGCACCTCAATCGCCACCTCATTCTCTTTGGTACCGGGGATCGGGGGACATTTCGTGGCTCGGGACGCGATATCGGCTGCGTGGATAATATTGGGTTTTCTAGTATCGTCGCTAAATGCCTTCTTGTGGCGCAACTTGCGGTTTACGTCGACCAACCTGCCGTCACTCCGTCGCATGCGCTTTCGGAAGGGATCGTCATCGTCGTCATCGTCTTCCGATTCGGTATCGTTTCCAAAAGCGGGTGAATCGCGGGGCGTACTCGACACGGCTTTGCGCTTTCGCTCGACCCGCGGCTCGTCGGAAGAGGGGTAGGGAGATGCGCTCTTCGGTCGTGACGTGCGTAGATTCGGGGACAGCCTTTTCGAGGGGGTGAGATGGGCGGATGACGCGCGCGCGCTGCTAGAAGTTATCAGGCTCGGCCTCGGCTTACTGGGCACAACGACCTTTTCCACACGCATTACGGCTGGTGCGGCCTTGAGCTTCGACTTCTGGCCGAAGACCCCCATGGTTAGGCAGTTGTGACAGGGGACGTGAGGGATTCTTAAACGTATATAGCACCCGGGTTACGAAATAAAACGAGGCTATATCATTCTATAACAGTAATAAAGGATGGCTGAGTTGGTGAATACGTGTGTGTTCCTAGGTATAGCGCGGGGAGGGAAGAAGACTTGGAGTCGATGAGGCTGGTGTGTAAAAGAGAGTGGTGCGCCTCGATGGGTAACGCGGCGAAAAGAGGGGCTGAAAAGAGAAGGAAATGATAGAAGATGGGAAACTCGGAGGGGAATGATGGAAATGGCACACAAACAAATGACAGGTGCTGGTAGCGACACAGAAAAAGAGAAAGTGATGCCCCAGACGGTGGTGGACGGGAGTGTAGGACTTCATGGGCCCTTGTCATACTAGTGCAGGCAAAACTGGAGGGATGGGATCGCGAGGCGAAAACAGGGGGCATAAGCCCGGATTTGGAAGCCTTCCTTGCCTGGCGCAGTTACTGCCTGGCTCTACCGGGGGTCTACCGTGGTGGGCACTACTGCCCTGATGCTGTGCTTCTCACGCTTTCTTTTAGTGGTTCTTTTAGTGGGACAGGGCAGAAACAGGGCAGTGGCAGGGCAAATCGAATGGGGTTCAGCTCTTTATCAGCCCCCACTTTCCCTCTTTGGGGATGATTGAGTGGGGGTAACGGGGAGACCAATAGTGAGTGTTGGTAGCCTCACTTGGGTACCATAAGTACATAGTATACACTACCTATACATAGTTATACGTATCATCTCTAACCTGAGGACCTACCTGTTTTTGGCGTGAGTTGCATTCACGTATTGAGAACCTTTATTGACATACATGAAATGTATAATATATCAATGTTACGACGGTACCTTGCTGTATTGAGCGTCGACATTCTCTCGAAAGGCTTCGAGGGTTACTATGTAAGTTCATTGCCAAGCAACCACACTCTGGGGTAACGTCTGCTTGGCGATTGAATACGTGCCTCCCAACCGCATAGAGACCCGAGACTCCGGATGTTGCAGCTCCCTATGCTGACATTGGCAGGACTTCACACTTCTGAGATCTCATATTTCGTCATGAGCCTCCCCTTTAGCTAGCGACAGCCACTTTCCGATGCTTCATCGACTACGAACCTCTCCTCAAATCTGCATCTTGCTCCATGGCGCTCCTGAATAGTAGAGTGTGGGTTAGTAGGGCTACAGCTAACCATTTCTTAAAATACCATCGTCCAGCTCGCAGAACATTTCGACCACCCTGTGCATATAAAAGTACGATCAAAGTTGCTTGTCTATTAAATGTTAGGAGCCGAATAGTGATGACGACCGTTCCCTTTACCTCCCGATGCTACAGCTGGCCACCTGGGGCGAGGTCACCGTTAAAGGAACAGCATTGGTCAAAAAAGTTGAATGTCAATCTTAGTTAGGAGTAATAAAGAGACGTTCGAATAGCCCTTCTAACCTTTCCTATCGCTAAGTGTATAGAGTCATTATGAAATGGGATTGTGAGAAGGCGAATATCCTTCTTACGGTTCGCTTAAGAAGGGGCGTTGAGCCTTATCTAAGATGGTATTATCGACTGTGCTAATAAGGAGCTTAGTATTAACACCGACCGGATTAGGAACTCGACTCACGATCTCTTTCACGCTTGCTTTGATATTGTTGTCAATCCCACGTAATGCACCGACACAATGGCTCTTTATCGCAAACCCTACTGATATGGGCAGGTCAAGGCCGCTTGGGCAGACACAGGCTTTAGAAGCTCACCTTGTCTAACGATAAACTAAACCAGCCATCGTTACATACTTTTCCAAGGGTACCAAAATGCCGAAGAGAAAATTCATTGGTTTGCTTGGCGCATTGGGACTTGCTGCCCGGTTTGTGAATGGGCAACTCGATCCCGACTGCAATCCTCTTCAGGCCGATTGCCCAGCGAAGAAGGCTTGGCCGGAAAAGAATTACTATATAGACTTCACGAAACAGAAAGGACCACCGAAAAATTGGATTATTGCCAACTACGAGGTCGTGGATTTCACACCACAGGGTGCCAAGTTTACATATGCAAAGAGAGGGAATGCACCAAATATGTGGACCGATTTCTATCTACTTGGTGGCAGATACGACGTCGAAATGCAAATTGCGCCGGGTCAAGGAATTGTTAGCAGTGCGGTCCTATGGTCGGATATACAAGATGAAATTGATTGGGAATTCTCTGGTAATCAGCATGGCGAGAAGCCGTTCCCACCTCCAGATGGAAAGTGGATGGTCGAAACGAACGTTTTTGCACAGGGCAAGATGTGGGATGGGGCAGCTGCTTACCAAAGGGACGCATTGAACCCGACGAAGCAGTTTCACACCTATTCTGTGGAATGGGATGAGGACCATATAAATTGGTACGTCGACTACAAGCTTGTGCGAGGTGTCCAGGCTTCAAAGATCCCTTCGGGATTTATCCTCCCGCAGTCACCAATGAAGCTCCAGCTCGGAATATGGGGAGGAGGCGACCCAGCTAACAACTACTGGACAATTCAATGGGCTGGTGGCGAGATTGATTTAAAACACGTCCCGTATACCATGTACGTGCGGAGTGTTAATATTACCAACAAGTATCCGGCCTGCAAGTATAAATACAAGGATAGAGTATGTATTTCTGGATTGTAATGGATTCATGCTAACAGAAACTAGACTGGGAAGATCACTGGTATTGAGAAAATTCGTGAAGGCTGCGGTTCCTCTCCGGGAGACGCTTCGGCTTCGACTACTCAATCAACAACAATTAAGAATAACCCAGAGACCGAGACATCGAAGTCTTTAAGCAACATGAACATATATCCTTCTTCAATAACATCAGAGTCCGTTAGCCCTAGCAACACGGCTTCGTCTAGTTCTTCTAGCTCCTCATCAGTTTCCCCTATAAGCGATACTGTTACGGATCAGCCCTTATCTGCTTCATCAGCTGCTTCTCCTGAACTTACACCTTCAACTGTTACTAGCGGCTACCCAGTTATCTCACCGTCCACAACCGGCGGTTTTCTTAGCAGTCTGAGCTCACTATTTTTGGGGACTAGCTCTGTGGCATCGTCTATCAGTACATCGTCAATGCCTAGTGGCAATGGAACATATCCAGCCACACCTATAACTACCTCAGGCTCTACCTCCACAAATAGCTTGGACTCTACCCCGGAGACTCCGGGTTCTTCGCTTACAACTCCCGCCACGGACTCCATATTCCAGAGCTTAACTGTAGGTAACAATGATAGCAGCATCCCTACGCTCTACCCTGTTACTAGTTCTGGACCTGTGACTACTTCAAACGTCGATTCTGAATCAAGCGTGTCGTTGACACCAACTTCATATCCGGAGGCAGGAAGTCCGTCGCCGAGTAGTTTTGTGTCATCCCTCAGTTCTTCCTCGGCGCCTTTCGTCTTCTCAAATACTTCGGCAGAAACAATGCCAACGACATATTCTTTCAGCTCGGAGATTATTACCTCAGTTTTATCGACGGTTTATTCAACGAATATCATCACTATCACATCATGTCTACCCACCGTTAAAGATTGCCCAGTCGGCCGAGTAACTACTGAAATTGTATCACTGTACACTACCATTTGTCCAGTCACCAACACTGTTATAGATGGCAAGACCTTCAGTGGACAGCCAAGCGAGGCGGGCAGTACTACAGCGGTGATATCTTCCACCTCAACGTCCCAGCCTCTTCCCTCCCAATCATCCGCCTCTATAGGATCAAGTAGCTCCTCGTCTACGAGTTTAGTTCCTTCAGTGGGTACTTCTTCGTTGGCCTACATATCAAGCGGTATTTACCCAAACACCACAATGCCAGTAAATGGAAGTATTCTTAGCCCATCCACCCAACCAACCAGCATACCGGCCCAATTAACGACGTCTACCGTTTATTCAACCAATGTCTATACGATTACGTCATGTGCTCCCACAGTCTCCGACTGCCCTGCTCGGTTAGGTCAAGTAACTACAGAGCTTGTATCGCTATATACTACTATTTGCCCTGTTGAATCGGAGGGAGTAACAACAAGTCTTCAGGGCACACAGAATCTCCCAGTGCCCACTAGTACCTCTTCAATCCCGTCACCCTCTTCAACTGCACCATTAAATAGCTTGACCTCCTCCACTCCAGTACTCACAACGTCTACAGTGTACGGTAGCAGTGTGTATACCGTAAGCTCTTGTGTACCTGGGGCTACCCAATGCTCTTCAAATATTGGCTCGGTGACTACTGAACTGGTACCATTATATACTACGGTCTGTCCTGTTGAAGATACACCTTCATCACCTTCGGCTACTCCAGGTTCTGAACCAACAGCCACAGCGTACACTACATCTACGGTGTATTCTACAAATGTCTACACTATTACTTCTTGCGCTTCAGATGTAACGGACTGCCCCGGGAAAATCGGAGCAGTCACTACCGAGATCATTGCTGTGTCAACTACAGTATGTCCTGTAACTGGCAAATCTGTGCCCACGTCTGTTCCCCAAGTCACCCAGAGCGGCTATACGACCACGGGTATTACCATCAGCAATACCTTTAGTAACTCAGTGATTGTGATAACATCAATCATTACGTTCATTGATACACCAATGCCGTATAGCTCAACAGCGGACATTTCAACAACTAGTACAACCGCCACCGAACCCTGTACTACGATAACGCTCGGCAATTATTTTACGACTGTGATCACCTACGCATCTCTCACTCAGCAACCACCCGCTTCCGTATCTTCCGACTCGGTCATTACGAGCTATTACACGCTCACATCTACGCCAGAGATGGACGTGCCAAGTTACACGATGACCGAAGTAGAAAGCACAATAGGACTGGGCTCTTCTGGGTTAGTATCAGTTTCTTCTTCTTCTGATATACATTTGTGCGTTCCTTGTCGACGTTGTCCACTTAGTTAGTTGATTGGTATACTAATGATGAAACCTATAAATAGTACGATTGTAGTTACCACATCTGTGGCGGCGGGTCAATGCGTCTGTAAACCTACGACCTCAACCGTCTATGCTACAGTCACAGTTGCCGAGACCACAATCACAAGTACCGAGACGGTACAGCCGCCGTTCCCGAGCACATACGGTACGGGCACGGGTACGGGTGTAGCGCCGCTTGGAACAGGTGCATCCAGCCAGCCCACGGCAAAGCGTAGGTGGTTTAGACGTGCTCAGGGGCACGGACATGGACACGGCCACTATTGATAATGATGTATGATGTATTGTGTTAGCATGATAGTTTTGCATAGTCTTTCGTCACACATGGCATTCCCACTCGTATAGCGCATATATTATCTTACCCTTAATGTAGTATAATCATCGTATAAATGTTATTTTCAACATAGATAATCTCTATATGGCACCATACGACCGTGATAAAACTACCTGAATATAGTAAAGAAACCTTAGCCGTTGGCCAATTGACGACCATGGTTATGAAGATCCACTTTCCTCATTAAGCATATGCTTGGTAGCATTATTGTGCCAGTGATAATCCGATATAGAAGATATATACCCCTCACAGTGATTACCTTGTTAATTCGACCATTCCCTCCACCAAGAAATTATGAGTTTTGGCATATTGCTATTATATGATGGCTTGAAATAATTCATCGTGGTAGGTTTGCTATTGTCCCGCCCCTCATTTAAGCATGGCTGAGATATTGGCGTAACGCTGGTTATACTTTGCTCAAGCCTCAATTGTGTGTTAAAATTAGTCCAGAATAGTTCTGGTAAGCCAACAACAAAATACTAAATAATGATCGAGCTGGGGGAACTGCCATAAATCAATTTTCCTACCGACCTAATGAGGGTTTAAAATACCTAATAATGCTACAATACCATGCGCCTGGTACCACACACTCGCCTTCTCATAAACCTCATGACTGCATCAAACTTTTACCCTAAAGCTGAGCGGGGACACCTGCAGCACTCGTGGCATCGGCGGCACCAAACTCGTCACGGCCACCGGCAAATACGCGATCGAAGTCATACTCGAACCACCGGATCTGGGGATCAAGGCCGGCAAACTTCCAGACACCGTTCACCTTCTTGTACCAGTGCGTGTTGGTGGAGTGAGCGTGGCCCTTCACGGCGACCTCGGAGCGCGAGGCGTCCGTGTAGCGCTGATGAGGCACGCGCAGCTGGTGGATGCCGATGACCTCGTCGTCCGAGACCTTCTCCCATCTGGTGCCGCCGATGAAATGCTGCGTCATCAGCAGCGGGTCGCCAAGAACCGCCGGGTTCGAGATCATGCTGATGAACTCCTCCGCGGGCATCGCCTCCCAGAGCTTGTCTAAGAACGAGCGGTAATCGATCTAATTGGGTTGTCAGCTTGGGGAGGAGGCCGGGGGAGAGTGGGAGGGATGCTTCTTACACGCAGGGTTGGGGCAATACACTTCCGCAGCCTGTCCCAGTCCTTGGTGTCGTAGCTGTCAGCCCATTCGACGAGACAGGTCGTCAGACCGAGGTAGTCATCGAAAGAGATGTTGCCCTTGTTGGCTTCCCCGTTAGCAGCCATGTTGAAACAGTACGCACGTGCTGGGTGATAGTTGGCCGAGGTTGGATTCTGATGAGGTGATACTAAAAGGGCTCAAGTGATGCTTGATGTGAGCGAGCATATCTCCTGACTTCGAATAATCATTTGAATAGGACCCCGAAATCGTCCTTATAAATCGTAAATCGTCATGCACGGCTTGTGACTTGGTACGGAACCCCGTCTGGGTCCGTGATGTCGGCAAGGGAGTGCAGCGGAGTTCCCCCACGGACGGCTTCACTAGTACCGTCATATACCGCCACATATGGAAATGACATGATCTGGAGGAATCGTATCCCCTGGATCGGACTCACTGCCGTCGGATCTGGGGAAGTTGGCCATTGGGGAAAGTTTGTATTACTTCTGTCCCCGCCTTCCCTTGAGGCACCCGGATATCTACCCGAATGCAGTAGGCAGCGAACTAAAGCAGTTAGTTATAATAAGCAGCAGTGTAGGCCATTGTGATACGGCTACATGTAAAGAAGCAAGGGTTACCGGCACATAAATTCAGTGTTCTTGTACCACTATATGATTATGTTTCCCTGCCGTCGTAGTCCGGAAGTTGGTATGGAGATCTACCAATAAGCCGGCCCGGAAGGCGCGTTAGACTTAGACGGAGGGTCGACTTCAATGATTACACTTGAAGAAGCTCACGCGTTTAATCCGCATTCACCACGATACCGATTCTTCATATTTTTAATCGAATCCCAAATATTAATAGTACGCTCTACATTACGCATTGCTGCGCGACTTGGCCTGTAAAACGGAAAAGGCTTGGTGAATGCTGTGGTGTAATGTGACACAATATCCATCGACAGATAGACCACGCCACTAAACGCTTACGGTAAGACGATCCCGCAAATGAGATATATCCCGGAGGATAGGAAGCTAGGGATCGCCATGCAAGGAGAGCTAATAAGAGGAGGTTCTACTATATGAGTCGGGAATCAACTTGACATATGACGTTTCTCTCGAATTGAAGACTGAGACACAAAGATGATGTATAGAAATAAATATCCAGGTACCTATAACGGAAGATTATGATGCATATCGTAGTTGATATACTATGTAGTCTAGTGGATGGTGGCTGTTTGATTTCGTTCCAGCTACATAAGCTGACAGAACCTTTTAGGGAAGTCGTTGTCTAGGTCAAGAGCTTACTGTAAAGCTATCTGATGTACTCGCTACGGCCGTGTTTTCATTGTCTTATACATTATACATGCTACTTTATACTCAACACCTAACGCCATCGCATAGCGTCTCTTGACTGGTCTTCACCGTATGGCCATCAATTCGGAATTTCCTTGTTTCGAATGGCCCAATTGTAGCGGATCTCTTGTTTTGTTGGCGCGGCACTGGGGTCATGTTTGGACAGCAGCGCCGTGTGGAAGCCGGCGCTAGTGGCAGACTTATATGGTGTGGCACAGAGAGGATGAGGGCAATGACGAACATTTTCAGACGTGAGTAACAACCGACATATCCCTCGTAATGAATAAAGATTGTGGGGTTTGGTGTCATCTTGATGCAGATTTGGGAAAGCTCACTTCACAAGTTGTAGTTGAGAAAGACTGGCTCTAGATAAATTGTGCTAATGCAAGATAGCACAAGCAAAAGAGAAGGACTTGTTGTTGCGAAGGTCAAGAACATATAAGATAATCTGAGGGGAATAATGACATAGCTACCCCGCGTATTTATCAAATGTGAAACACAACGTGATATCACGGTTATATCGCCATGACCGCTTTGTTTGGCTTTTTCCATGTAAGAGGCCAAAAGGGGAAGAAAAAAGCAGCTCAAAAAAACGATTTGTGACGTGAGCGAGGTTCGAACTGTGTTCGTGTTAGTTGTGAGCGCTCCGAACATTGTGACTGGTTCTCCGTACCTCGCGCGACTTTCGTCAACAGAACTCTCATAAATACTTAAGTCTGTCGCCATAACCACTCGGCCATCACGCCAGAGCAATTGGCAGTCAACTGCTATGTTAAGAGATTTTCCGCGCCTACTACTTTATATACTGGGCCCAGGAGGGCCATCTACTTCTCCATCGGGTGATTGCATTGAGCTACCGATTGATGGACGTAGTAGGGTATAATAAACACGCCTAGTAAATCGTAGGCACATTAATATTGTTTCTGAATACATTTCCTTCTAGTTATATTTTATGTTAAACGTTAATGCGCCAGTATACATAGTTGTAGCTCATTTTATCCTCTAGTCCGGGCGTATAGCGGCCATAAATTGCTCCAGTAGCTTTACTAGGCTCTACACTACTTACCCTGGAACTCGTATGGGGTGTGCCCCGCCTATTTTCATGTGCTGTACACTACAGATGTGTGTTTTCCCGGGTACTAGGTCTTGGATCTTCGGTTTGGCGGCCTGTTGAATATTGGCATTTCAATTAATACCTCGGTATACCCTTCTACACTGCTACACTAGGTAAGTACATACCTAACCTATTAGTTTTAGAAGCGACTTCCCAGAAAGTCGCCCCGCTTCATAAGTATACTAAGCACCTCTCAGGTTGTTGTCTGAGACCAACAGGAATAGTATGACCAAATGGCGCACTACATATCTGCGATATACCAGCTCTTCCCGGGCACCCCCATGTACACGGAGAATGATATACCAGATCTCTCCGGAAAGGTGAACACCATTCCAATACCTATTGAGCACTACTAACCACTATATAGGTTTATCTGGTGACAGGCGCCAACACAGGTATTGGCAAAGAGGTCGCGCGTATCTTGTATTCTAAAAACGCTGCTGTTTGGATCGCTGCTCGCAATGCCGAAAAGGGTACCAATGCCATCACATCAATTAAAGACGCACATCCATCCTCCAATGGCCGCTTAGAGTTTCTACAGCTAGATCTCAGCGATTTAGCTACGATTAAAACGTCTGCCGACGCTTTCTGCGCCAAGGAGAAACGCCTAGATGTACTGTTTAACAATGCGGGTGTTAGTAAGTTATATTCGTAGTTTGCCCCCTTATTTCAAGCGGATGCATGTCCTGCTCAAGCAAGGGGCATATTCGAAAGCCTTCCATGATACTGAGCCACTTATGGAGCACTCTTGATATAGCCATTACTAATCTCGGGCGTTGTAGTGTTCCCACCAAATGGTAGCAAGACGAAGCAGGGACATGAGCTACAGCTCGGTACTAACTGTCTCGGCCCGTTCCTCTTCACACAATTCCTCACACCGACGTTAATTACGACTGCCAAGACGGCATCGGAGGGGTCTATACGTGTTGTTTGGGTGTCGTCATCAGCTGCCGAGCACTTGAACCCAAAAGGCGGCATTGATCTAGATAATCTCGACTATAAGCGCAATGCCTTTTATGCTTGGAAGTACGGTATAAGTAAGGTTGGTAATTATTATCAGGCTACTGAGTATGCACGACGGCACCGTGATGATGGTATTGTTAGTGTAGTGAGTTTTCCATCCGGCCCTGGCCGACCGATACTCCTAACAAAAGCGATGCTGATGTTTTTGTTATTCGGTATAGTCACTGAACCCGGGAAATCTGAAGTCGGAGCTCGACCGTAATTGCAATTTTGCTGAGATGGTATTTAGACACGCAACTACATACCCGACGGTGGTGCGTATTCAGAATCCAGCAGGTTCCATGAAGTTGACCCTACTAACCCGTTTCTATGCACTAAAGAATGGTGCTTACACGGAGCTATTTGCTGGCATCTCAGACGAAGTCAACCTAGAGAATTCGGGCGCTTGGAGTAAGTCTCGTTTTTTTTTGGTCTTTTTTTTTAAAAAAAAAAAAATTTATACCATGCAATAGCTGATAGAGTCTACTTGCTATAGTTGTTCCATGGGGCCGTATCGAGAATATTCGCAAAGATTTGCTCGAGGGGTCCAAGCCCGAGGAAGTGGGCGGGACAGCCATTGCACAGAAATTTTGGAAGTGGTGCGAGGATCAGACAAGCCCATACGCGTAGTCGTGGCATAACTGCTTTAGTAGGCCGGGCATCCTTGTATATATCCTATTATGTTATTTACAATCCTTGAAGAATGTCATTTTAATTTATAATGACATATAATTTCTCTCCATTTTGCCAATATCATCACGTCCTAGAAAGAGGCGTCACGGTAACTCATGACTCATTCTCATGAACCATCGCTACTTGCCCCCTTATATAGCTCTGAGCTCACTTGTTGTTCCTAGCTTGTGCGTAATTCTGTAGAATTTATATATATAATTACGATGTTTACAATATTTTATCTTGTTGGTTGGTCGAGTCTAAATTGTGGTAACTAAGATAGGATTTTGTAAGTCATATAGTCGGCTGTAACTACAAGATTTACACCTTCTAGAACAGAGAATATGTTCCATATATAGCAAAGATCACAAGTCTCATCAATCTAGGCTCTTTTGGCAACAACATGTATTACTATATTCATCCTCACAATGAACTGTGTATCTGTATTACAACGTAATCTAGATAAAATATACAATATTGCAATAACACAAATGTGTAGGTATGTAATAGGATGACGATGTCTTGTTGGCTAGGTACTTAGCCTCCAATATTCAAGTCTTAGACTCTAAAATAGGAAACGTTAGTAGTCACGATTCCACTAACTCAGCCCTTGCTTGAGTACGAGATATATTGACTACAATTAACCCCAATAGGTAATGCAAGTCAGCATTCGTAGTTGTCGGTTGCCAATAATAAGTTGTATAACCGAATCCTGGTGCTGTTTCCAAATATTTATTCAGAAAAATAATTGGGGGATCTTAAAATTCCAGATCTAGATACATATACATACAAAGGTATCAGCAGCTGGAATCCATAATCCCCCGCTTTGCTTTACCCATTCCAATCGCCCTTACATCTACTTATGTCTTGGACTGAAGCAAGGGTAGAATTAGTGGGATTCCAACACCGAGACACCGATTTTTTCCTATATTGATGTCTAGGATCTCTGAGACCATTGAATCCAGTGAGTACGACATTGAGAACGCCACATGGTAAGAGCAAACCTGCACGGCCGCCCCTGCCGAAAACTTCAAGGACAGACGTGATGAACAGGCTAACTACAAGACTCCTATACTTTGCCAAATACTCCGGGAAACACTTTGAACTATCATTATAATGATTCTCACTTCAATTGAGAACTTGCTCATGAAAGAAATAATGATTAGCACTTTTGTACAATCAAAATAAGCAACTTACCCTATTAGGAAGGACGCCATTTGTTTCGAAAAGGAGACTCGATTGATTCATTTGTTGGTGATAATGTACTTAGAGATTTATGGTCAACTGGCCACTCTATACATACGCAGATAAGTATAAAACCCCTATCTGTGTACCTGTGGTGTGTGGTAGTTTGTCTCATCTATGTCCCCTGGCCATGAACTCAACCATAGTCTCGCCTTCATACTCATCCTCAATATTGAAAGTTGCACCGCTTTGCTGTGCAAGTATGGATTCGCTGCCCCGTTCCGTATGCTGTAATGCTAATCGCTCCCGTGCCATGAACTCGACTATGGTCTCACCTTCGGATGTTGCACCACTCTCCTCTGCATATTTCTGCGCAGAACCCGATTCGCTGTTTGATTCAGGCTTAGGCTGTGGCGGTAATAGTTCTTGTGCCATGACTGGGGTCCTCGGCGGGCATTTAGTCTTATCCAAAACCCTCCTTCTCGGCCCATTGCTTAGTCCATCGATTGCATGGCGGAATGTTCTCCAAGAGGGATCTGATTCAAACACGCTGTCAAAGGATAGTCTAAGAAATCCAGAGCTTGTCTGACTCAGGCGGTACAAGCTCTCATAATCAAGGTACCCCATGATAGTTACTAGAACTTCCTCGGGAAGCCTCTGAAGCGCACTCAAAGAATGAGCGTGCGAGGAACTTTCCTCTGGAGATGCTAGTGTCCTGATTCTGATGGCTTCGAGTCGACTAGCTGCTTCAATAATTTGGTGGTGATGTTCTCGGACGCCTCTCCAAGCCTCGGAGTTGTCAAAGCCCCTTTGTTTCGGCCGAAGAGAGTAGGCGTTCATTTTGACAGGGTTGTTGCATAGTTGGGCTGTATTTTTTGTTGATGTCGAAAAAAAGAGTCTATGCCACATGATGCGCGGGGTGATATAAATATGACAGAGTCCAATTTGGAGCAAGGCCACCAGTTGTCAAAGCTCACCGGAATAGGACGCCGAAGCCTTTGTTTGTCCCTTTGTCGGGAATGTTTCGTAAATATGGCAGACGATCATAGCCCACGGAGACTTCCAGGTTATAGTTTACAAATTCTGTTGCGTGCCTTGTTTGATGACTATCTAAATGGGTATACAAAGTTGTTTGTTAAGATGGCCTGGGGTTACGGCGGTATAGTTTATTCGCATAGGCTTGCACAGCCACACTACGATCCACGACCAATGGCGAACGCTTAACCCTAGCAATATGATTATGGGAATGTTATACGTTCAAGATACAGAACGTAGCATTTCTCGGGTCATAGTTCACCCCTATAATTCACCCCTCAGGTATTGATATGAAAATCTGATAAAGATACTTGATTAGAATCGTTTGCGCATAGACATTAAAGACGTCGGGAGGAGTGAATTGATCTATAATCTATCCGAGATCTGTTCTAATAGTAGTCGCTCTTCCGGCGTTAGCTGTATTTGCTCTGGCACAATGATTTTGTCTCCAAGTATCATCTCAAACCGCCGAGCTTTGCCCTTCTCTTCATCCTCGAGTGATAGCTCGCTAGACTGCTCACATGACAGTGTTCCTAGATCACTTAGTGTCCACCAATAGACAGGGAACCTGCTGAAAAAGTTGTTCAGGATAAGGGCCACTAGCAGCATAATGCTGCAGCTGAGGAGGACGAGTGGTATCAGTTTCCAACCAACGCTAACGGCCCTCTCGTCTACGACTGCTATGAGAGCAGTAGCTCCAGCGGGCGGGTGTACCGTCTTGGTCAGACCCATCAGAGAAGTCGTTATGGCGCAGGCAAGCGCCCCCCCGAGCCACAGAACCCAAAGGTCGTTGGAGCGCAACTGGAATAATTTACTAAGAGATACTCCGACGATGGTAGCTATAAGTTGACTGACGACAAAGTTCCGCGGCTGCGCGAATGGAGACTCAAAAGCGTAGAATTCGAGCACGGCAGCCGCTCCCTAGAGTACTACGTTGTTAGAATCGGCTAGGAGAAGCATTACGTTGTAAATTATGTCAGTTGTGATGACGTACAAAGCTCGCTACAACACGGGGGCCATCAGTAGCTACCCAAGAGATTTGATGGCTTATAAGTTGGATAAGCAAGATACTGACGAAGGCGCCTAATAGCGCTCGCACGGCGAGTAGTAAATTCCCAAGTTTCTTGTCAGAGGGATGCTTCCTATAGCCAAAGAAGTAGGACACGGGATACGGAACGGCTTGCCAAGGCGGTGCTGGTATTATGCGATCTACGTATTCATCGATGTCGAAGTTCAACTGCCAGAGCGGAGCCATGATCAATAGGGGAAATCGGGGAGTCGGAGCTTAAGGAGAGGAGTGAATGAGAGCGAATGAGGATCCGGGATCTCGGAACCTCAGAATCTCGGGATATGTATCTGGGAACATTGTGAACCCGCATTTCTCCTGCGTTCCACCGCCTATATATATATGTCTCTCTTTTTCGAAGCGAAATGAGAAATAAAGAGTCTTCGTTGAAGTGCATCTCCGCGGCATAAAACCTCCGTGATGAGAATGACGGTCACGACATCCGGCAGAGTGTCTAACTCTCGCGTGTATACGGATCTGTCAAGGTATTCGGCGTTCGTTAGATGTTCATAGGACCTAAACTGTACTAACTTACCACTATAAAGACGTTAGGCTGTCCAGGGTACCTGGGTATGCACAACAGGTGTAGTGAATTAATACTGTGCTATTTCGTAACAGAAACTCTCGCTATAGGTGAAGGTCGCTGGGTTACTGCGAGGTACATTTCGACGGCGATTAATGTTTGCTAATGTTTACGTTTACGTTCACTCTTCCTCTCATGACAGTACCCATGAGACCTTACATACAGTAGTGTGGTATACTATGACGTCCAGTGTGTTTGGGCTAACTAGAAGTGACCAAGTTGGGTGCCAAGGCAATGCTCAACCAGCCGTCAATCCGCTGCTACGCCATTCCCCTGCGAGCTTTCACCACTTTCGCGTGTCATCTCCCAACCACGACCACGGTACTTCCTAGGCCAGATCCCACATCGTCCAGGTGCTAGGATGCCGTTTGGGTCGAGTGCATCCTTGAGCTTCTCGTTGAACTTCATCAATGCCCCGTCATTCCAATTGTATGTCCCTGCGATCTGGTCCATCAACACGAGGTGAGTACGATATTCACCATATCCGTATGCGGCCGCATCGTCGATCATAGCCCGGAGGCAGTCCAACGCTGCCTTCCGGCGTGCCCCGTCAGTCCGGTCGAACACAATTTCGACGATGAGGTGCATCTCACGCAAACCGACAATGAACGCTGGTAGTAGATCGATACCGAACTCGTCGTGACGTCGCCGTGCCATCTCGATTAGTCGTGTTGCATCAGCACCGCGGATCGGACTCACGGGCGAGAAGGCAACTACAATACCCAGAGTCAGATGGTAATTCGCCATTGTGAGCCCGTAGCTTAAAAATTATTCGTCATACTGAGAATCACCTACTGTGCGCACCGTTAGGTACCCATTGAACCCATCGTAGTTCCTGAACGTCCGGAGTTCCGGAGGCAATCTTATCACGCGCCCAGAAGCTGCATTATAGAAACATATTAGTCGAGTTTTATATGTGCAGCATCATAGAGCCTGCTATATTGCAAGAGGAAAGTAGACTACGGGACTAGCCATGAAAGGTCTTAACACGCACTATTCATCTGGTGATAATGTCGTTGGGTCAATGCGCCGCGCGCCAGGTACCTTGTTGAATTCGGCATCGATGATATCTAGCTTATATTTTCGTATGTGCGGTGGGCCGTACGACATCCCAAAGTAAATCCACTGCGTTTATAGTAACATATTAGTCGAGACACCTTGGTTTAACATCATAAACCTGCTAGATCGCACGATATGAGGAACCTAATGGATTGAGTGTGAGAGGTTTTAATACATACCGTGTGATCACCTAATGCGGTTTCTGATACCGCTTTATGGATGATATCTATCGGTATGGCGCCCTCACCCTTATAATACGTGCTTCGAGGTTTTCCCAGAACTGCGATGCTCTGAATTACGTGTCGCAATTGCGCAGCATTCTCAAGAATATTACTAATTCTCAGTGGACGAATTATTTCAATCTAGGTTGTGTTAGACTAATTTATCCTCCTAATTATCGGAAAGTAAGGATAGGTACTAGCTGGGTGAGATCCTCCTCTTTGGGGAATGTATACGCCTATGGAAAGTGAGCAGATATGCGATAGCATCGGTGCAGACCTCTTACAAAGCTTTCAAATCCGCCAGGGTTCGGCATCAATGCCATCCCCATCTTCGTAACGATTCCATAGTTTGACTGCGAGAAGATACCACTGATTGAAATCGAAGTAAGCAGCGGCCACACTACTCATCATAATATGCGAATTCGGTCTTACTCGGAATATGGGCCAAAGCCGTAGGGGAAAGCTTGCCACTGCATGCGTAGAAATGGGTTAGTCGAGACTTCGACATTATAGAACCTGTCAGATCACACGAGGGAAGGGATAGGGCACGGTATGCTTTCGTACGCACCGTATTGTTGCCCGGGAGTGCTCCCATACCAGTCCGAATTACCTCCGCTGTCGGGAGTACGACCTCGAGGCCAGAATGAACAGCCCAGTGGTCACCGTAAGGTGTGCTACGACACTCACGGTCAGTGATCGTCATTTAGGACATGATCTAGAGAGATTCGAAATAGCAAGATGCTTCTATAAAATGATTTTAGTCCCAGAAGAAGCCCCGGGACTCTGAGGGTCATCTAAACAAGAAACAGCATCGAGAATTACTCACTATCCAACTCCCCTATCAACCGTATTTCCTATGAAATATTAGTCAGAGTGAAGCGTGGGGGTCTTAAGAAGGTATGCGTGCACAGATATATTGGGATAGCTGGGTTCAATATGGGATTTAGAGGATCATATAAGGCAAACAGACTAAGGGACGCACCGATCACTGAGCCACCACCCACATCTGGAGTGTCTATCCACAGGTGATCGTAGCCCCTTCGTTTAACTTCATCGTAAAGCGCAAAAAAGGAGACACCAGGTTCCACTAGACACGTATAGTCATCTGGATTGATATCTAGTATCTTGTTCATCCGCCTGCCGAGATCAACCAAGACTGAGCCCCGGACGCGTGGTGCCGCTCCTCCGTAACCGAAATTCCGGCCCATCGATATAGGGAAGATTGGGATGTGGTATTTGTTCGCCCACCTCACAACTTGCTGCACTTCTTCCGTGCTGCCGGGATACACCATCGCTGAGGGGACCAACTCATCTTGGTCAAGCACATACATCATATCATGGGTATTAGGATCTAGGAACTGTATGTTAACGTAGATACGGTAGCTGAATTGTATAAACTAACGCGCCATATACCTACATCGTTTGTTAACACGCGTGTGCAAATTCCCCAGCTGGCAAACCATATATTGTATATGAACGTCGGAAACTCACCATCCATCTTTGAGAGGCTGGTTGTTAAGGGTCACATGATCCGCCCCTAACTGATCGCGAAGCTCGTTCACGGCCTCGTCAAAAACCCTCCTTTCCACACCTGGTGGGTATACCGGGGACCGCTGCTTTGTACTCTGGGTTTCCGTCGTCACAGACAAGGCGTGTGCTTTTGCTTGCTGGGCCTTTTCGAGGAGCGATTCAGGAATCCCCGAGTATCTTTCTGAAAGCAGAGGCACGTATGTGCTATCGTCCTTAGAGTCAGCCATAATATAAGAAATTCCTTAGTGACTTGGAGTTCAAAAATAAGTTCTCCAAATTCAATACATTATTATTTATAATAGGTTGTCACTGCTCTCTACCCCGCAGAACTTGCGCTGGGGGAGATTTGCCGGGTTGGAGATTTGGCTTGGATGCAGTCCCGCACCGACTCCTCGGCAATAGTATTTCGTATCCTAGAATTATACACGTGACAGACGAGGAGATCATAAATATTCCAAGTAGATATATTTAAAGTTGGAGTCTCTGTTACTGTCTTTAGCGGGCTGTAGCTATCCCTTAGGCGAGAGTTGAAAATATCACAAACACTAAGTACCTAACACTTGCTAAGTAGAGGTAATTCGGTATATGAGTGCCTGATTGTCAGGGCTGCAGGTTTCGCGTAACCGTTATATAGATTCTTGGAGGATAATCTTTTTGGTGGTCGTCATTTTCTAAGTCTCTTCCTTCATACAACTATTACTTTATGACTGTCATAAGCTCTTATAAGATACGGGTATGAGGGAGAAGGCTTAATGATATCAATTTACGAACCTTGAACGACGATACATCCTCATACATATATAGAGCCCACATTAATTTTGTAAATAGTTCCAATCATTCCTAGCTTCCAGATGAAGACTCACGAGCATCTATATTCCTAATCTACATTCTCAGTTTAGATCATGCCTTTCCAAATCTTTCATTTTCGATTCATATCCAACTCATTTTTGTGTTCCATCATTGGCTGACTGATGGAAATAATAGAACGTAATAGGGGAACTCATTTCTCCTAGAAACACCTATGCGGTTATACCGAACTTACGATCTGCTACCTCCTGAACGGGCAATCAGTCTCCTGAATATTAATTGGGGTTCGCTATGGGCGAGTATGATTTGAAAATGTATCTGTTTACGGAGATTGTGAATAATCATGTCGAATAAACCCGTTGCGTAAAATCGCCGAAACGCTTAGCATTTTTGAAACTAATAATTTCTGATATGAACTGAGGATTATGTTTACATATTGAAATTCCTGGAAGTATATGACATTTGACTATTTTTCAGGAGGATTGTACTGAGGGGTTTTAAGATCTACTGAAACTTATATAGAGTAGAGAAGACTTTACTCTCGCTATACCCCCTTATTTTATCCGAATCCATAAGTTAACTAGATTTTATTCTAGGGTCCAGCTAGTACATTGAAAAAAAAGTAATTAGGCTTTGTGAATAGTTTATGGTGTAGTGTATGCCTAAATGAAGGCTTACAACAAGTTTCGTACGTTAAACTTTGATGAACGGCGGAGTGTGCAGAGAAGTGGGTGATCGGTAGTTCCAATAGTGACGTGGACTACGGCTTGTACGAGAGAGGGTTAGGCCCCGCGCAATCACTAGCCATGTTAAGTAACAGATTATAAGAATAGAATCTGCGAGTTTAGTAGGGGAAGGGTTTCGGCGAGGCTCAGTCAAATGTGTGTACAGTCATGTAGTCGTGTATTCGAGGATTTGTTCATAACTTTTACACTAGCTGGATAGGATGGAATTAACATAACAATTTAGTTCTGGGATTCTGTTTGGTTCTGGGGCTAAGCTGGAGTGAGCTGATAAATATTGAGGCTATTTAGGATGTTGGCATACGTCGAGGAAGTCGATGAAAAATTACGGCTAAGCTATTATGTAAAGAAAGTACATACTGTCATGCGGGGTATAACAACCAAGTATAAAAATAGGTATAATATGAGCAATAGTGAAAATCCACGGCGAATAATAGATTAAATGGTAAGGGCTTCGATCACATCCTCAACGCCAGCAAACGATAACTCGCTCATCGTCTCCTTCCATAACCTCTGTGCCATCTGCTTACCTTCGGCTGTATATACAGCTGGCGCAAATCTATTACCTGGGGTCTTAGAATTGCAACAGATATGTTTATGAGGATAGCAGGGGGACGTACTCTGTAAGCTTTCCATCCTCGAGATACTGGCCATGTGCCTCTTCGCCATGCATTACGGCGCCGTCTACGATGGCTTGGGCGCCACTGACGCACGAGCGGCCGAAGATACGAAAGATTATCCCAACGATAAAGCCTAGCAACGTGCCCTCACCGTCACGGGCGAGATGAGACCCGTAGCACAGACCGGGATTAACGTAGTTAACAATGGCAACTGAGGATGGCACACGTCGCGTCAGCTCAGCCAAGAACAGCTGTCCGAGGAATTTGGAAGTGCAATATTGCTGATGGTGGTCGAAAGCCTCCGTTCCCATTGGCTCGTCCAGAGACGTCAGCAATGGGCGTCCGTCTTGTGGCAGTTTGAACCGAGACCAAGCCGCCACACTAGAAGATACCACGGTCAGACGGCCGGGTTTAGCTTCAGAGCGCCTCTTTGCTTCGAGGATGGGAAGCAGCAGTATTGTCAGAAAAGCCGTCGACAGGTAGTTGATTTGTATATCTTCCTCATGGCCTGTTGAAAGGATCACACGGGGGATGCGGTATACACCGGCATTCAGGACCACGATATCAAGAGCCTCGAGTCCCCTGGCGCGGTTGGCAAAGCTCGTGATAGAATCGTAGGAGCTATAATCTAGGTGCCATACCTCGATGGTATTAGGCTCGAGATTGCGGCTAGATGCTAGCTCCTCGCTGGCGATGGCTCCTTTGCTCTCATCCCGAACGGCTAGAATGAGTTTGCTTAACCCCCTACC
This sequence comes from Xylaria sp. Z50, assembly GCA_037356035.1. Classification (NCBI taxonomy): domain Eukaryota; kingdom Fungi; phylum Ascomycota; class Sordariomycetes; order Xylariales; family Xylariaceae; genus Xylaria; species Xylaria sp. Z50. The sequence continues at coordinate 383,727 of JBAWJU010000006.1, forward strand.
GAAAAGTTGACGAGCGCATTCGAGGCCGATACCACTGTTGGACCCCGTCACGATGGCCGTCTTGCCCACTAGATCGCCAGTGGGCTCTAAAGCGGAAATGGGAGAGGTTTCTTTTACCTCCGAGGATGTTGTCTTCTCCTCTGACATATGGGGCATATCGGTTATTGCTTATGAAATAATATGGTGAAGAGGAGTAAACTCAATGTACTGAATATAACACCACATCCATGTCTCTTAGAGACTCATCGATAGGAGAGTGTAGCCACTAAATATTTTAGATAAAGAGATGGCCCGTGTGGGAGCCCAGAGTGCCCACAAGGGGACTCAAAGATGATGAGTCGCACGGTTAGTCGATAGGACCTACCGCAACTTGTCATGTGCGAACAATCGATATCCGTAACAAGAGATCTCATGAGCGCCAACCTAGTCAAGCCACATATTGCACCGTTTGATTGGCCGATAGGCGATGATGCACTATAGATAGATTCATGGAAGGGTGCTTGGTTGGCTGAATGATGCATAACCCCAGTTGAATCTCGCTTATAGATCCATCCTGGTTAGTAGGGCTACCAGAACTTCGACAGCTACACTACCTATCAAGATCCACGATGCACGAGCCTGTCTTTATTACTATAAGTAGTAATGAACAGTAGTGTATAGTGCACACAGCTGTAGTGTTTTGTTCCTAGGAGAGTCCGTGATAAGAGAGCTGTCATCTAGATAGAGTGTGTTCGATTCCCCAATGATGAGCTTATTTGGGGTATTTATCATTATGCAAGATATAATTAATCGTTCAATCAACGACGATATGTAGAAACGACCATGTAAGACTACTGTTACTTCGGTGCTGCGTTATCTGGGGTTGTGCGCAATATCGGGCATAATAGATTAAGACTAATAATGCAATCTCCTGTCGAGACCCACGATGCTAGGATGGGAAGTATTCAATGTTACCACACTGTCTCCTATTTGTACTTAGCTTCCTTTCTTTTCCTCTCCTTGATAAGCGAGTTGAGTCGGAGGATGCTGTTTCTATGAATTATCGAAATCTTTTTAGAATCTTTCCCTCTAACTACATCGATACGACTTATCATACATTATACTCCATAACCAGAATTTATTAAGGGTCCGACCGGACCGTCTACCTCGGGTATGAGAGCTGCTGACATACATATATATATCTCTCGTATCTGCCCTGGGAACTGGCCGTATATCGCCTTGAACGGAATCGAGAAAAGTTACTAAAATAAGAAAGTCGAATTGATTTTACCATAAATTGTCTATATTATACTGGTATTTCGAATTTTCTCATGTCTCATGTTTACCTGGATGGCTGACCAACTACGACAACTTGCAGTCATCCAACACACAAGAAATCTCCCCCAAACCTCTAATTCGTGTAGGCTTGGGGGTTAAAATACTGCGTGGTGCGGTACTTGTTTTGATTGGTGTACCGTACTTCTGTCTACCAGCACCATGGATTGTAACTATCCGGGCAGTAGAAGCGCCCCCATATCGGGGAGTCATTATCGCCATACTTAGTAAATGTATGTTTACTTTGCCTGATCGATCATTCCAGACACAAATAGGTTAGCGTGACGGTTGTTCCTAGCATTGCATGATGTAGTACGACCTAAGACGCACCCCGTCTCCCGACTGCAATGCTGTCACTACGCCCCTATGGCATGCCGCGGCAGGCTCATCTTATATCACCAACCCAAGGTCACTACTACTGTAGGTATGCCCTACGAAACCTCGTGCGCTTAGATTCTGTTACGACGCTATCATGTCGGCTCGGGACTAATAGGACCTGTTTGGACATTGCTATTTCTGGACCTGTTTGGACTCACTCGTTGAGCCTCTCCTTGTCACATTTCGCGCTGAGGCAAGTCTCGGCCCCTAGGTATCATCTATCGGCTTTCTCACTTCAATATGATACCTCATAGACAACTCCGCGTCCCTAGGAGGCTAGCGGTGACCAAAACGTCTAGCACGATGCAGGGCTGCCCAATGTTCAATTGACGCAGCAACTCGCGGACTCATCAACTAACGCGGCTGGGACGTGTTGATGTGCTGACCAACACAAACCCCCACGTGAATGGCCAACCGACTGTTTTCAGGGTATCAGTCTACGAAGAGCACCAGCGCTGCGAACAAGAATCACCTGCAGACCGCAGTAGCCTTTTCCATCACTTACCCTTACATCGGAATCTGTGTCTAGACCGGTTCAAGGGGCAATCTCACGCCGCCACGGATCCCTTCAAGCTAACGGCGGCAAGAATTATTCTGCGTTTGGCGCCATATTCGCCCCCGAACCCTCTGTAGGCTACAGTCTTCGTGCCGCTCTATTATTTCCCCTTAACTACTCTCCTAATGCCACTATAGAATATGACGCTTTAACTGCCATTATGATGACATCAGAGTTTCGTCCCTGGCGACATCGCGTTCACCGCCTTGTTCTTGGCGGAGAAAAATCCCCACGTGAACTCGTCACGCTAGAATACTCCCATAGATCGCGCGTTGCTGTTAAAGCCGCATCATTGGTCTCAAGTACACAAGAGCATGTGTGCAATTTGTGTCGCTAGATGGTTTCACATCCGTCGAACTAGCTAATGCGATATTGACGCGCTGTTGTACCCCGTATGGTGGGCCATAGGGGACCGTCATGGCAACGGCTCTGAGTCTGGACCCGGGAGTATGATAATATGTGTTTCGGGATGTGCCACGCTATGTATGCATAGCAATCTCCATGTCTTGAAGATTAATAGTAGCCAGGTCTCTGGTTCTCCCATCACTGCCCTGTAAGATAGGTGGTACCTGCAGTGGAGGCACACGGCCGGCTATAGGGTATAGTACCAGTCGGGCTAACGACCTCAAAGCAGGCTACGGGCGGTGCCGAGCAGGGTTAGGCATCGTGCAAAAGCTGAACTTTACGTGAAGCAGCGTGCCCTTATAACCTGTACGTCAGCCTAGTTAGAAAGACACGGCGCGGCCCGCCGTGGGCCGATAGGTGCGGCTCTTCGCGACAGACAGTGCCCCTCATGCCTAGGAACCTGAAACATTCTGGGGAAGTTCAGCTCTAGAGCACATTGGGCAATTGGAGATAGAAGTCCTGGCAGGTGTAATTATGTACTGCATGGGGGATAGATTAACTGTATGTCGTAGCTTTAGTGTCTTCCAGAGGTACCGCTCATAATCGCGTTGTCACTGCGTCATGCCGCATACGTGACACAGTATCTTACTGGTACGGAAACTAGCACTTGAGACAATGAAGTCTATCGGGAAAATATGTTGTGTCTCCCGTACGGGCAGACTCGGCTAGAAAAATTGATTCTTCCTTGATTGAGATACTAAAAAGGATACGGAGACAACAAAGTCACCTTTTTTTTTCGGGCCGGACAACCCCAACTGCATAAACATTGATGTTCATATTGATTGTCGACGCATACAGAAGCACATGATCAACGTAAACAGGCCGATGCGCTACCGATCAATATATTGCATAGACGGTGTTCCAAGCAAGGCCCCTTCGCTTCCGTTTTCACCATAGATGGCTCGAATCGAAGATGTAGCACTTATTTCTTTTGTGTTTAGCTACATTGCAAAACCATCGAGATCGGCTATCTCGATATTTAAAAAGCGACATGCCGAGGCTTTTCCGTAGAGTTTATAGACTTGCGTGTATTCAAAGTAACGGACTTCGCTGGATGCGCTATGTTTAGATTCTACTTCGAGACATAGCCACGGTGCGCTTCGGTCGGGAACGCCTTCGCTGATTACGCTTGGTAGTGTTGACAGCCTTTGGCTGCGCAAACAGTGCTCGAATAGCGGCACCATGATCATTGACGGAACAATTCGTACTCCTCGCGTACTGCCCTTCCAGGGGGTGCTTATATTCAGTTGTTTTCGCCGCATAGTGATAGCTCGACTTCATGAGACGGATAGGCGGCGTGGAGCCAAGCGAATGCCCGAGGATGGTCAACATGGCATCTCTGAAACATAGTACGAGGTTTGATCCGGCTGACAAGGCAATATGTACATGCTTCTGAGAAGAGCACGCGCCTTGTCTTTAGCCACCATTCTCGCTGTCTCCAAGCAACGAGTGACTGAGACCGCCCCGTAGGCCCAGCTACATAGCAGATGCCTGTCACTGGATGCTGAAATTGTTGGTGCTCCCCCCTTCTCACTGCCGGATAGTTTCTTGTGAAACAAATACCCGTTTCTATAGACGGATTAACACAATAATCCTGACGTGTCGAAATGACACTACTCATGGCTCTAGCGATTGGATCATTGTGTACGCATATGGCGATAATTAGCTGCTCGTGATCCGATGGAGTACCGGAAAAAGGTCGGTGCTGTGCGAGGAGTATCTCCAATGTCTTCAATTGGCTGATACCGCCTTTGCCACCTTTATATCGTGGATCGTATAGTGTCAAGATTTCAGGATTTTTTTTAAACCCTCATCAGGTCTTAGGCAGCAAGACGGGATAGATCAGAAGCAGCTACGGGTGATAATAGAGTAGCAAGGGTGGTCGTTTTACATGGCTTCAAGCATAGAAGTAGGAATTTGTGGCATATTCGTCAAAAAGGCTTCTTCTTCTAAATCAATTCATAATAATTTTATGCAATGTCATCGACGGCGAAGACGATGTCGTTATTGACGGCGTGCGGAAAAGGACCCATTGTGCATACCAACCAATGTTAGAGAAATCTGTTGATGCGACTGACACGCCATTGCGATAACTTTGATTAGTTACTTTAAAAAAAAGGTATATGTTGAAGACAAATTTATCGTCCGCATTTGTGAATTTGCACGCCGCCATCGGCGGTATAGTTTGCTCGTATGGGTTGGGTAGGCCAGTCAACTGATGATACATGGGAGGATTGGGCTTCCACAGCATGTACCAAAACCCAAATCAGATCGCATGGACAATCCAAATTTCCACAGGAGACTGCAGTCAGCAATAATCATTTACGGTCGCGGGGGGTGGACCAGGCCTGTGGCGTGCATATTGCAGTGTGCTGGACGTCCAACGGACCTCGTGACCTCGATAAGCGTAGGCTGTGCTTGCGCGCTCGTCACGCATCGACGTGAAACCTCATGGGAGACCCCCACGTGCGCCGCGGTGAAACACGCCGGAGCCGGCGAGCTAGTCGGGAAGCGGTGTGGTTCAAAGAACGGCATATTCAAGCTTTGAGAGCCTCCCTCAACGCGGATTGAATCGGACGAGTCATGGCGTGAAGCCCGTGTATCGAACCACTTATTAAAATATATGTGAAGAAACACACGTTGGCGAAAAAAGGTTGAGGTTTTCTTTCTCTCCCTCTCTCTCATCCTCTCACCCTCCATCCTTTGTGTGCCGCAAGTCCGACTACCCGAGCCGATTCGGCTGCTCCGCTCTTCCGTGGCGGATGGCATGAATAATCCCCGACCAATGATAGGACTCAGCTGGGAAGAATTGATGGGATACCAGGAGTACCAGGCTTTGAACCAGGCAGACTCGGCATGCGATAACATATACGGAAAGACGCCACCCCACTGTACGCTACCCACCCATGTTGGCGGAGCAAATTGACGTAATGTGATGGGTGCGAGGGAAGACTCGCCAAGACTTCATGCCAAGGACTTCGCGATGATCCTAGCATGCTGGGCAACGAAAGTCATGGCGCTCTATCTTGCCGGTTTGCCGTTCTCGCGACACCGTTGGAGATTCCGATTGTCACCCTCTCGCAGTAATCATTATCATCATCATCATCATCATCGTTATCATCACTATTATCGGCATAGTAATATGAGGGCAGATAGGGTTTGTATTCTGTGCTGCAGAGATATTTCTACCACTAGGGTGTGCAGCGGTTGATGAATTGATGGTGAGAAGATGGGGGATGTGGGAGATGCAAACGTCAGCCATGGAATTTAGTCTCACACTACACTACCACCCTGTGTAGTGAGGAAGGTGCCTTTCGCATGGTTGCGTGACACAAGTATCGATGAGCACCGGAGAAAGTACCCTTAAAGTACACGGACGGATTAGGCTTAGTATGCATCGCAGTGCTATGTCACTTGGTCTTAGATGGGATATATTGGGATACTCCAAAGTCTCGTAAGGGCATGTGTGCAAGTATTCAATATTCATTCGACAAGACTTCCTCTGTCTCGTAGCATCGATATATATTATCGAACACACAATTTCCAACGTGTGTGTGTGACGAGATTTAGATAATGAAGAATACTTGATGGTGTAGCTGAATGAGATGTGGTGGGGTGGCATGGTTGTTGAAGGTCAAAGTGTTTATCTACATAAGTAGGTGCTTTAGATTAGGTACTTCCTCCTCAGGTCGGATACGTAACTAGTGAATTCTGGTAGGCTTTGCTAATTTATCTCTACTGATGTATATTCTAAATGTAGGTGTTTGGAAGGGGTAATGCCTATAATTGGCACAGGGAATATGTGCTGCGTCGGTGTAGGTAAATCTAAATTATGTTGATAACTCTAGGGCGTATAAGACGCGACTCGTACGTACCTAAGCATAGTGAGTGCCGTGGTTACAACTTAGAAGTGGCTCTTCCTAAATTGGTAGGTATCCGGTGCAAGGCGGTTTGTTTGTTTGTTAAATATGGTATAAGATAATCAAATATCGACCTTTTTGATTAGTGCCGGCGGTATCTTGCTTCCGTGCTGCGTGTTCACATGCTTGCAAAACCCTGAGGGGGACGACTGCCGAGATAGGCACTTACTCATCAACCTCGATGACCTACATTAGGTACATCTGTAATTCTGCACCGGTTGAGTATATAGTTACGTACGTCTGTGGTCGGGAAAAAGGCTCTGAAAGGGGCGCAGTCGATAGATACGTATGTTAGTATGTAGATGGAGTTTGGAGGCTCTATCCCGCGTTGGAGAAGAATTCGTTTTGGAGAAAAGTGTGTTGGAGAAAGAAGAACTGTGTTGAGAGCCTCCGGATTGTTTGTTATTGGCCAATTGCTTGCATTAGGTGGTCTGCCATTTTGTCGGAAAGGTTAGCACGCTACATCAACTCCCGAAATCCGCCCAAGGCGGCGAGACATTAGCGCTACTTATCTGAGACTTCGTGGGTACCTTAGTTTCCAAGCTGCAACAGTGGTACAAATGGAATGGCCAGGCAGTACCTCCTACCGCTGGCCCAGCCGCGGCACCGCCCAGGTACTAAACCAGCCAAGCACCCCACTAACTCACCCCCTCCCCCGAAAAGCTCCACCCGCAATGCAGCTGAAGACTTTGAAAAACGCCTTGAAGATTTTGAAAATGTCAAGGTCTGGCCAACATCTACCACATTTACTACAAATGTTAAGTGCATAGTAGTGTACCTGCAATACATTAGGTACCTTTCCAAGTACCTAGGTAGGCAAGGTACTTAAGGTAGCATAACAACGGCAAGCCTCGAGCAAGAGGCCTACATCGTACAGTAGTACAGGCAAGACCCCTGCCCAAAAAGCCTGTCCTATCCACTCATGATCCGCAATTTTTTTGTCACCCTTGTCGCTCCTGTTGCCCCAATCAAAAATAACGAGGAAAAGAGAGAAGCGAAAAGCTAGAATATAGTTTGCTGAGGGTCGTCGATTGTAGTCACCAAGACAATTAGATTGAACGAGCCGACAATGTACATCTAGGTATTCTTCCCTTTCCTTATCGTCGTCGCCTTTCAACTACTTACATATCGGACTCATTCTTCGTCTCCCCCCTCGTTTTTCTACCTCCCCTCATCGTCTTGTTCGTTTCTTGTGCATTGTCCCCAGCTATTCCTCCTTCTTCTCCCCCTCCACCTCGTTCACGGACAACGACAACAACGACAACGACGACGATAACAACAACAAATCAGTTGTGCGACTACATAACCAATTCGTCGATGATGCAATAGAGGCCCGTGTTATTGTTGTCCCCGTCGCGCATCTTCTTTATTTACTAGCATATGCGTATTATATCGATTGCATTCAACAATTATATATACCTATCGTTATTTCGTACAGAATACATTCTCCCCAGCGTCTGATCTATATCCTAGTGCTGCTAGGATTTATCTAGCATGCCGTCGAACCCCTGAATGCATCATCATCATCATCCTTTGCCAAACGTGTCTGTAGCTTTGGGGTCTGCCAACTGTGCTGGCCACAACTCTTACTTTCAATTGTCAGACTAAACTCTCATCTGTGGTCCCTGATTCACCTCGTCCCGTCTCGGCATCAAGATCCAAAATCCCCCAGGCTCTTGGATCCTTGGCGATCAAGATGGCGTGGGATCACTTGTCCATTACCAAACCGCACTTGGTGTACATCATTCTTGGCGGCTTCACTTCGCTTTTTATGCTCTGCTCGTCCGTCATCAAGGAACGTCTCTACATCGGCGAGGCGACGGTAGCAACGTTAGTTGGAGTCATCTTTGGACCTCATGCTGCCAACCTTATCGACCCCAATAGTTGGGGCAACACTGATGAAATCACCCTCGAGTTCTCGCGCATCGTTTTGGTCGTTCAATGCTTTGCTGTCGGTGTCGAGCTGCCCAAGTATTATATGGAGAAACACTGGAAATCTGTTGTCTTCCTGCTCTTACCAGTCATGACATTTGGTTGGCTCATTACTAGCCTCTTTATATGGTGGCTATTCCCCCTCAACTACTTGGAGAGCCTGACTGTAGCCGCATGTGTGACGGCTACCGATCCCGTCCTCGCCTCATCCGTTGTCGGTAAGGGTAAATTTGCAAAGCGAGTACCAAAGCATCTAAGAGATCTACTCTCAGCTGAGTCCGGTTGTAACGATGGCATGGCCTTCCCTTTCGTATATTTGGCCCTGTATCTAATCCAAGATAATTTGAGTGCCCGAGAGACGACATTCCATTGGTTCGTTTATACCATCATTTACGAATGTATTTTCGGCGCCATCTACGGATTCCTCATTGGTTACATTGCTCGACATGGCATCAAATACGCCGAAAGGCATGACCTCATCGACCGTGAAAGCTTCTTGGTCTTTTACTTCGTGCTAGCCCTTTTCTGCGCAGGCTCGGGTAGCATATTGGGTGTCGATGATCTGCTTGTTGGGTTTGCGGCCGGTGTTGGATTTTCTAATGACGGTTGGTTCCATGAGAAGACGGAAGAGTCCCACGTCTCCAACGTTATTGACCTGTTGATTAATTTGGCCTATTTCGTCTATCTGGGAACAATCATCCCATGGGAGATGTACAATGACTTTAGCATAGGCTTATCCGCCTGGAGGCTTACCGTCATGTCTATCTTCGTCATCCTTTTCCGTCGCATTCCCATTATGCTCCTATTAAAACCCATCATTCCAGATGTGAAAACTTGGCGCGAGGCCCTCTTCGCTGGTCACTTTGGCCCTATCGGTGTCGGCGCCATCTTCGTAGCGATACTCGCTCGTGCGGAACTCGAAACAGAACACACGATACCTCTCGCAACGATCCCACCAAAAGGTTCAGAACATTACCAGGCTATTCTGTTGGTTTGGCCAATTGTCACATTCATGGTCATCTCTTCCATTCTTGTTCATGGCTCGTCAATAGCAGTTTTCACTCTTGGAAAGCGTATCAACACCTTATCCCTCACTATGTCATACACTACTGCTCCTGAGGATGGGCCTGCTTGGATGAGTCGTCTGCCTAGAATCTCTTCACAATCTCGATCACAAGCTCGAACTCAGTCCGACACTGACTATGATGATTTGAAGTCTCCAACATTCCCACCGGGAACACTTCCGCCCACGGGAGTCGCGGGACAGTTCTTGCGACGCCAGCGTGAGGAGGAAAATCCGAGTCGAGCTGGGAGCCGCGCATCATCTCTGGTTAGTCGGCGGCGTAGGAAGAAGTGGGATGATGGAATCGGTCCGGGTGGCCCAGTCACCCAGTCCGCCATTTTCCCCCAGAGGCGTAGTGCAAGTGATCAGGTGGAGCCAGTGTCGCCTTCAGATGCCGAGAAAATTGATCCTCTTTCCCCACGCCGAAGCAGCTCCCCTAGTCTTCCCGAAGGAGTCACCCCGGAAACCGACATTGAGAAGTTGGGAGGGTCTACACCTGAACAGGAACGTAAGGATGAAGAAAAACCACGGTATGAGGTATATGATGAAGGGGACCATATTATAATTGAAGACCAGGAGGGACAGGTTGTAGCTGTCGAACCTACAACGACACATCATGCAGCCTTACCTAACCCGGAGCCTCTGATCGAGAAGGCCAAGGAAGAAGTACAGAAACCAAGCTGGACTTATGACTCGCTCAAGAAGAGTATCGCTAAATGGCGTGATGAAGAACTCCAAAAGCGAAAGGAAAAGACAAAGGAGGACCGCAAACATGCACCAGCAAGGGCCTATCAATTTGGCAACACGGTAAGCGAGCAACACATACCTTATTAATGCAAAGTGCAAGTGACTGATTCTTTTTTCCCTTTTAGATCATTGTTGAAGATGAAGACGGCGAAGTTGTTAAGAAGTATGATCTTCCTACCGAACGGGGTGAAGGTAGAGACTATGTTGCCACAGGCTTGAAGTATATGGGCGTGAGTGGGCTAGTGAAGCTAGGGGATAAGGAAGTCAAGCCTGGGGAATCATCGCAGGCAGGGTCAGAAGCTGCAACACAACTAACACCAGGGCCAGCGAAGCGTCCTTCCGCCATTGGATGGGGCGGGTTCAACCGCTCTGGAAACGCCGAGCGAAGGAAGAAGGGTGGCAACGCAGAAGTTGTTGACGAGCAGCATGAGGACGATGACCGTGGAATTCGGTTCACCATTAGTGGCGCTGGTAGGCGGATGAATAAAGATGACTTCCTCAGAGAGGTTCAGAAGCTCGAACGATCGAATCGCGAAGTACCAGGCAGCGTGTTAGGCCCGAAGAACGTGCCAGCTACGTCCGAGGCCCAGCCCCCGGCAACATCTGGACAGCCCAACAGTCCAGATATTTCGAATCCACACATCAGTGTCACGCAAGCCAGCGGTGATAGTACTCGTAGTGTGAGTAAGTCTCCTTCTCGGCCAGCCGACCCAACTCGTGGGCGAAGTGGAACGAGAGGTGCAGAGGAGGACGTTCCGAGTACCGATACTCCGGAAACTGCCGCGGAGCGTCGACGTCGACTAGCAGCGTTTGCAACTGTACGAGATGATGACACCAACGAGACACCGGCGGAGAGGCGAAGGAGAGAAGCAGCATTAGGAGTCGCAGGCCCCTCTTCCGAGGAGAGCGACAGTGATGATGATGACACACCCAGAGTTCCACCGGAAAGACGAGGCATCAGATTTGCCGAGGGTCCAGCGAAAAGAGCTTAAGTTACTGTTTATACATATAGATACCACATCGCAATAGTTTGGTTAACCCAGATAGCTATAGCAATAATAAATGCTGAATTTGGAGCTATAGAAATTAGGTCCGTTTTTGAGACTGAATTGTGCCTAACTTGTGAATGTGTGTAATGAGAGCGGTTTAAAAAATCAATACCTAAACTCAACATCTCACTGGCCTAACTGACCTATTGATGCATATTGGAGGTATGGGGTACGTACCTATCGTATTATACAAGAATTATTAGTTAACAAAGAATATTCAGTTTTCGATTTGGCGAGCGCACGAGCCACTTTGAAAGGGAAACCGCCACCCAGTAGCAGCCAGTTGACCCATGCCATTCAAGGGTTATGGGGCCTAATGATGAATTTTCTGAGACTTCTTTAGCTTCCAAGGTTCTGGGGGGCATCATCTGTCTAATAATTGCTGCACGCACGCACCTCTTATCGCCATCTCCCACGACGACAACACTTCCCTTCACATTGGTACACCAGAATTCGACAGAAAAAATGGTCCAGCTTCAAGAAATCGTGGATGAGCATTTCCAGGAGGGTCAAGTAGGTCCTGAGGAAGACGACGCCGACTACACAGATACCGGTACGTCACAGAGCCCACCCATTATATTCATATCGCAGACCTCTGGGTCAAATCCTTAGATAAATTCTACAGCCCCGATATCTAATTACATCTCTAATGCGCTTTGTTTCTTCTAGACTCCGAAATCTCTGAAGAATCCGAGTATGACCCCAGCGACGAGACACTTGGCGAGCGTCTGTATGCCTTGCGTGACATGGTACCGCCACAGACCCGCGGTTACATCTCGAACACAATCTCCACCGCCAGCAATGCCGTGAAATCAGCCCTTTCATTCAGCGGCAAGACATTATGGGTCATCAGCAGCTCTGCGCTGCTGTTGGGTATTCCGTGGGCGCTGGCCTGGGCTGAGGAGCAGCAGGTGCTCGAGATGGAAAAGGAGATGAAGATGCGCGAGATGGGTGGAGATGTGAGTCATCCCGTTGTTGCTGTTGGATATCTACCGCCTAGCGCAGCTAACCGTATGTTTATAGCTTCTCACTGCCGGTACCGGACCTCACGATGGCTCCTCGACAGCCCAGCAGATTGGCGCAGCCCTCGGCCCGGAGACCAAAGCAGCTCTATAAGGCGTCCTTGTCCCGATTTTTACACGCTGTCGATACACCTGGTTTACAGACGACGACGCTCTTCGGGAGAAAATTCACGGCACCTCACATCTCCCGCCCTGTACCATCACCTTTATCACATAATACTTGCCAAATGCAACATCATCCTTGAGTTGCCTAACACCGCCACCCGTGGACCTGTTTACGCGATATCAGAGACACCAATTGTTTCCTCTGTGCACTGCTATAGTTTCAGGGCTTTGCGGCTGCTTGTAGCAAGGAAGTCTCATCTCACCGACCGCACAGAATGTTTGCAGTCTTTGTACCATACTTATTGACGATATGAAATCGTGCGGCTTTGATAGAGGGAGAGGAGGGTCTGGTAGCATAGATGGACTGGTATCGTCCATCATCACGAATTAATTCTTGTTCTAACGACTGGATTCGTCTTAGACAAAGACACGACTCTGAATGGTACATCCAATGGTGGCTACTGCCTGGCATGAATAGACAAGAATTTATGTTTCAGTATGAAAACTCAATACCATCACCCCTCTCCGAGCCAGCATCGGCATAAGAGTGATGAGGTATGCATACCCTTATTCTTAAGATGTGTCACACATCCAATTTCCCATCTTCTTGAGCACCAAAATAGAGGTAGTCAACCTAAAGCTAAGGATTGAGCTGCTTAAATCTGAGGCATTTGAAATTAAGGCCAAAACTCGGTTACGAGTAGCTAGCTATCCAATTGTCAATGTCTAGAGCGATAACGAAACCTTCACCTACCCTCGTTCATACTCAAGAGACTAGGTTAGGTGGTAATGACATGCTTCTCTACGTTAAACTTTCACAATAGAACATTGTCGACCCTTTTATAGTGTAAGCTCTTCCATCAAATGTGCAATCTAGATCGATTACGATAGATCGATTAACTGTTTGGGCGCATGTTAAGGTCATTAGCTTGTCTTCGATGAAATACAAAGGCTTTATTTAGCATCTGTAATATTCTCATGACATGCTGGAGGGAGGGGGGTTGGCGCTGGTCCTCGTGTGCACAAAAGAAATCGGGAAGAGCGTCTGGCACGAGATGTGGGATATATAATATAGGAGAAGAAGTTTGCCCACCGTAACATTGCGCTGTCTTCTGATTGTCTAAATTGTACAAACCGTAATCGCGGTCCGAATAAATAGCTGCGCAGATTACAAGTCAGCAAGGCTGGCCCTGGCTAAATTTTTTTTTTTTTGAGCTGTTTTCCAATACTGCCTTGTTCTTTCACAAAATTTTTGAGATGATAGTTACAGAAGGCATACTTTGGTGTTCAGCCCAGAACTTCCCCGTATTAAACTCGACAACCTCGAGGGGATCTCGGTATAGGGGGAACCCGACGTCTTCGCTGGGGTCGTAGCGCATTCCCAACTTGTCACCGCTGACGTCGTCTCTGTTAGGCCAGATACCTGCGTTATATGTTGCGTCATCGCACTGCCAGTTCGGGACCCCAGACGGTGTGGTGAATACGCCTCCGGCTTGGTGTCGATAATGCGGATCGTAGCTATCCAGCTTCATGTATGTGAGCCAGAATTTTGACGGCTGTGAGCGGCTCGAGCCCAAGAAGAGGAAGAACAGGAGCGAGAATAGGGGATACATTGTTGGTCTTCAGGCGGTCTTGCCGAGCAAGAAAATGAAGAGCAATATCGTCGCGATGTTCTGAGGGAAAAATGAGCAAGTTTTGGATTAGACGAGATTTACAGATTGGCATAGAAGAAATCTTTACATTGTTGTGAACTCATCTCCTTGTCACGCAGTGAGAAATGAGAAGACTAATCGGCGGAAACAATATAGCTACACGAAGATATTGAGGTAGTGCCGTTTCACGAGGATCCCACTTCCGAATACCCTTGGGTCTTTCTGGAAATCATATTGAGCGTCAGACAGAGGGTGATCTCATTCTATGGTACAGGTAGCACACACGCCACATCGTTTAACATTTTGTTTCAGGATGCCTAATACTCTGCTATACAATTCGGAGAGCAACTATCATAAATACAGTGAGCACTCGTCAGTCATAAGACCGACGACAGCAGTTAAGAAATTGGATTTCGGATGTATTTTCCTAGGTCTGTTTCCCTGAATGATTAGGCTGCGGTGATCTTCTCGCTCGCATCTTAAGAGGGCCTTCGGGGATAGAGTACGTTGCGAGACCCGAGCACAACCCCGCCGGATACGGAGCTCATATCATGTTCGTGTATTTAAACCCCTACCGATTAAAATAACCCCGAAAGTATCACTCAGATCTGCGTTACTGGCCGCGTCATGACTTCAAAGTATGTCCGATAATCTACCATTGAACTTACACCCCCTTTCTGTTTCCTCGCTAGCACAATGAAAAGCCATTGGCTAGTCATCTATGATAGTATTAATGATAAATAGTGTATGGATGATAGTTAAAAGATGCGAAATAATACTCGTTATCAGATGTGTCTTAACTATTGTATCACTTGAAATGTAGTCAATATGAACGTTGTTCCCTTTTCCCCCTTTGATTTAAGGCGTGCTTTGAAGGGACAGGACTCCCTGCCTTGTTTTCCACATAAATTATTGCTGTGAGCCGATAGCGGACTTAAAAATAGGCCCAGGTACCATTGCACCTAGGACCAGTTTACTATCCTCCTCAATATATCGAATCCTTGACGGCCCACCAGTTTATCCTGTGCCTCCCAAGATGTCGCACGCTTCCAACGTGGGGCTATTGGAAATCTTCGCAAGATCTTGTAAAGCTTCAAGCAGAATGCACGCTCTTTCTTAAAGTCGAAATCACAGAGGACGGAGTCGAGTTGATGAATAATTTCTTCACTACTTTCGGTGAACTTTTGAAGTTTCTCAAGTTCCTTAGGACCAAATGGTTTCGCTTCCTTTAGCAACTTGGGCCACTTGCTGTTGACTATTTCCCAGACGTCTTCGACCGTGGCGCCAGCGAGATGCAGAGTGAGCCAAATATGATTCCAGTAGTCCTGTGAATTACGAATCCACGCTAGCTCGTAGAACTTGTCTACTATCCTACTCAATTTCGTATGAAGAGCTTCCAATTCGTTTAGCCTTTCTCGGAGATCTCTCTCGGTAGGCGCCCATTTCGGTATCCTGACTCTCCATACCTCCCCGAATCTCCGAAGCTCATCTTCGCTATATGGCTTGTAGTCTTCTCGCGTTTTATTAATTCTCCATTCTGTAATGAGCCTGTGAAGCTCGGGGTCAACGAGTGGGCTTGCGGCTTTTTGTTCATCGCCTAGTTTTTCCGTTCCGGTATCTTTACTATTAGAAGTTATTGAAATGGAGCGAGTTTTTTGTCGGTAGACTCTCCATTCACTACTGGGCTGATGAAGACGTCCATCCTCTATTTCAAATCGTGCTGTACTTGAGGCATTATCCATAGTATCGTCATTTCGGTGACAAACTATGCACATGAGAAATATTCTCTCGACTGGGAAAGCCCCCGGTTTTCTTTGTATTCGTTATCATCCCTTTACCAATTTCTTTTCTTCTCTTTGTTGGCTCAACGACCTTGCTTCTGCTTTCGGTAAAGCTAGCAGCCTTTGGGATCAGCGAGATAGATGAAAATAATGTAGTCAAGCATGTCTTCGGATAACCTCCACTTGTTTGCTTTGGAAGGCGGCGGAAGCAACGATTCAATTTAGTACTGGATAGCCGATCCCTTGAAAAGGTTTATGGGCGGCTGTCTTTTATCTGGGTTGACTTAACTAACTCTATAAACTTCTAGTGAACGCGTTGTCTAGCGGTCTATTTTGCACGCACATGCTTAAGAGTCTTGACTATCGTGACATCCTTGAATAGTTATCAACATAATGTCGGCTGGCGATTACTGCGACGTCAAGAACCACAGCCTCTACCTTGTAGTACCTAAGTAGAGGAGCATTCTGATGTGGTTTTCGCAAAGAGTGACGTGCTATACTTATGAGAGATTGGGGTTTTATCACTCCTTGCTTTACCCCTATTTGCTACCTTCAATACTGACTTCGTTGGATACGAAGCCCATTCATTCTCATGCCAATCATGGCTTCGGCTACCTCCTCGGAAATAACCGGAAACATGGTAGGGAAGGGTGTACGCTGGGATGGTGTATGATATATTGATATTTGTGTGCGGCCGTATCACTGTGTATCCATCCAATGTGCTGTTCCGGCAGTTTGGTTCAAACGGCGTCATGCGGGATATACCGTGTTTAGTATGTACCCTGGTGACGGGGTCGTACAGGGTTTACAGGATGTTGTACAGGGCAGGTAGTGGTTAAACTTCTATACTTAGCACCTAGGCTAGGTACCTCTTCGTACTAACCAGGGGCCCCATCATAGTGGTTTCCATTAGTGAGGGAACTCCTGAAACACCTAGGTAGCGCTGCGACACTGATTAATACCCAACACTGATTGCTTCATATATGTCTACTTATTCTTGAGTGAATTTTGAGACCCAGCTCCTGAGATATTATCTGAACTTAGGCAGCTTCGTTGATTAACCTGCGATATAGACAAGACCATTCTACGCCAACCCTCGTAAACTCGCTGACCACATCGTCATGGCTCGGAAGAAGGCCCTTCTCATCGGGATCAACTATTTTGGCACTGATCACGAGTTGCAGGGATGTATTAATGATGCAGCTAATGTCCGGGAGTTCCTTATTAACGACCGAAACTTCTCGCCGAGTGAGCATGATATGGTCGTCATGTCTGATAGCCCTGAAAATGAGGGGACGCCCTTTTATCCAACTGGTGCCAACATTCTACATGCCATCAACTGGCTTGTTACACGGAACCGGCCTGGTGATAGCCTGTGGTTGAGTTATTCAGGACACGGAAGTTCGTCAGTTCGCCATCTATTGCTATGTTTCGTGTTCTAACAAGACACTTGTTTAGGTCAAGTGAGGAATGTCGATGGCGATAGGCCGTCTGGGTAAATGATGGACACAAATAGTCTCCATTTGGGCGGCTCGTAACTGACATGTGTAGCTTTGATGACACTATTTGCCCTGTCGATTTTCAGGAGAACGGCCAAATTACAAGTGAGAACGTAAGATCATGACCGTACCTCTATGCTTTAGTATAAGTGATCAAAACTTGCTCATTACAGCGCCCTTTTGATATTAGTTACATAGGGCCATTATCTCCCCGATGAACCCAGAGTGTCGTCTGACGATCCTGTTCGACTGCTGTCATTCAGGTTCGGCTTGCGAACTGCCTTACGTGTACCGCCCTGATGCTGAAGGTAACGTGAATATGGTGGATACGATCAAACAGGGGATGCATCTCATTCGGTCCGCCGAGGAACTTCTCGAAGGCGGTTTCTCCATGTCAAAGCTCGACGACGCGAAAATGTTGCTCGGTGGTGCTACCGACTTCTTCCATGGTTTGCACCACTGTCGAGACCAGGAGCTTGACGACGACGGGCTTGTTACAGAGAACTTCGAGGAGCACTGGGAGACTGAGGGAAAAGACGTATGGATGTTCTCGGGGTGTGCTGATGATCAGACTTCGGCTGATACCTCTATCTCCGGCGCCCCGACGGGTGCAATGTCCTGGGCATTGGTGAGAACTCTGAGGCAGAACCCTGAGCAATCTTACATCAACGTATGTGTGACACACTACCGCACGTGAATAATTTTTACTAACTATTCCATCTTTAGGTTCTTCAGAACACGCGAGAAGAGCTCGCACGGAACTACTCCCAAATCCCCCAACTCAGCTGCAGCGGTCAGTTCGACCTGGACCAATTTCTAGTGGTAAGTTACCAAATTTGTGGCGTCCCCTGTAGGCACAGGCTGACTTGAAAACATAGCTGTGAATTTGGCATAACTATGTTGCAACTAGGGGAACCTGCTTTTGCCGGGGGCAACCGTGAGAACTGATGGATAGGGATGTATTTATCGTCTGGTAGCCTTTTTGTATGACGAAAATGGTTACATCGCACATATTAGGTCGAATTCTCGATCCCCCCCCCCCCCTTTTAAGTGTCGCCTTGAACAACCAACGTTTGAGCCTATGTGTATATAACTGCGAGAATCCTGTATTAGGAACTAAGATACGTATATTTGCTATGCAAGAACACCGGCATGCTCTGATAGGTAGGGTTGACTAATATGTTTCATTCAAAAGAGAGGTGTAATCATTGTAGGCTGTAGAGCCTGAGTCAGTGGACGCCTGAACGATTTTCGATGGTCAGCTGGGAGAATACTACTTTCTTCGCTCCCATCGACGCCACCCCCTCACTGTTTCAGGGGTGTTGAATCCCCTCTCATCTCTTCATACCCAATGGGAGTCGAAACAAGCATTTGCAAACACACAACTGAGCAGGTAGCATGGATAGTATAGGGAAACTTTCCGTATAATTTCTCATCGCCGCGCAGCGCTCGCTTGCACACTGTAGGGGTCGCTTAAGACGAAGTCCTCTACTTCGATTATTATGTCAAAAGCCTTGCAATTTTTGTGTGAGGGTGTGGTCTCTACATGGGTTTTGATCCTTTTCGAGATAACGATTTGTACTAGTGCTATCATATTTACATGGTTTGGTTGAAAGAGTAGACATGTGAACTCTTGGTAGGACTAAACGGCTGATGTGTATATCGAGGCTACCGGAGAGGATAAGCGATGATAGTGAAGATAATACACTTTGGGGTAGCGCAGTTACAATGACTCTAAATGGGGAGTGCTACATGATGATAAGACTAGGTATCACTCACAAGGCCATTTTCCCGAACAATTTGAGGAAACCCAATCCTACATTATGTTGCAAGACTTGCTGAAATATAAATATGCCTGAACCAATCCTGGCATTAGTTCGCCAAGCGGGCCAAGATACACAGACACACGGAACAAACAACGTGTAAGACAACCTAGGCAGGCATTTAACAGGAAAGAGGCGTCGAGTCTAATATGCTTTGGGATACTTCGTATATCCTCTATTCCTGGGGCATGGTAAGGATTTACAGAGCTATAATAATAGAACGCTTTGGTTGTCCCGATCTGGACGATCGTAGCTGACGATCTTGGCTATCTTGGAGGACAAGGGTATATTTTACAGCTACCTAGGCCATGCCACAACCAAATTATAGCGCGCCACACGGCGTTGTATTGCTCGCCTCACCCCTCCTCAACCTAGAGAATTTCTTATCAAGCGAGCGCTGCCTGTTCCTAATCTCTGTGCTGGCAAGGCAACTAGAACCGGTCTCAGAAGGCCCGAAAGGAGCCTTTATAAATTTGAAAATTTGTAGCTAGGCGGCCTCAACAACATTCTCGAAATTGGGCAGATTTTGAGATAGACCATTATTGGGCACCACCGCCCAGAAGTGGTTGTAGAGTAGGCAACGACGCAGATGGCTGGAATATCATGGGATCTATCATCTGTCTCGGTCCTTGACCGGAAGCCTTGGCACATCTTGGGGAGGTGGTTCAGCTGAGGAAGCCCGTATCCCTTGTGCTGGGCTGGTACCGCCTCACTCTTTATTAGTGTCTTACATCACAATAAGTATGCGTGTGGTGGTCACACCGCAGTCTTGGGTTGTCGAATGTATTATATATTTGAAAATAGGGTCGTCGGTTCCAAATTCGACTGTCGAGTGGTGAACTCACAACCGAATATATCTACTAAAAACTGTGCTTACTTTATCAACAAGACGGCTTCGGCAGAGTGCTTATGGACGCCATCATCAGAAAGGTCTCGGAGTTTGAGGACAATCAGAGCTGGAAGGGACAATGCGTCGTAAAGATTAAAGCAGCGCTTGAGACCAATAATTCTTCTGACATTTTCGACGGTTTCGTCAACCGGGCCGGACGGCTTCTCCAGAATCCACTCGCCAGGCCCGACCTTTTGGCCGGTATCAATTATAATACGTGTACCAAATACTGTGGATATGACCAATTATCGACTGTCTTTAGCTTCAGCGTCTTTTCTTCGGGGGCAACTAACTACTTCCTCCCTTGGCTTGCCTTGACTGCGCAGCTCCCGTTCGAGACGGGTGAAAATGAGATTCTCGGCAATCTGATGAGCTTCTGCTACGCCGTAGGCAGTCCCATGCTTATTGCCTACTCGCTAGCGACGACTATTCTCAGTCAGCACTGGCTCCGGGAGAAATTTCAAAAACTAGAGGCCTCGGACCGACCATTACATCTAACAAGCAAGAATGTTCGGATATTTCTCCAAGAAAGCCAGCAGCTTCCATTACGTCTATCCCAGGAAGATGGCAGTCTGGCTAGCCTAATTATCTTGCCCGATAATGCTGCTTGGTGGGATAAGCTGAAGAATAGTATCCTCCTCACCCGGCGAGGGGTGACATTATCCCTCGTCGCACAGATCTTAGTTGCAGTACTGTCGTGGGTGCTAACTATTATCTCGGCTTTTGTATCGTCATTAGGCAATGCATCAGAAGCTCTGGCTTTGTCGTCCGGCTCACTCTGGGTTTGGCTTGTAAGTCAGTCGAAACTGGCATTTCGCCTACCCATCAATCTAGATGGGTAGTAAAGTGTGACTTGTACTCTCCGGCTCGTGATCGACGCTGACGGTATACCACAGGTTCCCATTATCTATGGATTCATCGTCGCTGGGACACAGAGGGAATACGGAACTATCACAAGGGCATTGAAAAGAGATATGACAAGTATTGTGGACGGCCGCCCTTCAAGTCAGGATGGTCCTGATCCTTTTCGTGATACGAGTGTTCGACGGGACACTGTGACCGATGGATTTGTCGACGCCCCCGCTCAGTTATTCACAGTGGGACAGGGAAATGAGCCTGGGCAGATCCATGATGGGACAAATAGTATTGATCCTATTACCACACACCATCCTCGTCCACAGCTGGGTAGTGCCGTACAGATCGCTGTAGATCAACAGAAGGCATTCAAAGTCGCGCACGAACGGAAGCTCATGCAACCACTTACGAGATCGCCGTCGGCGTACGGTTTCCTACATCTCGAACCATCTTCGGGTGACTTGAGCATCCCGAACTGCCTCGGGTTTAGCGTAGCCGGTGATGAGAAACAAGAGGGCCCAGCGTTTAACTATGCCAGAATCTTCACCTGGTGGAACGTGGCAAATCGCCTCCAACAAGCCCTTGAAAAGACGGACGAGAACCTCAATAAACGTTTAGGCTTGGATTTGAAGCCAGTCCCTCGAGACCAGAAGTTTAAGCAACGGAACCTTGTGGGGGATGTTTTGACCGTGTCTCGATACTGCGGTCTAGCTCATAGTAACACGGAGGGATCCATGATCGAGCCCGAACAGATCAATGAATACCCACGTTGGGACCAACTCGACTCAGCATTCTACCAGCGAATCGTTATTGCCGTACTCATCGCTGGCTATTTGCAATGGGGTATCACTACGGCCGCTATAATAATCGCGTATTTAACTGAAGTGGCCGGCCTGGGCTGCCGATCGGGAGCATACCTCTTGTACGGCGTACTTGCTAGCTTAGTATTCTTTCTCCTGTTTATTTCCTCCATCTTCTCGCATGCCGCCATGCTCCGCCACGAGGTTTTGCAAACTAAAAACCTTGATGACTTATACGGGAGAAGAAAACTAGAACAGCACCAATCCGACAGGCAGGCAACTGCGCCTGAGAGAAATTTCGAAAGTAGCAGCACCCAAACCAAAGGGCCTACACTTGGCCACAGTATTCTGCGTTTCTGCGCTGTGTCAACCCGAATCCTAGGCCGGATGCTCGCGGTGGTTAACACTCTCTGGATTATCCTCTCTACGCTGTGGGAGCTTGTCGGCTTTTACGATAACTGCTGGTGCGATAGCACATACCTTAGTAAAGGTGCTGGTGGCTGGGTTCTTTTATTCGTAGGGAGGAGTGAGACGGCGCATGCTGCCACAGCCCCGTGGGCTGGTAGTGTTTTCCTAAGCGTTTTTGTGGGCGCCACTAGCTGTGGCGTGTTTTGGCTTTACTGTCGTGGGAATCGAGCGTGAAATAATAAGGGCTTTATAGCCTGTTCTTTTATTAAAGTTTAAGTGAATTGAAGCGAAGTTCATAGACGACCCCTAAACATAACCGTAATGCTGACCTGCTATTATTACGTCCACAGGGTGTGAGGGAGATGCAATAGAGAAGAGAACTAACGTAATTTATTGCCTTACCTGGAGAGTAGGGAGAATAGATTTTGGTCCGTGCGTTATGACCATCAACACCTAGCTACCCCTTTTAGGTATTGTTGCTGCTCATGGGTACCAATTAATCAGATATGGAATTATGATTTCCAAGAGTAGTGCAATTCGATGAATAGAACATACAAACCTCACCTTGCTCTTTTGCTTTTTCATCTAAGAAATGCACTATTCATGAATAATGAATAACAATAGAAAATGAAATAGATCGCTCCAGGTCAATGAGTCACGTGACATGAGACACTTGAGGGAGGAGGCGGCGGATTCCTATTGGACCTACTTAAACTTCAATCACTCAATCTCCCAAAACTTGAGATCAGAAGCTTGTAAAGCCATCTCTAATCTCGAAGATGAAGACTGCTGTATGATTTTTCCTCCAATGGTCATTGTTGTTGGAGTTTTTCGCAATGAATAGAAAGGAGCAGAACACTCTTATGGGTAAGTCCAAAACAATACCATCATCTTTTTCATCACCATCACTTGGGTCAATGTGCATAACCAGTTGCCTCAAGTGGGGAAACCCGACTCTCTGGGGCGACAAGAACTTCAGCAAACTAGGAATGCGGACCGTTACTTTGGTAATTTTGGGTCCATGAGTGCAGGTTCGCGAGTTCGTAACCGGTGCAGCCTCGTCGTCCCTGGCTACGAAGACTCGGTCAGTCGCGGAGTTCGCTTAGTAGCGAAACCAAGTCTCGCCCATCATGTCTTCTAGATGTGGGAATCATCGGATGCCTTTCTTTTCGGGCAAAACGGCATGATCAGCGCGACCTAGACGGGCGACAAATAGTCATCTGAGTACGGCTATTACCTCCACAGTGGCTACTTAGTCAAGCGACAATAAGTTTTTGGCAAATACTCCGGCCTCTCATAGTCAAGGGTCGTAGAGAGGTCCGAGAGGCCCTGGTGTACCTGTCGACATACCGACCATTTACACAATGAGGAGCGACAAACCTGTAGTCATATCTAATGATAGAACATCGAATGGCCAAAAAAACACCAATGACAATCAGCAAGCTTTGGGCATCGGTCCTGGCACTGTGACTGGGAACAATAGCCACAGCCAGATTTGTTCGTCGACCTCCGCTTCAGTGAATGAGGCTGAGCTAGTGAATGCTTTGCTCGATCTGGACCTTGGGGCAATGTTTGACTCCATGATTGGAAAAGATGAACCTACCATCATCTCAACTGGTTATATTCGCCCTCGTCCTTCCTACGAACAAATCTGGAATCCAGTCAAGCTCTTGGATGAAACTTTTCCTCAAACTCGAGACAAAATGCCCCTAACTGACGAGCCTACCCTGCTAGACCGGCATAATAAGATTATGGCCGCCATCCTCACACGCTTCCGCAATATGGTTCTTGCCGCTACCGAGCCACTTCCCACCGCCGCAGCGATCCCACAGGCCTCTCTTAACGCCATGACTATGAATAATGAAGCATCTGCTCTGGTTCGTACATCCCCATTGAAAATTTCTACTAACATCTTCGCTTTTGCCATTATCAGCTTATCATTAGCACTATATTAGCTTCTATTCGCCCCTATCTCTCTAGCCCGCTCTCCCCCCCGCCCGAATGCAGGCAATCACCATCTCATGCCCTGTATCGCGTGGTGCATCCTCTCGTTTTCATATGCCAATTCGCATCCGAAACAACTAACATATCTCCTGAACACAGATCAAAGAGATAGAAAATTTGCTAGCTCTCAACCGCGAAATCAAGAAGCTATGGATATCCGGCCCACTGCGCAAGCCAGGTGACGCGGACGAGAAGAACCGCGAGAAGGAGATGGACCAGAAGGCCGCCCAGGTTTCCAAACTCTACAACACTCTTGTGGAGCTACAAAGCAAGTCTGCCAAGAAGAGCGCCGCCCAGCAAGCCCCCGTTGCCACCGAGGGGAGCGTGGTTAAGGAGGATGGCGACGTCCAGATTAAGCACGAGAGCTAGAGCAATTTGGCTTAGGAATCCCGAACGGAGAAAGGTGATCTTGGTCGTGTCGTAATAGAGGAAGATGTCGCCTAGGGGCAGAAGCAATTACACCCGAAATAGCATAGAATGTCTAAAGGATGAGACATATAGACTAGCGAGCATGAATTGGAGCCAATTCATGTACATATTACCATCCTATATAAGTCTACGCAAAGACTATATACAAAGAACCGTTGCATCGCCCGACAATCTAGGCTCAGTGAATAAACGGCATGGTATGGTAGCAACGTGTAGTCTTTTCTATCTTGCGCCGTGCGAATAACATGATGATGCCTACGTAGACTCTAGGGTACTTCATGCGGCCTCTGCATGATATCTAAGACAGGATTTGTGGCAAGAACTCGTCTTCTAGAAGATATCTATCTCTAGCCTTCTTCGTCACCTGCTTCTTCTCCCTCATCGCCAAGTTCGGCTTCTAGCTCTTGTGGTACAGGCTCACGTGGGCCCTCTCTCTGCTTAGCGATTTCTAGACCTCCCGTAGTAACCCAAAGGAAGTAATCGCTCTTAAAGGTATCTATCTGGTTGAAGAATAGATGGAATCTGAAACTCTTGTCAGCAGGCATATCCTAATGGGCCCTTGGAGTGGAAATAAGAACACATAGAGAAGGCAACTTACGAATTCTCCTTCTCTTCAAGTTCAAAGATACGGCGATAGATATGCTCTTCCTTGAATGCCTGTATATCCTTTTCGTGATTGGAGAAATTTAGTGCTTCCAAATTAAGGTTCTCAGTGGCACGTTTGTTGTAAGTGTCGAATACAGGGCGCTCCAGGAGCAACCCTAAACTAGGTGCTTTGGGGATGCTAATACGGGCAGTCGAGTAACTCTCTTCGAAGCGTGACCATGGCGTCGCGCACCTCACGGCTAGAACAGCCATGCCAACCATTTTTCGGATTTGGTGCATCATAAAAGACTGGCCGTGAACCTTTAGGGAAAGCCACTGGGTATCGTTAATCTGAATAGGCTCGCGATTTACGACAAACGACTTGATCGTTCTCTTGGATGAGGGATCGCTATGTGATTTCTGTATAGTATAGTTATGATAATTCTTCGTGCCGACGTACTTATCGAGAGCTTCTTGGAGCTGCTCTAGGCGATCTGGCGTCACACGGTATCGTCGCTTTGCGGTAATATATGCAGCTTTGACTTCCTTCAGAGCCTTTTCGACTGGGCTCGGCTCCTTCGCCTTCGGCTGCTCACCAGACGAGGAATCGGGTGTCTCATCTGCTGTCGACTCGACTGCAACCTTACCATCATCCACATCCGTGGTTGTAATCACTCCTGCATCAGTGGCTGGTGTATCCTGAGCAGGGATATCTGCTGTGCCCGCTTCTCTGGTAACAGTTTCGCCCGCAGCATCGTTATCTGTCTTGTTACCGCTCTCAGTCGAGTCAACTCTGGAAGTGGAAGCTTCCTCCGAATCTCTATCGGGGGAGTGTATCCGCTGCTTCACCGCTTCTCGGATATTAGGCTCCAATCTGTCCAGAATTGGCTGAATGCAATTTCTGTCAACTTCATCCCAGTAACCATTAGCATCCCCCATGCGCTTTGAATAGTCATCCTCAAGTCCTTTTTCTTTAGCGGACTGCAAAACCTTTCTTCCTAGGAAGCTCTCTGGGTGAGGAGGCAGCAAGCAGTAACTCGGCATAAGATATTCGTACCATCTCGAATCACATGATGCGTAGCAGCTGAAAGCGTTGTTTGTACGTTGGATACCCCAGACTCGGATTTGTGGGGGGAGGTTATCGTTGATCTTCTGAACGATATCTGGGTCTTCAATGATCAGTTTGAGCGAAACCATATTCCCGGCGGCATGAACGCCCTTGTCTGTCCTTGCGCATCGCACAAAGCTCGACTTTCTCGGGTCATCGGCATTAGCTTTAGATATAGCCTTAGCGGCGACGAAGGCACCGAAGAGATCTCCTTCGATCGTTTTCAAGTCGTGGTTGATCTGAAGTCCATGATAGCCAGTTCCAGAATATCCTATCAGTACAGCAACCTTGCGCTTCGGGCGGCGCTCTTCGGCTGCGATCTCGGCTTCGGGGAATTGGATACTCATGTAGCTAGGCTCCGACTTGGCGCCATCCTCCCCATTCTGGTTGACCTTCCTACGTTTGCGATCCCGCCAATCGATACGCGAACCTTCCTCAGAGCCTCTAGTGTTATATTCTAGTTAGAAAACATTGGTTTTGGTTTCCCAAAATGAGGTGGCAGGTAGGGATGCCTACTTGTTCTCTTTGCGGCCCGAATCCCTCGAGCGTTTCCCTCCCCTCCCGCGACCACCTCTTTGGGCACCAGAGGATCGCCCATTTTGTCTCTGGCCATTGCGGTTGGGTGGATTGCTAGCATCTGAATCCCTCGACGTTGCGGCGGTTGGCGTAGAGGTTGACCCGGTGGAAGGCGTCGCAGTAGGGTTGACTTCGCTGCGGCTTGGCCGGTCGGTCGCACTAGTTTCTGTAACCATGTCGACGTGTAAGGGCGGAAACAATTTCGCGTCGCCAGCATGCTAATGGTGTTGCGAGCGGTAATGAGAGCTTGACTGTTTTGCTTCTACAACAAGAGCTGGTCGCAAAACGGGCAAAAAGCTTATCGATAATGATAGCCGTCACCCCACCTCGCTATCGCTAGGACTTCCGAGAAGGGTCCTAGGTTAGTGTACTAGCTCTGCCCTAAGCCATTGGCCTATCACCTAGAAGCCTATTGAATGGTACAAGGTCTCTGTAGGCGCTACTGTGACCTGCCTGTCGGTTTAGCAATGACTCATCTCTTGCTGGTATTTACTTAATTATATAGTATTCTCATCCCGCGTTCTATTAACAGTTGTCCTAGGGAATCGCAAGCTAATAAACGAGAAATCACTGTGATATGAGACCTTTTCTATCGAGAATGGCGAAGAACGAACGTGATGACCGTGGCAACTGTGGGCCAACGTGCTGTTAACCAACGCCAGTCCATCCGTTAGGTCTCAGAAGCCTAGAGTCACGCAACCCAAGAGGCGCCATTCTATGTCCTATTCCAACAAAATAACAGGATGCAAAGTCATAGTTACTCATACAAGATGATGAGTTGGACACAATTTATAGGAATTGAGAATTAGGCTACAACGGTTGCCTTGCCTTGGCCGGGGCCCCATCATCAAGTGACTCGCCCGTCAGGGATATTACCCAATCAACTTACACGCCGAAAGTCCGGTATGCCTTCGGTTCGCCTCACCCTATTAATGACTGTTCAGCTCGCCTGGGTGGCTAAACCGAGTTAACAACTAACGAGTACCTCTAACGAATCCTTCGGCGTATTCGCTGTCCGTACAGCAAGATATAAGAAAACGAGCGAGTCTTTCTCCTGCTTTGGAGGCCCCTTATCGCTTTCCTTGTTCGCCAATACACTCATCACCGTTAAGCCTACTTCGTGCCTGGCTACTTGTAGCAATTCCTGCACCCGTATCTCACTACACGTCAATATTCTCTATATAAATCGAATTGACATCATGTTTTTATCATCATTTCCTATTGATGAACTACCCTATTCAGCGCCTAGCTTGAATCCAGCGATAGCTAGCCGTAGACATCGCAAAGGCCTTAAGGTTGCGCGCTTACAGGCCCCGCCCTACACCCGCAGAGGAAATGTGAGCCCCCCGAGTCCATCTACTATTATAACTCTTTCCATCTCTATAAGACCGACTACTTACACAGTCCACTTTCACAGCAGCTAAAGGTTAGCCCGCGGGTACGGCAAACTACAACCCGTCGGAAAGCACACACACTTCGCCTAGGGTGGGAACATGACGAGCATGAAGACGGTCGTCGCCTAGCCTCCGATCCCACAATAGTGCGCACTACGCCCCGACTTGAGCGCCAAGAAGCCTTCCGTGCTCCCCAAACCTGGGGTGATGTGGTCCTCGACGACGCTGCGCTTTACCGCTTGGGCATACTATACGATGATGACGACGACGGAAATGTGCATGCACAAGGGTCTACCTTCTGCCTAGACACAATCGTGCACACAGAACCAATCTACTCGCTTCGTCCAGCCAAACGGGCGAAGAAAGCCCACGATTCTCTGGTCTCCTTGGGTGAAGAAGGGGTAGAAGTGGACTTGGATTACAACATCGACTTGATTACCACATCCCTAGGCGATGATGCGGTTCTCCGGCGCTTCCTTGGACCTGTAAGCGATGAGGAGCCCGCTCGATTACGCCCTGACGACTACGATAATATTAATAGACAACACAACGCCTCGGCAATAAGAGAGGGCTCAACTGGGTCCCTATCTATTATTTACGAGTTTCCTGAGATTTTGATACACTCGCTTGCGCCGGTTCCCGCAGCGAGTGGTTTTGATTTAGTTTCCGATGCAGAGGAAGACGATAGAGGCTGGGCCTTGGTGCCGGGCTTTAGTGACAACGTCGAAGAGGCGAGCCCCGTCGGTGGTGTCTGGGTTTTTCTTGCTGGGGACGACTCGTAGCAAGTCCGCAATGAGATGATATTTTTATCCTCTGCCCCGAAAGCCTTGGATCTCGACTCTGAAGTAGCCGCCATACATTGTATAGCGTCTACACCGGATTGGTCCTCTATACTCAGCACCGGGCACTGGGGTCGTGTGGGGAGCGGTGAAATATTACGTGGAATGAGAAAATGGGAAGGGATGAGACTAGCAGGACGTAAGAGGCTGTGTGCTCGTGGTCTAAAAGACTACTTGAGCTCGCCAGTACGGCTGCGTGCATGCATTGAATAGGACCTTGTACCATAGGCGTTGTCTCTCTAGCATCGGTATCACTAGCGTTAGTGTTCTCGTTAGCATTTTTGGCGTATTAGAGTAACTAGAATTTTTTTCGGGGTTCATAAGGTTCCTCACAACGCTTGGGTAATAAGTCAGATAACTGTCAAATGGTTCGCCAAATTTCACTTTTGATTACCACCGTTACCCAAAACAACGGTATTCGTGTGCCTATCATCAATTTTGTATGTCCCTAGTCTGGCCTTCTCATCGGCAACAGTAAGATTACTACAGATTCGGATGGACTCCTGAAAAATTTCAGAGCTAGCTGCCTCGGCCGCGAAGGTCTTCGCGGCTACGTCGCCGTTATGGGAGAAGGGGAGGGGGGGGGTTATTTCTGCCGCCTTCCTGGGCTTTCATCTCCCACAGTACGTGTACTTTATCGTAGAAAGTATCTGGTTCAACGAAGTCTCCTATTCTATCTTGAAATTCGACCTCAGCGGAGCCTTGATCATTCAAACTTTTACTCGCGCCAAGAACGACGTAGTTATAAACTTGAAATATCAACGTTGTGAGCCAGCGCCTCGAGAGACGGCCAAGTAGCTTGAAGCTTTTGTTTTATCTCTGTCTCTGAAATACTTACTCCAGCCATGATCTGCTTGTAAGTGTTTGCGACTACCTTCCCAAAGGGGGTGGTGTCAGAGCCGAACATCCGAGGTGTATTTTTGCGGAGATAGAAGAGGAACCCAAAGTAAGTAATCCTGAGCTCTATGCCGCCCTGGGCAAGCTCTTTATAAATCTCTTTGTGTGCATCGCCACATAGTACGTTGATCAATGTTGATACAGCCCATGCGTTGATCAGGCGATCTTGAGAGTATTCTTGCGGGTACAAGGCGGGGAGGATTAAAAGATGTAACTTGACACCCAATCTAAAGGCCTTGTAGATGGATCCGGACTCAAGATACAGGGTGCCAAGACGGCGACAAAGTTGGGGCACAGGCTGGCGCTATAGAAATCCAGGCGTTAGAAAGTACAGGTCATGCGAAAGATTTAACTCATTCTTGAGGGATTGGGAAATAAAAGAGTGAAAAGGGCATACCGTCCAAGGCCACATTTTCGAGCCGATACACATTTGGATCGCCTCCTTTACATCATCAGCGCGAGCTTTCTCATTTCCCTGTACTGCATACGCCTCGGCCTCTATAGCAGCTACCCGTCTTTGAGCCTCGCCATCGTTGCCTGGCACCATATATCTCGCTAATTCTGATTCGTGCCGGCTTATCAGTTTGTCTGCTAGTTTGCGGTGTTCACTTCCTAAATCCTCTGGTCGTTCAAGAAACTTATCTGCTTCTAGGTCAACACCTTTCTTACACTTGGTGCATTGGCAAGCGAAGAAGTAGTTCTCTTTTAGCTCTGCTTGTCTTACGCCGAAGGGATTCGTAGTGTCTATGTATGTGATGAAGATTTCCTCTCCGGCATTGATCTTCTTAAGAGCTCGGATTTCATGCCGTGGTTGATTGAAGACCAACGACACATTTGGATCGCAAGAATGATTTGCACTAGATATCAACGGGTCGAAGCCGATCCCGAGCGCGACGCCATCAAGCACAGATGACAGAGTTGAGGCATTGCTCATAACCTAACCCGGTCAGCGACTACTTGTCCTACAAACTGGCGTGGGACGCACATTAGACACTACTCCCGTCGAGATAGACTTGGGGTCCAGTGTATCAATTTTTGGCTTGCCGCAATAAAGCCAAGCAGCGTGCCCTAGGAACTGGAAATCTTCGAATTTCTTCTTATCTCGGGCGCCGATTTCGTCCAGACCGTTTGGTTCCCCAGCAGGCCAGAACTTTAAGATTTTGCGCACGTGCGCAAACTCATTATCAGGATCTGCTTTCAGGCGGCCGAGGATCTTGATAGCACCACGGACGCCGGGAGGTAGATCTGGTACATCCTCTGCACTAATGACCTTGCACTCATACTTATGTTCGCGCTTCCAAGCCTTGGATTGACACGCCCGAGAGCAATACCCAACCCGGTGGCAGCCGGTACAGCTTTTAATCTCAGTAAAACCGTGTGGGAGGCCCATAGACGCTGCCATCATCTTCTCAATTTTATTCGTTGCCATGCGCTGGCAACACCAGGCACACGTATCGAGCATCCGATCAACCTCAAGTTCTGTCACAAGCGGCCTATCCACGGCAGCAACGATGTCACCCGGACGGAAGGCAGTGCGAGCAAACAGCCCCTTGCCGGCACCCGGTATAGTGGACTCCTTCACTTCAACCCCTTCATTTGCCGGCATTTTGGCGGTTTCTAGATCCTTGATGGTATATAACGCTAGTGGTGATGCGATGCCCATTCAATTGTGTGCCTGCCTAAGAAATGGGTTAGGTAGGTACCTAGGTATTTTAGGTAGGTATTTAAGCGAGTTCTAAAGCTATATATCCGATATAAGGATAAGATAACGGCATAAGCAACCTTGGAACCTGAACGCCTGAATAAAGCCAGGGATAACCTCAACCTTGAATACAACACATGTACCCCACCTACGTATGTAGGCACATATGATAAACCATTCACATGCATTTCGCTTTAAGATCAAATATAGGAGAGAGAAATACAAACTTGGGGGTTTAATCTAGACCTTCGGTATACCCTATTACGCGAAATTGCGATCTATGATAGTGTGTTGCCGACGTCAATTGTAACCAATTCCTTGCATAGTACTTAAATTCATTGATCTCGACAATACCAATCGGGTTAGGCGCCTCTTTCCCCTTGAATATCGTTACCAGTTGATTGGGAATAGAAAACCGGGTTTGGTTTGAGGCTCTGCCAGTAAGCATTCCTGTAGAAAAAATTATCCCCGCAATCATTATCGGCAACCTGCAGACACAAACCACGTTCGTACACTCATAGAAATATAATATGTATTATATGTAACAATTAGTATTGGATGACGCCCTACATGTGCACTAAACCTGTATCGGCTCTACAACCCCGAAAAGGTCAGGATCTACACACCAAGTTACATAGTATGATAGCAAACACCGGATGTTGCCGCTCGCCAATGGCCTCCCAGATACCCGGGGATACAGTGTAGTCCGGACCCGAGCAAAGACGTGGCGTTGGACAAAACCATGTGGTTCTGACATGAAACAAGGAGAGCCTATCAACGTTCTGCTAAAGGCTCTCATGTGAATCCCCAAGGTCCCTCTAGCTCTCGTAATATTCGACATTAGTTCAGCCACTCTCTATAAGCGTGCTTTGTTATAGAAGTACTTGAACACCCCCACAAAGCTTTCCCCGCAAGGCGCTAGTATATAAAGCCGAGGCAGAAGCCTGGGGTAAACTTGGTAGCGTAGTTCAAAACGTGCGGGGGACAAAAACGGTTGTGTTGAAGACCTTAGCGTATTTAAACTAGCTTCTTGGTTGCTGAGCTGTTATAGGCAAGTTTTCCGGTTTCACGTGGAGACGCCTAACCTAGATAGCGACACAGCGGTCTAGGCCATAGATCGTTGTTACGTCGTTACGTTGGCACGACCCCACGATCTCCATGGATGATGATATTGACGTGCCAGTCAGTCCCCTTTCCTTTTTCCTCGTAAGTCTTTGATTGGGTTGTGCGGCATGCGGAGTTGGAGGGAGATGTCTGATCAACAATTGACCTGAGATGGCATAATAGTCCAGCCTTACTTGTATTCTGAAGTCATCATGAAGTATAAAGTCAATCTGAACTTCTACATTGACAAATATCAAGATCACCGCTTCATACCATAGCTGACGTCCCTTGCTAGTCTCGTTTCGGTCCTGCCGACAGCCCTGCCGAAATGACCTGGTGATCGACGAGACAGAGCTCGCCAAGCGGATGCGGGGAATTAGTCCCGGGGTAGCATAGCATGCATTGATAGATTATAGTAGCGTATTCCGCTGAGTACCTTGGCTCATGAATTAATAAAAGCGGTCATATGAGTAAATAGCGGAGGTAGTGTGTATAAGAGCACTAGGACGTACAATCAACTAAGAAATTGAGAATTCTCTAACTAATCTCAGGGTCAGTGGCGGGGTTCCAGAGAGGCGAATTCATTCTTATTGATTACCTCCGAGTCAAAGAACTGCTGTTCGTTTATTCTCGCCCTCCTGCTATATTCTTTAAGCTTCGTGTCTCCCCCGAAATTAAACCTTTTCTGGTCAATTGCCCCAATCTCACTATTTCATGATTTCCACAGACCTAGTCATGGATAACGACAGTGAGAAAGGCGCCTGTGCCATCAATCAGGTCGAGAAGGCCCAGCTTTCTTCATCAGATGATGTGGATGAATATACCGAGCGCGAAGCGAAGAAGATTATCCACAGAATTGACCGCCGATTGCTTGTTACCATTGGTTTCATGTATTGCGTTAGTCTAATAGACAGAACAAATATCTCTCTTGCTGCCATCGCTGGCCTGGCTGAGGACCTGCTTCTCACCGGCAACCGTTACGTGAGATCTTACACCGACCTAGTTCCCCAGCTCCTGACGGTAAAGCTAATGTTGGAATTCAGTCCATCGTAACCCTAGCTTTCTTCCCTGCTTATATCGTCTTCCAACCCTCATCAACCGTTCTCGTCCGTAAACTTGGCCCTCGCATCCACATCTCCTTCATCACGACCGCATGGGGGGCCGTGATGCTGGGGATGGGATTTGTTAAAACTTACGGTCAAGTTACAGCTTTGAGAGTTATAATTGGCGTTTTTGAAGCTGGCTTCTTCCCAAGTGCCGTTTATTTGCTGTAAGAATTAACCATCCTCCCTCCACTCCCTTTGCACAGCCAAAATTTAGTCAACATACATGATACTATGCGTTTCACTGTTGAAGAGACAACTGCGATTGCTAGCTAACTTGATTTTAGGTCAACGTGGTACACAAGATGTATGGTCCCGATAGAGCATGGCCTTGAAAGTGGAAGCTCCTCTGCTAATGCTGATACTAGATGAACTGGGACGTCGATACGGTCTCTTCTATGTCATCGGCTCAGTCACTTCCGCCTTTTCCGGCATATTAGCTTTTGGTATCATACACCTCGAGGGCGCCGGGGGACTTAGAGGGTGGCGATGGATTTTTGTGATCGAAGGCATTGTCACCATTCTTCTCGGTATCGCTGGGTATTGGCTATTGGTTGACTTCCCGGATTCTAATCGTAAAACTGTGAGTGAGCAACTTTAAAAATTTAATTCACCCCTTCCCCATCCGATTGACAAGGGCTCGAACTCCTTGGCGGTACTCACATTTAAAACTTTCTATGTGAAATTGGATTCGAGATTTGTTAACACTCATCACAGTGGAAATTCCTGTCTGCCAAAGAGCGTGCATGGGTTGTTAATCGTGTGAATGCTGACCGCGGTGACGCTGAGACTCCTAGGTTTCGGCTCAGTAAATTTCTCTCGGCGGGGTTGGATTGGAGAGTCTGGTATGTCTCAAGTAATCGGGGTTCGCGGTAGACATACTAATGCTAGGTGACTCCTAGGGCGTACGGTTTGATTGCTTTCGGAAGTACGACCATAACTTATGCTCTTGCCTTTTTTCTCCCTATTATCCTCAATGAGAACCTCGGTTACGATGTTGGCACTTCGCAAGCCCTTGTGGCTCCACCCTATGCCTTCGCTGGTATTTTCATGTACGCCATGGGCTGGTTAGGAGATAAGTATCGTATGCGCGGATTGATCATCGTCATCAATATGGTGGTTTGTTTAATCGGGTTGCCTATTTTGGGGTGGCATCCGGACCCGAAAGTTAGATACTTTGGCGCATTTCTACTTGTTGCAGGAGCAAACTCCAATGTGCCATCGTCCCTAGCATACCAGGCCACCAATATCCGTGGGCAATGGAAGCGGGCTTTTGCCAGCGCCACCTGGGTGGGCTTCGGCGGCATTGGTGGCATTGCCGGAAGTTTAGTGTTCAGGTAAGCTACACATTGGTTTTGGTATATGGGTAGCACCACTAATGATCCCTAGGACCCAAGATAAACCAGAATACAGGCCTGGACTTTGGGCTTGTATTGCGGTTGCTCTTTTAAATATTGTTATTGTTGGTGTCTGCACGATATCGTATTACATTGACAATAAGAAGGCTGATAGAGGAGAGAAAGAGCTTGAAGCTGAGGATGTGAGTGACAGTCATCTAAGCCACACGCTACACATACTAACTATAGAATAGGAGGGCTTCCAACCAGGATTCCGCTACACATACTGAAAGATTCCCGTAGGCAATGCCTGGCCGAATGATGTAGGTAGCACATTGGGATTTTCCGAGATAGATGGGTCATGGATTACTCCTCAATACTTGTGATGCTACTCATGCCGATTAGAGCTAGTATACGTCAAGAAAATTACTTCAAGTATAATCGACTCATTTCTGACACCTTGGAGGTCCTATCCATCCGTGAAAATTTCTTCTTATCTGAATCCCTCTGCACCTTGACTTCGTTTCATTGCCCGTAGCACACGACGCACATGTACATGATTTGGCGTCCGTACCTCGCTTTTCCCGTATTACCAAAGGTACGTACTTAAGTAGCTAGGCATATGAAAGTACCTAAGAAATCAAATAGTGGCGCTCACAGTGGAGATATACGCTATCGGTCAGCAGGCAGAAACCTAGGTACCTAAAGATCAGCTGTAATGTGTAATGACGTAGGTACGGGTTTCACGACTTCCTCAGCACGTCCTGCGAGGATTCTGTTCGACCTTCGCGGATTCGCTTTTGCGAGTACACAAAGCAAAATATATACTTCTCTGATAGCTGAAATTGGGAAGATTGATATTAGACGCTACAATGGCGTCAGTATTTCAAAAGGCCGGTGACGCCCTCTGTGGCAAACCTAGAAACACCGACGATCAGGAGGATGACACATCGCTCACCGCAATATTGGAAAATGATGAGGACCGCAGGGCTCTCACGCTGTTGATATGCGACATTACCGAGCTCATGCGAGCAAGACTGCTCGGTACATTCGATCCCAATGAAGCAGGCCCCGAAGAGTCTGGCTCTTCCATCACGCAGGAAGACAAAAGCAAAGAGACAGATAAAGCCGGCAAAGGTGCAAATGCTAGACAACAAAAACAACAAGAAATCGAGAGACGGAAAGTTGAGCTCGCCAAACGGGAGAGGGAGCTGAATGAGGAAAGCATTATAGAGCTCAAGAATGCTGCACTCAATTTCTTCGACGACTGGCGTGATAGCGTGATTCTTCGAGTCGGCGCAGCAGTTAATTCCAGAAAAACAGCAGAAGAGCAATCTCAACACCCAAAGCCAGACATCTTTACGTCGGATAGCAAGCCTTCCTCAGTTGGACTGCCAACTAGCGAACATGATACCAAGGTCGATGAAGTGCTGAGAGATGCATACACCCCAGTAAAGACATCACTGCAGGCCTTAGATCAGTCTAAGAGGGCACTGGTGCTACACTCTGTGCTTCTACTTATATTAAGTCTAGAGCACTACAATGCCTATTCGCGCACGCTACTGCTTTATTGTACCACATCTTTAGGACTGTCAGTCAGAGTTCTGTCAGAGGACGAGAGGCAGGTCGCTAAAGGCCTTCTAACAGCAGCAAAGCATATGTCTGCGGACGAGGAAACAAAAAAGAGAGCTGACGATAATAGCGTGGCCCGGAAGTGGAAAATGGGTGCGGCCGGCGTTGCTGGTGCTGCTCTTGTCGGCATCACCGGTGGGCTAGCTGCACCGTTTCTCGCCGCCGGCATAGGAACTGTGCTAGGTGGTCTCGGTCTCGGGGCTTCTGTAACGGCGGGGTTATTAGGGTCGTTAGCTGGGAGCAGCGTGCTCGTTGGTGGCCTATTTGGGGCGTACGGCGCTCGTATGTCGTCGCGGGCTATGGAGAAGTACACAAGGGATGTTGAAGACTTCGCTTTTATCCCTATTCAGAAGTCTCACAACGATGAAGTTGATGCTCATCGCCTACGAGTCGGTATTGGGATATCTGGTTGGCTCAGAGGCGTGAATGATGTCGTTTTGCCGTGGAAAGTTCTCGGTGAAGGCTTGGAAACCTTTGCTCTACGTTTCGAAGTCGAGGCTTTGGAGAGTCTCGGCAAGTCTCTGAGGACTCTTATTACCTCCTTGGCTTGGAAGTTTGCGAAAAGTGAAATCATTAAAAGAACGGTCTTTGCGGCTTTAATGGCTGGCCTTTGGTTAGTTCTCCGGAGTCTCTTATCCCCTCCCCCCTAACATGTCGGAAGCATAAGTTCCTAGGTAATCGGGAAGTTTTCTGCCCAGCTCCTAAAGCTCTCAAAACCCTTTCAATTTTGGCCATGAATGACAATTACTGACTCCAGATATTGAATAGGCCAATATCATTAACTAATGCTGGTCGAATCATCGATAATCCTTGGAGTATAGCTAGCCAACGGGCGCAAAAGGCCGGAGAAGTGCTTGCAGATGCACTGATCAATAAAGCGCAAGGCGAGAGACCTGTGACTCGTAAGCTACCCCTAGAGTCGTTATTTTTCCTATAATAGCTTGTGCAAAGGCAAACATTTCCTGTTAGAGTGATGAGCATGTCTCGAGAGCACGTAGAACTCCTCGAACTCTCGCCCACTTCACCTAAAGAGCAATTACTAACTCCAGCGGGCAATAGTTGTCGGATATTCTCTAGGTGCTAGGGTCATTTACATATGTCTCCAGCAGCTCGCCAGGAGGAAGGCTTTTGGCCTCGTTGAGAACGCAGTGCTCCTGGGAGCACCAACTCCGAGCAGTTCAGCTGAGTGGCGTCGGATCCGCTCCGTAGTGAGTGGTAGAGTAGTGAACGCCTATAACCCCGGGGATTATATTCTTGCCTTCTTGTACCGAACCGGCAGCATCCAGTTCGGGGTTGCTGGGCTACAAGCAATTCTTACCGTCAAGGGAATAGAGAACATCAACGTGAGCGACTTAGTCGAAGGCCACACGCTATACCAACATTCTGCTGGTCCTATCCTAGCACGCCTTGGTTTCGAAGACATTGATGTCAATGAGCTCGAGCATGAAGAGCAGAAGCTCGAAGAGCAAGAACAAGAGGAGAGACAAAAGCGTGAGGAGGCCGGGAGTATATACCAACCAGGCGATGATGAAAGAGCGATCTTAGATGCGAGCGATGATCAATTGAAGAAGTTGGAGCACGAAGCTCAACAGGCAAGACTCAATGCATCAGATACGAGAGAAAGCAATCTGATGAATAAGCAAGAATAGACGACGGGGAATATGGAAATGTTATAGCTCAACATCAATGTCAACTAATGAAGTCGCGGTTCAAGATTGATTTACTGGTTGCTTGTTTTCTCATGACCCTACTTCTAACCCTAGGACGGCTCATGATTCAGTTACAAGCACTACGAGATAGTGTCCGTGGCAGTGCTCTAGGTGGATATTATAGGCGATCATGTCACACTCACTAATTAAGCCACCTTGATTCACATTTTTCCCCGAGAGGCCTGAAGCACGCTGTATCGTAGTCTAGATGCGGCCGTTTTTCAATTATTAAACCTTCATTCTATTATGAGGAATTTTATCGAGTCTAGAGAACGCAAAATAACCTTTTATACACACAAAGATGAACAGATAACTTGTTTGGTCTAGGGGTAAATGAAGATCAATGAGCTCGGCGCGGCGATCCCTGCTGAAACTGCATGAGCTGCTCCATGGCGAGGTCCAGTTTATAGCTGACGACACCCGTCACTATCTAATCCAGCCTATTTGACCAGTTCACCTCAAGCTGTCATTCGTAGTAGATTGCTAGTTCTCTCCATTCAACTCCCCAACCGAACCTTTGATTTCAGCCAAAGAGTTATTAGTCCAATGCGATTTTCTTCTATTGCTCCTACTTGTATGCCATCATTGACGCCGCTGGCTTGTGCGTTGTGGCCCGATTGAATCATCGCGGGTTAAATTGGCCTTTTCGATTCACTAAAACGAGTATTATCTATACCCTACGTCACTTCTCGCCTAGCCGGTCACGATGCCTTCACCAATAGCCAAAGCCACCCGTAAGTCATTCGGGGCCATTCTCTCGTTCTAGTTGCTTTAGGAGTAAATTTTCCTGTTCGAGTCCGGACTTATCTCTTAGAGAACTTTCCACCCTTCTGAAGCACAGGTAGATCAGACTCGAAATGACGATAACTAACTCCGCGTGTTGCAGTTGCGTCCGCCGCCCTATCTAGCGCGTCGAA
This sequence comes from Xylaria sp. Z50, assembly GCA_037356035.1. NCBI lineage: Eukaryota > Fungi > Ascomycota > Sordariomycetes > Xylariales > Xylariaceae > Xylaria > Xylaria sp. Z50. Next base: position 423,261 of record JBAWJU010000006.1, read on the forward strand.
TATCCTTGCCCAGATCCTCGAGGCCTACCGTGACGGGCGCCCCTTCTCTTTCGACGTTGCCATGTTTTTGCGCTTCGTGACCGTGACCTTCTTAACCGCGCCGCCCAACTATATGTGGCAGCAGTTGCTCGAGCGCACATTCCCGGCGTATGAGCGCAAGCGACCCGGTGGCGGCGCCGATAGTCCGCGTGACCTCGAGAAGCAGGAGGCACCGCCAGAAGCGGGCGCCGGGCCCGAGCCGAAGCCGAAACTTAACCTTAAGAACACCTTTACTAAGTGGTTCATCGATTGCATCACGCTCGGCGCCATCTTCAACACGGTCGCCTTTTTCATTCTCATGGGCATGCTGAAGAGGCAGCCCGTCGCTATTATTGGATACAATATTCGTACCCAGACGATCCCTGTCATTGTTGCTGGTTATAAGATCTGGCCCTTCGCTTCCATTATCAGCTTTAGCTTCATACCTGTTGAGCGTAGGATCGTGTTCCTTAATTTTATCGGGCTACTTTGGGGGATTTATATGAGCTTGGTGGCGACGAGTCTCTAGGTGGGGAATCAAAAGGACGCATGAGGATGCGCTACTCCAGTGTACACCATCTTGATGCAAAATTCAAAGCGATTAAACTCGGCTGGCCGTAGGACAAGCAATCGTGTAGTGCAAATCATATAGACACTCGAAACGGTTATTTATGTAAGGGAAATAGAAAGGCTGATGTGTTGATATTCTCTTCTGTGTCTTTCTTCTGGTTCGAATTATGTCTCCTAGATCGTTGTCATTTATTATAACATCGCTTCTACATGAGCGAATTTAATTATGTAGGAAAAGGGACAGCCTTCATAGAGAAGGCTCTAGAGCTGCACTATCTAAACCAGAAATCATGCCCGTTATTAAGTCATAATGCCTTGAGCATATTCACCACGGCATATCTCATCAGAGTTTCCTGTAAAATCTGGACCACCAGTAAGCTCACTCATAACTTCGAAGCTGAGTTTGCCGACACTGCCTTTGGATAACACATTTCCAGACCCTCTCGCGATGTCCTTAAGTTCATATCCATAGTCACACTTCGAGGAGCATGCTTGCGCAGTCAGGTCCGGTAGCATATTCCATACGTGACTAGAGCTAATGGAGTCCTCGGAAGTCGTGTCACTGTATGAAAAATCAGGGAAGCTGTCGCTTGTAGTACTTGTAGGACTGGGAGGTTCATCTGCTTGCTCTGAAATCAGGTCAGGATCCTCGATGCCCCATGATTCCCACCAATCAACGAGATCTTCGATTTCATCGGTATCGACAAATCGCTCTTGCTGGTCTTCGTAATTGCCAGAATGCCAGCGGCGGGCGGTTCTGCTTAGGGCGATGTCGTATTCAGGGCTATCCATATTGATATTCGCCTCTTGTCTAGATACGAAGTCTAGTTTGTGCAGCCGTATGGGCCCATGTCTGAACGTAATCGCCGGAGCGGACGTCGTTGATCGCAAAAAAATATACTCAAGCTCCCGGGTACCGTCAGACTCTGATGTGACAACTAAGGGCACCTCAGAGATTGGCTCAAGGGGCACAAGCGGCCTACGTCTATTCCATCTTCCTACTTGCCCAGAATGATACCTACGTGTACGGCTACTATCCGCACTCGGCCGCCGTACTTCCGATATCCGTTTCGTATCATTAGTGCCCCTGTCCGCTGACTGGATAATCTCTTCGACTTTGGTGCTAAATATGTCAGACAGAAGGCTATACATCTGTCGCTTGCGGCGAGGCTTCGGTTTTGGACAAAAATCGTTCTTCGCGACGCCGTGTGACCATGAACCACCAAGGCCCCTGAGTCTTATACTCAGGCCTCTTTTGATAGTTGTGATGGGGAGATGCTCGTCGGCCGACACCTCGGAATATGTGATGGCCGTCGCCGGTCGACGCTGTGACTTTCTTGAGTCCCCCCTTTGTAGTACTGTCCTATCTGTTTCACATTTCGGTTTTCTACTTTGAGTATTCAAGACTTCGATGGTCTCTATAGAAGAGCTACTGGCCTCGAGATTAGAGATAAGATCTTCGGCTCTCATCATATAGACGTATGGCTCTAGATTTGCGACAGCAATAACCATGCCACACAACGCGGTGCCTCGAGCGACCCAGCTTCCTGATACTCCACGTGCTACTCAAATAGTAAGTATATGCTTCATGCAAGCTCCGGTGGACATACCAAGGGGAGCCGCTGTCTTAAGCTTTCGTAGCGTGAACATCCTTCCACTCATAGCAAGGCAGGTAGATCCGGGTAGTAGATACCCATCCAAAGGTGAACTTGCTTCACATATAATACTGACAGCACCCTCAGTTAGATCGCTGTTACTCATGTGCGTTGTGATATCGATGGAACCCTCCGCTGGCGCTTTTCTTGGGTGATACTTGTTATTCCATGATCGCGATCCAGTCTCTTGGGGCGATTCTAATTGTATCATTGCATGATCTGCCAGGGTTTCTGGATCGTTATGGAACCGAAAGTTATTCTCTGCGGTGATCGAAGCTTCGAGGAAGCTGAGAAGTCCGTGACGACCAACATTCCTCCAGCGTGATACGAGTTGGGGATCTCTATATCCTTCACCAGTGGCGTTATTATCGAATTGAAACGGGGTGTGTGGGTTTATATCGCGAGCTATCAGGGATTCTGCATATAGGCCTTCTTGATCGTCGTATAAACTATCACGGCCGAGGTCATCTTCATCTTGACTATCCGCGCTTGCAACGCTCTGACAATCCCATTTAGTTGTAGAGCTCCTCTTCGTAAATCGCTTGTGCCACCACTGTAATGCTCAAGGTCAGTGTCTATCATGTTGAGCATGAATCGTGAGTGGTTTTGAAGGGTTAGGTAGTTCTCGAAACGTGATGATAGCCTAGCCGGGAATTGTTGTATCTTAAAAACAGGAATAGTAAAGAGAATGTAAAGCTGAGAACTACTTACGGGATGGTCTAACACTCCATGAGCAGTTGAGATACCAAATTGGGAGGAGTGAAGGGTGTTGGTAGCTGTGACGAGACCGCCAATTCGGCTAAAGTGATGCGAGTAAAAGTCGCCATCTTTTATTGTCGCACAGCAGAGCAAACCACATGAAGTAGTATCTGTGAACGAGTCCTCGACATGGATATAAAGCGTTATACCGTCTCCAAAGTGATATCCATCAGTTAAGTCTAGCTTTTGTATATCAACTTGTCCTTCAGCTACCGATGGGACCGGGACGTTGCCTTCGTGGATTTCCACTGGCAATGTTGGCCATGTAATTTCCTTCATCGCAGCGCTAATCTCCTTGCATGCCCAGACACTACCACAAATGAGCCAGATGGCAGGTCCTATGACAACCTGTTCGGCATCACGGGTGGCACGACCCGACATCCGGAGTTCAAACAAGACATCGTATTCGCGGGGGCCGGAGGGGGTATACAAGGCGCTTCTACGTCGCCTTGACTCCCGATTAACGCCTTTACGATATATCTCCATGAGCACCTCGCTCAAATCTGTTTTGAGCCTGTCAAAGTCACTAGTTCCCCACTGCTCCAGTACATCCGGAGGTATTTTCACGTCATCTCGAGCGATATAAAGTATCAAATTGTTCTTCATCCGCCTATATACTTTGACGAACTGAATTGGGACGGAACACGTTACTCCGCAGGTCACTACATCACCAGATATCGATGTCGCATTTGTGCCTGTGCTGATTATTGACGGATAGGAGTTTCTGCTAAAAAGAGAAGCTGAAGTGAGAGAATCTAGAGACTCAGACTGTAGTGATGAAACTTGGTTAGGGAAAGAGGCAGGATTATCACACCCACACCCGAGCCCTGAGTGTATGTGTGGGCTTTGCGCCGTTGGATTGACGGAATTATCATCTGCGTCAAGAGTGCTTGATGAAGAGGCCTTGATCAATATACCGTTGCCGTTCTGCCGTTTCCACGAGTTTACATGCTTTTGAAGTTTATTCTTCCAGGACCGTGGCGAGGGTGGAGGTTGGATCGCAGGGGTAGTTATCTCTCCATGAGAGACTTCTGAGGAGGCCGGCGTCGGTACTGTTGGCGTCATGTTCTGCCCGGGGTTATTTCGAAAAAAATATCATTGGCATTTCAACTGAAACCAGCAAAGAACCGCCGTTTCTGGTATATCAAAGCTCATTAACGGCCAAATACCAATGCGAAGTCGGTACTTAGACAATTAAAGGAAGCGGGGTTACGAGAGGGAGCCTACGGATGGGGGCTATGCTTATGTTGCATGGATCCTACAATGTTACGAATCAGATCAGATACGAATTGAGAATATTTTCCTTCGCTTCCCGTCGCTTGTCGTCTTGCTTGAACAGTGATGCTCAGCCACAGATTATAGGCGATCGGTAGTCGCCTTCTTCCCTGGAGCCGCTTCCTGATCCTCGAAATAGAACATGACTTTCGTCATTTCCTCACCAGGCTATACAATATCATGCTAGGAGACGACTTTACTCAGGTGTGTCGTTTAATATGGCCTAATCTAACAAAGGAAGAATATATCCATAGGGCCTATGCTGGCGTCCTGAAGTATTTTGAGACTCAAACAAGAAATCTCAACTATCATATGGACAATACTGATTTCTCAAATATTCTGCCCATTATCAAGAGTTTGACGACGAATCAGGATGCACTGTTCACTAGAAGTGATTGCATCGCCGCTGTTAGAGCCCAACTCCCTAGCGCAATACCCGAAACAGTGGCTATGGGCTATAGTGAGCGAGCATTGCGGATAATGTTGAGCATGGATATTCGAATTGGATCGGGAGGAGTTTCTGGCTTGCGGGAAGGATCCTCTACCATCGAATGGAGAGACGGCTCCTCGCTCGCCAGGGCAATCGAGGGTCACTTTGCTGACGACAGGCGCCGTATGGTGACCGGCAGGATTGACCCATCCCTCTCCGTGGCCTACCTCTGTACTTATAGAGGCTTCAAGGTTTTCTGGACGTCAAATATCAGCGAGCACTTGAATATCAGTTGGAAATCGAAGATAATCACGATATACGAACACAAGATATTCCTTATGAACCACATCCGCAACTCTAAAGCCCCAATCATCCCACGGGCAATCCTAGGAGAGGCTATCGACACTCTCAACTTGCTCTTCCCCCTCAATGATCGGTTGACGACGAGATTTTTAGCTCAAAACGGCAAGGAATTCCAAGGTCTAGGTTACTGCTCTAGGCCTAGGGAGTCATGCCTCGACTTGGGGAAATTCGATATTTGGAGGGACCGAATTGCCGAACTGGTTGAGGTCATGAACGAAGAGCCAAAGGGGCTTAAGCAGCTTGCCTTGGAAAAGGATGGACGGAACTTCCTACCTTTTATCACTTTCTGGGTTGCGATCGCTGTTGCCTTACTATCACTTCTGAACCTCCCTTTCGCAATTATTTCTATGCATTATACCATCAAGCAGTATGATCTTGCTTTAGCGCAGGCAGTAAGTACCTAGAAGTTTTGTCTATGTGTTCTGGAACCCAGAGGAAGGAAAACGGAAGCCTGGTACTATGTTATACGTAATAAAGAGCTCTGTATCCTGTGTAACCCGCCCCTGTTTCCTCGCTCTTGGTCTTTTGTCCCACAACAGAAGTTGCTGACTCAATATTAAAGTGCTCTGCGCCGGACGCCCGGGAGGCTTTGCCCTATTATTGCTCCTCTGGGTAATGATGTCTCCATACACATGATCCGGCTTGTAAGCGGTGGCTCCCGTCATTCTATGGGGAGATATTGTAGAGTTTTGGTTTAGCCTCGTAGCAAGATAGTCACAGATTCTTCATATTCATCCTACGTACCTCGATTGCCATGATCTTTTGTTCTTCATAACATGGGCCTCACTTGGTGCTGAGCGCCAAGTGGCCGTTCCGAGGTGTCCCATAATCTAGTGTCTTGTATATTCAGGGAGCGATGGGAGAGGATTACTTATACGGTACGTAACTAACCGAGTATACGGGTATCATCTATGATGGACTGCAAGTATGGTGTCATACCTATGTGTGTCAGTAAGTCTTGTCATATGTCTTGTATGTCCTTAAACAGATAAACGCATTACTGTATAGTGCAAGCCCCATTTATTGCCAAATATGGTAAATCAAGCGGTGTGGAAAGATGGGTGGGCAAGTATGCGCTACGAATCGGGTTTTCCCGCTGTGCTTCCGGCTGCAGTAGTGCACTTGGTACTAGGGTGAGTGGACCGGCCGGCAGAGTGGCCGATAAGGGCATCCCAGTAGCCTAGGTACCTCCATTACCCCATTATCTACCCCATTGCCCTCCATCTATTTTCCCTCCAACGTTGGAACTTCAACATTGAGACTTCAACGTTGAGACCTCAAACTTCACTTTAGATTCACATTCCAATTTTTTCTGGTAACAGGTATAAAGATGGGCGCTGACTGTTGCGGTGGTAAAAAGGCGCTTCCGCCCGCCGAACCAGTTCGGGACTCTTGTGATGGTTCGTCTGTCACTAGTTCGGCTAGCACTGGATGCAAGGACACAGATTGCTGCACTCCAAACAATGAAAAGTGTAACAGTAGGAGTCCTACCTGACGAGATCTGTGATTGTGTCCCTATGCTAACCATCTGTGGCTTAGAGGAGTGTCTTCTGTCCGTTGCTGCTACACTATGCACCGAGGATGGTCATACTCATGGTCATACTGATGGTCACCATGATTGTAAGTCCGCCTCCATCACAGTCGCCATTCGGTGTCTTCGCTGCTAATCTATCCTAGCCGCTACTGGTTGTTCCGATAAGCCAAAGATATCTGCTTGCGATACCCATCTTCAGATGGCCTTTGAGCAGTACCAATCTTTTCTGGATAACGCCCGATGCATCTGTCGCAACATGATCGAGCGGGGTTACAAGTCCTGCTGCAAGACCACTGAGGTCGAGGCCAAGACCAAGAAACCGAATGCAGCAGCTGCGGGCTCAAGCAATTGTAAAGCAAGCGGAAAAGGCTGCTGCGCGCCTAAGCCTACGGCTGGTGAAGTCGTGGACGCTTGCTCTGCCGACGGAGGCAAAGGCCAGCGCCAACTTCTGGTTGTTGATACCAAAATTTCTGGGCCTGGCACCTGTTGCACGGGTGTGAAGGGTTCCCAAAGCCGTCAACAATCTGATGACTGTTGCGGCAGCAAGAAGCAGGCTAGCGATTGTAGTAACAGCAAGAAGCAGACCGACAACTGTTGCAGTAGCAAGAAACAAACCGACAACTGTTGCAATAGTAAGAGGCAAACCGGCGGCTGCTGCGGCGGCGAGAAGCAAACCGACGACTGTTCCAACAGCAAGAAACAAACGGATGACTGCTGCAGCAGCAAGAAGCAGACCGACAACTGTTGTAGCAACAAGACGAAGTCTGGAGATACTTGTGTCAAACAAAGTTTTGACGACTGCTGTCGTCCCGGACAGAAGAAGTCCGGAGACGATTGCTGCAGCAAAAACCAAGCCAATGGCTTTCAAGGAGGAAAGAGGGCATCAAGCTACTCTACTGATAGCGGCTCATCTGTGGGCTGCCGTGATCAGTGTTGTGAAGGCAAAGCTAAGCGCACATCAAACCCATTTTACAGCGCCGAGGAGCAATGCCAGCTCGTAAACCCGCAGATCGGCAACAAAAACGAATTCGCAGATGTTGAGAGGGGTAGCGGTGAGGCAGTCCGTATCGGTGTTACTGGTATGACCTGCAATGGGTGTAGCGACAATCTGGCGCGGAACCTCTCGGCCAACGGGGCCTGTAATAGTAAGTGAATAGAAAGGATCCCCTTGCTGTTTGAGCCAATACCAGCAGTAGACCTAGTTTGGTCTGTCTGTACGTAAGCCTGCTGGGCTTTGCGTGCATCGAAGAGTGCTTGTTTAAATGAAAGTGCAGTCACTAACGTATAGTTTAGTCCGCGTCAATTACCTGCAAGGGCATGCAGACTTTACTATGGATTCTGCATTAAACTTGGAGATGATTCTGGCGAAGACACGGGAAGCTACTGGGTTCCAGATTACTATGATGAGCGGCGACGAATCCATTACTGTCCTGACCCCTGATTCGCAAGCCTCCGCAGCTCTCACCCAGATCGACTTCGACGGTGTAAAGGACGTGGTAGTCATCAATAAAAGAACCGTCCGCATTCAATATAACCCCACTATCGTAGGGGCTCGGGAACTCTTCCACAATATTGAACACTTATCGGTTATCCTTGCACCTCCTCAAAATGATCAACAACTTGCTTCTGGGCGTAAGCGGTTCATCATTCTGCTAGCCCAGACCGTCGCTTCATTCATCTTGACAATTCCTGTACTAGTTCTTGCTTGGGGCGAGACCCGTGTCGAGGAAGACACCAAGGCAATTATCGAGCTAGTCCTAGGGACTTTGGTTCAATTTTTGGCCGTCCCTGTTTTCTACAAACCAGCTCTCAAGTCTTTGATTCTGAACGGGGCACTTGAACTTGATATGCTGGTTGTGGTTGCCATCACCGCTGCGTTTGTTTACTCGATCGTCGCTTTTGGATACCTTATGGCTGGGATGCCGTTGGAAACGGCCGCATTTTTTGAGACAAGCACACTTCTCATCTCACTAGTCATGCTTGGCCGTCTCGTTGCTAGTTATGCCCGTATTCGAGCCGTCGCATCCGTATCAGTACGATCCCTACAAGCCAGCACTGCTATTCTTGTTGAGGATGGGGTCGACTGCGAGATTGACTCTCGGCTTCTGCAATTCGGTGACATCTTCAAAGTTACACCCCACAGTCGAGTCCCGACAGATGGGACCATCATATCGGGAGCCAGCGAAGTTGATGAATCCATGGTTACCGGAGAGAGTCTTCCGGTTCCAAAAGGGCCTGGCGCATCTCTCATCGCTGGTACTACAAATGGCTCTGGCACACTTATCGTGCGGTTGACTCGACTTCCTGGCAAGAACACGATTACGGATATAGCTAAGCTTGTAGAAGATGCCAGCAGCTCAAGGCCACGAGTTCAGGAAATCGCCGACAGAGTCGCGGGGTGGTTCCTACCTACTGTGCTTACCATAGCTATAGTTGTTTTCATCATCTGGACTGTTGTCGGGCTTAAAGTGAGGAACCAAACGGGAGGTCAGTCGGTCGCTACTGCAATCACGTACGCCGTTGCGGTCTTGGCTGTCTCCTGCCCTTGTGGTCTAGGTCTAGCTGTTCCCCTAGTTCTTGTTATTGCCAACGGAATAGCCGCGCGTGGGGGTGTTATCGTGAAATCAGCCGAATGCACAGAACGCTCGAGAAAAATTACCGATGTGGTCTTCGACAAAACAGGCACTCTCACAGAGCCGGATCTCGATGTCATCACTGAAGAATTTTTCGATAATAATACAGCAAATGCTCGGGCTATCACGAAGGCGCTTATTAGTGACAGCGAACATCCAGTCTCAGTAGCAATCGCGAAGCACTTGGGGCCCGAAATCCAGCCATCTCCGTCAGTTACCGATGTAAAGAGCATCCCAGGGGCCGGTATCGAGGGCTCTATGTCTGGCCTCGTAGTTCGTGCTGGGAACGCTAACTGGACCCGAAGTGACGCCCTACCAGAAGTCCGTAAAATGCTAGACAATGGCATGAGCATCCTTGTGGTGATGCAAGACTCGACCCCGATTGCTGCCTATGGTTTGCAAGCGCGGCTTCGGCCCGACGCAGCCACAACTGTTATGAAATTGCGTGAAGATGGCATTAACGTCCACCTCGTCTCCGGAGACCAGAACAAAGCTGTACAAGCCATTGCGGCGGCTGTGGGTATTGACCGAGCGAATGTTGCCTCGCAGCAAAAGCCCGAGGAGAAGCAAGTCTATGTAGCAGGACTTATGGCCCAGCCGGGTAAAGTGGTAATGTTTTGCGGTGATGGGATGAACGACGCAGTGGCGGTGGCTCAGGCCGACATAGGTGTGCAACTTAGCAACACCATTTCGAGCGAAGTCACGCGTAGTGCTGCTGATGTTGTACTGCTCTCGGGACTTAGCGGCATCCCTTTCCTTATCGAGGTCAGCCGTGCCGCTTTTGTGCGCACTACCTTCAATTTTGTTTGGTCGGCTATCTACAACGTCTTCTCTATTCTCCTCGCAGCTGGTGCGTTCGTCCGGATTCGCATTGCGCCTGCTTATGCTGGCGCGGGTGAGCTTGTTAGTATTCTACCGGTCATTATTGCTGCTCTGACAATGCTGCTTCTCAAACTTCGCCCCAACTGAGTATCATCTTTTCAAGCAACGCGTTTCCGAGCTCTACTAGGAACGCGATCGGCAATTCGGTAGCACTTATGGAGATAAGATAGCTGATTCACTAAAGAGGCTGATTTCTATTCGGATGTATGATCTTCCTGGCAGTAGGTATAGAGATGGCTCTGGCTACTAGCTGTATCTTGCCTATAACTCAATTATAAGCAGGGATATCTTTAAATATGTATCTAGGTAGATAGCCTATAACGACTAACTATCTATGGTTTTATATTGGCCGTGGCCTATGCTTGTGTGAGATATTGTTCTTCCTATCAGAAAATTGTGACTTAAAAGGGTTGATTCCACGCTCTCCCTTGTTAGTGGAATGGTCCCCCCCCGGTTAACAGTGAAGTTATTTTCTTTTATCCTTCGCCCTTGCTTCCTTCCCTCCCCTATTCTTGTTCTTGCCACACGCTGTCGTGACCTTGACGGAGGCGTTCCCGTTTAGTTGCTCTCCGTCTCCATATGTAGGAAACCAGCTTCCTGGGCTACTATCCCTGACGGATTCGGAGATACGTTGGCTAGAGCTGCTATTCCCCTATGTGTTCGGATAAGGAAGACATTATCGAAATATATACTAGCCGTGCCATTAGTAATGGCGTCGCAATCATGCAGCCTTTTATTCATTTCTACGAACGACTGGCCTACTAAAGTATTCCTTTTTTCTCATTTTTGTTTTCATTCTTCATTAGCCACTATATCTGGTTTTTTTTACCAAGCTCAAGGACTTTCTTCGATAATTATGTTTCGAGAATGTCTCCCATTATTTGTAGTGTTGATTCAGGGCCATTCATAGCATCGAATGCTACCCAGAGCGGTATTGATTTCGGTCTAAAAGGACCGTTACCGGACCTCCGAAGATTATTTCATCACCACTCGTTACATACTTTCTATTTCATTCAGATTGACGATTTTACACATATAGAGTAGAGGGCTGGGATGGATCATCTATATGCCTGCTCATAATGTTCAAATCCGATATATGCGGAATATTCGTAGAAGTCTTCTAGACGATGCTACGCTCGAGGCTACCAGATTGAAATATTCTCTCAATTGTTGCTCAGCCCTCCGCGGTGATTAATTCCATCTATTGAGAATTAAATGCTTATTCATTCATCCTAACTATTTATGTTGGTGAAAATATACCAGATTGGACATTTGAATATCCGCTTGAGTGAGTAGAGATGTCGAGTCTAGGCAATTAGTCAGGCCGTGGAATTAGAAATGTCGATTGGCGACAAGACTATAAACCACGCTGCCTCTCTAATACTTAATACTGCTAAAGTACTATTACTCCTGTCTATTTAAAGACCACCCATGACACTAGTTCGGAGGAGTCCCCGTGAGTGCATGTAGAGAAAGGCTCGCGATGAGTTAGGTAGAGACGATCATCGACAACATATGTTAGGAAGAAGGAATGGTTACAACACCTAAACCCTTGCCCAGACCAAAGCCGTTATAAACCCCAACGCCAGCCATCGTAGTTATAAATCATTAATACTTAGTTCATATCAAACGCCGGCACTTCCCCCGTTATCCGCGAAGCGGTGACGCCTTTTCGCTCCCTCGATGACACTTTTCTCTAGGGTTGGGGTCGCCCCAGATGCTCGATTGTCTGATCCATTGTCCGTAGACGGTACAACGTCCCATTTTAAAATAGGATCATCCATGCCCGGCCATAAGTCCGTAGGTAAATGATCTGCAACCTCTTGACGGAACAAGTCTCGCTGCCTGCGGTCCATATCAATGATCCTCTCAACGTTCTCTTTCGCCTTTCTCCATATACCTAGAATACTTTCTTCAACTCCTCTCCTTCGTTCGACTTCGAGAATGAGGTGGTCGTATGTACCCGCATATTTCTCATAGAATGTCCTCAATTCTTCCATTTCAGACATCTTATCATGTATAGTATCCTGTTCCTCTACCCATCTGTCTCGAAACTCATTTTCCGCAGACATGTAGCTTTGGATTCTAGTACCAATGTCCTCCAACGTGCGGAATGCATTTAATGTGCTGAGATAACCCAGTTTGACTTGAGTTGTTTGTTCGTCTAGGTTCCTAAACTCTGCTTCTACTGCTTGGAGACGTTCATTCAGTTCTTGCACTACGTCTTCCAGTTCAGAGGAGTCCTGCACAAGCACTTCAAGCATCTGTGCCCTATCTTCAGGTGACAGTGGCTCTAAATCGGGCATATGGGATTCCTGGTCAGGTATCACACCCGATATAGACACATTATCCCCATCTTGGGACTGAGTTGCCTCGGCAGCTTTGATCCTAGCGAGAGCTGGTCCCCCTTCGGTCGTTCGTACGGCGGTAACACAGATATCGAAATGTCTCGTTAGGGACGTGAGGAGCTCGGCCATAGCATGTGAATTTTCAATCATAGAAGATAGTAGATGTAAAACCGGAGGACCGCTCGAGGAGATGGTGGGGGATGGAGGTGATGGAGCGGAAGATATGATTGCTTTGAGGTTACGTAAGTCGGCTTCGAATTGGAGAAGGTCTCTGTCGAAAGACTGTTGTGTGCTCTAGATAAATCAGGGTTAATAACATCCATAGCAATTCTAACCCGACACCAATTGGACCTCCAAAGTCACGTATAGGAGCAATGATTACCTGTAGTGCCTGTATATTTTCCTTCAGGGCCTCTCTCATCCTATCCACCTGAGCTTCATCTACGAAATCAAGCAAGCTCCGCTTCTCTTCGCCAGGGGGGCGGAAAGCACTATTTACTCCGCGACCACGAAGAACGCTCATAGTGTCCTCTAGCCGACTGTTGGTGACATCCAAGGCTTTGATGATCTGTTTGAACTCGCGTCTGCCATCATCGTAGGTACGCATCAAGCCCTTGCGTATGCGCAGAAGCAAGCGCATCTGCTCGCTGATACCACGGCGAAGGAACTGGGTCTGGGCTGAGAGGATAACGGACTCCTCGTGTGCCTGGCGGGCAGCATGGACAAGCTCATTTGCACGCAGGACAAGCGCCATCGAGGATAGCGAGCGTTTAGCATCAAGAAGGTGTTGAACGAGAGTCTCCACGGGCACAGAATCGATATCAGAGGAGGGCGCGTGGAGAGATGCCGGTAGTGAGGCGGAATGGGACGAGGTTGAACTTGTGGAAGCCATGACGACAGAAGTGGTTTTATCGAGTGGGTTTAGTAGTTGATACTATAGATGAATTATAAATAATAGAGCAGCCTTGAAGCTGGACAGGGGCTATCTATATCTACATTCTCATAGCTCGCCCCGATGGAGAATAACGACGGTAAGGATGGTGAAGTGAATGGGAGGGTGAATATAGAGAGAGTGAGGCTCTGTTATCCTGAGTTTCTGGGGGTCCAGAGTAGCACTCACCCAGGTACCTAAGTAATGATTACAGTAGAAGGCTAGAAGCTTTTAGTGGGCTAGTCGCACAATATAGCACCCTTCAGCCGCCAAATAGTGTGCACTACAGCTTGTACAGTCAGGCCAATTTTACAGCAGGTATGATGACCGAATGCACATCAGTGCTAGCGCAATACATTCATCCCTTTATTTATACTAAACTCATGTATTGTCACATGCTCTCTCTAAGTCTACTCTTTGGAGTTCCCGAAATCCCCGATTCAGAATCGATAACAGACCATCTAATGCCATTAAAGCTTGCTACTTATCTAGAAGGTAGTCTGCTCATCGTCGACGGTGGCATTGCCACTCCTTCTCGCCCGGTACCGGTAGTCTACATAGACTAGAGAAAGCGTGTCGAGACATGAGTGAACTACCACAAAGACCTATGGCCCAAACTACAGCGAAATCTTCGCCGCAATCCTATGACCTTCTTGATGATTTGATTGATGACTATCTTGAGCCATTTCCCGCTTTGGTGAAAGCATCTTCGGAAGTAAAAATCATCAAACAACCCCAAGTAATATCAACCCTCCCAAACCAAGAATCACGCCCACATATACTCCGGGCGCAGAAATCAACCCCAGTTCTTTTCTCAAATCCTCCCGAATTCTCGGTTACTTCTTCTCCTGCGACGCCCGACGCTCCTGTCTCGTCTAGCTCGAGATGGAAGACTGTCGTAGATGAGACCGTCTACTTCGCCGGAGGTTTAATCTCCCATCCCTTTGAATCTACCAAACACTACAGCATACTTCGTCACTCATCCGCAATAGTCTATTACAAAGGCCCTGAAACCAATGTCACAATTAGCGTGTTCGGAGACTCTACCCTTCCCTCGGACCGGTCATTCTGGATCCAAAGGAAGGGGTTTTCCGGAAATATAGGCATGGCTGCGAGTGCTTTGATGAGGACGACAGCAAACTGGATTGATGTCACGCCTTCTGTCCAAGCGTTGGTGTCAAACGTCCCCGCCAGCGATGAGCGAGCGTGGCAGAGGGACATCAAAAAATTCCTTAAAAAGGCCTCCAAGGATAAGCGTCTTTCCAAACAAATTATACGCGAAACTTGTATCCTTCGCATTCCCGCCGTGGCTGCAGATGGTTACCTGCGAATAGTAATGTGTACCGGGCAACGCTCTAAAACATCGCTTTGTCCATCGCCTACCTTTCGACTTGCAAGCACCTCTTCCGACGTCAGTGTTTTGCGTGGTGCAAGCCTTACTACTCTGCCCCTTGAAATGGGACTAAAGGCAGCATCTGTGATCGGCAATCAATATGTACAAAGGGTTGTTGGCCCGGCTCAGACCGTTGTTCAGAGCAGGCTTAAGTACATACAGCCCGATTTCATAAAAAAACACCCTGAAAAGCTAGCTCTAGTAAGGACGGCCATAACAGAACAACTCGGTAGTTTTGAAGGAAATTTCGATGCTGCTAGAGATGTTAAGTACGGGTCTTTGCATGATGAGAGCACGCTCGATGAGCTGCCCGAAATTATCGGTAATGATACCGGTCCCGAGAAACCATTCCCGGTTGTGTTTTATGGGAAGGTCGTACCTGGGGCGGCCCAGAGTGAGGCTGCCTCGACCGTGAGTTTGTCCGATGTTGCTGAAGACCTGTTACTTCGTCTCGATGGAGTCTACATTGGTTGGGTAGCTGTTGAGCAAAATAGGGTCACAAACGAGAACCTCTACGGTTGGCACGAAGCTATTATCACTATCGGCGTGTTACCTTATTCCGCCGCTACGGTCATCCCACGAAAGGTAGCCTCTGTGCATATCATTGGCGAAAAGACGACGTCCTTTAACACGAGGCTAAAGGTCTTAATCATGGCGTTGCTAAGGTCTACTCCGAAGTTAACGCATCCAAGGCCGCCAACTGAAATTACCACTGCTATTTCTCGTGATACGGAAATTGCAATTGCAAGCTTGAGTCGGGCAATGTGGCAACCTGATGTTAGCTTACAGTTACTGTCGACCGAGAAAGCCGAAAGGACTATGGCAGAAAAATACGTTGGATTACGATCTCAGGTGCAGAGGCATGTTGATAGCTTTCCTATACACCGCGTAGGTATTCGTACAGATAGGGCCGAGGTAAAAGACGAAGCTTACGGCCTAGGCGGCTTCTATATACAACGATGATGATGATGATGTTTCCAAGGCGGGCACCTTGCACTCAATATTTGTATTTCAGAGCTATCTATGCTGCCAGCTAGGGATCTTCGTTGCTAGGATAACACCTCTACCCCTCCCGATTTAACTCTATAATAGTAATACGGTCCGAGATGTATATCATTCCTTTGACCTTGCTCATTTCACACATCATACATATCAAAGTGCCGACATGATAATAGAATTCTTCATACAAATTCTCCTTCGCCCTCCGTCATGAATCTTCTTGATCCTGTGAATAGCAGGAACTTGAACGGGTCCTTGCTGCGTCTGGATGTGCCAAAGCGCCGGCAGTAAGATCAGGCTCTAACGTACATGTGGAGCCGATTTGACAAGACGGACATTGTGAACAGAGTCCCGTTTCGCTCCTGTGATATATGGCGTGTTCCTTATTAATTTTCACCGCCCTCTCGTAGTATGTCGGGCGAGGCCCGCAATGCTTCCAACAATAATATATTATCCACGCTAAAATCCCCGCTCCGATGAAGCACGCAAGTACCGTCCCTGCGATCTCCCATCCCCCCAGGGGTTTCTCATGTCTATAGGTTTGGCCAAACTCATTATTATCTGTCGGTCGGGACGGAGATTGCGCGGTATGGGACTTGTCTGTCTTTGCTGCCTCGGGGAAGCGACGAACATAGGACAGGTGCTGTGATGGTGAAGGAATATAGAGCGATGACATGATGGAGAGTGAGATTCGTGACCTTCGAATCAAAATTTCACAGGACGACCTGATCTTTGGGAGTGGTTTTTGATGCAAAATAATTATGCTTATGGAATGGACTAGAGGCCTTCTCTGAATTCAATACCATATATGTGCATACAAAATCGATATATCACGAACGATTAGGGGGATGTCTCAATTCATATTTCATATATGGTGTGCCTATGAAGTTCGCCTCTAAGATTGCGCGTCATTCTAGGCGATTATGACTATGGTGGTGTCGAAGCACTAAAGTAATTGGTTTAAACCGTACGATATGGGACGGCCGTGACGAGAGTTTTTGACGCATACGATGCATCTTGGACAGTCATATGTTCCCATAGATTTATGTTATAGACAGGTCAATTACGCAGTAGTTTCGCATATTAATAGCATGATCGTCGATTCGATCTCAGTGTTTATCTATCTAGACACATTCCAACATACAAGGTTCTAAGAGCGCGTAATAAGAGGTCCATTACTAGGTATAGCCTTGCATGAGTCCATTGCGCGTTCGAAATATTAATATGTGGAAAAGTGGGATTAAACGAGGCGCCCTAACGCCGCATTATATGACTACAAAAAACTCTAGTCGCCTCGAAATGAATGTGAAAGGGCTAGACGAGCCCAGAACCCAGGTTTTCAAGAAAGATTAAACGTGGTTGTTACTATAAATAGTTAATGAAAAGGCGACGGATATAGGCAGAAGATAGCTTCAGGTTTTTAGAAGATCTTCCGTCTCCAAAAACGGACGCTCAACACAAGACGTAGCACCACGCAGCACTTGGCGCCTTTGCTCTTTAGATGGCCTCAGGCGTCCATTGTGAGAACCGGTCACATTTTCCACGCTACGGAATATCCTGTACTACGGAATATCTATTTTCGGCCCCAGAGCAGACAGGAGCGTAGATGGCGTTGGCTAAGACAGACGAAGGCCGTGTAATGAGGAACGGTGATCGTCGTTCCATTTAGCCTGCGAGGGTCACCTCCGTACCACCCTTTCGGAGGGTTAAGAAGCTGAACGGTGCAATCAACACACCACGGACAAGATGCGAACATTCTTATAAAGAGAGGAAGAAATGTCTTCTCGGGAGTCGGGGCCTAATAATAAATTATCTGGAAAATCGCAACATCAATCAATTCATTCAGTCATTCGTTGATCGCTTATTGACCAGTTTCGCTCATCACAATATCTTTCATCAGACAATGTTCCGTCAAGTCGTCCTGTTCCTCGCACTCGTTGCGCTCAGCATCAGCACACCTATTGGCCAAAAGCGTCGCAGGGCAATTGATATATGCCCAAGGGAAACCGGCATCTACGACGTCTGCGACACCTGGCACTCGTTCCTGCGGTGCCGGGGCAATGCGCCCATGATGGCCTTTGACTGTGCTCACGCGCCCAATCATTACTGCCTGATCCAAAACGACAAAGGCAGCTGCAACGGACTACTCCCGCCAGCTCTGAACAACACCATTACCCATTCATAGACGCAACTCTGTCGAGCCAGATGCTATGCGATCCGGCTGCTGGTTTCTCCCGAGCGCCTACATATAGTCCGCACTGCGCGGGGCGACGACCAAGGCGCTAGAACTGAGTGTAAGAGTGCGAAGCGGTATCGCGCTACCTGCTGCTATCAGTCAACCTTTGATATAAATAGTCGGGCTTGGAGGGCATGTTATATTAGTTATTGGATTGTCGCGCGGCGGAAAAAAACCGGGATGGTTGGGAAAATATTGATCGAAGTATTCAAAAGCTTGGCTATTGATAGGCAGCTCAGATCCCGCATACAGCACTTATTGTAGAACTGCCAGACAGGGATGTACCCGACCAGTCAGCGTTCATTGTTTCGATTGCATACCTCTTAGACAGCATCAAGCCTTATAAAACCCCCACGCCGTGGTGCTATTGGCCTCTATCTAATGATAGTTCCCTTGCGTTGAGGGGAGTGATCACGTATGAAGACATATGTAGGATACGGGCAGAATTCAAGACACGTACATAGAAATCTGCTATGAGTATCTAGATCAAGACCTCCCTAGGCTGGATAGTTCAAGGTACATAGCTACATACTGCTAGCGGGGAAGTTCTACACTAGAGTAGCTAGTAACGAAATAGCCACATGTTGGCAACGCCAGGGCTTAGTTTGCATGCCATATACGGAGTACACTAGATGTAACGTATCTTTAAGCAAGCGGAGAGAGGTATTGTCTATGGATACTGCAGTGCGACACTATCCACTTGAGAACTATGAACAGCCATCTATCCCGTGCTATCGCATCTATAATAACTCTGAAATTCGGGTTCTAATTTGGACCATACAATGTTTAGAGGTGGCTAGAATCAAACCAGGCGAACTTGAAGAACCAGTCTATATCATGCCTACAGTGTCGAATCACATGCTAAATATATGAGAGGGAACTCAACTTGATATGACAAGATCTAGAGGAAGAAGACAGTAAGAGGTGTGGCATCAATAAGCCAATCTAGTTTCTGCAAATTCCCACGGGATCCTATCGCGACTGTGCAGCACGAAATTCATCACTTCATCGGCCTCTGCAGAACCAGGCCCCCTTGTCAGTCTTTCCTATAATACATAAAGATGTATCGACGCAGCGAGATGGCGTTGAGCATTGAGTGGTTGTTAGAACTGGGTTGAACTCCGGCAGAGTTGATGAAGTGACAATAGATTAGACGACCTACTTAATCGGTCCCGTCAAAACTTGGCCTGCTTACTTATTTAAACTAGCGGCTTTGGCTAGTCAATGTCGGTTGTTGTCCCGGTACTTCGCGGTAACTATTCTCACTACCGTGATATGTACATTGCGGCTCTATTTTGTTGGCTGTTTTTTTCTTCCTATGCCGGCCAGATTAAAATAATGATCGATTTGAGATCGCGACTAGACTGCCTACTATGGAAGAATTTGAGGGGACGGCTACGGTAGTGTAAACTAGTGTCCTCTGCCTCGGCCATTTACACTGCTAGTAGAGACAGGGATAGCAAGAAGCCCATTCGCATCCTTGTGCGCGTGCGGAAATACAGCTTCTCATTGGCGCTAGAAAGCCTTCGACCTGCACTGCAACAGTCTGCAGGTCCCCGACAGTTCTCCCCAATGCTGCTTGCAGGGGTTCGGCAGGGTTGTGATAACGGGGGTCATTTGCACATATTCACAAGTCCCCTGACTCCCTCATGCCTACAATCTCCCAACTTCCTAGAACAGCTTGGTAACGATGCATACATCGTGACAATGGCTACCGCTAACATCATGATGCCCATTTGTCTCTCCACTCCCAAGTCAACATCACAAGGGGGTTATGGCTAACGGCACGATCATCCAACATGTGAACATCTCGAGAGATTCCTTCCTACGGACTAGGCAATTAGTTATATAGACTAAATATCGCTGGTTATTGACCATGATTTTGTTTCCGCCTCTCTCTCTTTCTTTGCCAGATCGAGAGCCATCACCGTGGGATTTGCCTTGTACGCACCCCTAAAAGATGCAGTCTATCCTTGGGCTTCTTACTGTCGGCGTGGCGCTTGTAAGTGCTGCGGTTCCCTGGTGAAGAATAATAGAACAATACTAACTCATCAAGGCCACGCCAATTGCACAGGACCAGTCAGTGTCCCGGTCAGTGCCCCGGCCAGCGTATCCCCCGGTGTACCGCCCGGTATATCGCCCAGTAGCATCTAATCTCACAGTCTCTTCGGTTCCTTCCAACAAGACAGCCCTAGTGACAGATGACATCTCAAGCTGCTCGAGCACATGGATGGCAATCCCTGATGTGACAATCGGAGGCGGTACCGATCGACGAACAGGATTCACTACGGCTGTGAACAAATTCTGTGATATGGCTCACGGAACAACAGTCAAGAGCCAGGATTACTTGTCCATGGCCACTGAAGTGTTCTTAAACGGCGGAATGAATCCTTCAAAATATGGAGTCTTAGGTTATGTATATTGTAAGCGAGCTCACATATATTTTCATATTCAGATGAGGTTTCTAATGTCGATTAGTCGAAATTCATAACAAGTTGAGCTCAACTCACACAGTTGATGGTTAGTCGACTAATATCCCCAGCTGTAACTTAGGTGCTCACATTATATAGCTACTTCTTGCAAGAAATACCTAGGAACGCTTTCTGCAGCAGGCGGCCAATGCTACGGGACCACTAACGGCGACACGAAAGGAGGAACGTACCAGGTTGGAACAAACGGCGTCAGTTATCACGCATTCGGAAACCCCGTTCCGCCGAAACAGGATGCCCTCAACAAGCTCCTCCCAACCACAGTGCTGGCGGCTCAAAGTGTCAATAAAGGATCTGGGGCCCCGCTCAACCCATGGCCCTTAGATTCGTTGAACAGCGTCCTTCCAACTTCATGCCACAGCCACAACGATTACGACCAAGACATCCCGGTCTTCGAAGCCCTGAGTGCCGGGTGTATTGGCATGGAGGCTGATGTGTGGCTCTTCAATGGAGATGTGATTCTAGGACATATTCTTCCTACACTTGGGCGAACGTTCCGGGCGCAGTATGTCAATCCTCTCAAGGCGATCATCGATCACAACGGAGGATCTGTGTATAAAAGCAGGCCGAGCCAAACGCTTGTTTTACTTGTCGACTTCAAGACCAGCGATACCGGTACGCTAGACGCCGTGGTCACGGCACTGGAGCCTCTTCGCCAGGCGGGATATCTGAGTAGACTAGAAAACGGCGCCTTTGTTAAAAGAGCGGTCACCATCGTGGCTAGTGGCAGTGCGCCGTTTGATAGGATCTCGTGAGTAATTCTCTGAGCTACCCTTCTCGGTCTGCTGATAACTGACTCCGTCTGTTGTAGAACCGGAAACGGAGTGCCAGCCCGCGACGTCTTCTACGATGCGAATCTTGGGGCTTTGGGGGGCACGACTTATACGTCGCAGAACTCTTACGTTGCCTCGGCGGATTTCCAGGATGTTGTAGGAGAAGCTAAGACGGCGACTTTGACTTCTGCCCAAATGAACGTAATTACTAGCCATGTCAGCCAAGCGCATGCGAAGGGACTGGTGGCTCGATACTGTGAGTTCCGGAACATGCCCCTTTTGTCCTTCATTTTCTAATGCTAGTTAGGGAACTTGCCTGGAGAGTATTTGTGGGAGGCATTGGAAGCTCTTGGCGTCGATTTACTTAACGCCGACGATCTATCGAATACAGCTAGAGTCCCACGACTTTAATAATTCGGTTATGATGAAGACACGATATGGACGTTATACTTAAGTCAAATGAAGATATATGTAGGTAGATAGAGAGAAACTTGATTTAACTTTCTATGAGACTAGAAGGATAAATAATCATGACTGGGAGTAATGTTATGAAAACCATTACTGCTTAGCAATACATGACATGAAGTTTTAGCGTGTGGCGAGTGAGATGATATGAGATGAACAAGACGAGATGCGGGTCTCGGAAACCGACATACCTATACGATGTATACCGATACTAAATGTCGGTAATTAGCGGAAGAATGGCTCTCCTCAAGCCACATTGGAGTCGCTATTTATCTTGGAGCCAATTAGGCTCAAATTTCGTAACCAAGAAGTATTATGTCTCAGCTTATTGGATTGTTGTGTTTGGCTGATGATGGAGTTGTATGCACTTTTCAGGTTACAATTTACTAGCCACTAGATAAACCAAACAGAGCCGGGCCGCTCGCCGTCTCAATACACCATAGACGAGGTCGGGTAGTCTAAACGAAGATCCGCATCATGAAAAATTGAATATACCTTAGGTTAGACTAGATTAATAAGTATGTGGGTGCTGCGAATGTGCTGTGCTGCGATTTCTTCTAGACCTTTCGGACTGGCTGCATAGGAACTTAGTAATCGCTCTAGTAATCAACTTTGGCCCCAACTTGATTGAGCTCTATCGACTTCCGATTTCCCTCTTTTTTCTTTTCCCGCTTTAGCTGGGAAGCTAGTGGGTACCGAGGCCGGCCAGCTAGGGATGTAACGCTGTCCAAGGTGCCCGCGCCAGATAAGAAAGAGTTGAATGCCACATTCGGAAAAGAGGTATGAGTGGAAAACAAGGCAGCGCAAAGATCTGGTCACCTACTTTGCTCTTCTCCTCCTGTTCTGACGAACGAAGACGGCACGATGACGGCTGTAGAGTCACCGGTACCATTATCGTCCACAGCAAAGCATTCTGAGACAGTACGGCAAACTCCTCATACCTTCGGCACCTTCGATAATGATCTGTCAGAGGGGAGCGGCGATGGTGTGGCGGCCATCGAAATAGATGATGTCCTCGAACGACGTTTGCGCCTCAAGATTGATTTGCGTTTATGCACGATCGCCGGCATTCTGTGCTCGTTGAACCTGCTGGACTCGGGGGTCATCAGTTCTGCTGCCGTAACCTCATTACCGGCTGATTTGGACCTAACGGGGAATCGCTTTAGTATCGCCATTTTCATCTTTACCATCAGCTCCATTGCGTTCCAACTGCCATCAACACTAGCCGTGCGCACCTTTAGTCCACGATTATGGTTTTCCTTTATAACCTTTGCATTCGGTATCATTACCATGTCCACCGCTTTCATCCAGACTTGGCAGCAGATGATTGCTCTGCGCGTGCTACTGGGTGCTGCAATGAGCGGCATTTACCCTGGATTAACATATCTGATCTCAACGTGGTATACTCGCCAAGAGCAGCAGACGCGCTTCGCATTCCTGCAAATGGGTGAGGTGACCATTTTGGCTACGGGCGGCATTGTCAATTTCGGGCTCAATCAATTAGACGGACGAGGCGGGATTACTGGTTGGCGATATATGTTTCTGGTACAGGGCCTTATTTCGGTTGTAATCGGCTTCGTAACATATTTCTGGATGGTGGACTTCCCTGAGCATGCCAGCCGCTCGTTCTGGTTTTTAACCCCAGCAGAACAGGAGCTCGCCGTTGCCCGTATCAATGCTGATCGCAAAGACGTCGAGCTCGAGGAGTTCGCGTGGTCCAAGATATTCATTCATGCTTGGGACCTCAAGATCTATGGCTTTGCTGTCATGTTCTTCCTGCTAAACATCGTCTCCACATCACTATCATACTTCCTTCCTAGTATTCTGCAGGGCGGCCTCGGATTTAGCGAGAACCAAGCCATCCTGCTCAACGCGCCACCGTACTACTATGCGGTGATACCAGTGTTACTTTCATCGATCGTCGGCGATAAGTACCGCGTCAGGGGCCCAGTCATCGTTTTCAACTGCGTTACTTTGATTGTCGGCTTTAGCCTGTTAGGTTTTGCTAAACAGGATGCTGTACGATACTTTGGGACTTTCCTTGCTACAGGGGCCTACGTTTCGAACTGGGCAGCCTTATCCGCGTACCAGGCAAATAACATCACCGGACAATGGAAGCGCGCGTTCACTGCCGTAATGACTGCGGCCCTAAACGGAGCTGGCGGGATTGCAGGTAGCTTTATTGTCCGGTCTCAAGAGGCGCCTTGGTATCCTACGGCGATATGGGTCTCCATAGGGTCTCACATCTTGATGATAGCGATCGTGATAATATTTTCTGTGTACTTCACTTTCGCCAACAAGCTAGCTGCGAGTGGCAAGATACTACTTGAAGGGGTGGAGGGATTCCGATATACTATTTAGTTAGTCTATACTACGTGAATCTATAGACCAATAGGAAAACTTGACATCGCTATACATTCATTCTACTGGTTCTATATCAAACTGACCCAATGTGTTAACGCCGGCAATGCAAATATTCCCAAATAATACGCCTGCTGGGGTTTCTATATGATGCGAAGGTGCTCACTCATTCTCACGCATCACCAGCCAAATTTCTCTACCCGCAAATCGATATTTACCCCAAATCTAGCTTCTCGTGCGCAAGTGTTTCTAACGGTCCTATTAAGTCCATCGGGCCCTGACACTACCACGCCAATACCAGCTAGGGAGGCGCTAGTAATCTCCGTGATAAAATTAGCGACGTTAGGTCGCCCTACTTCAAGGGTAGGTTGAGGAATAGTAATACAGACACCAGCCCGGCGGAGTTCATCCAGTCGAGCCTCTGGTACCCAGGACCGCTGAGGTCTAGAATGGATTACCCACATGAGGTGAATTTTCCTCCTTCCCGGATGTTCTATTGCTAGGTCCCAAAGCAGAGGGAAGACGACGGCTATGCCAGACCCGCCAGCGACAAGCACAGCTGTGTTGTTCGCTCGAAGCATATTGAGCGGGTCTTGCGATCCGTAGGGACCGTCTAGTCTTACAGAGACTGTAGAGTTTAATTGCGCGTGCTTGAGTAGCTCCGATGTGAATCCAGAATATGCTCTGATCAAAAGATCAAGCCGAGCAACCCCACTGCGACCTGGGGCCGCTGATGCGATCGTGAAAGGATGCGCTTGTAAAGCGTTACTCCCGCCAAAACTAGGAATCGATATAAACACATGATCCGCAGGACGCCATCCGAGCAGGATATTTTGGCCAAAAATCCTCCAGGGTACTTTCTGTCGTTCTAGTCGTGGGATGTCCCAGTTAGCCGAGAGCCTCACAGTGTCACCGTCCTCCAGAGCCTCTATGTCGGCGGTGACGGTAGCCGACTTCAACCCTAGTCTCCACACAATCCGATCAGAGATGAAGATCACCAACGACAAGAGGATATACGGCCGACTTGTGAAGAAGTGCATCCAGAGAAACACGAGCGCGGCGATCTGTAGGAAGACGTGATAAGCGAGAAACAACTCATACCACCTCTGGCGGAAACTTGCGAGCGATGTGAAGTAGAGCAACTCATACGCCATGAATGCCCCTATCCCCTCGAGAACTAGAGGATGAGTGAAGTAATGCCAGAGGCTTTCAGTAGCTAGCCATTTGGGTTCGAGGCACACTCTCCAAACTACCATACCAACGAAGTGGACAAGTGCCTCAAAACACATGAGCTCGCCCACTCGGCGGTGGAAGATGTTAAGAGCCTCGTAGGAGCGACCCGTGAGAAGCTTCAAGGGCTGGTTCTTGGCTGCGAGGAGATACAAAAGAGGTAGGTTGACAATAAAAACATATCCCGCGCGGTCGGCAAAGACGAAAAAATATCTCAGCTCAAATGGAAGCTTGAAGAGATGGAAAAATATATTAAGGGCCCAAGTGCCAACCACGAATATCGACGTCCCATTTGAGGGAAGTGTGCGGTTGATGATTGGTATCGGACGTGGCTGGTACACCAGCAGCGAGCGGATGATAGTAAACACGCCACCTTGGGATCGGCCCCGAGTCCCAAGTAGCGGCTGACGCTCAAGATCAGAATTATAACGTTTGAGGGGTGTGGGTTGTGACGACAGCGAGCCCTCTAATGTGCTACTAGATGACGACTCGGCACCGTTTCCATCGTCTTCCGGACTTGCATTGTCGCTAACACTAAGAGGGCGGTCTCCCTCAAGGGCTATCCATTTACGACGGTCCGTAATGCTTTGATAAAAGTGGAAGGCGGTAAACAGAAACAAAACGAATAGGAGAACTAAGTTATATGAGGCGATGATAGCTCGGCCATTGAGAATATGTTTGATAAATTCCCTCAGATACTCTTGACGCTCTGGGTCATCCAAAGGAGACGTTTTGTTCTTAAGAGTAGATGCAAGTTGGGACGTCCTAAGACTTTGGCGAATGACATCGAGCGCCCATTCCCTATCGCTGATGCTAGCACCTCGCGTCATCGCGATGGAAAGGAAATTCGCCTCGTCCACCGACTTTCAATACTTCAAAGGAGGATGGATGGGCCGTTAGACTCAAGGGATTCAAAGATCTTATCAGATTGATAATATTGGGTGGATCATCTTTGCGTGGGGGACCTATGCTGCACGTAGCGTACCGATTTCGCCGTTGGCGTATTACAAGCAGCCAAGCCTTATCAATCAGATCATGGGGCAGTGCTTGATCCCATACCGGTTTAGGGCTTGCTTGTTTGAGGGGGCAGAAGGGGAGTGGGGGGCGACCTACGTGTCGGAACGAAGTATTCAAGTAGACCAATATGAAGTTGCCCTGAATATCTACCTTATGTAGTTGGCAAGGGTTGATATGTTAGGTCTCCAGGTCAGTATTGCCAGGTCAATACAGTAGATACGTATTAGAATCGAGGGAAATGTCAACAGACTTAGCAGCCATGCCAGACGTACAGCAAGATGCTGAGACGTTATACGAGTATCATCAATTACACACAGAAATCGACAAGGCGGATGCTATTTTTTGTTTGTGCAGTCTCGATACACGTGTCGCCGAGCGAGCCGCCCAGCTATTTCTCGATGGGTACGGCGACTACCTCATCTTCTCCGGGGGCTCAGGCAAGCTCACCCAAGGCCGCTTTGACAAGCCCGAGGCCGAAATCTTTGCAGACATTGCTCGTCGATTAGGGGTGCCCGAAACGAAGCTCATAATTGAGCCTCAGTCCACCAACACAGGCGAGAACGTTCGTTTTACCTATGCTTTACTTCAAGAAAGGCGGATGTCTATACGTTCGTTTATTCTAGTTCAAAAACCCTACATGGAGCGCCGAAGTACGTATGAAACCATCTCCTGCCGGGCCCTCCGATCACTCGTATAATCTAGCTAGTTCTATGATATTGCATATAGATAATCTTGACTGATGTATTTCTATCACGCAGCATTCGCAACATTCAAAAAGCAGTGGCCCGATCCGTGCACGGAAATCCTTGTGACTTCGCCGCGTTTGACCTGGGATAAGTATCCGAACAAGGACAACCCCGTAGATCTCGTCATTAATATCGCGGTCGGCGACCTGATACGAATACGAGACTACCCAGCGAAGGGCTTCCAGATCCCTCAAGATATTCCTGAAAACGTCTGGGCGGCAGCGCAACGGTTAATTCAGAAAGGATACAACAGTCATTTGCCATGATCCATCTCATTTGCCATGTTACGCGATTGCATCTTCTTCTACTTTTCCTTCTTTCTGCCCGCCTTCCGAGCCAGAGACTCGAATTTGTTGATCGTCTCTGCCATCACATCGACCTGCCACATGAATTCCCGGCATGCTCTGTCACTCCATTGATCTGGGTTAGCACCCAATCCTCTACTCGCAGCTTGAATGGAGTTGTCTCTCATTCTTTGTTCCTCCCCGTCGGGTAAGTGTAAAATATGGCCGGTGTTTGTTGCGCTTGCCTGGATTCTTTCGCTCCTATCTTTCCTGATAAACTGGTAAATCTCAAGCGCTAGCTCAATGTCATCTGTGCAGGTGAAAACCATGGCCAGGGTCCCGGCGTCTTCTATCGCATTGGCTGCTCCTTGCGCGACATAAGGAAGCATATAATCTAAGATAATCAGACGCTGATATATCTCATGTCCTCAGGGAAATTTTTAGGCAGGGCAAGATTTCCGCACTGGGATGCGAGCGTAAGAGTGAACAAATGCTAAAAGAAACTTACGGCATGCGTCGCCAGCAAGGGCTATTTGCCCCTTCACCCATGTCGGTAGAGGAGGCAATTTGTTCATCGGGGTTTCCAAGATCCCAGAACTAGGTGCATGGAGAATTAATGCCTGAATGACGGGGCACCAGCCACGATATTGTTCGAGGATCTCTTCCTTTTCCCCATATGTCGTCCAGGGTATTTTTTGCGATTTCTCTTTGTTGGTTTCGCGTATGAGTACCACATTATAGAGCGTGTTCTTTCTTAAGGGGTAGCACATGATATGACCCTCAGGTCCCATATATCGCATGCCCTGGTTTTTCCCGAGAAGTGTCATAACTTTTTCGTCGTGTTTAACTAGGCTCCTAGGGAGTAAGAATCGATATGCTGACTCCCCAGCCGGAACGAGGTGGTCACTGTGACCACTTGCCAGGGCAATTCGCTTTCTCACAATCGAATTCATTCCATCAGCTGCCAGGATCAGGTCTGCTGACATCCATATATCGATACCACGGCTACGTACGAGTATTCTTCTATAAGACGTTAGCAGGTGTTTCCTCAAGGCGTCCCTTCCCGCATAGACACCTAGTGCAATGGCATGAGAGGCGGCGCGATATGGAGGTTCTTCGAACACGAAGTGTAAAAAGCTCACTTACTAATAACCAATTAGCGTTCCTCTCATGCATGGAGACACCAAGATTCGCTTCGAGATCCGAAATTCACCATATGGGTACTTACCGGCAAGAATTGCTCATCAATATCAACAACCTCGTGGCCCTTCAGGATTTTGCAGCCGCATCTCATCGCAGCGTCTAACAGAATACGCTGTAAATCAGCTCTATGAATGACCGCAAGTGGTGCTCCGAAGTGCTCCTCGACATCCGGCACTAAGGGAATAGAGCCCAGCTCTTCATTATTCTTCCATCGCCTATGCTACTGTTAGTAGATCCTAAGCCTAAACAAGCGAGTCGACGACTGAGTTTAAAGTCTCTAGCATTTATCCTTACCTTATGCTATTTCTTTCTAGTACAGTAGCATGTTTCATAGTCTCATCGAACACACCGAATCTCCGAAGAATACGGGAAGCATTGGGGGCGATTTGGATCCCAGCCCCCGCCTCAGTGATTTCCTGTCTTCTTTCTAAAATCACTTTATCAAGAATCAGCCATTTGCATTTCTAGGTAAGACCAACAATAAAGGCTACAAGACCATGCTATAACTTCGATACATGGACATAGTCGGAGGAGGTGTTTACGCTCCTAAAAGAGCACGACGAAAGGGAATAACACTCACAGACATTGTGCCCAGTCTTCCGCATACATAGGCCGATAGCCAGTCCACCTACTCCGGCACCAATTACGATCACAGACAATGGTCTGACCGCTCGCCTTTCCGAAAAGCTCGAGTCATTGTATCGTCCATTTATCTCTATGTTTCCGCGCATCTTCGATTTCAAGGTGAGGTGTAGAGATGGGTAAGAAGCTCCGGGGCATACCCCCTTCCTGTTTAACTATTCACCGCTTTACATAGGCTTATATACCACCCTCGTTCGATTCCCACATTCTTAAAAGCTGAGCGGTTTGCTTACTGAGTGAGTCGCATGACTAATGGGGCACAGGAGCAAGCCATCCTGTAAGCAGGGCGAAGAGCTGACGAAACAGGCAGAGACACCTATGACTTCTCGGCAGCTCCTTGTAATTGAGACGATGATGCGACTCCATCCCTTATATTATGATACAACCGCATTTTCATAATTCGCTCGTGTTTAGTTTGTGAACGTAGTATCTGGTTTACCGTAGTAGCAACCGTACCAGTCACATTTTGAAGTGCAACGTGGGGCACTTCCTAGTGTAAACCAATCTACATGAAAAGACCGGACTTAAGTTTCCCGGCGATCGTCATCCTCCGTGGGGCAATTGACTAGGGCGTCCGGCAATCAAGAAAAACGGCTAATCAAGTGGTTGACGGTTCGGGCTTGTCTAGGGGATCAATAGAGGCTATAAGTTTTGTCCGTTACTATGGACATTCCAACAAGTCTGTATATTCTACAAGATAACCTTCCGCTGTTATGGTCTTAAGCGGTAGGGTAAGTGCGTGGATGGCATCGTAGGCAGGTCTCATTCCTTTTTATGATCCCACTAGTTACTAGGAAAGGCGAAAATGTAGGTATTACTTCATCCCCAAAAATAGAGAAGATATAATAAAATAAAACAACCCTTTACATGTCGGAAATTATTGATTCGTAGGAACTAAGTAGCTGCCAAGGTGGTGTCTTAACGAGCAGTGCCCTAAAAGATGGTAACAGTGCAGGAGGATTATAATGGCCAAGCAGCCGACGTTGTAGATGGAGTATTACAGCATAATCAAACTAGCTAATGATCAACTGTCGCTGTAACGCTGGCCAGCCACATAATCATTGATTGGACTTTTGACGGAATGTGTCACCTATTAATTTTAAATTCGCTACTCCATCCAACGTACCATGAATAGTGAGTAGTGGTCAGCGGTTTAGGCGGTAGTCCAATAGAGCGAATGAAGCGCTTTGAGAAACACTAGAGACACATGGCACCATTGCACAGCATAGGTACTTAGTAGTTTTAGGATATTGAGTACCTTGTATGACAAGGGTTGACTAGGTAAGGGTTAGGAGAGTTGACTCGAATTGTGTGTAGCCTGAGATGCCAAAGGTCCCTTGGCTGTCCGACAAGCCTGGGAAATGGCGCCGGAACACGAGATCTATTTATACAACATATCATCTACGTTCGGATACTACGAAAGCGCACTTGCCTTACCCATTGCAGCCAGCATGGCTCATGCTGAGGCGAGGGCTGAATAGCTGAACTCCTCAGCCCGAAACATCGAACGTTTATATATCGAAGACCGAGACTTAGAGCATCGGGGACTAGACTAATGTCACAGTATGTAATGCGTATAGCATCCGGTCGCTCGGCTTGGCGCGCTGGTGAGTTGTACACCGGGATTACGTCCAAGGCCATGATTGCTACAAATTGGATATCAGCTCTTTATAGAACATGGTTAATTCTTATTTACTGGATACTGTGCGCCCTTGGCTACCCGGGGCGTCGATTAGCAAAACACGTAAGGTAAACATTTTTAATCTTGTCAGTAGCACTACGTATTATTATATATTTGGTGCGCTATAAGCGGGCTCACAGGATATTGGAGGCTCAGTTATATTCCTAGGCATAGCCGCCTCACACTCTTGACTTGTACAGTAGTCAATAGAATGGCTCATATATAACTCCTTGTTCCGGTGACTTCAGCCTTAAGCCGCCCACAGGTCCTGCCGAGCACGAAATTAACCTATGAATATAACAACAGACACTCATAACAAATGAAAATAAGAAAATAGAGAATTTTCTTATGTACAGTGCTTTCGAAAGAGTAGGAATGTTACGGATGACGATATTGTGTAACAACTTGTCTTAGATCATTAGACCTGTAAACTAAGACGCCACAACTAAAACTTTCTGTCGCTGTTTAAAAAGACCCAAAGTTTGTTCACCTATGGATGCACTGTGTCGTTAGAGAGAAATATTGGTATCGACTATAGAATTGGGAAATCGTGGTAGCAAGTTACCAATGAACTATTGTAGTCCACCGCAACTAATGTGTATTAAACCGGCAATAGAAATGAAACTCGAAGCTCGCATTGCGGGAAATGAAACTTTTTCGTTAACTCATAAAAACGCCGGAGCCTGTCACTACGGTTGTCGTAGGCAGTTAGGCCATGTAGCTAGCTCTTATACTTCCTATCATATGAGATTAAAATCCTGAAATCGTAGGTAGCGAGACCGGAAGACTAGAACATATGCTTATTAAACAACATGTAATATCCAAATATAACAGAATAGGATATCGATGTTCACGCCCCATAGTCAACTTTCGCTCAGGTTTGGCAACTTTGCAATCTTAGAACTATTAGGCGGTTGCCTTTAGGACTATTCAATAGGGCGATGGCGTCTAGGTAAAATTATATTACTTTTTTTATTGGAGAAAACATATTTTAGTTACCAAAGAGTATCAATTATGGAACTTAGATTTGGTGGGAAACAGTCACGGATGATGTACGACACCGAACAGCCAGCTATTGTCTACACTAAGGGTTATCGTGTACGACATGTGATTAGCTTCGAATTGCGAATGATCTTGTAGGGTCCCACGGCGCTTAGACTAGTTTGAATAGCCTCCAAGAATGGCACTGAAAATTGAAGGTCTATATAATATAGTATCGGCGAACGGCGACGAATACCGACCTGCCTTACCAATTGCGGTTGGTTGCGACTGATAGGCTGTATACTACAGCAAGAGATGAAGGACCGGAATATGAAGACCGACAGATTTTAGGCTTGGAAGTGATATCCCTCATTCCTAACCCTAATAACAGTGGCAGCTTATTAACTCAATTGTTAAGCGATGAGTTTTGATGTGAATTATTGAGACCGCCTATGGCGAACCCATTGGCTCTAAAGCTAAGCGCACTCATAGCAAATTTGAGGGAAATCTAGCAATCAGCAAAACTAAACCCTTACTCCTACGCTATGATCCACAAGCGGCCTATTAGTGACTATTCTTCGCTATTCGTAATAGATTCATGACACAGTAGCAAACATGAGCGGAGATGGTCGGAATGCAGACATCGGCTAACTCGTCTCAACGCCACGCCGTCTCTTTTCCTCTCCGAATTAGGCAGCAATTCGTCAGCTCGTATTAATCCAGGGAGCCGCGAGAAGCGAGCTCAACGTTATCGGCGGGTGCTAGGGTGGATTATGAGGCCTCTTTGAGGCTGAAGGAATTAAGGCAGACCGACCGCTTGTAGTCGTAACCCCCGAGTCCCCCACCCTAATGTGTCTCATACCCACGTGTTCGTTCCTTCTGCACACACAAGAGCGGCCTTACGAAAGTACCTGCATTGTACATCGAATGTTCACCTAGGTGAGGGAAAGCCCGGCGCGGAGACCCAAACGTGGCTATGGAAGGATCACATGCCAGGTCCGCCGATCCTCCAGAAATCCACATTGGCTCTCGAGCAGATTCTCATACCATAATGATGCAGCAGGCTCCTTCATGATTACCTATCTGGGTACATGGTTTCCCGATTTTGCCTCTCGCAGTAGTGTAGTGTATCGGCCCACGAGCTAAAGTGATTTATAACATGCCTAGTGTAGAAATACGCGCCAAAATGAAGCGACTGATCATATTTTAAGGTTGTATAAGGGTTCATAAGAAGACTAGCTCACTGATGTCATAGGAGCTCTAAAGCGTTACCCCGCATCTCCACGTGCTCCTTTGGTCTCCTGGGTAGTAACCTGGGTCCATTCATTCTTAATGCTGCTCTTATCTCCGTGTACTTGTCAGTGCCCAATGTCTAGATATATCTCGTGCTCTAAGATTTAACGATACTGTGTTACCCGATGAGAAGTGTGCTAAAAGATTTATCTAATTATTCGGGCCGAGATTGTGCGAACACGCTTAATAGTTGATACTGACGGACACGAATATACCGAGCTACTCCTACTTGACCTTCTGCCCTAGTGGTATGTTCTTCTCTAATAAGGTATTCGTCGTGTAGTACGTCCGCATCATTTATACGACTTAGTGGCTTGGGATACTGGAATATGCGGGACCTCTTAGAGTCTTTTGCAGTTTGTAAACCCACGCGCCTAAATTCTCATCAGTAGAATGATGATACTGTGAAGACGTATGGCTTGCCTTTATAGGCCTATAAGGGAAATTGATTATTACTCATTCGCCATGAAAATTTATTTATGCCCGCACGATTTTATTTAGTTGACACTTTGACACATGGATGTATTTAATTATTGGATAACTTAACGGCAATGTGTGTTTTGAGTGTAACCCAGTCACGGGACGTCTGAAGGCGCGAATGATGAAGTTTATTGTGTCTTTTTTTTATCACAACGTTAGAATTTACGGGGTTTAGTAGCCCGAAATAATAGAGTCATGCCAACAAGGGTCGTCTCGACTTCTTCAAAATTTTCCTCTAAGGCGTGTACAAAATCTTCCTTCGTGTCGTTCCAATTAT
This sequence comes from Xylaria sp. Z50, assembly GCA_037356035.1. Classification (NCBI taxonomy): domain Eukaryota; kingdom Fungi; phylum Ascomycota; class Sordariomycetes; order Xylariales; family Xylariaceae; genus Xylaria; species Xylaria sp. Z50. Next base: position 457,209 of record JBAWJU010000006.1, read on the forward strand.
GAAATATCCCAAGCCGGTTATACAGTTTTACGTACAGATAATTGGTCCAATTGGTTGCATGGCTCCCACCCAGTACAGTACAGCCCGTCAAAACCCCTCTGTCTGATAGAAGGTCCTTGTATAGACGGAAGGCCTCGAGTTTCTCGTTCCCTGGTATACAGTGGAAGAGGTTGAACATAGAGATTGAGTCGAAAACGGAGTTTTGCAACGCCTCGGGTGGTGGTTGCGTCACATCCGCTACCACAGTCTCAACTATGGCGTTAGGTGCTTTGGATAAGATGCGACCCTTTGCCGCCTCGAGAGGACTAGGGTTCAGATCAACTAGTGTAATGGAATGCTTCGCTTGCGCCCGGAACGGGCGTGAGAGAGCCACAGCTAAGAAATACCCCGTTGCGACGCCAATATCGAGATGGCGTCTTGAGAAACTCTCAGCGAAGAAGGGCTCTAGGACAGTGTCCGTGCTACGACAATGTTATTAGTGACTACTAGGTCAGTAAGTTGATTATTTTACGCACCGACAGCGCCACATGTACCGAAGGTTAAAGCGAAGTACGACGACATCGTAAATGATAGATAGAAAGGTAGGTGTGTAGATAGTCGTATATAGACCTGGCTTTGGAGGGGTTTGACTTGTTGTGAGCATGATGGGCTTCTGGTGGGTGCTGGGGAGAACTTGTCAAATCTTTCTACGAATATCTCATAGCGGAAGTGCCCTCTAAATGGGAATTGGAAGCTATTGAAACCTATTGCGATAATAATAGTCATAACAAATCTAAATAGGTTGATTCACTGGGATATGTCTGATCAGGGCCAACCCCGCCGTCCCTCCTTATCAGATACGTCTCTACTCCAATAGCTCTGTTGGTGCTTGCGGGATGATGTGGTTCGGACCGTGCTAGTCTTTTGCTAATCCCGCCTTTCCGCTTGTCTATAGGGCAAGACTAGACGTCACCGGCCTTGCCGAGTCGAGGTGACAGGTCCGCCATATAGTACTGTTTGTGTACATAGGGAGTCTTCATGAGAATTTGAGTGCGGACCAACAGGATACTAGAGGGAGCCAAACAGGATATTTTGAGCCTATTCGGAATAGTGCAGTTGCATGCATGATGGCAAACGGAACGACCCTGTCGCATCCCGGGGCTATCCCGGACATTTCACATGCTACTGGGGTTTCTCCTGTACTATACACTCCAACCAACGTGCCAAACAACTGGGGTCTATCCAGTCCCTCGGAATGGGTTCTGAAATCTGAGAGGCCAATACTATAGTACACCGCTACTCTTATTTCTGAACTTTGTGTTGGTTATGTACTGTAAGGGATATTGTAAAGATAATAGGCAACAAGAGACCAAAAAAGGGCGTCATCGGAGCTAGTCGCTAGATTCACCACTTTCCCACTCTCTGGGAAGAGAAAACGTCATTTTCCTTGCAGTAGCAGTTGCGCCATTCTACTACACTAGTAGTGTAGTTTACACGGATAGGTGATGCTGTGCTTGAAGAGTGTAGTCGGCGATCCTTATCACCTCCTGTATGTGGGATTGACAAGGGGGCTTGTTTGGACTAGTGGGAGTGATAGGATGGTACATACTACCCAAGGTATCCTCTTGCTCACTTGTACCTATACATCAGTGCTCACTACTACTCTCCTAGGTAGAATTTGCGATTCGACCTAGTCAATCTATAAGTAGAATTTCAGAATGCATACACACACTGAACATGGCAATCGTTCCCGACAGTTGTCCTCGCTCAGCAAGGATCTTCACGCGTAGTGTAGGCTGAGAACCGAATTGTCTATTATCGCTTAATATGGCTAGGTGCAGCACAGTATTACGACACTGTTGGGCTCAACTAAGGGCTTATGCAGATAGAGTACATGGTCATCATAGTCTATCATAAGAACACTAAAATGCGACTCTATCTATCATGACGCTTACCAACGTAACGAATATGTAAATAATCACACCACGTGGCTGGCGACTACTAGCTACAAGGGACCGAGCGTGATATACGGCAGATCGCAAGATAAATAACAAATGGTAATTTGTATCGCGCTACACTATATGAACCACAAAGGCATCGCTGAATTCAAATCGCTAAGGTTGAGCGCTAAACTAGGCCGAGCAGTTTCTCGATCTTACTTCGAATCGACGCTGTTATTTCGATCGAAGCCCTAAGTTCGAAATAAAACGTTCCCATTTTTTTCATGTATAACTCCTAGAAAACCAATATTCATTAAAACCGCTAGCTTAGATGTAGGAGAGTGTAGCTCCAAAATAGCGGTGGGTGGGCATAAGCAGGCGTCGCATATCGTGGTATGTGGTACACTATCCGTGTTCCGACGATCTTACAGATGAACTTGAGGAGTATTCTCCCCGTGGTTTCTGGGCGTAAACGGTAAATCTATCCCTCGTCAGCATTTTTTGTATAGCGGCATACTGGAGAGGAAGGGAGCCTGTACAAGGTCATATAAGCGTGCATGTCGACATTTGCTACATCTTTGCGAACTTCGGTTAATAGTGACTGAAGTGCGTCTGATGACCAGCCTAAGACCTTTATAAAAACAGGCATAGACATGGGTTCAAGGATAGTATTAATATTTAACGCCATCATCGACCCAATCCTCTGAAGTTGTTTGCCAGGGGCCCACGGGTTTACCGGAACTATTCCAGTTCACCGATTAGCAATTGTACATACAAGGGTTCCCCTCTTACAATACAAGAGAAATGGGACGCGTGATTGTATGAAAGAAGCATGCAGAAGCAGGCTAGATGCTGCTATAACAAGATTTGGCGAGGGCTAAGAAATTTCTGGAACTGACCAGCATACTTTCTTTCCGTCACATTTTTGAACCCCGCGTCTGTAAGTAGTTGTTTATATTGTAGCGGATAGTAAACCGTCTGGCCAACCTTCTTTAGACCTAGATTGCAGTTAGCGAGGATAATGCCAGGGGCCCTAGAGAACTTGCCTAACTTCCAGTACCTCAACCACCTGTAGAATGAAGTCTCAGCGAACGAATTACGAGTAGACTGTATTGAGACAACCCATTCCGTAAACTCCGCCCACTGGCCCGTTGATTAGTTTCTTATGAGCAAAAAATATTCCTTTTGTGTTGAGATCTCCATGACACAGGGATCTTTGGAGGTTAGAAGAATGGACTTACCCCCCCTGGACTTAAGTTGTCGTAGATTGATGCTATGACATCCTTCTCGGGCAGATTTCCTAAGTGCCGTAAATGGATGAAGTCAAACTTAACGTCGTATGACCACGTGTCATTGAAGTCTGTGACCTGAAACCGGCAGTTGGGTAGGTTGAAAGGTGGTCTTATAGGATCGATGTCTATACCAAGTACTAATGTATTAGGATTTCTCCGGGCTGGTATCCTATCAGCACACGATGCAACAACACGTGACTACGGTGCCCTACCGAACTCCAGAGGCCAGTTTCCGGGGCCACAACCTAGGTCCAAGACTCGCCGGGCATTAGCGACGGGCGCTAGATGCAGTTTCCCGTCAAGCATTTCCAAGACAATGTTATGTTGAAGCGCTGAGCGTAATTAGCTTAAGTTCCCAACGTGAAGATGACATATATGCCAATACTTACCATTCCTGTCTTTCTCTTGCTATATCGGTATATAGTTAAGTAAAGTCCGAATTTTCGGGGGTTAACGCTCAACTTACAACGTCGTTTGGCAGGAAATCGTAACCTAAAATAATCCCGTTCGCTTCGTCCAATCAAAAGAGGGTGACACACCGTACTCACTTTTGTTATATGATCTGCCAAATTTCTGCAGTATTGCCCTAATTTTGCGGGTGGTGCTGCTCGTCTTCGCAGTGGTCGACCTGCGTAGTCCAGGATTAACATGATGCTAATAGCTCTAGAAGGCTACGCGTGGCCAGAGTTACCTCTTCAAGGTGATACCGCCGTTTCCATCGCCTCCACTGTCATCTTCCGAGTCTTGCGGCCAGAACTCGTCTGCCTCTAGATTCAAGTCGTCGATTTCAGAGCTGGCCTATGTGCTGTCAATATGATTTGGAAGCCTAACTCGTGAGAAATCGAAACGCACAGTAGCCCTACTACCATAGTAACTAGGTAGATTTGGGTCCCATTCCGGCTGTGTCCCCGATTGACTTGACGTTGAAGAAGTGGGCGGACGTGTGCTTTCGCGCCGGCTTGATGCCTGCAACTCTGTTTGTGAATACACGGCGAGGGTCGACGAGGTTGTGGGCCGGAGCGCAGAGTCGCCGGTGCTTGACCTTTGGCCAGGCGCTCTCAAGTCAGATCCAGACATTAGAGAGTGGGCCACGTGCGCACCCGTTGTCTGTGTCTTATCCGTCGTGAGCCCGCCGCCTACTACTACGAAACCAACTTGGCTATGTGATCCTCCGGTAGGCCACGGGCAACAGACTCTCTACCATAGGGTTTTAGGTAGAACACGAAGGGATGTGGGATTTAGTGTGGGACAGTTCGTTCTATCGTAGCACACTAATAGGTATCGTCGGGTGCGGAAAGGAGACCAGTCACAAGGCCAGAGGGGCAGCATAGCGCGTATACTAAGTACCCTCGGTACTGCCATCGGTACTGCCCTCGTCAGATCCTTTCTTATTACCTATGGACTTATGTACACCACGCTATGGGATTGCCTATTTCTTCCCTATGCACCTTCTTACGCCGCCCCTTCTGGAGTGGGCCCAGCGGAGGAGGGCTATTCCAGAATAGATTGTTCGCTGTCATACTCGGTGACGAGCTGAAGTCCCTTGGACGATCTAGTCGCAAACAATACCACTGCGAACAAACTGTGTGCTAGACAGGAGCAGGGGGGGTTAGGATGAGATCTGCAATACTATTACATACTGTTGCTGTTTTGACGGTTCTACTGGTTGTGCTAATGAGCAATAGAGTTGGAGTACAGGACTATTATACACTATGGCAATATATCACGGGTTGATGTTTGATGGGATTCCCCAACCCACATCGATCTCGTTGGCCGTACCAAAGATCGGGTACCTCCCCATTGATCGACGTGCTGGGACAGCGGGTCGGTTATTTGAAGATGCGTTTCTGTTATCCGGAGATGAAACCATACCAAATAGGGTAGTTGCTCCACTATAGCTGCTGATTGCTCCACAACTCATAAAGTTCCCACCAAAACTAGAACAGCCTTCAACGCCACACATCACTTTACTTAAAAGAACGGTCAACCTACCATCGCCTACCTAAACTACCTACCTAAACCACCTACCTATCTACTAACACTACTATAGTTATATGGCGTTCTAATTTAGAACTCTATATTGATCTTGGCAACACATAGTAGTACCTCTTTTTTGGTAGAGTTTTCTGCTAATTTAATGTATCTACGGGTGTTTGATGTATTAAGCCACACTCTTATTTGAATCCGATGGACTGTTAGTTTAGAAAGTGATCTTAGAGTGTCTAGGGGTGTCTAGAAATACATACAAAATTGGTTAGTTTATGACACATGGTGGACACTTGCTATCTTGGGTTTAGCTTCATCTCCGGATAACAGAAATCCATCTTCAAATAACCGAGCCGCTGGGACAGTGCTGTTGGGACGTGCTGGGAGATAACAAATCAATATTGTGGAAATTTCTTTTCGAGGGAGTTTTTCAGCGCGCTTCTCCTTTCCTGGTAAGCAAGCCTTTCCTCTCTAGCATTAGTGTTTGGGACTAAAGTTGCAAGACATAACCGAACCAGCCGATTGGAGATGTATGATTTGATGATTCCTCCTAGCACCCTTGATAAATAGTGGAGGTTCTAGTGTACTGGACTACTGGTAGTGCGTATCTACCTACATGTACTATGTACCTAAGGTAGTGTACTGCGGCGTACAGTAGACTTGGGGGGCCTCCTCGTACTTTGGCCCCGCACTGTTCCAGGCTAAGTCTTATCTGCCCTTAATTCTACCTCATCACTCAGCACTTACACTTCCATCAGCTTAACAGGTTCGGATTGCTACATTACCGGCGCAATACCAGGACAGAACCAAGGGTTAGTAGCCACTAGTGACTAGGTAGATAGGACGAATCCAGGGATTTTCTTGGTTTGCTCTAATATTGTTTGCACCTTACATCTTCACTACCTACCTATCGTACCATATTCTTTGCTCTATAGGTACTGCTAAATATACATGTACATTTACTGCCTGGGTTTTCTGTTTTCTGGGAGTGTTAGGGCAGGTACGGGGGGAGTGCCTATATTACCCCTCTCAGTAGATTCCCTCTGTCAATTACTCCATTACTTCTACAACATCAATATCACCCCCATTGCCTTCAGGTACTCAAGTACAACCGCATACGGCATACCTGTCGAACTTCAGGATATGTCCTATTTTACGTAGGTAGCTTCCCATTAAGTAGGTATATATTTTTAAATTTGAACTACCTGTACCACGTGTACATTACACTAGATATTCATGTTAATAGAAGTATTCAGTGTAGCAGAGTACGCATATGTATATTACAGAATGTCCCTGTAATTACCCAGGTAGTACATATCTGCTATGTACTACCTGGCACGTATAGGTACATTACTACCATTTTGAAATGTCCTATTTCCAATATACCATAACTATATGCTACATTGTATAGGGATGCTATATAACAGTGTGCAAGATTATTATATACACTGTCCTCAACACCGATTACACTACACTAGGGCGAGTCTAGGCCCAAAAAAAAGTTCCTATGTTACCCCAGTATTCTCTGGGAATAAAACAAGTCTAGTGCGTACGTCACTTGTTGATCTAAAACGGGGTTGTTAAAACTGGCACCCCTCCGTTGGCGAGTCGTTAACACTACTCACCTCATAATACCCTGAGGGATACGGCGGTATCTACTTGATACCTTTTCGTGGCGTTCGGATTACTACTACTTCCGTCACTGACCACCTGACGTTCCTTCGCGGTGGTTTTGCTAGCCTTACCGGACCGCCCGGTTTCCCTTCCTCTTTGCATGATCAAGGGGGAAACAACGGTCGCTAATCAAACCGTGTGGCAGGGGGGAAGCTTTGATGGTACGCGCAATATCTTGCTACTATTATGTGTGCTTTTGAATGGTTGGATGATGCTTAGTGAGTCTGATGGGATATTTGGGTAAGGGAGGAGAGGCTTGGTGATGATTATGGTGATGTCGATTCGTGATACGACAGAGAGACCACCGCGATCGCATGGTCCGTCGTCTTCGCCCCTCCCTCCGCGGCGATACTATCTACGTAGCACTGCACAAAGCCTCCACAGTCTCCGCTCGGTTTGTCATACTATGTACGGAGAATGTACTCGTGCGACACTTGATCCGTCTCTGCTAAACTGAACTCGTAGCTTTGTTGGAACGAGGTAGATGTTGGTCTGCCCACATCAAGCCTGGCAGTCTATGAACTATAGGGACTAGCTCATCCATGCATGATCCTGCATTGCTTTCCAACACTATGAGCCCGCTCACATGTTATCATATGCGAGGTGAATCTAGCGGGCCGGTTTTTGATGCAGTATAAAATGCCCCTGTGGAAATCCTCTCCGTTGTGTTCTCCTTACAGATCCTTATGGACCATCCCATCCTTCTCACAGCCTTCGAGGTAAATTAGCAGAAAGATGGATGAGCCTATAGCTATTATCGGTTTAGACGCAAGATTTCCCGGAGATGGAGATACTCCAGAACAGTTCTACGACTTCCTACTTGCAGGAAGGTCGGCACGTACAGAGGTGCCGCAGGATAGATACAAGGTAGATTCGTTTTGGCACCCCGATCCCAACAGAAGGGGCACTGTGAGTTCAATTCTGCCATAGTGTTATTGATGCTCTAGCTGAAAATGAGCAGACTAGAATTCGCCATGGCCACTTTCTCAAGGGCAGTATCGCAGCCTTTGACGCCCCTTTCTTCTCTATTACACCAAAGGAAGCCAGCAGCATCGATCCTCAGCAGCGAGGCATGCTAGAGTGTGTCTATAGAGCACTCGAGAACGGTCAGAGGCCATCAGAATTGTTAAATTAATCAGAGAACTAATTTCTCACCAGCCGGAATACCCCTTGAAACTGTGGCAGGAACACCAACCGGTGTATATGTTGGGTGTTTTTCATCTGACTACCGGTCAATGATGGAAAAGGATCTAGACCAAGATCTAAAGTATGCTGCTACAGGAGTACGTGACACCACCCTAGTGAAATGATATTGGTACCACATAACCCTAGGCATTCATGCTACTTCTGTCTCACCCAAAAGCCCCTCTTGAAAAAAAATTACTAATAGGCCTATAGAATGTTGTCAGCATGTTGTCAAACCGCATTTCTTGGTTCTACGACCTAAGAGGCCCTAGTCTTACGATCGACACGGCTTGCTCAAGCAGCCTGGTTGCTATGCATCAGGCTTGCAATAGTCTAAAGCTGGGCGAGACTACAATGGCTGTCGTGGGTGGTTGTAACCTTATACTTTCCAATGAATTTAGTATGACACTCGACAAAGGTGGAGTTCTTGGCCCAGATGGGATATGTCGGAGCTTTGATGAAAAGGGGAATGGGTATGGACGAGGGGAAGGGTTTGGCGCTATTGTACTCAAAAGAATTTCTGATTGTATACGAGATGGAGACACAATCCGAGCAGTGATCAGGAACTCAGGCTCAAACCAAGATGGAAGATCACCCGGCATCACACAACCAACCAAAGCCGCCCAAGCGAATCTGATAAGGGGTGTTTATTCTCAAGCTGGTCTTGACATGTCCCTCACACGATTTTTCGAGGCTCATGGCACAGGGACTTCGGTCGGGGATCCTATCGAAGCTAGTGCCATTGGGGAACTATTTGGATGCTTTCGGTCGCCAGAGCAGCCACTTTACGTTGGCGCGTTGAAGAGTAATGTTGGCCATCTCGAAGGGTACGTATCAAAACTCCTAGTACCTGATTTATATGTCTCCTTGTCTCGTGTAATTGGCAGGCTATGTGATATCACGCCTAGATATCGCCGCTAACGTGTTCTATGACGCAGTGCTTCTGGGGTGGCGGCGGTGATTAAAGGAATATATACTCTTGAACAGGGTGTTATTCCAGCTAATACATGGCTTGAAAAACTCAACCCGAAGATCCAAGGCTCATGGCACCTACAGTTTCCTACAAAGCCTTTGCCATGGCCGCAGCCAGGACTTCGGCGAATGTCGATTAATTCATTTGGTAGGCAAATGATACCTTACACCTCTGGCTATATACTAGTAGCCCTCTACTTGCTCAGCTAGGCTAATTTCCGTAGGTGTTGGCGGCTCAAATGCCCACATCGTTCTTGATGATGCCTTACACTTCTTGAAGAAATACCATCTCATTGGGAATCACCGAACGATCCTGACCCCAGAAATCCCTCAATTTTTGTCATTGCCTGGCGTTAATTGTACCTAATATCCCCCTTATCCACTTGTTCTCTACTAACGATGTTTATAGGTCACAACTACGAGACGGATGCTCGCATCTATGGTGATGGAACTAATGGCAGCATGGCCAACAGAAACCATTACCCCACAAATGACTTCAAAACTACAGGGACAGGTCGCATCGAGACCGTGGATGATAATATCAGTGGACATACATGCAGTCATATATTTGTCTGGTCTTCATATGATCAAGGTAGGTGCATGAAGATTCCCTTCTAGTTTTTTAACAAACTTCACCCTTCCATCATATTCACATATTCATACCTTTCGGAGAAATCTGTTTACTAGACATTGCATGACTTTCTAACCTTGTTCTTTGAAGACGGCGTGCTGCGCGTGCAAGACTCGCTCAATGGATATATTGATAAACGGTCCAAAACTCTCTCGCAGAAATCGAAGCATACCTTTATGGTAGATTTGAATTTTACCTTAACAGCGAAGAGAACACATCATGGATGGAGATCCTTTGCGCTCGCAGGCTCTTATACTGGTTTACAAGAGGCGCTCTCCTTGAAGCCAATAGTCACCAGAGCGGTCTCTGAACCCCGTCTTGCCTTCATATTTACGGGGCAGGGCGCCCAATGGGCAACAATGGTTAGTTCGATGGAGTCTTTCGTCCCCCCTTCAGGTTGTGTCTTGGAAGCATAAATTGCCTACCTGTTAGGACTTTTTAAACTGTGTTGCTCCTGCAAGCTCCCGACACCATTTCCATTTTTACCATGAATGACTATTATTGACTCCGGATATTTAATAGGGAAGAGAGCTCATGACTTATCCGGTTTTCCAGCGGAGTCTTTATGAAGCCGACAAATATTTAAACAAGCTGAATTGCCGCTGGTCGCTAGTCTGTGTGTATATCCCCCCCAAGCCATTGTCTAACTCGACTAAAGAGTAAACTACCAGTTGAATTACTAAAGGGAAAGGAGCGATCACATGTCAACCGTGCTGAATTCTCCCAACCCCTGTGTACCGCGCTACAAGTTGCTCTCGTGGACTTATTATATTCTTGGGGAATTTTTCCCTATGCGATTACTGGCCACTCTTCTGGTGAGATAGCTGCAGCCTACGCTGCTGGCTCTATATCTCGTGAATCAGCTTGGAAGATTGCTTATTATAGGGGAAAGCTGTGCGCAAAGTTGGCTCTTACTAACACCAGCCTGGGAACGAAGACAGGAATGGCGGCTGTGGCCCTTAGCATGGAGCAGACGGAGTCAAGTATACGCCGCGTGAACGAAATACCAAGCGAAGGCACGCTTGAAATAGCGTGCCTGAACAGCCCAGAGAGTCACACCATCAGTGGCGATCTCGCCAAAATCGATTTACTCGTAAATATGCTCAAATCCGACAACCTATTTGCGCGAAAGTTGAATGTGGAAATGGCATATCACTCGAGACATATGAAGCCTATACATGAGGAATACATCAAGGCCATCCACTGCTTAGAACCTGGGCTTAAGTCTTACCCTCATGAAGCATGGTTTTTCTCCTCGACCCGAGGCACTATTATTTCCGCTGTTGAATTGCAGGACCCCGGTTATTGGGCTGACAACCTAGTTTCTCCTGTACGATTTAATGAAGCTATGATGGAAATGCTCAATACTCCGGTAGAAATTACCAAGGGACTACTACCTCAGGACAGAGATCTTGACAATATTACAGATATCTTGGAGGTTAGTCGCCGGAGTCATTTATTACCCCCTTTGACTATCTCAGGAGCATAAGTTGTCTACTTAGGGCGTTCCTAATCCTGCTCATCCTAAAAGTTTCCGAAATCCTTCCCATTTCTTTACTATAATACTATAAATAGCAATTACTGACTCTAGGGACTTCAATACAGATAGGGCCACATAACGCTCTACACGGTCCATTGCGAACTATCTTGAAAGCCTCGACGAGATCCGATACTATCCAGCTTCATAGTGTGCTCAAAAGGGGAGAGTCTGCAGTCGACACCGCGTTGGGTGCTGCCGGCTCACTATGGGCTCGTGGGCATGCTGTCAACCTTTTGGCTACTAACAATGCTTGTCATGATGCCGATGGATCGTGCATGTTAACAGATTTACCCAGCTACCCCTTCAATCATACCACTGAGTACTGGTTCGAGAGTCGATTGAGTAAAGCATCTCGCAAGCCGAGATTTGAGCGCCACGAACTTTTGGGGGCCCCAGTGCCAGATTGGAATAGGAGCAATGCCATTTGGCGTCATCGTATTTCGATTGCTGAAAACCCTTGGTTAGTAGACCACAAAGTTTATAATGATATTTTATATCCTGCCGTAAGTTTTATCCCCCCTATCCCGTTTTGTATAGCAATACATACGTTGGATTCTAATCTACTGTATCTATCTAGGCGGGTATGCTTGTGATGGCAATAGAAGCTAGTCGTCAGATATCCGATCCCACGAAAAGGCTCAAAGGCTTTAAATTCTCAGATGTGTCGTTCCAGCAAGCGTTCAAGGTGCCGAATGACGGCGGCGTCGAGTCACACTTTTACTTGCGCCCATGTATTGAGACCAACGTGATCCATGGCCAAGGGTGGAACGAATTCCAGCTATTTACATTAGTTGGAGACGAATGGGTTGAAAACTGTCGGGGGTATGTGCACTTGGATTATTATGAGACGAAAGCGTCGCGCATGGTGAATGGCTTTAGCCCGTCGCAGCGTGGTACTCTCGATGAAGGAATCGGGAAATCCGGTGACTTGAGGGAATTACCAAAGAAACAACTGTACGCTTTACTTCGTGACTCTGGGAACGTTTTCGGCCCTCACTTTCAAACCCTGGAGGACATTCGTGTAGGTCCAACAACAACGCAATCGGTAGTGAAAAACCCAGTTCGAGACATCAAGGCATCAATGCCTTATCAGTATCTCCAACCTCATATTATACACCCAGCAACCCTCGATGGCATCATTCAAACGAATTTGGTTCCTCTAGTATGCAAATCATTGCATACCCACAAGGCATTTGTGCCGTTCTACGCAAAGGAACTATGGATATCCGCCAACCCTCTAGATATTGACGATAGTTGCAGGGTGTCAACCGAAACCGAGCAACGGGGTCCTCTCAAGGCCGAGAGTACATTCACTGCAGTTAGTAATAATACGGGATTGACAATAGCCAAGGGAGAGGGGTTCATACTCAGGCCCGTCCCTGGAAACGAGCTTCAACACGAAAGAGGGTCGAAGCACATCAGCTTCAATATAGAGTGGAAGGCCGACCCTGCTTTTACTAGGCCAGACTCGTTAGTGGAGGGCGCAGTAGAGTAAGTAATTTTTTTCTTCTTCTTGACCTCCCCCCTCCTTTCAAGATATACACGCACAACACGTGTATAGTGATGGTTGACTCTAAGTGTTGTAGTAATGCTACCCCCCCATACTCATTATTAGCATATGAGTCTTTATCGCTAGATTATATGCGCACTGCACTTGATCTAGACTTGAAAAATGAGTTCAGCAAGATGCCCCATCACCGTCGATTATACTTAGCCTATATGAAGCATGCCGTTGAAAATACAACTATAAAGCCGGCCAAATATGACATCACAAAGCTCCAACAAAGTCCAGAGGGAGCTCTAATAATTGCTGTCGGACAAGCCCTGCCACAGATCTTGAAGGGAGAAATAGACCCTCTAGAGGTATTATTCAGCGGAAAGTTGGCCGACGATTTCTATCAAGGAGCCTTTGGTGCCGAAAGATGCTTTGCCCAGCTAGGGAGTTACCTTGATACCCTAGCTCATAAAAATCCGGCAATGAATTTTCTTGTAAGTGACTCATTAGCACACTCGTCTCTCCCCATCACCGATTAGCCGTCTGTACCTAACCTACATATCATAGGAGATTGGTGCGGGTACTGGCGGCACTACGAAGTCTATCATGAGGGCTCTAGCCCGGAACCAAGGTCGATATCTGAGTTATTGTTTCACTGATATTTCGCCGGCTTTTTTCGAAGTGGCGCGAGATATCTTTGGTGATAATTCCGCGCGGATGAACTACAAGGTCCTTAATATCGAGAAAAGTATCGAAGAACAGGGCTTTGAGCTCGGCCAATACGATATAGTTATCGCGGCGAATGTCCTTCACGCCACAAAGAACATTGAAGTAACGTTGCGCAATACAAGACAGCTCCTTAAGCCAGGAGGGAAGTTGCTGTTATATGAATGCACCAACCCAACTGCACTCAATGTCAATCTTGTTTTTGGCACGCTTCCTGGCTGGTGGCTTTCGGAGGAATCCCATCGAGCGTTCGGACCACTAATGACTAAAGAGAGATGGGGCGACTACTTGCGGTCCACGGGCTTCTCCGGAATAGACGCTGTATTCCCTGACTTCCCTGACCCTGCGGATCAATTCGGTTCCATTCTCGTATCGACTGCAATTGGGCCTATCGAGAAAGCTGCGAAACCAGCACCGGCTTTTATAATCAAGCTGGGTGATTCAAATTCCCAATTAGAGGTAGCTGCTCAAATGCGCGATACGCTCGTGCAGCAGGTGCCATGTGAGGTCGTTGATCTTACTCGAATCTGCGACAAAGGTTTCCAGAAGTCCACCTGTATCTTTCTTGCCGATCTAGAAGCTCCAATATTGAGACACCTATCGCCTGACACTCTTACCTCACTCAAACATATAATGGCACGAAGCAACAGGCTGCTCTGGCTGTCTAGAGATGGTAGTATCAACCCGGATTATGAATTACTAGCAGGGTTTGCACGTGTCGTTAGAGCCGAACATCCCGGGTTACAATTTATCACAATTTCATTTGACGACGTGGGCAGTTTGCCGGCCCTCGTCAGTACATCCGCGGAGATCTTGCGCGCATCATATAATAGCACAGAGAACTCTTTCCGTGTTACGAATGGCACTATAAAGGTCGCGAGACTAGTGGTCGACAGCACTGTCAGTAAGCATGTGCAGGCACAGACTAGCAGTCTTGATGCTGCCGAGGAGAAGTTTGGAAATGGTGAACGCGCATTGTCTCTCCAGATAGGCTCTCTGTCTCAGCTTGATACGCTTCGATTTGAGGATGATCTGGTTTTCGAAGTACCACTTTCAGAGCATGACGTCGAATTCAAGATCATGGCTACGGGAACGAGCTTCCGTGACCTAGCCTCACTTCTCGGCCAGGTTGATGGCAATATGGTGCTAGGCGTTGAGGCTGCTGGTATCGTGACGCGGGCCGGGCCTAATGCTGCATTTAAAACAGGTGACAGAGTTATGGGACTGTCAACCTCCGGAACCCTAAAGACATATGGACGGTCTTCCGATACTTTCTTAATAAGGGTCCCGCAATCAATGGATTGGGCCGAGGCAGCGTCTATCCCCTTTTCCTACTCGGCAGCTTATGCCGTTCTCGCCGATCAGAATAATATCCAGGATGGCGATACCATTCTCATCCACTCTGGTGCGGGTGGATTTGGTCAAGCTGCTATACAGCTAGCTCAACGGAAGGGTGCCGAAATTTTTGTCACTGTAGGGACCCCTGAGAAGGAAAGCTTCCTACATACAACATACGGTATCCCACATAGTCACATCTTTTGTAGTCGAGATCTGTCATTCAAAGAAGGTATACGGCTACTCACTCAGTCCCGTGGTGTTGATGTCGTCCTCAACTGTCTCTCAGGGGACTCAGTTATGGCATCCTGGGATTGCGTTGCGCCTTTTGGAAGGTTCGTCGAGCTGGGGTTACAGGGCGCTTCCGGATACGGCTCTCTAAGCGTGCGAACGGCTGGTCGCAATATCCGTTTTGAACAGTTCGACTTCGTATATCTGATGAACAATGATCCCGCTCGCGCCCAGCGCATTTTCCAAAGGGCTATGAAGCATGTACTTGCGGATGACTATTCACGGCGTACACCAATTGTGGAATACTCGTTCTCTCAGATTCATGATGCTTTCCACGACATTCGAAGCCGAGCATCCATTGGCAAAGTTGTCTTCGAGCCTCGCCACGATGATCAAGTTTCTATCCTACCCAGTCGAGCACCCACGGCCCGATTAGATCCTAGTGCTTCCTATGTAATCGTAGGGGGCCTCGGAGGCCTCGGTCAGGCTATTGCTCGTTGGGCAGTTGCTCGAGGGGCGAAAAACCTCATCTTACTCTCGAGGAGCGGTCCCGTGAAGCCCGCCGCGAAAGCGTTTCTTAACGATATTACGCCTTTGTGTCGGTACGTTGCGACCCCGGCGTGCGATGTTGCGGACCGACGGGCGCTGGAAATGTGCGTCGCCGATTGCCTGGCATATATGCCCAGAATTAAAGGCTGCATACAGGCCTCTATGGTTCTCAAGGTAAGGCGAATTGAACTCTGCTAGTGCACTTTAACTAATGTAATAAAAGGATAATCGTTTTCTAGATATGTCTCTAGATGAGTGGAACGGTGCCCTTCGACCTAAAGTTGATGCCTCCTGGAATCTACATCACGTATTAAGCAGTGAGCTGGACTTCTTCGTACTGCTATCGTCTACAATGGGCATCGTCGGCAATAAGGAACAATCTAACTACGCGGCGGGCAATACATTCAAGGACTCCCTAGCAAGGTATCGAGTATCCCAAGGGTTACCAGGTGTATCTTTGAATCTTCCTGCCATCGAGGACGTAGGTTTCGTCGCCGATAAACCCGAGCTTTTGGAGAGTATGCGCGCCGCTGGAAACGGGTCGATGCCAATTGCGGAGGTCATCGCCGTATTGGATTACCATTGTGGCCTGCCACCCAAGTCCCTGCCCATCGAGAAGGCACAAGTGATTCTCCGGCCAGGGCTACCACATGAGCTCGTCCCTCTAGGCATTGCTCAGCCACCATGGATGCGAGATCCGCTTTTCAGTCAGCTAGGACAACTAGAATCCAACGTCTCAGGCAGCCGAGGGGCGGCAGCGAAAGGGGAAGCGGGCAATGCCGCTCGCATCGCAGCAGCAACTTCAATGGCGGAGGCGGAAGATATCGTCTTAGAGGCCCTTCTTGACAAATTGGCTCGAGTGCTCAGCGTCGACCGCTCAAATCTCGATACTAACAAGCCTCTACATGCCTATGGCGTGGACTCGTTGGTAGCCGTTGACGTGCGATCCTGGTTACTGAAAGACTTGGGGTCCGAGGTTTCCGTCTTTGATATGAATTCGCAGGCGAGCATCAGACACCTGGCGAAGACGGCGACGGGCAAGAACCGCTTCTTACCAACTTTCACTGAGACGAGGCAAGAAGAGGCGCTGAAATTCTAAATAAAAGAATGCGTAGCGTTGTGTCTATGTCATATTCGATGCATTCTCCTTGTCGAATTTCCTTTGTTCGTGACGATCGTCGGAGTTTTGGGAGTATAGATGAGAGTTATCTCTGCTGATGTTTCACGAGTTTCGCGTATGGCCACTTTCGTTTTAGGATTAATATGTTATGTTATGGGTTGTATCTAGATAGATAGAAGTCATCAAGAAACCCCGGGAGTTTCCGTCCACCTTGATCCTTCGCAGATAATTATACCAATGATACGCTTGTACAGTCTCAGTTATAGAGAGTCTGCCAATTTGGGCATTAGACTCAGTTTCTCGGTGACACGAACTGTTCCTCCAAAGGCACCTAAGAAACACGCCTAAGGGACCTGAGACAACCCCGCAATCAGGCACAGAAACAGGCTTATATGGCGGGGCAAGGTGTGACGGAGTACCGCCAGCTACCCACTCCTTTAAGTACATGTAGGTAGCTACTTAGGCTAGGTAGGATGTAACATACCTATAAGAGGTACAAAAATATGTGGTAGGAGTTAAGTACTTCGATTCTTAGGTATTTCCACCCAAAGCGCTATCCCCTCCTCCTCCTCCTCTCCTCACCTCCCCCACCTCCCGTCATCTATCTAGATTGATTCACAGGAGGCCTTGCTTGGTGTCTTATTCGGTCGTCTCTTAGACTATATCTAGTTATATACGTCCACGATAGTGTCTTGTATTCAGGATGCAGTCTGGTATATCGGGTGAGAAATGGTTCCCTATACGCTTTCAATGTCTATAGTACCCATTATCTTGATGAGGTAGTGAAGGGAGCGCCTTGGCTGACCAACGCTTAATCTACCTACCTAATAGCTTCTGAGGAGCTGGTTTCTCAGTTCAACAAACTGCTCTCCGACGATTCGCAATTCGGTCTACTTGTTACCATCTCTTCTGAAGCCCTCCGTCCCCTCGCCAGTCTACCCCGCTCCTCGCCTAACTTCGATACCAATCTCGAACTGCTGAAGCGTTACCTGAAACCTGACGAACCTCTCTATGTTCTTCTGCGACGACACAATAATGCGCCGTTTCTCATCGCCGTCACCTACGTCCCCGACACCGCCAAGGTGCGCCAGAAGATGCTCTTCGCGGCCACCCGGCTGACACTCGTGCGCGAGCTCGGGTCTGAGCACTTCCGTGAGACTATATTCGCTACGACGACTGACGAACTGAGCCCCGCCGGGTTTGCTAGGCATGATAAACACACCGACTTGGATGCGCCTTTGACGGAAGAGGAGCGAACTCTAGGCGAGGTAAAGCGCGCCGAGGCCGAGGCAGGTACCGGTACTGGTGTGCGTGAGATTCATCTAAGTTCGACTATGAACATGCCCGTCAAGAACGATGCCTTGAATGCACTCTCAGAACTAGGCCGGGGTGGCGGGCGGGCTCTAGTTATGCTGGTCAGTCCCCAACGCCATTTCCGTCCTCCATGATGCAGTGGTAGTGGGAATCCACGTATAGACTGATCTGTCTGACACGGTTTCCTTGCAGAAAATCAATTCCCAAGATGAAGCTGTTGAGCTTGTACCCGACACCTCGAAGCCCACATCCATCGCCGAAGCCGTCCTGGCTATCTCTACTTCAGAACCTAGATTTACCTTCTTCAGGTACCGGTCCTCCCGCACTGGCGCCGAAGACAAGGAAGTCCTACTCTTCTTCTACACGAATCCGGCGACACCCGGCACCAAGGCCGTCAAAAATCGCATGATCTATCCACTACAGAAGAGGGCCGTCCTAAGCATGGCCGAGAAGGAGTGCGGATGTGCTGTAGAGAAGAAATTCGAGGTCGAGGATCCTAGTGAAATCACTGAAGAGCTAGTATTGGAAGAATTATTCCCCAAGGTAGAGACGAAGGCGGCCTTTAGACGGCCAAAGCGACCCGGTCGATAAATAACAGCCAACGGTCGATGAGATACGCTAACAAGTATTATTTCAAGTTTTGGCACGGCGAGCGAGTTTTTGAAGAGACTTCTGAAATGAATGAAACGGTAGACAAAATAAAAAGGGAAAAAGGGAGAAACCATGTTTTGTTGCTACTACTTCCACTGTACACTACATGAGTACAGATGCAAATGCTACTCCCTAGAATGCGGATGCCGTTTATGGACACGATATATACAAATTATTTAACCGCTACCATCTTGCCCAAACTCGAGACTATCACCTTGGCTCTTGGAACTAACCTATTCTTCATATTTGCCCCCTGTCAGCGCCAACGGCCCGCTCTTCTCCAACTTATCTTTCAGGAATTCATACACCGTGAACGTGACGGCCTGGCCTGGCGCGACACGCATGACTCGGGGCGTGATACCCTTGTAGAAGGCATGGAAACCCTCTTGCCTGTTCACACGAGATACAGTCAGCAATCCGATGATCACATATCATGGAGTCTACGAAAAATGATAAGACACATTCCACAGCGGAAGAACTTACTTGAACATGTCCCCAGCAATAATGGTGATCCGCTTGAGCGCGCTGACGCCTGGTTCGGCGGGAGTCTTCTGCAACCGCGTCTTGATGGTGTCAATGGGCGCATTACTTAAGGGACCCATGGCACCGCTGACAAGGCCGATGAGCGTGGTCTGCCAGCTAGGCAGAGCTGCGTTATCAGGTTGACTACGCAGCAGCGCCTCTTTGAAATATGTGTACGCGGTGAAGTTGACGGCCTGGTTGGAGCCCTGGCGCAGGGCTGTGAGACTGACACCGCGGTACAAGGCTCCGGCTCCCTCCTCTTTAACAACTGTATACAGGGCGTGTGCGGCGTTGCGGTACTTGGGTATGTCGAGCGGGTCCGCCATGCTGTGATGCTGCGCCTGCAGGCGAATCTTGATGACTTCCATGGGCGTTACGACAGCCACAGCCTCGGTCACGCCTGCTGCGAGGCCTGCGATGAATGTGCTGGACCCTGAGACGGTCCCGGTGTTCTTGTCGGCGAGAAGCTGCTTGTATGCTTCAAATGACGTAAACCGAATCGCCATCTTGGGCACGATGCCCGTCAATACCGCCCCGAGACCCTTATACAACCCCAGGGGCGTTTCGCGCCGTACGATCTCGCTTCCTGTTTGGATGAATCCGCGCTTAGGCGCTCCAGGTTGACGTGCACGCCGTGAGAGTTGCATGCGCACTTTTATTGTATCTATCGCAATGGGGGTATAGTATTAGCGAGGAGTCTTTGGAATGGAAACTGAGGGCTTGGGGTATACGGATAGACCTACCAAGAGGATGGCACACAAGAGCTTCCATCATGCCCGCACCTCCGCCGGCTATACGCATAACTAGTCAGCGAGAGGTACGCCGGGGTTGACGTCTACGTCTTTTATGCGCGGACCACACATCGTTGCGCGTTTCTCCGGTATTCATATAACTCACCGATCAGATTCGTTGCCGCTGACGGGGCCGGCTTGCCATCTTTACCACCGACTTTTGTCGCCATCGCAAACTCGAGGATCTAATAAAACCTGGGCTTGCGCCCTTTGTTGATCTGTACCCGGTCCCGCCCAGCAAGGTTGCCCGCACTTTCTATCCTTTTGCCAGGTATCTATATGTCTAGCCCGTAGACTACTTTTCGGATCACGGTATACAATGATCCCACTAAAGCTTGGTTTCAACGGTTCGCTGCGCGATGAAGGGCTAATCGGGCGATGCAATCGATGTGCTGCGTGCTGGCCGAGCCGAGGATAACTGGAATGTTGCCGCGAAGACAGCCGGCTAAAGAGGAGGTAGGTATGTATATCAGATAGCTAGTACCTTTTGTGAATTTCTTCTATAACTATAAGAGATCCAAATAATAATAAAAAAGGAAAGATATTTTAGAACAAAGAAGTAATCAAAAGCAGCCGAGAGCCAGGGTGATAGGGGGGGGAGACGAATCGAGGAATAAGCTACTCAAAAAGACTACCTCATCCCCAGGGCATGGCAGATCTATATAACAAAGGAAGCTAATGGTCCTACGGAATCATATCTACGCCAAGGGTGTCTAGAGCTGGAGTCACACGTCTTCTCCACGTGCCGGGTATCCAAGAGCTCTCGTTTCTCCTGCTAGACCTAAAGCTATAAGTTCCGCGGCTTCGAGCATGTGGAGACGAGGCGACCGACGAAGGAGGGAAAGTTCCCGAGGACAAAAAAGAACGGGAGTCGGGAGTCATTGGATGGTTTTTTTTTTACCTTAGTCTAGTGTATTTTCCACACAAGCAGATGATAGGAGGTGGAGCAAGGAAAGAGAGGGAAAATGAATGTGATTCTCGCTTGGTGTCAGCCCTCGAACGAACGAAAATGCAATCCCGCCCTACCATCTTCAGGTCTTGTACTAGGGCGCCTTGGTCCTTGCTATTATCAGTATTCTTCCCCGGTGGCATTGCCAATTCGCCTCCCAATATATTCCCTGGGCTAGCTTGTCCCTGTAGTCCTAACGCGCAGGCTGGACGAGTTCGTCGCTGTCCCTACTACGGGTGGCCGGAAGTGAACCGTCTGCTAATTCGGCGAACCGGAGCTCTGGTATTGGCGCATTCCCTCCCTCTCCCCCCCTTTTTTTCCTCCCCCTCCGATATAATTTTAACTATCTATACACTTCATATGTCAATCGTTTATAATAATCATCTTCCGCCCAAATTATTGTTCGTTTTAACGTGCGCATCCCGAGAAAAAAAAGAAAGAAAGAAAAAAAGTCGCCGGCTTACCCCGGATTGGGATCGTGAGTCTGATAGCCGGTGACGTCGTTGCCGGTCGCGTCAACGAGCTAGCTCATTGGAGGCTTAACCGACAGAGAGCCGAGCTTGTGATTTTGCGGGGTGGTTTGGGAGATCGCGCGCTCCCCCACCAACTCCAGTGATCTGCTCCCCCTACCACACCACACATCATACAGTGTGATTGTCCTTTGCACTGTATTAACCATAACCACGATTCTACGCCCCGAGGAACATCACATACACCCGAGGTTGGGAACCAGGAACATCAGATGCAATCTTCCAACGGGTAGACTCATAGTCCTCAGCCCCATGCCAGAGTGGTCTAGCCGTTTTATCGGAAGTTTTAGGAGCATCTAGCTTGCCAGTAGCTCTAACCAATTACGCCTGTATAACATCACATGCAGTTTATAACTCTGAATGAGTCAGCTTACAGGGAGAAGCCCGATCGCGCGCATTGCATTGCAACCGTACGTACACTAGTCATCATATGTGTGCGCCAGGGGAGCAATCGTATTAAGTAATTATGCGACAAATTCCTATATAAACCATTTGACTCGTCTCCATCCACTACCTAACCTCATACGAGGGTATAAAACGCCAAAACCCCCAATTCCCCCAATTCAACGCTAGTGCCTGTCCCAGCTGATGCTCAGCCCGTCGTATCTATGAATGCGCCCTGACCTTTTGTTGTATCCCTGTTGTAAACCCCGAATAAAAGAAAAGGGTATATATGGCGCGTTGGAAGTCATAGAGTCGCGAAATTGAAATGGTAACGTCGGTTAGTGACCCGACTGGTCGTGAACCGAAAGAAACAAATACTACTACCGAAGGGCGTAGTTAAGACGGTGTGCCCCTTTCAAGGCACTCTCCCGGTTCGCCCTCAAAACTGTACAGACGAACTTCTCCGTCTTCACCTCCGCTAGCAAAGCGACTATCACTGAGACCAACACAGGTTACTGGTCCGCTATGGCCAGTGAACGTACGTTCACATTTGCCCGTCCGCGGCTCCCAGACTTTTACTATAAAGGGTTAGCAACACTCGCCGTGCACCCAGGGAAGGATTCCAAAACTTACCCGTCGCATCGTTAGCCCCAGATACGTAACGCAGTGTATCCACTGCAAGACCCCAGACCCCCTCGACGTGTCCCCAGAAACAGCGAGGGCTCTTGCCAGTGGCGGTATCCCACAACCGTAGCGTTGCGTCCAAGGAACCTGTAAGCATGTATCGCGGGGGTAATGGGCGCTCCGGATCGTTCACGAATATTGGTCCATATGCTACCCTTTCCTCCGCTTGACGGCTGGGGTTGTGCGGACTTGGAGACGTGACTGGTGTGACACTACGGTTACTAGCCGTAGATGAAGCATCAGCTTCACGAGCACTCTCGTCCTCGAACTCGAAATCGTCAGGTAGAGCCAGGACTTGTTGAACCTGTCCAATATGCCCCTCATACGTCTTAATACACGTTCTAGAATCTAAATCCCACATCTTGACGGTACAATCGTCTGATCCTGATAACAAGGTGCGAGATGTCACGTCCAATCGGACTTGATTGACCCAATCGGTGTGACCCCGTAAAGAAAACGACTGCTGGGTCTTAAAGTTGAAGATTTTGATAGATTTGTCCATGGATCCAGATGCGAGGAAGTCGCCTTCCATGTGCACTGTAATGACACCACCCTGATGGTTGAGTGTATTGATGCACACTCCAGTCCGCCAATTCCAAATTTTAACGGTACCGTCCAAGCTTCCGCTGACAAGCATCCGATCGTCGAACTGCAGGGCCCTAATACCCATGGTATGTCCTTGCAAGGTTCGCACGACTTCGCCCTTTTCAATGTTCCAGATTTTGATGGTCGCATCATAAGAACCAGTGGCGAGCATATTATCATCGAATTGGAGGCATGTGACTCCATTGGCATGGCCACTAAAAGTTTTGATAGTACACCGGCCTTTTTGCCAGTTGGATCCAACTTTAAAACGGTCTCGGTATACATCCTTCCATGGTCGGAATTGCTTTCCTGATCCTGATTCTACAATTGCCGGTTTGCTGTCAGCCCCCTCTTTGATGCATCGGCGCTTGGCCTGGCCTTCATCCTCATTGGGATCCGCAGCGCGCTTTGTTGCAGTCGAAACTAGAGGAGTATGATCGTCGACAACTATGACTGGCGCCGGGGTGGGAGTGGGAGCCGGAGGCAGTGTACGTTGGTGCTGTATTTTCCATTCCCTCAATCGCTTCTTCTCCAGTCTAGGCAAACCCCATTGGCATTTTTCACACTTTCGCCCAATGTGCTGCTCACACATACGGTGCCAGACAACATCATCTCCGGATAAAGTATTCCATCGTCGACTGACCTGCGCCGCTTTACAGAGGGATGAGCAGTCCAGGTAACACAAGATCTTCAAAGACAACTCCGTGGGCAGTGCTGACAAGAAATCGATCTTCAGCTGTTCGTGTACTTCTCGTGAAACTGTAGAAAGCTGAGGAAAGCAACATTGAGTGATGATGCCCTGAAGCATTAACTCTCTTTGTTTAGTTGGAGCCGCAGAAAACAACGACCACACGTTTGTGATTGCTTGGCGGTCCCCTGCAGATAGCGTTTCTAGGTCCTACAATATCGGATTAGCGAATAACACCGTGACGGGACTCATCAAGTACTAACGTACCCTCTGAATAAGGGCCATCTTTGATTCATCGGCAGCTCGACGACACTTAGAATCCGGGCGATGCCTATAACAATATTTGCTGTTGGGGTCTTTGTTCTTCAAGTTCATCATCGATGGGAGGTCTGGTTTGCCTATAGGAGCGTACAAGCTGGGAATATGTTCACGGAGAAAAGGTGTCACGGATTGGCTCATGGACTGTTGAGAGATGTTGGGTAAGCGGGAAGCATCCTCTCCGGGCCTCCTCCTGTCGCAATTCTCTCTCGATGGCTTCATGTTGGAGTCGTCAGCCTGTTTGGGCGTAAGTGGCGGCGGTTGTGTGCGTCCAGCGGTGGGGATTGCTGGCTTCTGGTTCAAATGCATAAAAGCGTTGTCTTCTGAGTGATGAATAGGTTTGGCATGCCACGATAAGGGCAATATAGGATACGTTGCGGGCAGAGATAGCATGCTTTCCATTGCGACAACATCAACAAACAAGACGGCGGCCTATGGGAGTCCTGGAGAGAAGGCCGTTCGAGACTTGGAGGGAAAGATTATGGCATTTGAAAAAGGGTGGTAGGCGGCGAAATGACGGTGTGACGGTCAAACGAGGCAAGATGGCGTGCTATTTCTGTGACAGTTGGAAGGTACACGTGTAAGACGAGTAATACGACGACTACCGATAATATGTAGTGCACTAGCAGCAAGGAGTACTTGGAAGAGGCTCGGCTCGGATGGACTCGAATTAGGATAATCCAGGGTCCGGGTGCCTCTTAAAAGATCCCTGTCCGAGATATCACCAGCCGGGCCGCGACGGCGATTCTATCGGCGATTAGAAGATGGGCTAATGATCTGGAAGACCATTAGACGGCCTACGGGGGAAATGGCTTGACTCTTTGGACACGGTCGTCTGCGAGATTGGCAACACAGCATTGGGCTGCGAAAAAAGGGAGTAGAGCAGAGGAAGAATTGCGAGATTGGTGGAGTTGAGTTGCTTTGGGGCAATAATTGCGACATCGCTATTGAGTCTGCACCGAGATCCCTCTCCCGCTGCAAGATTTGCCCCACCTACGGCTGTCGGGGCAGGACCCCTGGCTGTCCCGCCCCGCTTCCCGGGCCCTATGCTAACTGCACTATCTTAGGTAAGTGCCTTAGTACCTTAGTAGACCACCTAGCTCACTAAGCTGGCGACTAAGCTGCCAGCGCTGATGACGCTAAAACGACTGACGTGATGGACGCTTCAAGCCACCCATATGCAGATTTAATGGGTTGATTGATTACTTACCTACAGTACCTTAACAATTATCTAATCTACCTACATGACATGACATGACACTACACTACACTACCTACAGCACACTAGACTAAATAGATACCTAGAGGCATATCTAGTGCAGTGTACACCTCAGTCGTGGGGCTGAGTTGGGGTAATGTGGTAACTCAATCTAGAATAAGCCGTGGAGTGTCTCTCTTGTTTAGGTACGTTGGCAGTTTCGACGGTTGCATTTGTTGCAGTTGGCCCCTCCTCTGCATGTGTAGTGTGTGTCTCTCCTCTCTGTTTGCCCCGTTTGCGCTGTCTACCTGGGTACTATTGTATCTTAATGACTGGAGGGGCTATAATTAATTATTACTACTGTGTGTAGGTAAACCACCACTCGCGCAATCTCGTCGTTTTCATATTCAAACGACGTTCTCTGGTAAATCACAATTGAGCGATACCCTTGTCTGGAGATCGAAGGATCCCCCTTGGTTCCTGTTAGGTGGCACGATCCGTGCAAAAGGTTGTGCGACACCGACAGCCGCATAACCGATCGGCTCTTGTGAGCTACTATTTTCCATTGCCTACACGTATTACGGTATTAGTGTACTACTTTGATCGATCATCGGGCACGTGATCAATATTTCGTGATTTTTAACTCTACACTTGCCGACTTCCCCAGAATTCCAAGGGTTACTGTTACGTACCAGTCATTTGGAAATGCGACACTATCGCGTGCGATGGCGACCCTGGGTGCCATTGGATGCCGTGGCCACAGCAAATTATGACCGAAACATAAACGCATAATCCACTACTCATTATTCGTCACTTATCTCGTCATGGGAAAAAGGGTTAATTAGAGTCCATTTCTTTCTTTCAAATTTTTTTTTTTTTTCAGTCACCCAGGTACCAAAGAGGGGATCTGTCACAGGTTGTTAATCCACTATCACACCCACTGAACCGTTCTTTTAAGTGTGTGTCTAGAACCCACTAAAGTGACCACCAAGGTTGTTTAGGCCAGCCACTATTGTCTTAGAGTAACCTTCAAGGTACTCAACCACGTGAGGCACTCAAGATTTAAGTAGTGGAAGCCTTTCAGGGGCGTGTAGGCAAAAGGCTCCGAGCAAAACATTCATGGAAAGCTTCCGGGGATGTGGTTAAAAATGGTCAGAACAGTGTTTGCAGTGAGCGGGCTTTTCGGCTAGGTAACTTCCGAGATTTAGTGACTCTTGGTATTAGCCCATTTATCTTAAAACCTGCTTCAGTAATCGCCGTCTTCTTCATCATCGTAATGACTGGGTTCGAGAACGTGATGACCACCCCCTTTATCCACCCTATAGTATGTCAGTGCCCTCTCCCGTATGAGACATTGTGAGATGGGATAGAGATAGACATATACTTACCCATTAATCGTACTGATAAAGGTACCGAGGCGGTTAGGGCCGAGGACGTCCTCTGTCACTTCTCCAAGATAAACCTCAATGAGATTCCCGGCCATCTTCAACGTCGACAGCGCCAAGAAAATATAGGAAAGCGACTGTGGATTTTCGAGCTTTGGGCCAGAAATTCTGATCTTAAGAGAGCGAAGATTCATGCCATGGTTGATGGCCTCCAAAAAGCGACGGATCCGCTTGACGAAACGCTCATTCGTCTCATCAGACAGAGGTTCTAGGTTCACCTTGAGATTCTTAGCGAACTCCAACACTACAACATGCGGTATTAGTAATCACACTTCAACCGCGATCCGGAAGCGTTTGGTTATGGAAATAATGCCAATGGTGTGATTATGACGATAATGATATGT
Source organism: Xylaria sp. Z50 (assembly GCA_037356035.1). Classification (NCBI taxonomy): domain Eukaryota; kingdom Fungi; phylum Ascomycota; class Sordariomycetes; order Xylariales; family Xylariaceae; genus Xylaria; species Xylaria sp. Z50. The sequence goes on from JBAWJU010000006.1 coordinate 484,267, forward strand.
ATCGGACTTAACGCAGGAGAAACCCTAGAGACACAGTGATAGTCCAATAAGAGCCCTGTTGCCTTGGAAGAATTACTGGGACAATCAGAGGATAACCAAGGGTTACATACGTCGACTGTTTTTAGAGAATCTGAACTCTGCTCGCTCTTCATCATCGCCATCATCATCTCCCATAATGTTGACGATAAATTCAGCTTCATTGCAGAGAATCTGAAGGGCTTCGTTGTGTACCTGCTTGCAGGTATAAAGCAGTGTCGTGAGGCCCGTCTTCCCGACGTGGCTCTCAAGACTTGACCTTGTGTAATCGTACAGGGAATCATAGAGCCAGAAAACGCCGAAAAGGTTATCGGACAGCTCATTGATGAGATCGTCATATAAAAACTCATAGATTTTGAGCCGCAGTTCTACAGGAAGCACAGTGAGAAAGGTGCTCTCTGCTGTCGGCTTGCTACCCCGAAATTCAACTGCTAGGGTTGACGTCATATTTTCTTGAAATCAAAACAGCCGAGATGCGAGTAATCCAGAGTAAAAGGGCGACAATCCGATCAATGCATTCGAGGCACAAGACTGTTCGGAACGTAAGCACGAAAGCAACAAACGTGACGATACTCAGTACAGGTTAGCTTGAGCCACCTAGAAATAGTGGAGCAGATTACTAGGAATAAATCATTCGAGATTATATAGCGAATTCCAGATAGCTAGCTAGTTACCTTGCAGTCTCTTGTGATACCTTTCTACCACCAACTTGCATGAATGGTGCTACGTATGCTCGTCTTTTGATACAGCTTCCGCCCCTGAGGAACTTCTTACTCGTTATACAAAGGTGGCTTGGCACGAACAAGCCAAAATTGAAAGATCCAATCGTGACACACCTCAGTTCTGTAAGCAAATTGCCTGATCAAGACAAAGGGTACAGATAGGTACCAATGATATCATTGTGCCTCCACGAGCATACAATGAATTCACAGTCTCATGATCATATAATTTCGTTGTAGCCATTTCAATTTAGGAACAATGAAATTATGCGATCAAAATGAGCCTACACTCCACAAACCGGGTTGTTTAGATTTCTTCAGAAATGGAAACCGATGGACAATCTGAAGCTTCATAGAAAACGTATCGGGTAAGTTGGACCTGCTTGTAATAGTAACGCTCACATTTCAAGGAAAAGAGTCATAGAAATAGAGTAGAAGTCAACATTCGCCTTTTAAGCCGTTGTGCCTTAGCGAAGCGATTATGGCATCTAATCGCCCGCCCGTTAGAGGACCCCCTCACCCGAAGGCGCCTACAGGCTACATTGCTACGCCGGTTCGTACAGTAGCCCATACCGACGCCTCTAATCACCTCGTAAACGGTCAACAGAGGTCTAGCTCAGTTGGAGTGCATTCGGCCACTCGAGAACAGTTCGTAAATTTCAGCCAACTCGTGCCGCCAAGTCCTACCACAAGTTTGGCTCAAGTTTCGTCGAAAAGTAAACGGTCCACTCTGAAGGCTGCACGTAAGGGGTTGTCCTTAGGCCTGGAACTAAGCAGGGCAACTCTGGAAAAGACGAAACCGGCCATGGAAACAGCAGTCGCGGCTGGCAAGAAGGCCGCTATCGTTGCCGCAGGTCATTTAAGCGCATTGAGAGATAATGAGAATGAGAAAGGGAAAGAGAAAAACGTGCAGAAAAGGAAAAAGAGCGGACTATCGCGTTCATATAGTTCATCTAGCTCATCGTCGGCCAAGTCCCTCTTCCATCGTCGACGGCTACCTAAGCTTCAGATTCCTGAGTTGTCCGTCGCAGTGGATGAAGCGTTACACAGCGCATGTTCGACGGACACTCAAAACAGTCCGAGCTTCGGGATCCTGGAACTATCTCCAACAAGCCGGGATCTCAAGTCCGAAATGATGAATGACTATAGTAGCGACGTAGTCGCCGAGTTCCACAACATGCTTAGCGCACGTCGTAGAGTCCGTAAAGGTAAGTTTGGGGCTGAAGTTACGCGATATCTCCGAGCGAGGCCAACGTGGGACGATCATTGGGATTTGCGGATTCGCAACGACAATCATGACGACAGAGAGCTGTTAAAAAGACTAACGGATGCGCTTCAGAAACAGAAGGACTACGCAACTCGCCTCGTACAGAAAAACCCGGGCACCTATCCCGGACTGGAGTTTGTATCTGCCCCAGGGTGCACATTGAAGATTTACTGGCAACACAAAAGCTCATATCGCTAACCTACATAATGCCGTGATGGGCCTAGCCTATTAGGTAGTGTATTTAATGGTATAGAAATAGTTGATTGACTTGCCTGCTATGCACTCCACGCTCGGGCCTTCATTGCCGAGTTTTGTTTGTATCCGTTCCAATTCTGGCAGTTGGTTCCTATATCGTAAGACGAGTTATCTTACGGCTTGGGTTGTTGGGGCAGGTAATGAAGTAAACTAAATTTAGAATGTGTATTTTATCTGTGCAAGTAAACTACCATCCGCATCTTAAGAATCTCATCGCCGTGTGTGCACATGACAATAAAGTCAATTAGCACACCATAAAGTAGGCAATTCATGACAAACAATCACAAATCGTATACAGCTACTTCGTATCGGTTAAATGCAGCAGGCCCCTTCTACTAATTACACGTAACCAAGCGAACCGTATCGGAGACTCGCTGCCGATGTCACATCATATGTTCGACCATCCCGCACACCACACCACACAACAAACACTAAAACTAGTAGGCGAACGGGCATTCCACCTGAATTATTGTTAGGTGTCGTAAACATAATCGCCTGTCTAAATAATTATTATTAGAGTGGCTTTGCGATTGGACGCCATGACCGATGCCGATTGTTGGCTGTTAGTTATTCGCTCTCTACTACATCTTGGCTTTGCTACGTCGCCCGTAGAAATGCCAAGCTTGACTTGTATAAATCCAGTGAATGAGTAGTGTTCCGGGCGGCTCCTCTCACAATGATGGCGGTTGTCACCTTAGGTCACACCTTCGCCTAAATGATTGTCATATTATAATTTCACTAGACTTTTGTCGTCTGCCATCTTGGCATGGGGATCTTGTGCTGCTGACGGCTTAATCTACCCGCTTTGATTCATTTGTCCTCTCCACCAATCTTAGACAGTTGCGCAAAGCCAGCGAGGCATGCTCTGTTTCCTATTCCTTTCAGATGGTGTCCTTGTATGCGGACCATGGGGTAAAGCCCTATACCTCTTACCAGTTGCCTATGATGCGTCGTAACCACAGGAAGTATCGAAATGTGGCTACCTTGGTAGTTGGGACTATATTCATATGGTTGACAATAACACGTATCTGGGCTTCATCTGATTCAGAGTTCAGCGACTTGCAACGATATATGAATGATCGGCAATCGGATCAGCCGCAGATCGCCATCAAGAGCAGCTTTAATTGGAGCCAAGTCCCGTACCGATTTCCTCCCGGGTCTCTTATACCATTACCCACAGGACATCCCAAATCGTTTCCCAATATCCAGTCTCGGCCTAAAGCCAATAGTGCAGAACACGAAAGAGTTCGAGAATCTCGACTGCACGATGTCAAAAAGATATTCATTGACGACTGGAAGGCGTACAAGAAGTACGCATGGCTAAAAGACGCACTGATGCCGATCTCTGGCGGATATCGTGATCAATTTTCCGGTTGGTCCGCGACTTGCGTCGATTCGCTCGATACCCTCTGGATTCTGGGTCTCCGAGACGAGTTTGATGAAGCTGTCGAAGCCGTTGCCAAAATTGACTTCGGCCAGTCAACCTCTTCTAGAGTGAATACCTTTGAGACCAATATTAGGTACTTGGGTGGCTTGATCGCCGCTTACGACCTCAGCAAACGCGCCGCGTTACTAGCTAAAGCAATTGAGCTTGGTGACCTCATATATGCGGCGTTTAATACGGAGAACCGGATGCCTGTAGACTTCATCGAATTTGACGAGGCCAAGACAGGGAAGGGCTTGACGGTGGAGGCTTCGGTTGTCTCTGCTTCTCCGGGAACGTTGTCTCTCGAGCTCACACGGCTATCCCAAATCACTGGTGATCCGAAATATTATGACGCCATTTCTCGTGTCATGGACGTTTTCTATCACGGCCAAAACAAGACCAAAATTCCTGGCTTGTGGCCCACCATGGTTTCCATGAGCTCCCAAGACGTGGTAAACGGTGATCAGTTTACTCTAGCAGGCAACGCCGATAGTTTATACGAATATCTTCCCAAGATGTATGCTCTTGGCGGGGGGTTAGAATTGAAATACGAGGAAATGAGCACGAGGTTCTTAGAGGCAGCCAAGGCATTACTCTTCAGGCCGATGATTCCCAATAACGAGCCAATACTTATCCCCAGCGGCGCCAGGGTCACTGACGGCGGCGACATTGTATTAGACCAGGAAGCGGAACATTTGGGTTGCTATATTGGCGGTGTTTATGCACTTGCGGGTAGACTACTCAACAATCAAGCATATGTAAATATCGGCTCGAAACTCACCCTAGGTTGTGTGTATAGTTACCGATCATTTCCGACCGGTATAATGCCCGAGCGCTTGACCACAGTAGCTTGCAAATCCTTTGAGGAGTGCGAGTGGGATGAGAAGAAGTTCATTGAGGAGAGATCTAAGCAACATGGATGTTAGTCATCTCTCTCAGCTAATTTATTCGAACGAATGACTCATGTGAATCTTTTCTAGGGAAAGAACATTTACCTCCTGGCTTCACAACGGCCCGGGATCCTCGATATTTATTGCGCCCTGAAGCTGTAGAGAGTGTGTTCATAATGTACCGAGTAACTGGTAAGCCTATTTGGCAGGAACTTGGGTGGGACATGTTCAACAGCATCGTAAACGGGACGCGGACAAACTCGGGAACACATGCAGCGGTCCAAGATGTGACGCATAAAGCCCCAACTTTGCCGCAAGATGATTACATGGAGGTGTGTATTGTACGACCTTCCCTTTAATAGATTAACTGACTTTTTATCTAGAGTTTTTGGCTCGCTGAGACGCTCAAGTACTTCTATTTATTATTCTCACCTCCATCTATCATCAGTCTCGATGATTTTGTGTTCAATACCGAGGCGCACCCCTTTCTCAGGCCGAAATAATGTAGTAGCCAAATTAATAAACTAAGACACTAAGATGGCAATTCTTATTCTATTGTATAATACCATTAATACCAAATACTGGTATACCTACGATGCCGAACCCCCACCAGTTAGACAAGGTGCGGGGAACATCGATGTCATGATCTCTGCATAGTCTGATGCCTTTTAATCGGCATTTATCTTTTGAGTTACCAAACCCCTCTTATGCCCAGTCCCCAGCAGCCCATAACACTCTAACACAATTGGTTCGTCCGTTATAGCTATTGAGTAGAAAGGTCAAATAGTTACCCGATTTCGGATTACGCAATTATGGGGAAAGGTTGCGTGGGATTCATTATCTTGTGAAGGGACAGCAGATTGTGTTAAATAAAAGCATCACGAAGGACTAGCAAGTTGTGCATGAAAGGGGATAAAGAAGATTATACAACATGTCCACAACAACTATCACTTCGACTGTTCTGGAGACCCCAGGGCCTCCGGGTCAACCCGATATTTCGTACCACCCAGATCATGAGAAATGGCAGGCCCGCGTCGCACGTCGGCAGCAAGAGGCTAACTTGCAAAAAACCCTCCCAGCGGGCTTCCCAGAGAAGTTGACTGGTGATTTGGTTTGGGAGGGTCAAACGGTAGCCGATACATACAATTGGACGTTCGTCCTCAGCCCTCAGCATCTAGCCGAGATCGACCAGGCCGTAGCTCATTTCAAAGGTAAGCAGAAGAGATTGGAGCTTATAAATAAAGCAATTTATAGAATATTAAAGTTTGCAATCAGGACTCAACAAACCCCTTGGTGCTATCAGCCAAGAGACATTCCCGCTTCCAACCTTGCACGCAGAGCTCCGCCGATTATCAGCGGAACTACACAAAGGTCACGGTTTCTTTGTGCTGCGGGGGCTAACAGTAGACAACTATACACGTGAGGAGAACATCATTATATATACAGGGGTATCGGCGCACGTGGCCTCGCAGCGCGGGCGACAAGACCACAAGTTCAACGGCGAGAAGGCTGATGTTGTCGTGACGGTGCGTATTAAAATCTCTCGTGCCTGATCCCTTCCCCTGTGCAACCTAGTAGCTCTATAATGTTGCCCCTAGATATCGCGACTAATATTTTTATATAATGTAGCATATCAAGGACCTGACGTTGTCACAAGGCAGCAATTTAATTGGCAGTCCAGCGTGTGTATTGGAACCTCTCTTGCCCGATCCCTTAGTCTCCTTGCTTGGTGTAATCATTGATGCCGAACCGAGGTACCTTGACTAAAACGTTTCTATAACGCAGGTACACGACAGATAAACAAGTGTTTCACACGGACTCTGGGGATATTGTATCTCTCTTTGCGCTCGAAACCTCAGCAGTAGGGGGGGCGAGTAAGCTCGCAAGTACATGGAGGGTGTACAACGAGATAGCAGCCACGCGGCCCGATCTAATTCACACTTTATCGGCAGAGTGGCAGGCGGATACGTAAGTCAAGACCTGGATTACTATAAATTAAAATGATAGTAGTGATGACGAAGTGAACATTGCTAATATAATGTACACACATCCTCAGGTTTGAGAAATCCGACAAGTCATACATAAACAAACCGCTACTGTTCCACTTCCCAAAGACTGATTCTACCCCTGAGAGAATCGCTCTGCAGTACGCGAGGAGGTACTTCGTCGGCTTCGGGGCACTGCCTCGGAGCTCAGATATCCCCCCAATTACCGAAGCGCAGGCGGAGGCTCTCGACACACTGCACTTCCTCGGTGATAAATTCTGTGTGAACACTGACTTCCAAAAGGGAGATATCCAATACATAAACAACTTGGCAATCTTCCACGCGCGAGACGGGTTTACGGATACACCTGAGAAGCGGTATGCGCACTACACCGCTATTCTTTTCACTCGTGTAAGAAGTACTAATTTTAGTTCCTAGACGGCATCTATTACGTCTCTGGTTACGCGACCCCGAGAACGCTTGGGAGACCCCACGTGCTATCCAGTGGCGATGGGAACAGCTATACAAGGACATAACACCAGAGAGCCAAGGTGCGTATTAAAACCTCTCGTGCCCGATTCCGAGTCTTGTCTCGTGCGATCCAATGGCATGTTCTATGATCTTGAACCTAGATATCTCGACTAACATGTTCCTATGCGCGCAGTATTCCCACTTGAGCCGTACATTCGCAGCGCAAGCAATAAGAAGAACTAATCGTGCTGTCATTTTAAACGTACATTTGCAATAATTCACCCATTGGAGGGGTGGGAGGGGAGACACCGTGGAGGAGTGAATATTGATTGGAATGAAGTCTCTCTACTTATGCACGGCAGTATGTCTAAGCTCTTTACACAGCACCTATAGCGAAATCCAAGTCTTTCGTTTGAGTCCTTAATTCGAGTACTCAGTCAAGTAGAATCTCGTAATTACCCCTCGCTACGCGAACGGGTTCATCGTGGCGACCGTATTTCCGTCGCACCAATTCAAAGATTATCAAGCCAGCGCTTGTGGAAGGAATTCCTACCTATGAGCATAGAAATACGTCAGTCGAGATATCTAGGTTCAACATTATGGAACATGCCACTATATCGCACAGGATAAGAAGATTAGGGATCGGGCACGAGAGGTTTTAATACACACCATCGTATTCCACCAAAAGCCTCGATACAACCAGCGTATTATACTTTTACGTTCTAACGCGGCTTCCGAAGTACATTGTGCCCAGGTCTCTTGATAGGCGTGATAGTATACCCTCAACATTCTCCACCTCCGTCTCGGCTTATCGGCGGTGGCTACTCTAGCCTTCTCTGCTTTCGCGTCGAGATCCTCCAGATTGTCCCAGTGCTTAATCTGAATATAGTTTAATGGGTGGAGTAAAATCTGCTGGGTAAATGATGCCCCGATGCCAGCAAACAAAAGGAACAGAGGTTCGATGGCGTAGTGAGGCCGGATAAGAACTGGTCGGTTTTCGTCTTGTGAGCTAGGCCGTTTTCGAGCGAGTACATCGACTGTATCTTGATTCAATCCACTGTAGTACCATGTGATGAATTTGTAGTAGCCTTGTGCTTTCACATATTCGAAGGTACTAAAGAAGACAGCGCCGCCGAAACTATCCTTCAAGAACGACAAGCCCCAGCCAGCGAATACTCCTCGTACGCCTATTTCGCGCAGCTTCTCAGCCGAGAATGCCCATATACTCCTCGGTTTACCACCGTTTCCTTGAACAAGATCGCGGTGGTCATACCTAGCTTGTATGGCGTCAAGGGGAGCGGCGACTACACTCTGAATACTTCCTGCTAAAAAGCCCGCGGTGAAGGTATGAATAGGGTCTGGTGGGGGGAAAACGCGCCTCGCGGACCTAGAGCTATCTTCATGAAGCTGTCCAAGAATTTGCAAGTAGCTAGTGTACAACAATGCGCCAACTCCGACATTGGCTATTAAAGGCGGTAGAATCTGTTGTGGCACAACGCTCCACCCCTGCTGTCGGATCACCGTTGTGAGCAAGCCCGGGGTAGTGCCCCGCGCCCATTGCGAGACCTGTTTGAATGTGAGACCCAGCCGTGATGATGTGTGGTCGTTGGCAACAGCCTTTGCAAGCAGCTCAGTCTGTGCTCTATGAACATTTCTAGCGTAGGCAAGGTAGTCAACACGGGTCCGGAAGAAGGCCTTGACGGGAGCTCTAAAATAAAAGGCGATAGCTTGGGCGCTGAGTGCACGAACACCTGCAGCCGATGCGGCGGTTGCGGCATTCTTCCTTGACGGCTTCTCGAGAGCGCCGTCGGGTGGCACAACAGGTAGAACGCCTATATTGTTATAATGGCTCGAGCGGGCTCCGTCATCACGGCCCGACGGCATTGTTATTCCAGATCATTTCGTGATCGTTGACATCTCTTTGGTGAACTGAGTATTTGAATGCGATTGGGTGAGGCTTACGCGGATGATTTACGGGCACCTGCTTGCACAGCCACATTGACACATTTAAGAGGGGCATTCATATACCGAGCTGCGTTTTAGCTCATTTATCAATATTGAATATTTTACTATATGGGAAATTACCTTGTATCGAGCAACCTGGAAGGGACATAAACTTTCTCGAGATATTTTGTTGGGGTTATAAGTTACTCACAAATATAAATCTGATAACAAAAGCGTGAAGCGATTTACTACTAGGTATCTAGGTTATATCAGCCGTTTTTCCTTCCGCACTTCACAACAGAATTAGACTTATCTGTCATTTGTGCTATCAGTTCGCCGTTCGTCTCTTTCTCATCTGTCCGGACACACGAGTAACACGCAGGTTTTTACAAGATGTCTGGGCCTGCAATTACGACGACGCGGCATTTTCTCGGAAGGATATCTATTGTGCGGCGGTGATAGCGAAGAGATCTAGGACTAAAAACTTAAACTGGTTCGTGTAAGTATTAGGCTTAAAGTTGAAAACTTACCCCTGCCTGGATTATCCTTCCAACATATCCATGTACCACTTAAGCCGTAAAGTATCAGAAAGCATAGGTTATCGGCAGTTACTTGTATATCGCGATCATTGACAAATGCGCGACATATGACCGACTTAATAGAACGATGAACAGTAGCATATCCGTAATTTCGAAACAAAAGGGAACAGGAAACGCACTATATGAGGCTCCAGAATTGAGTTGTGGTTATAGAGATAGCACAGCCACGCGTTTTAGATCGTGATTTTGGCCTAGTCTCAAGTCGGGGTGTCCGACATAAACACTTCCGTGGTATGCTTCTTTAGTATTTGAGAGAAGTCGCCGATTAGCTTCGATGATCAGAGAACGCTGGCGTGTTATTAAGGTTGAGATTCAAAACACTAACCTGAATCTCTGATATAGGTAGATCATGGGCGTTAGTATCGGAGTCGCCGAAGCCGGGAAGAAGCCAAGTTCCTGATCGGCTAGATGTTGAATGGTCGAACACGCCCCATCTGAAGCGCCATCCGTGGCGAAGTGATAACAGAAAGAAATTCCGGAGTTATGGTCTGTTGCTTTCTAGAGAATGCTTCCTTCGATCTTCATAACGCTAGAATAAGACGGCGTTTATTCAAGCTGGGTATCCGCGAGACTTTACGGTCTCCGGCGGTGGCAGGGTCTCAAGAGTGCTTCTGGGAAGACAGGGCCCATGCTGCTCAATGTAGAACCTCCCTGCGTAACTTCGAATCACGTCGCCACGCTTGTTTCTGCACGTCTTGAGATCAACACCGAGAGAATGGGCACCCGAGAGAGTGACGTAATGAGGTGATATATATCATAAAAAAAGAAATTAAGCACAATAGGGTTCTACCCAACGTCCAGAGACCAACCTTCACGCCGATCCATACCACCACGATGCTTATTTTTGTCTCAAAGTATCCAGTCTCCGGGTTATTGATGGCATGGTGCGTTATATTGTTTTGGTGGCGGGTTATGTCTACATTCCAGTCGCCGACTGATGGACTTCTGAATAACCCAAATATGGCCTGCTGAGTGCTATTGACACTAGCAACAAGACATGACTTACAGTATCGTGAGTCAATCCAATTTCCGCCAAGAAGTAAAGGGGTTTTATTCTTCTCCCTTAGGATGATCCCATAAACGTGTTCAATACAAATAGTTGTCGGCATCTATCAATTGTCCATGGAGCACTCTCCCTTCTAGTCAACCATCTATTCCATCTTTTGTTCCCGACAATAGTCGCATTGTTGCTCTTGAAAATCTGTTAGCTTGGAAAGAAAAAATAGAACATTTCTGTTACGCCAGAATCATGCAGTCCCTTATTACCTCTCTTGTCGCCATCCTGGCTGCTTCTAGCATTGCCGGTGAGTGATTTCATGGGTTACATTACAATCTTGTTCAACTTTCCCGTTCAAAGCATAAATATCCTACTTGGACTAGACATACGTCCTAGCCTAGGATGGTTAACTAATTCCGAGCGGTGCAGTGCCCATCTCAATGATGTCGAGACAAGTCGGCAGTAGACAACTCGGCGGCTTAGGTGGCGGTCTAGGCAGTGTCACAGCCCCGGTCACTACAGTCCTTGGGGAAGTAACAAAATACCTTCCTGGCGCCAAAGACAACAAACCCAAGCCGAAGACGAACGGCACCCAACCTGTTACAAAGCCGAAATCCTCCTCCGATTCGCTCGGCGGATTGGGCGGACTGACTGGTGGGCTTGGTGTTAGTAGGTGTCATCAAGCTCCTGTGATTTCCTTGTTATGATGACTAACGTGTAATAGAATAAGAGAATTCTACGTCGCATATTTTGCACATGTCGCTATCATCAGGGGCTAAGAATTAACGTAATGTTTCGTAGGATTGATTGCAGGAGGGGTTCTATGTCGTTGGGCGTTCTCACTTCTAGACTAAATTCATGTACATCATGTTTAACGAAGATGCATTTAATGCAGATGCACCGCTGATAAATTAATGGTCTTTGCCGTTTACCTTTGGCAAGTCATCCAGTGATGTATTGGCGACCATCCTTTTAAAATCCAACCCAAGCGCATCAATCACCACAGACACGTCGGGTGGTACAGAACCGGTGCTCTCATCTTGTGCCAAAATAGCTGTATTCGGGTCTGATGTATCGAAGTTACCTCTATTATCAGGTTTCCTCGCCGCTCTAGTGCCTTTGACATCCTTCCCAGAACGCAACGGCCCATTAAGTCTCGACGGAGTTATTGGCGTCTCATCGAGGAGAGCTTGCCATCGTGAGGCATATATCCCAGGTCCCGACGTGTCCCCCGCGCCAGCGCGACTTCTTCCATGAAGATCATCGATTATTCTTTGCATTTTAGCTCTAGAAAGCTCACTAAGAATGTTAAGATATTTAGAATGGGCGTCAATCTTCCCGATGACCAATTCCCTTTGGACAGCAGTAAGTTTACTGAAAACGTCCTGGAGCCTATCGCCTATGTTGATCCTCTCGTGTGGATCAACTCTAGACTGTTGCTGGAAGAGTTTAATCGCACTGTCCAAAATCAGATATCAGTAATTGATATAAAAGTAGGAGTCTTTAAGGCTTGAGGGTAGCTGCCTCAACACGCCTGCTCAAGAGGGGAAATTCCTACTCTTTCATCCACTCTCGCCACGTATCCCGTAAATCAGGACAGCCGTCACAAAAGTCGTGAAGATACGCCCATAAACGATGCCGGTTCCGTTGTAGTAGCCCCACAAAATCCTCAACGGTTAGTAAATTGTACCTCGAGTTATTTTCTTGTAGTTTAGGCTTTGTCGTTTTGATGAAGTCCGTCAGAAACCCCTCCACAGCAGCAAGGTGTTTTCGAAGATCCACATTCTTGTGAACTACTCGAATCATCGGGTCGAGCGCCCCTAGGCCTTCTAAAACGATGGCAGTCGTTAGGTCCGGAGTCGAATTGCATAGAATATCTATTATTCGCTCTCTATCCCTAATCGCAAGTTTAGCTGCGTAGTATTCTAGGCATGAGGTGTGTTGGCGATCTGTCAATGAAACCTGCTGTTCCTCAGATTCAAGAATGGCAACTATTATAGATTTGTGCTCTTGCATGCTTTTTGCTCGTACTGCTTCACGTCGCTTTCGGTCTCCCGTCAAGTGGGCATCAATCGCTGTTATGTGCTCATTAGAAATACTTTCTTTGTTCAGCTTGATCCTCTCGATAACTTTGCGAAAATCTGTGGTATCCCATTCAAGGACGAGGGAGAGAATCCTGTCTCTTGTCAGACTCCGGTTTTACACATACTATCGGTCACAGTTTACCTCTGCACTGAAATGTATAGAGTTAGCGATGGCCATAGTTGGATGAAAACAAATTAGGTATGACGGACTAAGATTCATTCCATCGGCAGCGTTTGAGGTTAAACCAATCCAGTTAGATACCGCTGCCATACTGAGCTTAGAGAGAAATAATCTGCTCATTCCATTTATCATGCTCGCAGCGTTCCCAACTCGTAGTGTTTGGCCGATCACAGAGTATGGTACTAACCTATGCACATTTTCAATAATTCTAAGCAAATAGGGGCCTTCTGCCGAAAGGGCAAACACTTGGTGTAGAAAAGTGGCAATATGAAGTTGTGCATATTCGATAGCTCCCTTGAGTGCGGGCGAATGTGCTTCAAGATCCGCAGTACGAGTAAGCTGATCGAATATTTCATCAATCAAGTTCCCATAGACTAGATGATGAATACAGTCACGCCAGGCTTTCGTGAGACCTTGGGCCTTCTCCCTATCGTACCGGGCGTGTAAGTCGGGCAGAGAGCCACGAGGAACACCTGAAAGGAGACCTCTAGTGACTGCCTCGTGTATGGTGGATGCTGCGGTGGCTAACCGCTTTCGCGTCCCCAGGGTCCCCTTATCATAGCTATCGGAAAGGTCGGCGTCCCCAAATTGTTTCATTATTCCCTTGAATTTGACGGGCCAAAATCCGGTCGAGAGATCTCTGACAGCTGGTGCTGTGAGGACTAGCCTAGTAAGAAGGAGTTGAAGCAATGGCGATGACGAAAGACTATGTGGCCTAACCGGCCTACCCTTGTTATCGCGGTCGACGAAGGGCCACCCATAGGCCTCGATAGCTTCAGGGCTTTGAAAGCTCTGGACCTCGGCATATGTTTCATGGTGGATCAGTATGTCGAGGAGGGCTCGAAGCTGCGGGGCAGTCAAGTAAACCTCGGAAGCCATCTTGAGCCAGATTTTAGATTGGCTAGATATATACCGTTGGCTGCGGTGCAGATATAGTGCTTTGTGCAGTTTGTGATGTCGCTCTCGTTGCCTGCTTGACTATAGTTTGATTTGGTGTTGTTCTATTCATCGCAAATGATTGACGTCAGTGTCTGCCTCTGAATGTCGGTGGCCTGAGTGAGACGTGTCAGCGGCGGTCAATCTAGCGCCTATCTAAGGTCCCTTTCCAAATTCGGAGGGCACTAGCACGTATTTGCTACGTCTATGTACTAGTGTGCATGTATCTACACATGACCTGAGACTACCTAAGGTACATGGTAGGCTCAGGTTCACTGCACTGCCTTTAGACAACCATCACCTCAGTCACCTCAACTCTATCGTTAATTTCTTTCTTTTTTCTTCTTTCTTTTTCTTTTAGGATTGAGACCATATTCTTCCCCAGTATAACAGCAGAATCATGTTCAGCTTATTTATGGCTCTCTTAGTATACATGGTATAATTGTCCGCTGGGCCACTATGATTCCAGTTGTAGCCCCTATAATTCCAAATTAGGTACCAGTAAGCTTACCTAAGGTTAGGTGTGTACTCACAATATGGTATCGTTACAGGTGTTTCCTAGATTTCGAACCAAATCAACTCAAAACAAAACACACTAGCCACTATCTAGTGACAATTTCATATGTGCGATACATTTGGTGTTTACCCGTATCTATAACGGCGCAGGTCCAGCGACTCCGTCATACGACCTGACCGAGTTGAAAGTGACCATACGACTCACAAACAGGAGATCAAGAGTAAAATCTGTCTCCTGCCTACCTAGGTAGAGTTTCTCGAGAGATGTTAGCAAAGCTAGTCCGTGTAATTCAAACGACCTACCTATCGTGATGATTTGGACCGACGAAAGAGTCTTGGCATTATCGTCGTCGTCATGCTAGATTAGGTGTACGGGTCAAGTTGTATCCGCATTCTTGATTTCCCGTCTAGATACAGACCTTGTTCTTTAAATCGGGCCCCTCAACCCACATCCCGTTTAGCATAGGAGGTAGATATCTTCTCCGATTCGCTATCTAGATATGCTGATCTGGTCGAGTGCCCGAGATGCCTTCTTCTACGCCCTAGTGGAGCTGAGAAGAAAAGCATTGATAACTGAATTGCGAACATAGTGGCTTATTGCCCAATTTAGGTTGACCACATCCACGTTTGTTTACCTGAGTATGTCTGCTATTTGCTGTACCTTTTTTAGTCTACAACTCGGATTAATAAGATAATAATTATTGACCATGTATAGAACCTCTGTATATAAACAATTAGAAAGCCTACTTCCAGGTACAACAATAATAGCCGCAGCGTCCCTTGAGTCTAATCAGACAACGTCGTATTCATTGACAGGGTCTACCAGCTTGCTGTAAGGTGTAGTATCTGCCGAGGTCGGCAAATTGTAACGGTGGGACTACTCTGCTAGGAAAGGATCAGATCTCCCTTGGCATAATATGTGTATAGTGGGTGACAGCGCAAAATGCCGCCGGGCAATTAGAAAGGCGCAGATAGTAGTTTAGTTAGAAGATAAACGTTGTCAACATTGACGCAGCATCTTTTTCACTTCTTCTACTCCGTAGGAGCTCTCCGTGACAGTACTTCTCTCACCAGTTGCTACCTCGATCATTCTCAAAGTCATAGCCAAGGTTCCAAGAGATTTCAAAGAAAGCTTGAACTAGTCAAGCTTTGCCAAGGGCGAAATGGCGTTGCAACGGCATTCCAAGAAACCTGCCTGATACGGGTTAGTTGGCGCGTCGGTCTAACAATGCGACTTGCTATGTCAGGCATGGACCGCATAGTACCAATATATGCATTTGGCAGCCTTCGAGTTCCCTGCTACAAGATTGGCTCCCCGAAAGACATGAGTTGAAATCCTCCTTCCTTATCGTATCGTCGGAAGCGCCCGTTGCCCTGCCCTTAGCTAGAATACCCCAGGCCGGAGATTGGCCAAGAGATGTCGGAATGGAGGCATGCTGTGAATGGATGGGTTATTTATTGCTTACCACGGTAGCATTGCCTCAGTATGGAGAACCAAGGAATATTTAAGGGGTCCCGTTGCCCATCTTTTCCACTTGAACATTGGGTACCTGCGCCGCATCTTCTTTGACAATCATCGAGAAGGATTGACTGTTAAACCGGGTTCAATATGATCTCAAATATTCTCCCCGTTGCGGCTCTCGCCGGCGCAGCAATGGCTGCTTGCCCTCTCTCCGTTGAGATCACCGGGGCTACTGGTCACGTCGCCTCTGTTGCTGTGACCAACACGGCTGACGAGGCAATCACAGTATTCAAGGGTAACACCGTTCTCCTTGACCATTCCACCAAAGATCTCATGGTGGCAGACGCCTCCGGAAAGCCTCTTGCATTCGAGGGTAGCTACGTGAAGTACAGGCGGGTGGGCATCGCCCCCGAGATGTTCCAAACTATCCAGCCCGGCGAAACTGTCACCAAATTGGTCAATGCGGCTACGACCTACAGACTCGCTGGTGTTGAATCGGCCGATATCTCTGCTCTGCAGGGATTCCACTATGTTACGGGCAGCACTGCCCCTACGTCCTTGAAGGAGACCGAGTTCTGTGAGACCACCTCCAACACTATGAACATCACCCCCGACCAGAGCAAGGTCGCCGCGTAAGTTATCTAGGAACTCATCATACCAGGGAAAGTGCAAATTCTAACGAAATATTAGGGAGCACCTGTCCGCCCGCGCTGAGCCGGTCTTTAACTCGCGTGTGCAGAAGCGCAGCGTGAAGTTCAGCTCTTGCAGTTCCTCGCAGACCTCGACCCTGACGACGGCCGTGAGCGATGCGATTTCAATGTCCACAAAGGCTTCCACCGCAGCTGGATCTTCCCTTTACTATTTCACCACGTGGTTCAAGTCAACCTCAGTGATCTCCAAAGTACAGGGCATCTACAACAGCGTAGCTGGTGTGCAGTCGACATCGCCCACAATTTCTTGCACCGACACTTACCGTGGTTGCACGGACGGAAGCGCCTTGCTCTAGTGAGTAGTCCCCGGTATCCCTATTGCATCTTGACTTTTATGGAGAGTAGAAAGGCTCTAGTTTAGACCAAATTTCATGCTTGAGACACGGACGACTAACCTTGAATGTTTAATAGCACTGTCCCAAGCGCCAACGTCGTGGTATGTACCAAAACCTCTCACCCCCTCCCATCTCCTATTCTGCTTGCCTTGCAGGATCTAGCAAATCCTAAAATATTGAACTTGGATATATTGACTGACACTTACAAGGTTCCCTGCCCTTCAAATGGCTTCTACGGATTCCCTGAGCTCGCCGATAATTGCGCAGATGATGATTATGACAAGGGTGGTTCCATTCTTCACGAGTTTACTCACCTTGTAAGTAACATTATCTCTCTTTCACCGTGCTGCTTTCCTTATGGACTTAAGAAAGCAGTCGTTTCAGCCTTTGAACCGACTTTTTCACATCATCCCTAAATACCCCCAAAACTTTATTTATATAGTAAATAACACACTGACTCTTGTCGCTATAGTACGGCACCGACGACTACGCGTACGGGCAAACTGCGGCAAAGAAGCTTTCGGCTGCTCAGGCGGCTGCTAACGCCGATACCTATGAGATTTACGCTGGCAGTGTGCGTCTTGGCGGTTGCAGTAGCTAGACACACTTGAAGAGAGGTATATAAGTTGTATATAGTACCTATCAATTAAAATTATTGCAGGAGTACGTTTTGGACAATGGGCGTGGCTGTCCGCGAACAGGCCTTATTACTAAAAGAGTAATCTTACAAGGATAGCTTTCTCTGCTAGTTGCCGTGGAAACCAGCAGGAGAAAAGTCGACACAATAATCCTAGTATTTACTTGTCGTACCTGCCAAGTTGTGAAAACAAGGGCATTTACATCCTCGGCTAGCGTAGCACAGAACCCACTAAGGTGTAAGGTGAGCAGCGCTCCTAAACCTCGATGTTACCAGTCAAGAGAAGATCTCGGCTACTCGCGCCTAGCCACACGCTGTAATTACCACCTTGAATGGTCCACGCCTGCGCAACAACGTCCCATATGCTGAAGTCTCGTCGTGTTAGTTCAAAATACACAGTCGAGGACTCCTTCGGTGATAACAGTGGCGTCTTTTCAAAGCCACGCAGTTGCTTCGGTGGGCTATTCGGGATACCGACGTATAGTTGGGCGATCTCTGCCCCCGCTACATGCCCAATGTTGGTGATCTGGGCCTCTATCTTCGCGACGACCTCCCATAGCTCGTC
The DNA here is from genome assembly GCA_037356035.1 of Xylaria sp. Z50. Classification (NCBI taxonomy): domain Eukaryota; kingdom Fungi; phylum Ascomycota; class Sordariomycetes; order Xylariales; family Xylariaceae; genus Xylaria; species Xylaria sp. Z50. Next base: position 502,282 of record JBAWJU010000006.1, read on the forward strand.
ACTTGTCGACGCATACTTATCTCCTGCCCCGTCCGATAGCTTCCGAAGTGGCTTAATAGAAAGCGATGAATATTCGAAAGTAGTATAACTTAGGCCGAACCCAAACTCATACCGTGGTGTCACATTCTTGGCGTCGAAGTCTCGGTAATCAACGTACACACCCTCCGTGTAGTCACATTGAGGGTCTTTGTCATTCGGTGAAACGAGACCACAAGGTTTATACACTGAGTAGTCGCTCTCATTACGGGCTAAAGTGTACGGAAGCTTGCCTGAGAACCCAGCCTCGCCGTATAAGAGCTTCACTAGCGCATCGCCGCTATCCTGGCCGGGAAGATGTGCGATGATGGTTGCGGTAATGTTGGGGTGTTCGATCCATTGGTCCACAAGCCGAATACCGGCTGCATGGATGACTACGATGGTATTAGAGCACTTGGACGCGACGTTTAGGACCAGTCCGTCGCTGAAATCATCGTGCAGTCCATCGCGGTCCCACCCCTCGGTAGCAATAGCATTGATGAAAACAAGACAGGCGTCTGATGCCGCATTCACATCTGGATCGAACGAGGTAAGATCCCAATTCACCCAGGTGCCCTCAGAGCGAGCGCGGTGCTGAATAGAACTCAACGGCTACGTTGTTGTCAGTCAGCTTGCGAGGAGGAGTGAGAATACGTGGTCACCTACATCAGTGATATATGAAGGACCGTTAGCACCAGCTCTCCCACCTGTGACGATAGTACCACCCCTGGCAGCTTGGTCAAAGTGTGCTTCTGTGCCCAGTACCGCTTGAGCCATTTCAGCTGACGAGGTGTAGCCGAGCTGGAAAAGGACATCGGTGTTTTTAGTCGCTGGGACTGTCGCGTCGTATCCGAAGACAGAAAGCATCACCGGAGTCTTCTTAAACGGTAGTGCGTTATTGTTCTTCACCAAAACATGCCCGGCTATTGCCCCTTCCATTACAACGTCCCTAGACTCCGGTATACGGGCATCGACCTGATCATGAGGTTCTGTAAGATTCTTCATTCCTATTCCCGGCTCCGGAAAATTGTCACCATCTTGGCCTACAAGATACCATGCAGCAAGGATCCTGTGATTAGGTTAGAGCATATAACGTCGGTGGCTACTAAGAGATCTTACCTCGTTGCCATATCTTTGACTCTTGATGCGTCAACAGTACCGTTCTCGACGGCGTCCGTGAGGTTGGTACCGAATGAACCACCTAACGGCATTACCATGTCCAAACCAGCGTTAGAACTGAGGACATTATGTTGCGCGTTCCAATCCAACATTACGAATCCATCAAACCCTAATTCGGTTTTGAGTACCCCGTTATTAAGCTTGCTGTTCATGCACCCATATGTGTTATTTATCCTGTTGTAGGAACACATGACTGAAGCGGTCCCGGCTTTCACCCCGTCCATAAATGGCCAAAGATAGAACTCATGAAGTGTCTTGTCATCGATATTAGAGGAGGCGGCCTCTACTCCAAAATATGGGCGCCTATACGTCTCTTGCTCATTGCCAATTAGATGCTAAGTAGCACGCATTAGCTAAGGAGCGCAGAATCAGAAGAGTGAAATACCTTCAAAGTAGCAATAACTCCAGCTTCCTGGTGGCCTATTATACTCTCAGCAACGAGCTGGCCAGAAAGGTAGGGGTCGACGGAGAATCCTTCCCAATTCCGACCCCCAAGAGGTGTTCGTCCGAGTGGCCCGGCATTCGGCCCCAGCAAGACGTTGACTGCATTGTACGTTAAAGTTGATATTCAACAGACTTGGATCTATAGTAGCCAAACCTACCTCCTTTTGCTTTGAACTCCTTGCCCATGTATAGACCCCTCTGATAGGTCAAATTTCTATCCCAACTAGCGCCAACATGGAGGGCCGATGGGAAAGAGGTGACCAAATCCGTCGCGCGCACTCCGTTGCCGGCATCATGAAGGCAGAGGCCAGGCCAACCCAGTCGTGGCACAGTTCCAGTATTTCCAGCACAGATATTATCGGGAACGGTGAAGCCACGGGTAATGTTGGCTCTCTCTTCCAACGTCATTTGATCTACGAGGTCTCTAGCACGAGCGTAGGCGTCTCTCCATGCGCCAAGCCCTTTGCCGGCGGCTTGAAGACTATCATCAGCACGTCTATTCCTTATAATGGGCGCGATATGATGGACTCACGCGACGGGTATACTGGGGGTGACCTTGCATATTCAGATGCGTCTGCAGTGCTACCTAGCAGTACCTGCAGCGGTAAAAATGACAAAAATCGCATCACGATACAAAACGAATGATAGTTAAAAAGATACTCTAGAAAGCAAAGTGTATCTCAAATACAAGCCCCTCAATCCGGGGTTAGAGCAGGGGCTCTAAGCTACTTAAGTAACAATTCGTGGAGGTTGGTCGGAGCCATTGGGCAGAGATGGACTTGGCAGAGGACTTGTATGACGGTGTTCGTATATGTCGGTGAAGGAGTTGTGGCCGCCATATTCGGCCCATCGCAGTGCCGAGTCTGTCACCGCCAGGCTAACACTTACATACCGCTTACGTATACATTATGAGTGCCAGAGAGACCAGGAGCTTAAAACGAAAACACTCTCCAATTTTGCAAGCGTTTACTATTGAAGTGTAGGTTTGAGACTCGGCAGGCCCAACTTCATAAAAACTAAGCCATATATAGCCTAGAGAATCAGGTGGTCTTTGCGGGGTTTACACGAGGAGCACTAAACGACAAGTTTCAATAGGCCAGCTGAGGACTAAGCCCCATTCCAAGTATACGTATGTTTTCGTTATAATTTTGTATTAGCATCCTTTATCTCACGTGAGGCTATAAAACGAGCATCGGTTGTCTTCCGTTCCAATTGTCATTTATTAATAACCCTTTGGCTATGCGTGCGGGTTTGACAGTCAGAGTAAGCCCTTCCAGCTACGTCACATCTGGAAATCGCCTGGTGCAAACCAAATCCCCTTCGACCCTTGATCCATCTTGCGCATCATCTTCTGAGAAGTGAAAGCCGAAGGGAGTGTTAAGAGTCTCGACGTATGTTAAGGGCCTAGACATATGTTGTCGTAGTTGTTCTACCTCGTCGCTGAGTGAGGAGCATCACGATAACGGACGCGACCCCAAACACAAACGCGATATACCCGAAAACAAAGTCCGCCTGCACTTCTTGGCAGCGGCCCGACGTACTGGTTATAGAAATATGTTAGTCAAGATATCCAGGTGCAACATCATAAAAACCTGCTAGATGACACAATGCATGGAGATTAAAGGATCAGGCACGAGAGGTTTTAATACGCACTAAGAGTCGACATTCTTTTCGTTGGTATTCTTGCCAGCATTAGGGCAGAAAATGCCATCTTTGATATTTCTGCAACCGCCGTTGAGAAGCTTGTTGTGGTAACGCTCGTCTCTCGCAATATCCGAGGATGAGGTGCAACTAGACACAGGTTTGAGTGCTACCGTCAATGCCTAAGGAAACCAACGTTGATTAGGTATGTTCATTTAAAACGGTCGAACCAACAAGACATACAATGGCACCTGCGAGATAGAATACCGATGCTAGAGAGTCAGCGACGATGACGCCCACTCGAGGTATCTTGTCGATGAAGATAGCTAGGATGGCGATGGCGGATGCTATGAGCCCAAAGGCGCCGGAGAAGCTGAAGAACGATGTTTCTGCTGGCGGTGATCCGATTACTTGTTGTTTCGCCAAGGTGACGGAGAGGCCCAAGACAATGGCGCCGAAGATGACCTCAAATCTTCTGTCAACATATTTTATCTACACGCAAAAAAGCCCGGTGGCACACTCACAAGGAAACCCCTTAGCGCGATGGCTGCCACCTTCAACATGGTGAATGATCGGTTTAGTACTCAAGGTGTATGGTACTGGATAGATTGTTGATGAGTTGGGAAGGCGTGTCGAGTAGGGGCCCCAGTACTGGTAGGCAGGTGTTAAAGACAGAGCATAGGCTGAGGTGTCGATATGTACTTTGCGCAACTAGGGTAAAAGAAGAGAACACAATCACGGAAAGAAGTGAGAGGGGAGCCTTATAAGGCGTACAAGAGGCGAGGTCCCTAAGCGAGGGTGGGCTAAATGTGAAATGACTGCAGAACCGGCTACATGCAGCCTTATAGTTGGTACCAATAGCATGTATTGATATTGTAGGAATACCATAGGTTCGTCTACAGTGACAGACCATTTTTTCTGCATTCTATTAATACCCACCACGGCTGTCCGCGACTGGACCAGGTCCCGAGCCTTCGAGTGTGAAACTAGCTCATCCCAGCAAAATAAAGATCATCTCAACATTTCAGTAGGAGGCTGCTTGCTAACTACACTACACTACACAGTCATTTCCATCCGTCATGACACGACGCCAGAACCATTAGGATGCCCCTCAAACTGATCAATTACCTTGGCAGACAGATCAACAATAGACCTACTATATAATATACAAAACTATTGTCTCGACCAAGGTATCCCGTCACCATCACATACCAACTTGGGTAATATCGCACTTGTTTACCGCCGGGCACGCCAGGCAACCAGCGGTCCGCAGTGTTTGCCTTGCCGTAGAGTCATAGCTCTTCCCATTAAAGTGGTCCAATGTAACAGCCCATTTCAATGTGCCGCAGCGGCACATATACCGTAGGATTGGGTGCTCTAACCTTCCTATTCGAGACGTATTAACTCCGAATTATCAGCCTCGACCAAACCCCGATTCGATATGCTAGTGGATATACATGTACATTAGTACCTGTATACTACTAGTCTAGGCACGCATTTATACACTACATAAACTACAAATAGTATAATATATGTAGTTGTTCATATAGCTATGTACATGGTGTGGGGGTATAAAACGGCTCGATGATGCGAAGGATTTACATTTAGTGTACCTAGTGTGATTGGTGAGTGACAGAAGTCCCCAAAATAGTGACCAAACCGGGTTACAGGGTGGTGCCACTTGCCTAAGGTAGGTAGTAGGTACCTATTTAGCTGGGGCGCGAACTATTCTGATCACAAAGAGGTGCCTAACCTACCTACACTACTACAAGTCTACATAGGTAGGTACCTAACATTTGAAGGTACCCAGCTAACCGATCTGTGTAGTATTAACACTGCTCTAGGTTAGCGGGGTCAGCCCAATGAGCCGAGGGAAAATTATTAATCTACATATGTAGGTAGGTAGTACTAACTCCGTACTCCGTACACAGGTATGGAAAGTACATACAACACATACCCCTGAATACCTTCTCGCCTGCATATTGGTAAGCTGCCTGGTTCCTGTAGAATTCTACCAATATAGTAGGTCACGGGTATCTGTCGACATATGTAGTATTTAGAACCGTAGTATTGGCATCTCCGTGATCCTTTCCTCTACCGTCTTTTTGACCGACTTGGCAGATTGCATGAGCGTCATGGTTTCGACTAACATTTCCTCCGTTACTATCATACGCAGTACGAAGTTCACTGACTATACGATACGAGGTGACACTAATACTCCAAATCTCGATCTTCGTTATACATCAAGAAAAAAAACATTCGATGTCTCGGTTTTCACATATTAGCCAATCCAACTGCTTCGGCCCTCGCTTCAGTATAAGACATACACCCTGACCACAATGGGTAAGGCAAGTCGTATAGACACCCGAAATTTCCTGCCATTCCCGGGGGCTGTTCAGAATATCTTCGAAGAATCTTTGGTACCTCAGAAGACTATTCGCAATTATAGTCAATCATCCGAGCCCTACGCAGTAGCCCTTATTCGTGGTCACACAGTTGACGTGTCAGATTCAGTTTGCCGTGTGACAGGGACTTCCAAGATAGCAAATGAGAAATAAACTATGAGACCCCGTGGGTATTTTTAAGGGGCAGAAATACTTACACAAGGATTCAACAGCCGATGACACGAGGGAGAAAGACGAGAAGAAAACGCATACTGAATATACAGCTAGCCACACAGAGAGCTTTGAGTCAATCAACACATATTATGTCCTCAATTCAGACTGAAGCTACTTGTGAGGTAATTGTATGCTCAAGCCGAGAAAAGCTGTTCTTATCTCATTCTTTCCAGCCATCTCCGGCGCAATACATCCAGTTGACTCCAACGAGTCGCAAGCCGTATCTCTCAGCAAACTCCGCTGGCTTGAAAGATCGCCGTTGGACAAACTCCTCGCCACCAACATCTTCTTTCGATAAACTTAGCCTCTCAGGCTCACGATACAGTAAAAACAAGTACCTATGGGGTTTCGAACTACGTCATAGTTTATTAGAACTCGCATTCTACGGGGGTTATAAACGAAAGAGAGTTGATTTACTTACTCATCTTTTGGTCCTGGTCCAAGATATGCCGTCAATTCTGACGATGTAGCGGCGGCGTCTATACCATGGGGACGCAGGCCTGACAGAACCCAGTGTCGCCAAAAGGCAAATTTCGGGTCATCTGGCGTCGGGGCGTCTATCGACACTCAGAGTCAGTAATCACCGTTTTCTTCTCTAGGCGTAATGTGTGAATATTTTAAAACTACAAAGAGCTCCCGAGGAACGGACTCGGAGAACAGGCCCCTTATGCTCCCAAGTCATCGACATAAGAAAAAATTACTCCGAGAATCGTTCACCTGGATCTGTCAATATGAAGCTATATGACGTGTTCTCCGGCGCGTCGGTCTCAGCCGCGAATGCGATTATCGGCGCTTGTTTGCATTCCCCAGAGCGGAAGAAGGTGCCTAGTTCTACCCTCTTCCCCCCAAAGCTGATGTCGAGCTTTGTCGTCGGGCGAAACCCCTCCGAGATGAGACCCGCTGCCGAGCCCGGCACGAGATTCGCCTTTGCCAGCGATGCTGCGAGGGCTTCTTGGTGATCCTCGAGAGACATTGTGAAGACTAAATATTGATGAGGCTTGGGTTAGATCACATAAGATGGCGGAGGGGTTGTATGAGATGGCCCAACTTCATGGACTTACATGGCTTAAATGACCCTTCGGGAACTGTATTACTGGTGGAAAATCATACCTACGGTGGATCGTGCCTCAAGTGTTGCTCTTCTTGGCAAAGCTTTGGAAAGCGCTCATAAGTATCGGTAGGGCAGTAGATCGCGTTTACCAAGACGGATGATTACTTAAGTGCTTAAAACCAGCTACCAAACCCGATAGCAACTTCCTTAGTGAGAATTTAAGTACTACATAGCGGCACGCACCAACCATCAGTAAATCCTCATCGTCTTACTTGTACTTCAATTCCAAGCTACGGTCGTCAATTTGTGGAGTTAATGCTCCCTTAAGCAGTCGAATCAACTTCCTGCTCTTCTTTTCTCCTTTCGCGATGAACTGGATGAACCCATTTTCCCGCTGTGGCGATACCATTAACGAATGTAGTCGAAGCCCCTGAACCGATACCAAGGAAGAAGAACCGGCATTTATACAAAACTTCCTGGCCCCGGGTTTCTCTATCGGTAAGTATCATGGCATCAAGATGTATATCACTGAAGCGTTGGGAGATTGTAGCTTACACTGGCTGGTGCATCTCTGTGCCCCCAAGATTCGCGTCGAAAGTGGCAATGTATTTTAGTTCCTCGTTTAAGTTGACCTGATTATAAGATTTACTAGATCATAAGAAAGAATATTAACTCCTAAATGAGCATATATTGAATTTAATTCCAACAGCAAGACCTTGGAGTAAAATCAATAAAAGTTTAATAATAACTTGGCATATCAATCGTCAGCGATCACACACACATTAGGAGTGTTGTTACGAATATATGCTAGAGAATTACCCACAGTGTACCCCGTCCCTCATGCCGCTAGACCTATCTACGGCGAAGACAATCTCACTGTAAGTTGAAGTTGCGTCAAATCGAGGAACTAAAGTGGTCATCAGAGCACGTTGATTAGCGATAGTAGCATGAGCTTCCAGCAACACTTTCAGGATATCCCCATTCTTGATATTTTCAATGACGATGAAGTCTCTGTTTAGCGTGGCAACATCAAGCGATAGTGTAGTCGACCCGCGGTTAGCTTTATATGCCGTACTTGTACGGCCGAGGTTGACGCTATTAGGGTTACTAGGAGTTTGAATTTGCGGGATAAGACATTCGTTGCGGCTTTGAAAGACAACGGCCACTCTAATAGCGATGGCTTTGTTCAAAGTAGAAAAAATACCAATATCGTCAGGTGTCATTCCATATCGAGGCGGGATAGATGACGGGATGGTATACCGAATGTCGTTAGATTCTGCATCATGTCTGAGCTCGCCAGTATAAATAACTTCGACAATCACCTTAGTTCCAGCCCGAGCATTGCCTCTACTAGTAACAAATACATCCGAGGCTTCAAGCGACTGCTCTAGGAGACTAGCTGAAACCCCCTTGTTGACGCAGTCAACAACATGTTTGCTGTTTCTCCTTGACAGTGCCATATATCCGAACATCAACAATTGTTCGTGAAGTGACGTTCTTGACAGTGGTTGGGCTTGCATAAGGGATGTAGACATCCACAGAAGTTGGATGGGGGTTCGCGAATCCCGAGGAAAGTTAGCTAAAGTCATCATCGGTTCATATATAGGTAGCATAAGAGAAATGATGAGGAGAGTTTTGCGTATGAATACGTAGGTGTTTCTGGTTGTGGTTATGGCCTTTCCTAAGGTAATCGGGTACTCTAAGTACCTTGGGAAGTCTAGATAAGGGCAGAGTGACGGATTTCTAAGGTGCCTATAGGTGGTAGAAATTAGTGATGTTCCAATATTTATAGGCCTATATTAGAGATCCTCAGCCGCCATATGTGGGGTGAATATCGGCCACACACTCTCCTTTTCTACCACCTAAGTTAGTACTTAGAATACTAGGTATTGTGAGATGCTTTTACAAGATTAGCTATCTGAATAGGGGATTAAATGAAACGATTATGAAATACCGGTACAGAATAACACATAGCAGCAGCTTGCCTTAGGTGCATGGAGGTACCAAGCGTGTCTCGAAAATTTAGTAGCAGTGATGCGACGAATTGATGACATCACCAACTAGAAAGGAATATGATGGAGGGAGCACCACCATAGCCCTTATTGCCACCTACGTAGGCACCTTATATGCTTAAGTTGATATAAATGATGTAGTTGCGACTCGTGCAATCTATCTATCGCTGGTTTTCTCTATGAGACAGCTTTCATGGTGTGGCATTCCGCTCAAGTCAATAATATTAGGCATAGTCTCCCAAAGTAAACATGGCAGCAAGAACGGGGCCGTGCAATGTGCCAGGCGATACAGTCCCGGCAGAAGATATGGTACTAGAGATAGGTGCCTCCCTTATCCAGGTGATTCTTTATTCTGCTATCGTGTATCCATCAAGATTCTATTTCCTAACGGAAAGTTAGAACTTCGAACCTACGAAGCAGCTCTGTGCTCATCTCAATGCCTTCCATACGTATGCGGACGAGCCAGGTCGATACGTTGAGGCGAATCACTATTGCGCTCACTTAACAGAGGGTATGCTATAATATCTACCCATTACGACCCTCAACTTTTGAATTAAATCAACGATGCGCCCTGCAGCTGAGCCCTCCGCTCTAACATTATGTAGACGTCCGCCAATGCATCCTCTATGACAGCCCAGGCCCAAATGCACGATTAATCGGGATTGAATATATGATCACTCCCAAATTATATGAGACGCTTCCAACCGACGAACGAAAGCTTTGGCACTCACATGTTTACGGTGCGTATTAAGACGTCTCGTGCCTGACCCTTCGGTCTCCTTGTCTTGCGTGACTTGACCTGTCCCACACGATATTGAACCTAGATATACCTCCACTAACGTGTTCCTATACACGAAGAGGTCAAGTCCGGTATGCTGATAATGCCCGGGCCAACGGTACCAGGGCTCCAGCAAGCATGGGAAGCCGCCGAGACGCAAGAAATGAAACATGTTATCGGGCTTTACGGCAAGGTGTACCATCTCTGGCAGACAGATCGCGGCGACGAGCTACCATTGGGCGCACCCAAGCTCATGACGAGCTTTACGGCAGAAAACCAGTTCGACTTTGTGAAGGCTGTGGGCGAGCGTGATCAGAGATTCGGGACGGATTACAGTAGGAAGAGGCAGTCGCGAGAAGATATCGAGGCGCCCGCGATCCACGAGGATGCCGATTCAGCTTGGAAGACGAGGAGGAACTCGTTGTGATAATAATGTCGTATTATGTTACGTAATTCTTCTATGGGGTAAATTTCTACGACTATTTACGAGGGTGCATCTTTGGAAAGTGGTCCGTATTTCGTGCTTTACAATGCAACGCTCATGGCATTGATACGCGAATCTCTAAATCCCCACTATTGTGATATTTAGCAAAGCTAGCTGACAAACCGCCATGTCAGACATTAGGTTTCATGTTTATGTTTGCAATTATGTGTATGGTTGTATGTTGTGTGTTAACTTACTTCTCCGTAGCCTCACTTCTCCAACTTACGTAGGATATACAGATATGCATCTCAATTACGTGGGGTCAAGGGTATACCCCGCAGCCGGTGTGATACCTTGAAGGTCCGGCCTATTCATATTTGCCGGAATTCAGTTTTACAGGAGAGACGTATAGTGATAGCTGAGGGGAACAGGGGCGGCAGATATATACAGTGATCCCGAGCCAGAAACGAACGTGGAAATGAAGCTGTCATTGTGAAATATTCAAAGTTTCAATCCACTGACCGTCTTAGAAAAAAAAATGGATGCAGACATCGCTGAGTTGAAGAAGGAGGTCTCTCTTCTTCGTAAGGAAATATCTCGAGTGTCAGACGAGGCCGAAGTGCGAAAAGTTCACTTCAAATATGGATATTACCTTGACAAGTGTCTATACAATGAGGTAAAGCGTTCCATCGCGTCCTCAAACTTCACTAGTAACCCATTAACAGTCACTAGGTAGTTGACATGTACGCAGACCATCCGGATGCTTATGTCGAATTCCTCGGGTCGCGATACCGCGGCAAAGCAGGTATTAAAAGGCTATACAACGGTCGTTTCCAGAGCACATTCGTGAATGGCCGCAACGGGCCGGTTCATGGGTTCCTACTTGACCATATCATGATGCAAGACATCGTGGATGTAGATCCAAGTGGTACACACGCCTGGTGTCGTATGCGCGCATTGATGCAAGCAGGCACGCACAAGTCAGTGCGCGATACTCACCCGCGAGGTCACGTACAATGGTGGGAGGGCGGTCTCTACGAGAACGAATATCTCAAGGAAAACGGAGTTTGGAAATTATTCCGGTATCGCTATTTCCCATTCTGGCACGCTGAGTTCGAGACGGGCTGGTCTCTGACGAAGGAGAACTACGTCCCATGGCCTACGAAGACATACCCTGAGGACCCGTGGGGTCCCGACGAGATCATCGACCAGAAGATGTTGTGGCCTGATACTCGCGTCGTGCCCTTCCACTACCCGCACCCCGTCACTGGCAAACGTGTCGTCGACGACGACTTGCGCGCCCCTAACTACGGCCAGGAGACTGCTACAGCCGAGCCACCGCTATCTCTAGCTTTACCAGAGGGGCAGGAAAGGAAGGGAGAGGGGAACACCTGGAGTAACGAAGGTTCGATCAGGGTTCTGCCGGAATTGGTGGAGAATCCTTGACGATATCAGTGATGAGCACATAGCCTAAAGCGGATGTTGGGGAGGAGGGGCCCTTGACTTATAAGGTAATCGAAGCGGTAGTTGGAGGATGAGGTAGTATTGGCTGTGGAAATGTTATTATCCCTAAGTTAGCAATGAACAGATGTGTGCAGTAACCGACTTCTTGGTTAAACGCACAGTGGCATACCTACTCGGCTGGTATCGCAACTGCCGAGTGTTTGTAGTGGGATATTAAAACTCCTGTAATAATTCTAAACACCCTTCTGGCTGACAAGCTATGCGACAATTCGAGAGGTAGATATACCTTGACTTCACTTGTTCACCGAATAGAGCTTGAGACACCAGCTATAACAAATCGTGGAAAGAGGCCTGGTCTCCTAAGCTAAACTTGCTATATTGAAACGAGAAAATATGGCGCACTTGGAGGCTCTCGCTCCCGAAATATCCTTGTATCCTTATACCAATGGGAAGAGGGTGGGTGGTCGCGTTAAGTTCCCTGATACAGCGGCCTTCTCGTCTATGAATAAGACATCACGGTTCGAGGGGGACGTGTTCAACCTAGAAGTGACTGGCGAGATCCCACGCGACATCAATGGAACGTTCTATCGAGTGCAACCCGTAAGGATGCCAGAGAAAGGACTCACGAGGGAGGTTTTGCTGAGTTTGCAACTTCTAGGACCATAGATTTCCCCCGTTATTTGAAGATGATATACACTTTGTTAGTCAAGTACCTCTCTGGTTTATTGCCTCGTCGCTAATAGCTCACTAAATAGAACGGAGATGGTACGTAATATTTGCGGCCTAGGAGGAATGTTAGCATTCTGAAAAAGTATGTTACCAGGCAGTGTGACAGCAATTCGTATTGCGGATGGGCACGCCGACTTCAAACAGCGTTACGTGCGAACGGACAAGTTCCTTGCAGAAGAAAAGGCGCGAAAGGCACTGTTCGGGAGATATCGAAATCCGTATACCGACAACGAGAGTGTAAAGGGCGTCATCCGCACAGTATCAAATACGAACATCACATTCTGGCGAGGGATGCTTCTCGCGAGTAAAGAAGATGGGCCACCGTTCGCGATGGACCCCGTGACACTCGAGACTATTGGGCGCTACGATTTTGAAGGCCAGATCAAGACGCCTACGTTTACAGCCCACCCTAAATTTGACCCTGACACTGGTGAGATGTTGTGTTTTGCGTACGAGACAGGCAGTAACGGCTCCGACTGCGGTGCTGATGTGGTGACCTGGACTATTAACGCCGATGGTATTAAGACCGAGGAACTCTCTTTCACAGCTCCATTTGCTGGGATGATTCATGATTGCGGCATCTCGAAGAATTATATGGTCCTCCCACTGACGCCTATCAAGATGTCGCTAGATCGACTGAAGAAAGGCGGCAACAAATTTGCGTGGGATCCCAGCGAGGACCAAGTATATGGCTTGGTGCCACGGCGTGGTGGTAAACCTGAGGATGTAATATGGTTTCGAGCGGACAACGGTACGTTGTGATCTGCCCCTTAATCTACCCTTTTTTATCCTAACAAGTCAACCATCTAGGGTTCCACGGTCATGTAGCTGGATGCTACGAGAACGAAGAAGGACATGTAATTTTCGACTTGACTGTTGCGGACGGCAATGTCTTCTTTTGGTTTCCGCCAGAAGGCGAATCACCAGACTTTAACCAACGAAGCCGTCTCAGCAGCCCGACCTGTAGGTGGATATTCGACCCAAAGGCGAAGTCGGGCACAAGGGTCAAGCCATTTTTGCAATGGACGACAAACGGCGAATTCTCACGAATCGACGATAGGGTAGTAACAAAGAAGTACAAACACTTCTGGCAACTTAGGGTTGACCCGACTCAACCGTACGACTTCGCTAAATGCGGGCCGCCAGCAGGCGGGTTGTTCAATTGTATGGCTCACTATACTTGGGATTCGGAAGATGAGAGTAGGACGGGAGAAGAGGACGTCGTGAGTAACCCCAAAAATTAACCCCACGTATGAAAAAAATCACTAACCATTAATTTTTAAGTGGTTTGCGGGGCCAACTGCTACGTACCAGGAGCCGGTATTCATCCCAAAGGATGGCGGCGCCGAAGGAGAAGGTTACCTCGCAGCACTCAAGAACAATCTTGACGAGCTAAGGAATGATGTAGTGATATGGGATGCTCAGAAACTTGCAGCGGGCCCTCTCGCTACGCTACATTTGCCTTTTAAGCTTCGTCTGGGGTTTCACGGCAATTTCGTCGACCATAGAGATATCGAGGCGTGGCAACGGCGTCGAGCCAGTGAACTGGGCCCTGTGAAACCTGCCGACAGCCCACTTCCATGGCAGTTGACTTTGATGTCTAATGGCGCCGGTTATAACTCGAATGGAGATTCAACAGGACATAGCGTATGAGGATGTGTAAATTAGGCGAGCGTAGTGCGACCTGAAAACTTAGGTTTGACTAATAGTCATACAGTTAGCTGCTACATTGACTGATTCTTATAATTCGCCAATCTAGCGTTACAAGACTGCTATCTATTCCCTACGACCTATGTATATCTTCTAATGTGGTGATATCCTATTGATCATACCATCTATGGTTATGGTGTGGTTTCCTCTAAAACTTCATCCTAGACTCGGTCCTCAGTTACAACGTGAGGATAGCAGTCACGGGTTTATTGGAAAAAGTGATGCCCACTATATTGCAAGATTAATCACGTGCTTGTGACTAAGTAAGCGGCGATGAAGTCGTAGATATATATATATATATGATGACCAACGAGGAGTGGTCGTGATGTTTGCTGCTTGTATTGTTGCTAACTACCTAGGAAAGTTGCCGTGGGTATTACAGCGATTCTTATCTAATTCGAGATCAGATATTCGAAATTGAAGACTTCTACAGGTAACGGGGTATTCGTGATAAGTTTAATGTATAACTAGTGAAATAGGCGTGTAAGAGTCGTATCTTCAAAAGCTGGTCGACTAATCATGATGAATCAACTAAATGTCAGGAGACGGCAAGCGCCTGGTGGTTTATGGATTTAGCTACACATACAAGTTGAATAGTAAGGATCAAATACCTTAGCTATACCTTTCCCAAACGAAAGCCGCGAATTAGACTAAGGGGCGAGCTCATTGACGCGCCAATCTTCTGCAACTTAGATTGCGGCGTACTGGACGTGCGTGATAGGAAGACGCTTAGTCTCTGGATTTCACGGTCATCCCTCCCTTCTTCCACGACGCGATTGAGATTCCCATCATCAAAAGCAATGCCATGCCATAAAAGAACACCGAACCGTTGTGCTTTCTTTACAAGGGCAATGGTTTTAGAGTCGCGTTCGAGTTCTGGAAGCAATACTATGAGATGTTTCCAGAATAGATTCCTCAGGTGTTTAGCCTCGGGATAGTAAACGAACCGACCACTCTGGTTATCTTCGCCCAGAAGCTCTTCAAGCCCGTACATCCCAATTCCAAAAGGTAACCACTCAGCCTCGGCCCAATCTAAAAGGCCTGTTAGTGTCCCCGAATATGGATCAACCATAATATTCGCCCCTAAGAAATCGCCATGAGTGAACACCCAAGGCAAGGCTTCGATTTCGGATATGTCGTCCAGGATGGCAGAGGCAGTACGACGGAAGCGCATGGGAAGTGAAGCACTCATCAACTCTAAACGTAGAGTAAGACTTGAGCCCACTGTGCGCTTTTCGCCAAGTAGACCCTGAACAGGCTTTGCATTCCGCCACGCTAGCGCCTGAAGCCGCGCAAAGTCCCGTACCATCTGTTCCCGTGCCGACCTATTACTTGTCATTGCTCGATAATCCACAAGGGATACACCTGGTAACTTTCTCATAGAAAAGGCATGTAGATCGGTCCCTTTTAATTGTCCAAGATACTCGGTCTCCGGGGCTAAGCGCTTGAAAATATCACAAGCAGTTCTTGTCATGCTAATGTCTAGTTTATAGGCGAATGGGCGAAACTGGACGGCAATCCCTTCGCCAACGAACAGAGTGTACGAGCAGTAGCCCTGGAAGGGTGCCGGCCGGATAGGGCCTGAGTAACGAGACCTAACGAAAGCGTCGCAGTCATCTTTCACGGTGATCGGTAACTTGCAACGATCAAAAAAAGGTTTGGAGGAACCATCAGATGATGAGCTCGCCATCTCGACGAATGACTGTGGTGTATAATGGTATTCTACGTAGGAACCTGGGATGCCGGCTTACGACTATTATATACCTCAACGTTCTCTAAGTTCAAGCCACCCATAGAGTTCAGAGCTGCAATGAAGGCGCAAGCCATGTGACAGAACAAGTGGATGAGGGGTAGAGTTTGGGTCGATAAGCTCACCTTGTTGCGCATTTTGTGAGCGATTGGTAAAGCATCAGATGTTGGCGTAACCGGATCCAGGCTGGAGAATCCCTGCTTGTCTGTACGCCCTCAGTATTGGCCCTCGATGTTGTTGGAGGATTCGTACATTATACTATGTACACTACGATGGAGCATGCTACCCATGTGGTTGTAGGTCGGTTTGCCGCACGAACCGCTTGACTCCCTGACCGGTTATTGCGCGGCACCAACTTGGGTAACGGTGTACACATGTTGGACGATTGGCTTGGAGTGTACTTCCAGGGTGTCCGTGGTGAGCGTGGGGGGTGGATGGGTTTACTGTCTATGCCTAGTATGATTTCGTTAACCTATGGCATTAGCTTTTAGATGGTATTTATAATATTATCCCATCAGGTAACCTATCGGAAGCTGCCTCATCCCGGATATAGCCAGTCACGAAGCCGCCAGCCACCTAACACCACAGTGTATCGTTATCTTGACCCGCACGAGAGGTCAACTGTAGTGTTGGACACCGACGGACTGTGAGTGCCTGGTAGATAAGTAGGAAGTAAATAAATGATGGCTTACACTATATACCTACTTACTAAAGGTATTTATCTCAAGGTCCTTTAGCTCTAGTCTATAGTATAATGTTGAGCTACCTCGGTACTAGCGGCGGCTTCCAACTACGCCCTAATCTAGCCGTCATCGTCTAAACCCCCAGAGTACTAAGCCCCTGCCCCTACTTACCCACTACCAGGTAGGTATGTACTCTATGTAAGTACTTACTGCAGGGGCCTCACGTTTACTCTTGTCAGCTCTTGATCTCTTAAAGCGCCTCAACACTTGGCTGCCCCGGCAATTTCGACTGTCCAACTCGCGTGCTATGATGAACTCTCTTGTTTGTATAGATTGTCATTGTCAGGCTCATTTGATGTTCTGCCGAGATGATAGATATCAACGACAAGAGCGAAGCAGTTTTGTTACTAGCACGACTCTCTTCTAAATCTCAGTGGCACAACGAGCTACTTCTCAAAACACTCAGATGATCGAGTTACTGCCACCCGCCAACTTGTAAGACTTGTAATTGCCTGCACATATTCCTCTAGGTTAGGTATACATATGATACCTTTGGATCTGTGCTATGTCAGACGCATATGTCAGACGCACCGCTCTTACCATACCTAGATTTGGGTCATGCTATGTAAGTAGATATAACCTAAGGATCCTTCCTGCCCTCGTGAACTTGAGTCAGTGAGAAGGCCAGTCTCGTTAATATTGTTTTTCAATGGTCATAGCCCTTGCATCAAGCGATCTTTATCATGTGAAAATGTTTTTTTTTCCTCGGCTAACCAGCTATCTTAGACCTAGAAAGGCTTGTCTTCTCTGACAAGTAACATTGCGCTTTGAACTTGGGATACTCACACCTGCCACCTATCTTATACCTATGACACTTCTAAATACCTGTTACCTCTCCTACCGAGCACGCTTAGATAAGACCTTGATACTACAGCGGTAAACATGCAGACATGCCTCCATCACCAGCTAAAAAGCGCCTCATTGTGTGTTGTGACGGGACGTGGCAGAACTCGTAAGCGTTCCTAGACAACTAGCTCTGCAACTACTCACAACTGTAGGGACAATGGGTTTGCCAAATCAAACAAGAAAAAGCGGAGAACTAATATTCCGGTCCCCTCCAACGTGATCCGGATCTCGAGGTGCTTCAGAAGGACCTGTTCTGACGGAACGGTACGCATCCCAGATATTCCCCTATCCGCTCCTGGAAGCATATTTGGGCAAGAAGGGTATAGCCTTTGTTATGATTACTAACTGCGAACATTTTGGCGCTTCTAGTTCCAAATTATATACTATCAATCCGGGGTCGGCTCAGGATCAGGCATCATAGATAGGCTATTAGGCGGTGCATTCGGTGTTGGCCTATCAGAGGTTAGCTATGACTTGGGTTCTTGATGCAAAGATAATACTCACGGGCGATAGAACATCCGCGAAGCTTATGCGTTTCTCTGCGCCAACTATGTTGACAAAGACGAAATTATTCTTCTTGGCTTTAGCCGAGGCGCCTTCACTGCGAGATCAATCGGGGGCATGATCAGTGACCTTGGACTGCTAACGAGACAGGGTAGTGAGTATTTTTTTCCATAATTCTTTCTTCTCATTTTAGAAACGCCTGGCATATAAAGCTCCAACTTGGGCAAACACCCTTTCTGAGAAGCTTTTCGCAGCTTCTAGCCCCCAAGATCACGCATGAAATGGTGGTTATTAACCTCGTGTGTTGTAGTGGAGTATTTTTACCCAATCTTCAAAGATATGCAGAACTGGTCTAACGACCATTACGATGACCCTTTTCCAACAATACCTTTTACGAATAAACCAAAAGGAGAGAATGCAGCCTCCATTTACCGCGAGCGGCTCGTGGAGGTGAGACTCTCGGTGTTTGAGATGGTCACTATTCTAACCTCCATATGAACGTAGAAAGGATACTCGCGAATCAAAGGTAATAACGGGCAAGGCGCCCTGATTCGAGTACTAGCAATCGGTATGAATCATTAGATATAAACTGCCTCGATACTGCTAACGCTACGGTAGGGGTTTAGGATACTGTTAGTTCACTGGGTATCCCCCCTATAGAGCTCCTATCAAGACTAGGCATCAAGAGATGCACACATGAATATGTCTCCCACGGCTATGAATTATCAAACATCCAAGCTGACCATATATCTACGTACCAGTTCTATAATACTCGTCTTTCGAACGAGATACAGCATGGCTTTCATGCCCTTGCCTTAGAGTTAGTTTAAAACCGATAGCTCTTGAGTTCTAGGCTTGGCTAAAACTCTGACCAAAAAAAACCCTCCAGTGAGACGAGATGCCCATTTACTCCGAGTCTCTGGGAGCGGCGCCCACATGAACAGGATACGTCTGATCTCCGCCAGGTGTGGTTTCCTGGAAGCCATGCCAATGTCGGGGGTGGGTTTCTTGATCGTGCGTATTAAAATCTCTCGTGCCTGATTCCTTCCCCCTTGTCCCATATGATCTAGCGAGCTCTATTATGTTGCACCTAAACTCGACTAACATAGTTCTGCAACAGAGGGTATTGCTGATACCACACTTGCTTGTATGTATTCCCGACACTGGTGCTCTTGCAATTTGCCTAGTCTAGTTTTCTTCTTGAGAAAGCGAGCTGACATATTAGAAGGGATGATGGATCAGCTCTCGTCGGTTGGTTGCGAGTTCCGATCTGACGCGCTTGAGAGGGTCTTCGCGACGACTGTGAGGTTATATACAAGTGAGGAGCTAGAGAGCGTTCTGCGACACCGCAAACGCAAACCAATAAGTTGGGCTGAGAAATCCATCTACGAATCAAATAAACCGATACGCCCGTGGGCACTACAATCCATCCAATCCGCCACCGGTCCTCTTTACAACCTACTGGGAGCTACCCTACGCGCTCCGGGCATGTACAAGAAGATCGATCCCAAGAACGGCCGCCCCATGCCAGAATTTTTACAAGACACAAATGAGCGAATTCATTCAAGTGTTAGGGTGCGGTTAGCTTGTGAAGGATTGGGGCTCAACGACTCCGGCGTCTGGTGTTGTGCATCTCTACTCAGAGTGAGTACTCTTTTTTAAGAGTGAATGTCTTCTTGCTCAGGTCATCTCTTAAACGTGCAGATCTCTGCTTACGTTGTATGGTTTGGAGAAGCTCTCTACAGTTCTAAATCACTCACAGAGTATCTACTATGGCTATCACTGACCCTAGATGTTATAGTACTGGCGACCCCAGCGAGTCTCTCAGCAGTTCTTTGATTCAGTCTCGCAGACGGTGGAATGTGGCCCGGCAAGCTCCAGCGACCATGCCGAAATGACGGAGGGCTCATCGAATGCAACCGCCGTTTCCGCAGAAAGCTTACAGATGCTAAGTCAGGATCCCACGGAGCGATGGGTGTGGGAATATGTCGGACCGGAAAGCACGGCACCCGTCATCAGAATGATGGTGGAAGAAGAACTGGGCCCATACGAACAACAACTGTTGAGATTGGCGGCTGGCAAAGGGCATGTCTATAAATATGCAGAAACGAGGGATGTCAACGAGTTCAAGGCGTACCATCTTTGGAGCTTTAGGATGACGATGAAGCGTTTGCACAAGACGTAGTAGAAGCCAGAACAAAAGGCTGAGAGACGCACACAGGTTATAACTAATGTAAAAGTGAGATTGATAGACTGTATATGTTAAACCAATAAGTTAGACCAGAATGCCTAGGCGGGATACCTTTCCCACGTTGTATTAAATATGCTAGAATAGTATGTGTTCGTGATGTTTGTTTGTTTGATTGGATCCTCAGGTGCGACTCGTGTTTGGTGAGTGTGGATGCTATTTGATGTTATCACGTGAAGAAGTACTTAGGTAGGCAGCGATTGATTCTTTCGCGAAGGACGATTCGATCATATCAAACCTTTTTCATCACCAATAAAAATTTAACATGTGAATTAGTACAATAGTACAGAGCCTAGAAATAATAACCGACTAGGCGCGCCGACAACCCGATACCCAGTATGTTGTCAATCCTACGCAAGGCAAGGTTGAAGGATAAGGAGATGCGGATTCTGATGCTGTAAGGCTAATTCACGTTGGATGTTCTTTTTATCTCTCCCGTCTGGGCATATGATGTGATTCACAGGAATCGCTACGAAGTTTTGAAAAGGACTGACGAAGTTGCCACTAGGGGCCTCGATAATGCGGGGAAGACGACGATTGTCAAGAAGATCATGAACGAGGATGTCAATACCGTCAGTCCGACACTGGGGTTCATCATCAAGACAATCGATTACGAGGGGTGAGTGAGGAAGCGCTTTACTCCAAAATTTCACACTTGCTCCCCCTTAGGCCCTCGTGTAGTGATTAGGCGGATAACTGACTACTTTACTTAGATACAAGTTGAATATTTGTGAGCACACGTCTTATACATGAAAAAATTTATCGGTGCAATTCGATAATTGGGTTGGACTAGGATCACTAATGCCGACGACGACTACGACAGGGGACGTGGGCGGTCAGAAGACGCTGCGCTCGTACTGGCGCAACTACTTCGAGAAGACGGATGCTCTCATATGGGTCGTAGATGTGACAGATCGGTTACGCATCGACGACTGTCGCGAGGAGTTGCACGGGCTATTACAGGAAGAGGTAAGGGCCCAAATCATTCATATGAGCATTTTGCTTTTTCTTTTCCTTTTTTTTTTCAGGTATAATTTTGTCGGTGTATTTATTGCTGACTGTGCTTCAATCAAGCGACTGTCGGGTGCAAGTCTCCTCGTGTTTGCCAACAAGACTGATGTTCAGGGGTGCATGGACGAAGCGGAGATCTTGCAGGGTCTTCAACTCAAGGCCATCCGCTCGCATCGGTGGCATGTTCTGCGTTGCAGTGCCATAACGGGAGAGAATCTAAGGGAAGGGCTTGCATGGGTGGTTGAGGACGCGAAGGCGAGATTGTTCTTGTATTGAGTAAACAAGAAGATATGATGAATGCAACTAGCCTAACCTAATTGTATCGAAGAAACCCAATATTTCACTATAGAGTATCTTGAACCACCCTGATGTGCTCGGTTCTCTTACCTCAGATTGGGTCCAAGGTATGCCACCTGCGTGATTTACATAGACTAGCACAGTAGACAGCTGCAAACAACGCCTGTGCAGGAACACCTGCACAGGTCTAGCTGCACGGGTCTAACCTTGGGTACAGGTAATTCTACATGTATAGACACCAAATCTCTGCATAGGCACTGCGCTGGGCAAGAGGATAACTACAAGTAGCTGGCTGGACGATGCCTGTAATAGTGACCCACATGAAGGGTGCGGATATGTACAGGAGAGTGTAATACGAGGTACTACCTTTATGCGTTCTAAGTGCAACGACGAGAGTCAAAACAACAATTAAAAACAGCCCGAGTCAAGCAATAAACAACCCGGCTGTTACAAGTAGATGTCCACATATATCCGCTACACTACATACATATAGTACATACATATAGTACATACATAGCAGTAGTGTAGGTAGGCAGATAGGGTAGGTAGCATGAGGTGCTGGGTTCTGGGATCAGCTGGATGGGGACGTTGGTGTGGGCTTAGGGGCTGAAGGGTTCGCACGATAGCCGAAGAAACAAGCAAAACCCACTGGCCCGTCGTTACAACGAGTGTTTTAGTTTTGAATTTCTTATTGTTAGACTCCCGACTAACCTCCCTCTTAGACCTCTTAGACCTCTTAGACATACTCGAATTACCTCATCAACAACAAACTTTCGGGCCGTCGTGTCTCCCTACCCGCTTGGCTGAGTCACTGGCTACCTCCTAGGGCAACAGAAACAGTACAGTCCGGTATAGTACATCGATATAGTACATCGGTACACCAGTACACCAACACACCACCTACGTGCCTGGGTTGCCTCGAGTACAAACGGCAGTTTATGCTACAGTTTATACGCCCAAGGTTTCGGTAGTTAGGTAGGCAGATACCTAAATCAAAGTATCATCCGTACTATTGAAACTAAAAGCTGAACAAGCTCCAAGTGTCGCGCGCGTTGCCCTGTCATGCGCCCCCACCCCCATACGTAACTCTGTAAACAATATAGACAGTCCATAATCACCACCCTCCGCGGCCGCTATCGTCCCGATGTCTGAGGACGTATCTCGCTTTCTGTCCCAGGTTAAAGAGTTGGGAGAACGCCGGGTCGAGGAGGATGAGGCTCGGTCGAGAGAATTAGAGGAGAAGATACTACAAGACCGAAAGGAACGACAAGCTCGTCGGCGTGGTAAGAGCTCTCTTTTTCCCACCTTTCTGTTGAGTCGAACAGCCCTGTCCCGCCGTTTATTATACTTTAGACCCGTTTATGACAAGTGGTTGAATGGGTTGAGAGCCATTGACAACCATTGTTCTATTCTCGTCCATCCTGTTGCCTAACATTGCACCTGGCCGGCCCGTCATGTTGCGCCTAGTGTACTCTATCCCAACAATTTTTACTCTATTAGAGAGAGCCTATTCTGTTCGAGTACCCGTGCTCGTGCTCGTGCTCGTGCGCGTATAATCTTATTTACTGCCGCTATTTCT
Source organism: Xylaria sp. Z50 (assembly GCA_037356035.1). NCBI lineage: Eukaryota > Fungi > Ascomycota > Sordariomycetes > Xylariales > Xylariaceae > Xylaria > Xylaria sp. Z50. Next base: position 525,325 of record JBAWJU010000006.1, read on the forward strand.
TTTTTGAGTTTCAGAAGCTAACGTAAGAGTTTTCTCTCCGTCAGAACGCGCCAGATCCATCTCACCCCAGAAATCTTCACCTGCAAACACCCCGCCGCCCTCTCAGTCCAACGATAGTCACCACCCAGAGCGCCTAGATTTAGTTGCCTCTCCTGTCCTACAACCTCCCTCGAGTCCCCAGTCGCAACCTGCGCCCGAGGCCGAGGAAGATAAAATGGCTACCACCGCACCAGCCTCGACCTCTCCTTCCAAGGAGAACGAGTCACCTTTAGATGCTGAAATTAAGCCAAATTACCCACCATCTCCTACGCGGAGCGGAATGGCCGCCAGGGGTCTCTCGTGGCAGAGACGGCCTAATTCACAGGCCTCCGAACGGTCAAGGAGTCGGCCACTCTCCGTGGTCGCAGCCGAGAATGCGACCCGTTCCTCCAACCCTGCCTCCGAGCAGGACACAGCCGCCAATACCCCGTCCAGAGACCAGATTGCCTCCGCATTGTCTTCCAAAGATCCCGCTTGGTTCCGTCAAACCGCCGATAGAGGTGCCACTTCTGCTGCCTACAGACGAAACCAGGTTGAAGACACACAAACAGTAGACCTGTCTTCCGCACAAACCCAGCTCCCAGGCATGTCACGCAACACATCAGGCGGATCTTTCAGAAATGGGGATACCCCTCTCCCAGAGTCCTCAACGCTACGGAGCACTGTTACTTCACCTATCAACTTATCTGATGCTCCGAAACTAGAACCGGTACTGAATACCACTCAATCAGATGTCGATTCTACCCAGGAAACGCGAGGCCCTTTCTCTCCATCCCTCGGCCGAACCTCGCCCACGAGGGCAGAAAGACCTGTTTCGCCAACAAAAGGCATGGGCGGCTTTGTCCAAAGTGCTATGATGAAGCGCTCCGAGAGTGTCAGCAAAAGGTGGAACGTGCAATCGCCTACAGGGTTGCAACGTGCAGACCCTGTTGCTTCAAATCGCAATAGCTATGATCTCACAAGTCGTACAGGCGCCAGCTCTAAGATTCGGCCGACAAGCGTATTACGCGATTCATCGACGGAAAAGTCGAGGCCTAGCTCAAGTGAAGGCAAAGGAGAAGATGGGTCCGCATCAAAAAGTAGCGACTCGCTCAGATTAGACACAGCGACACCTTCAGAGCCTCAAGATCAAGATTCTGGAAGGGTTACGCCTCCGGTTAGTCCTTCAAAAACCATGGATCCTCGTAGATGGAGTCCTCAGAAATCTAGCTGGCTGGAGTCAGCACTGAACAAGCCAGAATCTCCGAAACCAAAATCCACCCAGCCCCCACCTAATCAACCTGCATGGATGGCAGAACTTCAGAAGGCGAAGGCACAGAAGGCCGGTAACCCCGGAGCAGAAAGCAGCAGGCCCCAATCCGTTTCCCATAGGCACCAAGTTAGTATTGGTGGGCTTATGAGGTCCTCTGCTCCCGGTATGACCACTACCGCAGGGAGACGGGGCGGTTTTCATAGCCCGTCTGCCTCTATGAGTAGCATCAATACTTCTGTGGTTAACCTAAAGTCTAGCGAAACTCAGCCACCAACAACAAGCCCAGTCAAGCTCAGATCTGAGTCTGTCAGTGAGGTCAAGCATGCAGCAGCATTGCCTTCTACCGATAAAGTAAAGCCCGCAACCCCCCCAAAAAAGGATTTCCGGGCAAACTTGAAACATAGAGCACCACCGACCACTACATCAACCGGCTCACAGAATGTAGAATTTAAAAGCGTATTTGGCACCCTCCGGAAGACTGCGACGCAGAACTACGTCGCCCCCGACGAGTTGAAGAATAACATCACTAGAGGGAAGGCGGCGTTGGCCGTTACTAACGGCCCGCAAAAGTCGGAGCGTGTGGATGAGTTTAAAGAAGCTATTTTGGCCAAGAAGAAAGAGTTCCAGACGGCGCAGTCGGAAGGACGGAGCGTCCCACGGAATAATAGTGTATCAAGTGAAAATCCAGTGCCCGAGGGCCTTCTAAAACGGGCTGAACTTGGTCGTTCTAATACTATTAAGCGAGACTCGGTTACTACTGGGACACCAGGCGCAGATTCACGAAGACCAGGTATCGTATCTCAGCGAGATTCTGTACCAGGAAGCTTTGCGGGAAGATTCGAACGGTTTAGTACTTTAGAGAAACGTGCCTCCGTTATAGAAATACCGACCCCAAGACCGGATGGGCAGGGTGCGGCGACGGAATCACCAATTACACGGAAACTCCCTGTTCCTAGACCAGCTAATAGCTTAGCAGATTCGGCCAATGAGATCAATGCCCCGGCCCGTCTTCCAGGCAGAATTGCTGGGAGCGCATTAGCTAACCGATTCAACCCTGCTCTTGCTGGTCTTCTATCTAGGGGGCCTCCTACGAGTTCCAACCCTGGAGCGAGCTCAGGAGGGGCAACGCTCTCGGGTTCTAAGACTGAGGCCAACAATAATGAGTCCGGATCTGGACCCAAATTAACGCATATGACCAAAAATCGGGCACGCGGTCCTAAGAGGAAAGCACCGACAAAATCCTCCGCCTCACCCACGACCATCACAGATTCGAAACCCAGCACAAGTAAACAGACATGGAAAGACGACTCGACTACGCAACAAGATAACATCTCATCAACCCAACTACAAACGATAAGTCCCGTCAGTTCCAAGAAAGAATATGCATCACCCATAGAACCACGGCCAAAACCAACTGCGTTAGCCAGCACATCAAAACTTGTGACGGATTCTATTGTGCCATCTGAAGCCAGTATCCCACGGCCAAAATCAGAAAATAAGATTCATGAGCAGATCGCCGCATTCGCAGCACAAGGACAACAACCCACAACAGGAAAGGTTTCGGATGAGCCAAAACAGATCTCTCCCCAGCCTCCATCACCAGGGAAACTTAACATGAACCGTATGTCACGTTTTATGGATGTCGCGCCAACTACAGATGTAGCAAACAAACCTGAACAACCCAAACCATTCGAGACGCCCCTTAAACCGAAAAGTTTAGTTACCAAAGTGTCCAGCCAAGATATACTACAAAAGCCTCAACCTCGCTCACCATCACTGAATAAGCCCAAAGTGCCTTTGCCTGCGCCTTTATCATTAGCTCCAAAACAGCAGCCATCAAAATCTGAGGTTACAAGTCCCGAGCCAGAAAGTAAAGTGGCCGCTCCTCTAGGTCCCAGGCCGTTACCCAAACCTCCGGTCGTCGCGGTTGGTGAATCTCTCAACTCCCCAGCACGGCCAGAGTTGAGCCCTCAGCCGTCACCAGGACTCAAGGCGCCTATTATCACCGAGTCACCCATGCGATCACCCACTAGACAATCATCCGAAAGCACAGTCACGCTTCGAGATTTCTTCGGTTCCGACCGCCCCCAGAGGAATTACCGTGTCGACGCTGCTGAGCTGTTAATGCAACGACCAAACTTGGCGCCGCCAAAAATCCAAACTTTAAACGCCCAGCTTTTCCAGTTTTCGGTCGACGGCAAGAAGCAGCCCGTTCCCGCGCATCATGAGCGCACATTGTTCGAATGTGAAATGTATCTCTGTACCCACACCTTTAATGACGAAGCCGGCAAAAAAACCCTTGAGATTTATTTTTGGGTTGGAGATGAAGTCCCCGGGGCGACGATTGAGGATGCGGAGGTTTTCGTGGCCCGTGAAGCACGTTCATTTGGCGGCTCATTGATCAAGCTTAAGCAAGGTAAAGAGACAGGCGAATTTCTTCAGGCGCTTGGCGGTATTGTGATCACACAACGTGGCTCTGGTAATAAATTTGATTCGCTTGCTCCACACATGCTTTGCGGACGTCGATATCACGGACATGTCGTTTTCGACGAAGTTGACTTTGCGCCATCGGTCCTCTGTTCTGGATTCCCTTACCTTATCACTCAAGGTGGCAGATGCTACTTATGGAAAGGTAAAGGTAGCGGTGTGGACGAGCTGAGTTGTGCACGTCTAATAGGAATGGATTACGCACTCTCAGGTGAGATGGAAGAAGTCGAGGAGGGTCACGAGCCCGCAAAATTTTGGGACCTCTTCAGCGGCGCCAAAAGATTTGGCTCTGCAGATCACTGGCGACTCAAACCGAGTTACGACAAATACTGCAGCCGACTGTTCCTGTCGGATGCAGCTTCTAAGCAGCAGGTGAGTCTTCCCAAATTATATAGCCCATACCAACACTACTAACACATAACGAATTCTAGATCATAGAGGTGTCTACATTTGCCCAGACGGACTTACTACCAACAAATATCTACGTCATTGATGCCTTCTTCGAGTTGTACATCGTCGTAGGGTCTCATGCACAACCCCAGTACGCATCATTCCATAACGCACTAGATTTTGCGCAAGAGTATGCAATCTTGGCAGCTAGTATGGAAGACAGACCATTTGTACCCGTCTCGACGGTCGTACTTGAGGGCATTCCGCGGGATATGAAGAGCGTTTTCCGCAAATGGCAGGATGCTCTAAGTCCTACGGTTACAAACACGAACACGGGCTTGAAGAGAGGCCGTAGTCTCAAAATCGTGTCTTTGAACCAGGCGTTACAGGCTTTGAGTGAATAGAGCCCATCTTCCTTGTCCTAAACACGGCCTAGGTATGGCTAGCATCAGCCGTGGAGGGGAGGTCGCGTTAGATAGGGGGCGCACAGCCAGTACATGACAGTGCATTAATGGGGGTTTAATTGTAATGAATGCATCGTCATCTTTCTTACAATGTGTAGGGCATATTGCGGGATTCAGGTCGTGCATTTGGTGTTTGTTGAGGAATGGACATTGCATTACCATTATGAAGGCGTATATACTTGACTACCTTTGCCGGAAGACGCGGCCGGTGGTTAAGGTTCGGTCGGATGTACCTTGATGTACAATAAAAAAACGGGGGGAATGAAGACAAAGATACGCTACATTTAATAGCTATACCCTTGCTTGTTCATGAGATGTCATTACTAGTCCGTATGTCTCGGGCTACTTGCAAAGCGTTCATCCTGTCTTCTTAAAAAGGTCCATTAATAACGTCCTGGGAGAACTCGTGGCATGAAGACCGTCGTGTAAAACAAGAAACATTTTTTTCGTTCGGGGGCAATATCACACCTTCGGGTCCTCAACCAGGTCTGGTGTATCTCAAACAGTATTGAACATACCGATATTAGTAGAGCCACTTAGAATAGGTCTACATCGCCAGGAAGGGGATTGAGAGCCCCTCCCCCGTGTCCCTAATCCACAGACGCCCGCCGTTTATCCCGAGTTCGCTGGTCATAACGATTAGGTGTGCAGGAAACACGTTCTAAGTAGTTAGGTTGGGGTTAGTTTTCGATCGACCAGCTATGTGTAGCAGACGCTAAGGGTGAGGAGAAGTTTGTATGCTACGTAAAATGATATACGAGAGTTCGAGAGGATAAGGAAGGGGGTTCACGTTTGACAACGAGCTTAACCACAAGTGATGAAGTATCCTGATAGTATATGTTCACTCCCTAGTCAAATCAATCAACAAACAAAAGCCGAGGGCCGACGTTATAGGGAACGGGTTGAATTATTCTATATACGAGATTGATTACCTTTTTTTTCTTCAGGCCTCACAATCGTGAGAAACACACATTGTAAACTATAAATAATGCGAGGCCGCCCCAGTGATTAATGCCCCCGAGTATGCGAATTAGATTACTATTAAAAAGTGCCTTGTTGAAAGCGAGTCCACGAAATGCTTGTCCATTTTCCTTCCTGTCTCTCCCCGTTCCCTCCTCACACCTAATGACAAGTAGTGAACGGCGAGGCGGCGCCGTGCCTTTCATTGAGATTCCATGGCATCCACATGCGAGACTATAGAAGTGGTAAAAAGAGCTAACCCAAGTCCGCCATGTGCCTTGCCAGGCTTCGCGCGCACGCATCAAGACCGAGCAGGGTTAGAGTAGCGCGGCAAAGCCGGCAACACCGAAGAGAAGGGCCGCAACGGGAGTCACCTGTGGCGCGAGTCCTGATGGGATCGGCGAGCTAGTGCTTTCTGGGGCCGTTGAAGAGCTGCTCTTGCTTGAGGTATGATGGGGAATAACAGTCGTCTTGACCGTGGTAGGATGGTGGGAAATTGTCTTGGTGATAGTCGTGGGATACACGGTAGTTGAAGATGCCGGCTCGCTAGTGACAGTAGTAATGCCGGTCGGGTAGCTCTCGGTTGGCACGGGAGGGTACGAGTACGAAACTGGTATACTGATGGTCGTGGGATACACGGCAGTGGAAGATTCCGGGGGGCTAATGATGGTAGTTTCACTGACTGGGGTGCTGCTCTCTGGTGGCGGAGGGGGGTACGAGTATGAAATGGGTGGACTGAGAGTTGTAGGGTATATTATAGTAGATGGCGTCGGTTCAATAATGATAGTGGTCTCGCTAGTTGGGGGAATGATAGTTGTGGGATATACAATAGATGAAGATGGTACTGGCGGAGTGATAATGATAGTGGTCTCGATAGTCGTGGGGTACACGACGGAAGAGGAGTATGCTGGTGGGCTAATTATGGTGGTCACACTAGTCGGAATAATAATAGTTGTAGGATACACAATCGTAGAAGAGGGTGCTGTCTCGCTAATAATGACGGTTGTCTCGATGGTCGTGGGGTAAACAACAGTGGTAGTAGGCGCCGGCTGGCTAATAATGGTTGTGCCACTATGAGTAACATAGATCGTGGGCTGGGCCGTGATAGTCTCCCCGACAGTTGCCTGTGATGTGACGGTTACGCCAATCTCCGTAGTTTGAGTGACGGGGACAGTTTCGATGATCGTATATTCCGTTGTAGCATAGGTAGTTATCGTGCCCGTATTAGTGATGTAGATGGTGCTGCCCTCCGAGACAGTAGCATATGTCGTCTCGGGGCAAGTCACAGTCTCGTATACCGAGGTCTCAACATGCTCTGTAACGGTATAAGAGGTGTATTCAGTCGCAGTAATGGGAACTTCCGTAACGACCGTGGATGTCGCCGTCCACGTAACGATGATAGTCTCTCCCCCAATAGTTTTTGTCTCCGTTACCGGAATGATGGCGGTCTCAGTAGTATACACAACCTCCCCTGTGGTTTCTATGACTGGGGGAGATGTTTCAGTTGCAAAAATTGTCGTGTCGATATAAGTGACTTCAACGAGCGTGGTTGTGTATATACTTGTGATTGTTGAGCCGCCAACAGTAGTGGTTTCCTACAAATATACAATTAGAGATCGTTCCCAGCCAGAGATAGCATATTTAGGTAAGTCGACTTTCTACCGAGTATAGATAAATAGACCACAATAGAGAACGGATGCCGAGAAAATATGACATACCGTAACAGGGCAGATTGTTGTATAAGTGACCTCAACCTGGGTGGTAGTGCCAACGGTCGTATCAGGCTTCGTAACAGTGACCTCGCCTCCACAATTACCTCCTGGGCACTCTGTTACAACAATAGTCGAAGTAGCCAAGGTTGTTTCGACATAGGTCCTGAGGAATATTAGTTGACTTTTCGAGTAAGACTACCGAGTAACTTACGATCCCCCAGTAGTTATAGTAGTCTCGGCGGGGCAGGTAGTAACAGTCGTGTAAGTAGTAAGGTAGTCCGTTGTGGTGACAACCGGAGGAACCGGGGGGTGAGGGGGGGGAGGGTAGCTATAACCACCATGCTTTCCAGCGATGGCTGAGGTAGCTAGCGCGAGAAGGGCGAAGTAGGCCTTCATGATTACGAAATCTCAACCTAATAACGAGAGTAGGAGTGAGAGTAACAGGGTAATGGCGGTTCAAGTAACCTTAACGAACGAGTTACTTGGTAAGCGAATGGCGAAGCTCGTGACCATGAAGATAGAAGCAAAGAGAGGTAGACATGTTGGAGGGCCGTCGTATAGGTTTATATTCACACTTAACGTCAACCGCACTGCATGGTGTAAGCTAGAGATCACGGGCCCGAAAACATCGATCGACAGAACAACAGCCATCCTTTCCATCCACGGTGCAGCAGCCTACATAGCTCGATGGGCGATAGCGGGACTAGCTGCTCATGCTCGCTATACAGAACAAACAACATGAGTGGAGGAAAGTCAGCGGGTGTGATACGAGGCTAGGAAAACCGACCCCGAAAAAAAAGACAGACGGTGCATGTTGAAAAGAGGCCAATAGAGAAACTATCGTAGATGTTGTGTCTCAGTAGGCCGGCCACATTCATATGTGCTAGCTGTACCTTTTGCCATCGACGCTATTGTTTGCCGTAGGGTGGCGCATGCGGCAGTTCGGCACAACGAATATTGATGAGCCTCCTCGATAAACAGAGCACCCAAGACTCCAGGTGGCGGCTTAAACAATCGGGAACTTCTGCAGGCAAGGGAGGACCTCCCATGGGTCATCCACGTTGCTCGAGAGACAGAATGGTGTTGAAGCCGAGAGCCCCTCAATTGCAATATCGCCATGCAACAGCGCTGTTCTCGCAATGCAGATTCGGTCAATGAAATGCCCAAGTCAGGCCACCTCACATAGCATTGTCGTATTCAGTTGCATGGCCGCCAAGATATGCGCCACCAGCTTGCGAACATGGTTCGACAAGATGCTGTATCACCATATAAAAACCCAGAGAGGATTCCATGTTATTGTATTCTCTTGGATATGACTCCAGTGTGTTGATTAGGTCTCGGAGGAGCTACATTATCCCTAGTGTAAAGCCCGTTATTTCCTAGTTCCATGAGCTAATAAAGAGACGTTACAATGCTTATACCTTGATTAATACTGAGACATGCTTGGATTAAGGCACGACGGCACATGTTGTGCATGACCATGCAAAGTTATGTCGGCGGCCGTTGGATGAGTAGAATATCGGATGGGACTCATGTCCGGCATAGCTAGGCCGGAACTGGGACCCTCCAAAGAATGGGTAGCTAGCCTACCGAGTAGATACCCAAGGTTAGACAGACGATGATCAGTGCCACCCAGTAGCTACGACAACTTGGTAGAGCTACTGTGAGATGACGGAAATCGACTACCTATGCGATGCGATGCAATGCCGTGCCATGCAATGGATGTTGGCAAAAACCTGGTTCTGCGGTTATCGCCGTCACTCGTTTAATCTCGATTGCTTTTTCCCACCAACCCCGCCGTTTTCGTTTTCATAGGACATGACATAATTGCTCGATCGTTGCCCCTCACCTCATTATTTGCACAGCTCCCTTACGCTTCGTGTCACACCGGTCTTTCTCTTCCATCATCAAAATCTAGATCAACCTTTCGCGATCTGAATGTCTCACATCGGAGTGTTTAGTCCTGACAATTTAAATCGTCTATACTACGTAGCCAGCGTCGGGCTCTCAGGTTTCTTACCATACCCACCTTTTGATATTTGTTAGTACTGGATTATGCGTGCAGTATTACAGATGGAGAAGCACTTCCGGTGCTAGAAATCCAGGTAGAGCGACATTTCCGAGTTTTTCGTGTCCGTTGCTTTTTCGGGAGTAGCATATTAAAGAGATATCTGGCGAGAGAGATGCTATTGCTTCGCCTAAGGTCGAGTTGTAAACATTGTGTCTGTTTAGGTATGCACTACAAATATGCATAGGAGGATAGGGAGAAATCTTGGAAGTGCTTCCAGTAGGAACAAAGACACCTACACTAGTGCAGGAACATGGTAAACCGATTGCCTCGTTAGGATAGGTACTCTAGTAGGCGTAATAAGTTGGCGGCGTTTGTGCCATATAATGAACTGCGTGGTCTATCTAGCAAGTAGGAAACGCACCCGAGGATATAAGTCCCCTCTAGACTAGCGACGAAAAATACATTCAACTTAAGCCAATTCGTCAAGTGAATGATACCTCCTGTCATAAGAAACACACTCGAATGAACTTGGTGTCATAAAGTAGGACTCCGCGGTATACTGGCATACACCAGTGGTACCCAAGGCTTGGTAGCACACAATACGCCCACGATCTACCTCAAAGTCACATCCACTATCTAGATCAAAAGTTACGTAAACTACAAATTCTGCGCTTTTCCAAGTGTGCGGCTCTCGAAAATACAATAACTCGGCTATTCCCTTGGCTAAACTCTCTCCATAATCTCGACTCTGATTGTATCGCGTAGACCGCTGTAATATGCGCGCTCATGGATTTTAACGGGCATGTTCGGGACGATCCGACATGTCATTCCGTCATTCTCCCTTGAATGTGTTGCCGCCTGATGGTCTAGAGCTAGGTTTTGAATAAAACTCCCAATTCTACCCCTATCCCAAACTGCTCACCGGTTTCATTTCAATTTGAATCCGCCGTGGGCAATGTTCGCGTTATTCTTGGCTGAATCGTGATCCAAAGGGCTCTTACAATATATATTGACAAGTTCTTGCCTAGTTGATTTCAATCCTCATGGAACTAAGTTGTAGCCTAACAATGTTGAGATCACTGCGTATTTCACCAACTAATCTGTTGGTTAGGCTACCTACCTCTCTGAGGAAGCAACCTATTGGTAAGCAAGCACCATTACTATAGATATACCTGTTGGGGTAGAAGAACAGGGGAGAGTAAAAAGGGGGAAAGAGTAATAACCATGCATTCAACCTTGAGTTATAACTGAGTACTCAACATGGAGCTTTGGGGTTCCCTAGACCACCTACAATGAATTTCGTCAAGGGCGGAGTTTAGGGCCCTTCGCACAACCAAAAATAGCTATAACAGAGTGTTCAACGAGAGCCCGGTACCATAGAATGCCTCCTAATGTTAGGTCACATCGTGAACAAGAGGTCTTTCGCACATATTATTTGGCCTATATAACAAAAGCCACCAACCCAGCCACAGACACCTGCTTAGGTAGGTCGTGTAAATCATCAACCTGGGGTTTCAGGGGTCTGTTCAGGGGAAGTGGATCTCAACTATAGTGGTCGTCGGCTCGAACCTTAGGTGCCGAGGTACCATCGATCTGATAAGCAATCTGCGGTTTATCCCATCCCGAGCGCCCATTTAACTAGCCTAGGTACCGGTGCTCTTAGGCATCTCCTCTCTTGCGTGCGAGTGAGTGGCATAAAGGCGAGTAATCTCCGAATTACAGAAATTCTCCAGCTACTAGCCTCTCTTTTGCGACTTCCAGTCCGTGTCCGGAGCCTTTTCCTCGCATAGTATATGCTATTTTCACTCTTACCTGCCCACCGTGGTTTATAGGTAGGTACCTAAGGCAGGTAGGAATTCATTTCTCGCCTGTGTTTACTTCTCTAGCTCTATAATTCATTCATTCTCTCTCTCTATCTCTTTCTGCCGTATTCAGCCTTCAGGATACGCCTGTTACCGGATCCCTGCTTTTACATTGTCGCAAATCTAGCCGTATTTGTGAGATATTTAAGAATTATTCCCCCACCAAGATCGGCAATCCTTACCTCCTTATCCACATCCTCAAACACCAAGGCGATTGATTGTCGAAGCCTGGTGATTGAATCGACGCGGCAAAGAGAAAAACAACATCAAAAACACACATAATGTCGTCGGCCGGAATCGTAGACCTGCCCACCGGCGATCCGGTGCCGTCCTCGGCACCAGCTCCCGCCCCGAAACCCAAACCTTTTCCGCTGCGTGAGTTGCTCGCCGCTACGCCCTCCAACATCGACGCCTTCCTAGCCCACCTGCAGCGCTGCCTGGCAACCCCCACGGGCATCGACACGGTGCTCTTGTTCGTCTGCTACTCCTCTCGCCTGACCTCCGCCGCCCTCACAACCCTCGTCCAGCCCGCCCTCCAGCGCAGCGCCTCACGCCTCATCGCGCTCGCAAGCGCGCTGCCACCCTCCGCGACGCTCATCTTCAACGCCAAGACCCTGCCCTCCAGGAGCGTAGCCTTCATTCTAGAGCTCGCGAAGCGTCTTAAGGCCTTGAGCGGGCTGACGAGCGAGGCGCGCACCATCATGCGGTTATGGGGGCTGCTGGGCATGTATTTCTGGGCGCGGCGGCTAGTCATCAAGTGGCGGCAGCAGAAGCAGCAGAGCGACGACAAGCTCGAGACGAGCATCGCGTGGTCGCAGCTCGCGGCCTGCGTCGCCTTCCAGGCCCTTGAGAACGGCGCCTTCCTGTCCTCCAAGGGCATTCTCGGCTGGGCGCCCGCGACCCAGGGAAAGGCGGCTGTGTGGAGCGCGCGGTTCTGGGGCTCCTTCGTCGGCCTCGAGCTCATCCGCCTGTTCTACGAGTCCTCGAAGCGCGGCCGCCGCTCGCGCGCGGAGAAGTTCGCCGGCGGCAAGACCGTCGCCGTCGTCGAGCGCGAGGAGCGCGAGTGGACCGAGAACTGGCGCAAGACCGTCGTCCGGAACCTCGCCTGGGCCCCGCTCACCGTGCACTGGAGTCTCGAGCAAGGGCTCGTCTCCGAATTGGCCATTGGTGCGCTGGCGTCTATTCCTAGCGTTATACAGATCCGCGATCTCTGGCGTAATACGGCGGAGTAGGGCCTGTGATGGTTTTTTGAGATCAAGTTGAAAGCGCGGCATTGGGTATTGATGTACATCGAGCGGGCATTGGATTGAGACGATTCACAGAGTGGTACGCCGAATGAAGGGCAACCCCTAATGGAGTATAGAAAGAGAAAACTAGAACTCTTCAATTAGTGTACATAAGAGCGAGGAAAGGATTACGACCACTATAGGACGGCAAATTATGGCCTTCGGCGGGGTTACGAAGCAGCAGTAGACTTGCATAGGTCGCTGGTTGTATAATTCTTGGATCATACAGTCTATAAAGTTTTCTTTACGACTGTCATCAGAAACAGCATATAATCGAATGTAATGCTTCGAGGCACAGTAACTACTATTAGCGTAAGAGAGTATATACCTTGGTTCGAAATACAGCTCAACAGCTCAAGGAACCAAATTCAATGCTCATGCGCCGTTTTCCACTCTTTTCAAGATGTATACATGCTGGTATCATTCCCATAGTCCAAAAACGCCATTGCTATGGGGAGGCAAGCTTCAACAAAAACCCAGGAATCCTCCTTTCTCATCAAACATTACATCATTATAAACCCCCCCTCCCCCGCGACCATCTGGTTGATTCCCGCTCTCTTTCCATAATATCAACACACCGATAACCAATTATCCCATTAAAACCCCGGTAGCTAGTACCCCGGCCAAAGCTACTAGCGCACTAGCGCGTGGTGATATCCTTACCGCGCCTGAGAAGAAAACGGTATCGAATGGGCTTCCACCACCCCCGGATGAACCCCGATTCGATTGGTCGCCTCCGTCGTTGCTCGTTTGCGTTGGGGTCGGGGAACTCGTCGACGGTATAGTCGTTGGACCCTCGGCCTCGGTAGGGGTGGCGCTGGCCGCCGTTGTGTCAGTATCGCTTGGGGGATCTATTATAGTTGTCGAGCTTCCGACGCTACTAGACACCGACGTTGTGGTCGTTACCAAACTTTCAGTACTGCTAGGCGTCGATGTGGTTTTCGTCGATGAGCCCCCCGTTGTAGTTGTTATAAGTGTTGACGTTTCTAATGTCTGGCTAGGTGTTAAAAAGGTACGCGTTGTAGTTGGTTTCACAGTCGAGGTTACCGAGGTGACCTGGAAATCAGGACATAACGCATCCAGGAGCCCGCCTTGTAATGCTAGTCCCAGTAGAGACCTGGCATTGACCTCAATACGCTTGCAAGCTGCTATGATGTCTGCCTGGTCCTGTTGGATCCCCTCGGCACAACTCGCCGAGCACTGAACCCCATCTTCGAAATCGCTGCGTGTACAGCCCTGTATTCTACTACCGTAGGCACTAAGACACGATAGTGACGGAACTTGGATTACCGTTATCGTCTGGAAGTCCTGCAGCGAAACAGCCGAAGTTGTCGAGGCGATGGTCAACAGTTGGGCAAGCCGTACGAGCATTCGTGATCGATGATAACTGTTCATTTTCTTGGAAGAACGAAGTGAGTACAGCGACTTCCTTAAAAGATAGTTCGTCTAATTTAAAAGGAAGGCGGTGGTATCCGTAACTCGGGAACCTCTAGTATCAGTTCCCGTAGAAGTGGCTGAAATCCTTTGGAACTTTCCGGACTATTCACGGAATCTATATCTCCAATGGAATGATCCCCAAGGCCGGCCTATGTGTAACCCCTAGGCCTAGTCGAAAGGTGAACCGAATCTGGGGTTGGATGGTGCAGATCAGGTTCCGAGTCACCCGAAACACAAGTCGTATCAAAAAGATCGTGATAATGGGGTAGGCACGTGGTTGCCCGATGAAGCGGTGCAAAGTGCCTTGGAGGTTTAAATAACCGGAACCAATGTGACTGCGTAATTGTGCACGATCCTGTGTCTGATCGCTGCACCTTCTCGTCCCAACTTTAGTTAGTGTGATGCCTCCCTGCAACCGATCATGTACACGACCAACTACCACCTGAAATTGCGACGATTCCCTGTTGTCTAAGTGGAACACAACCCACTCGTAGTACGAGCGAGATCTTGTGCCAGTACTCGGGAAGTACTCGGCGCGGTGACCGGATACCGCCTCACAGTCAAGTGGAGCGACGATGCCTCAACTATAGTCAATGCGCGGAGTATTAACAGAGCTGAGCCGTAATAAATCGAGGGCAATAATAATACAGCGAAGTAGAGGGAGAGGCACGCGAGAAGTTATCTAGATCAATGGTAGCCAAGAAACCAAAGGGCGAGGTGAATGTGATGTAGTTGTCTGCGGTAAGGTGATTAACTATACACGCGGTTGCCTCGAGGCGAAAATACAGCACTGAGGAATAATAAGTTGAAGATGGAGGCAGGAGAAGAAGGCAAGAAGAGGCAAGAGGAAAATGTCGAGCGAGCACGAAACAAACTTGCGGGAAACAACTACTCTTCAGGTTGCCTTGCGCGGTAGGTATATTCTAACTTACCATACCCTTCGCGTCTTACAAGTACCTACTATTACATACCTCGTGTATGTAGGTGTGTATAGCTGTATGGAAGGTTAGGCGGGTACCCATCCAGGATCAGTGCAGTAATGGGTAGTGTAAGTATTTCATCACCATTCCAACTTTCCCCTGCATTCGACAAGGGAATTCAACCAACCGAGGGCGAGAACCAGCACAGATCGCTCTATCAGGTGGCCTTGGCTGGGTCTCACCATCTGTTAGAAGAATCAAGATCTCTCGACTTAGCTTCCCGTGTGGTCACAGAGCACAGGGCAGTAACAGGGTACGGTGATCAGTCGCCCTGATCGACGGGAGTATTGACGGGGCATGAACCATTGATGGGCCAATGAGAAAGAGAGCGCGCTGCCGTCGAATGGAAACGAAACGGCCCTCTGTTTGAGGTATCGGCCGAGGCGGCCCCTGGTTCACATTCAATTGGTTAGTGATTGGTTGTAGCAGCTTTGTGATGACTTCATAGCCAATCGATCAGACCAGGTTCCGTGGGATGTGGAGTTGGCTGGTTGGGCAAAGCGCTCTTGTCCCACGCTCAGGCGCTTGAATACCACAAAAACAACACATATACACAGAACAACAGATGAGAGAATTAAATAAACATATATACAGCGAGCTCCAGTTTGCTTTCCTGTAAGGGCCGGATGAAGCAGTACAGCTAATCTTAAACGTACGTTCCTTTGCGTCCATCCTGCTGAACCTGGGTACACATCAGAACCGTATTACCAATGCCCACGCCACTTTTTGAACATCAGTAAGAATGCGGGTAACCACAAACATCATACCACTAACTTCCAATCAAACAAAATGTCTTCTACCGAAATGTTTATATTCGTATCTATTGTAATTGCATGCTTCCAATTCAACTTGACTTAACTACCCTTTAAGCGTTGTAGTGAGATGCGTGAAGTGAGTCATTGGCCGGTGAATACTACAGCGCCAGGCACTAATCCCAGCCCTCAGCGCAATGATTCAGAATGATTCAGCTCTGCATAGCGGATCGTCTCCCAATGATTGAATAAGTAATAAATTCGAACTAACGAGCTCATAAAATCAGTATGATATTGATCTAAATAACCCACTCAACATTTTAGATATATAAAAAAAAATCGAGACTCGCGTCTATTAATACCCTGCACATCATGGACGCAGCAGCTCGAGATGAGATCAAGTCAAAGGTCCTCAGGGACCTAGAAGAAACCCCCTTTGCAGCCTCTTCGTTGCGGGTGCTTTCGGGAGGTACAGCCAACTTCATCTACCACGCAAGCCTGAAGAAACCTCTGGCAGATGGCACAGAGGACGTACTCATCAAGCATAGCGAAGCCTATATTGCGAACAATGCGAACTTTGCTCTGACATTATTCCGCTGTGTAAGACAAACAGCTACCTAACGTGTCATATCAAGGAACGCGAGACTAACCGAGTTACAAAGCGCATCGAAGAGGAGTGTCTGAGGGCCTTGTCCGAATTCCCGATCGAGGGGAAGGCGGTACTCCCAAATGACCTCATCAACTTTACGGTGAGAACACCCAAGTTCTACCACTTCGACGAGCAGAATAATACCCAAGTCCAAGAGATCTTGCATAATGGTAAGGACCTCAAGACATATGCTCTCAGCATGTATGCGGCAAACACCCCCGATGCAGCGCGCCCGCAATGTATTCAGCTCGGCCGTGCTCTTGGGAGATGGCTGCGGAATTTCCACAATTGGTCAGCGACGCAGGCGCACTTGCGCAAGACGGTTGCTGAGAATAAGGATCTGCAACAGTTGAAGCATTATATCAACTTCTCGTGGCTTCTCGATCGCGTGGCACAATTTCCATCTATTCTCACCGAAGCGAAAGATGTGTTTGAGAAGGTCAAAGACATGGCCGCTAAAGAGTTGGGAGATGAAAATAAGCTACAGGCTATCCACGGCGACTTTTGGACAGGGAAGTAAGTAGCCTGCCTATCTCGTATACTACGAAAAAGGGGATGGTGCTGACAACGCTACAGTGTCTTGTTGCCGGATAATCCCATCCAAGAAGGGGACGACATAACTATGTTCGTCATTGACTGGGAGATGTCACAGATAGGGGTCCCCAACCTGGACGTCGGGCAGATGGTTGCCGAATTATACGAGCTGAAGCTCTACAAAGCTATCACCGCCGGATTGTGGATGGTGCAGGGATTCGCAGAAGGCTACGGTGAAGTGAGTGATGACTTTGCTTTCCGCACGGCAATTCAGGTCGGCGCGCATCTAGTAAGTTTCGGGACGTCGGTTCGGGGATGGGGCACTCCCGAGCAGGTGGAAATGGTCGCTTGCACAGGCAGAGATATCATAGTCCATGCGTGGCAAAAGGACCGCGGCTGGTTTGAGAGAGGTGACCTGGCTTGCTTATTCCATTCGACTCGGTAAGACAATAAGATACACTAAAGAAGAAAGCGAATCAACTATATCTAGATCGCTGCTTGATTGTCGTAATTGTCCTCGCTATGAAGGAAATCCGCCATTAATCATATCACAAAATCAGGTGGCGAAAGCTACCCGGGACCGCTTTTAGGTAGTCAACCCAAAAATTTTCCCCACATCCTCAAAAGGTGAGTCAAGTATACACTTAATCTTATTCAACATTGAGAACGACTTGAATACTGAACTATTAAGAGATCGAAATACAGTTTCTTGAATCTAAGGTACTTCGACGGATTTTTTTTTCTGAAACTTGCTTACTATGGCCACGGACGCGGGGGCGGCACCACCGCTCTGCGCACGATGTAAAGAGCAAGACGGCGTATTAGACCTACGGTCCGAATTAGTATGCGGGTACGTATTTCGAATTTTCAACAGCAACAACTCCGACTGACTATTACCCCCAGGACATGTTTCGCCACATTTGTCGCCAGCAAAGCCATCAAGCGCCTCGAGGTGCTGCAGCGTGAGACGCGGGGCACGAGGCTACCGTCGCGGCCGCAGCGCTATCTCGTTGCGCTGTCGCGCGGCCCCTCGTCGACGGCGCTGCTGCACATTTTGCACGAAAATGTGCGCAGACAACGCGAGAGGAACCAGCGCGTCAAGTTCAAGCTGGTGGTGGTGTTTGTTGATGTAGATGTCGACGGAGGAACAGGCAACCCAACAGTGTTAGATCCGGCACCATCTGCACCTGGGGATGGGACCGCAAGGGGCGTGGATATAAATACATCCCCATCATCATCTAATTCTATCAATGCGGGAACAGACGCATTCACCGCGCTCTTCCCAGAGCTCACCATCCATAATGTGCCTCTTTCCACTACCCTCTCATCCCCAGCAATCGACTGGTCCTCATTACCGCCGCAAAACACATCTCTCCCACCCTCCCAGCGCCTCGCGGATTTATTCTCCCGTCTGCCCTCCGCCAGCGCGCGCGCCGACGTCTCGCGTCTGCTGATCCGGCATGTACTATTCGCCGCAGCCGCAGAGCACGAGTGCGCGGTGATATTGCTGGGGTACACCACGACGGCTTTAGCCGAGCTGACTCTTTCCGAGGCAGCTAAGGGCCGCGGGTTCGGGATCCCGTGGTTTGTGAACGACGGGACGTTTCCTTTACCGCGGGCCGTGGATGTAGCATCCACTTCCGACGCGGACGTAGAAGGCATCTCAAAAGAGCTTGCCTCCTTACAGACCGACGACGAAGCTAGCGTCGGTACTGCCAATACGAGCATACCCATCTATAGTCCCCTGCGTGAGATATTCAGGAAGGAGATCCTCTCGTACCTTTCCATCGTGAGCTCTTCATCAAGTCCCTTCTCGGACTTCTTTCACTCGTCGTCCCACACTGCCGACGGTAGTGCCGATAGGGGCGCAGGAGCCGTCGTCTCGCACCGCGATCTCAGTCTCGATGATGTCGTGACGCGGTTCTTCGTGGATGTGGAGGCGTCATACCCAAGCGTAGTGGCTAATGTGGTGCGGACGACGGGAAAACTGAACCGAATAGCGCCCATCATCTCGGGCACTCGGACAGACATAGACATAGGGGTGGTACGGCAGCAATGTGGACTGTGTGGTGTGGGGCTAGATCTGTTCGGAGACGAGCGGTGGAAAGGGGAGATCGGGGAAGCGGATGTAGCGCCTTCCAGTGCCGTGGATGGGAATGGGAATGTCCAGGGAGAAAAGAGAAATAGGCTGTGTTACGGGTGCGAGAGGTCTGTAAAGGGGTAGATAGAGAACATCTCGTCTAGTATTCAAAAGAGAAAGAATATTACCCTAAACTCCGATCAAGAAAAAAAATGGTATGGAGGTAATCTCTCGGTCGCGCACGCGTTTTTCATCTCTTTTTTTCTGTCTACTCTATACATGTATCTCTGTTGTTTTAGAGCTAGAAAGACGGGATTTGCCTCCCACCAACTTCGCAATGCCTTTTCCCTGACCTAGACCCAGGACCTGATGCTTCCCTTTTCGCCTCGAATATGACGCCTGCCAGTACGTTTCGAGAGCATTTCTACTCTAAATACCTACCATATGAGTTTCGATTCTAGGAAATTCGAAACGAAGTGAGCTCGCCGAGTACTAATTACATACTTTAAAGTGACGCGTCGTTAGAGGTTCCGTCTATCAAACTATGCTCGCGTGTGTAGGTTTGCTTTTTTCCCCAAGTAGCCTCGAGGTTTCACTCCTCGAAACTCCACATACTCGAAATTAATCCCATAACGGACCGTCTGCTGTCACGGGCTGACTTTATTATCAAGCCTCACCAAACTCAGAGGCGGGTAATATCCTCTTCTCAATCTTGCGAACGAGCTTATTCGTTTGCTCGGCTAGACTGAGGGTCAAGATGGTGTGAGGTAATATGCGGGCCAAGTGAGGCAGGAAACCCTTGTAGATGGCAAAGAAGCCTTCGGTCCGGATTGTCTTACCCAGGCAGTCGAAAACGCCCTTGTATAGGTCGCCATGCTGGTTGTAAAGGCGAGACATGATGGTATCTGGAGATACTGCTTGTCAGCATTCGTGTCGCATAGCGAGACCGGAGATTCCGTAGCAAGAAAAGGGTATGTTAGATGCAGACTGGAGGGAGGGGCTCACCTGGTGGGTGCATGAAGCAGCAAACCACGAAACCAGATGCCGTACTACTCGCCAAGTGTAGTGGCGCACCCTCATCCATGCCCACATGTTTTGTGAGCATCCTCTTTGCGAAGAAGTATGTGGGTAACTGTACGGAGCTACCAAAGCCGGTACGGATCATGGCTGCGCCTACACCTCTGTATAGGCCGCCAACGCCCTCAGCCTTGTAGATCTGGCGCGTGCCATCCACTGCGTTGCGGTAGCGGTGCTGTGTGCCGACGGGTAGAAAGGGCGAGTAGCTCTGGAGACGAGTCTTGACGAGGAAGAAAGGAGAACCGGCGACTGCGCCGATGAGGCCGGATGTTGCGCCACAGAACATGTTAATACCGAGATTCTGCCTGGCGCCATCGTTCAAGAGCAGGGACGCAAGGCCATGGCGCATGGGCTCGTAGAAACCCAACCGACATCCATTTAACAAGATCTGGTATACGTATGCGCACCCTAGACCTCTATATATGCCGCGGACACCTTCGTTTCGGACGATGACGCTGACGCCGTGAAAGGGACCTCGGTAATGATGCGGCTGGTGGCCTTTCGATTGGAGCTCGCCCTGCAACTGCATTCTATTTGCGTCGCGACCATCGTGTCAGTCCAAGCTAAGCACCATCCACTTGTTCCCCCGCTCTTTATACCCCAGAATCGTCATCGCATAGGAGGGAAGTTGCATACCGGATCTTGACGGTTTCAAAAGGGTGCGTGGCCGTGACAGCACCGCAGGCGGCGATGCCACCAGCTATGAAAGCTCTGCATGTCCAAATTAGCCGGGTGGCGAGGATCCCCCAAACCCGAACGATGACCGCAGAACTTACCCAACGGTGGTTGACATGGCGCCGCCCTGTGCCTTTCGTCACGCACCAATTGCCGGTAGTCGAGTAGCGATGTGCTCCTGGGGAAGAGTAGACGGAGGTACCGGAGCAAGACAAGCAGATCTCGATATACGGGCCGACAATAAGCAGTGTTTGAGCGGCCAGAAGCGGTCAGACTCGGAGGAGCGCCAAGGACCAGGACCAGGACTTAAACTTTAGCGCAGGTTACCGCATTAGGTTCTCTTGTTTGATATCGCAATAGGTAAATGAAAGAGTCTACAGCGCAGGCAGCGGGAGGACGTCAAAGGAGAGTAAAAATATTATCGCCGGACAATCATTACTCGAGATCTGACTGTATTGAAGGACTGCTTAACAAGCTCATAATCAAAGCTGGTGCGCTAGTTGACGACGCGATTCGAGATGGGGTTCCCTATATGCGCTAACATCCGAAATCGCAGCGAGGAGCGAATCCAGGTAGCACTACCTCCAGACGTACACAAAATTACATACAAAGCTATGTATTCACGACCTGAAAGGTGTAACTAATTGGAGAGCTTGTAATTGACACCCCTAGTATTGCCCCAGGCCACATCCTATTCGGATTATAGCTTCACTTGCGAGCACACAAAACTTGGGTATTGATCCTACATAGCAGGTTACATGGTGGGTATTTATTTTTGCGAGGGGTGAGGGGTTCCTACCGAAGCACCTAGGTTAGAAGTACATATGTAGCTTTATCAGAAACCATCTTCAAGATAGGTAATGTTACGTATTGGTTCACAAATGAGCACACATTAATATATGAGTAATTTGAGGTGTTGAGGCTGGATATATACATAAAAATATATATGTACTCCTTCAACATTTGCACATCTAACTGCGTAACTCAATAACTACATGGTTTCTGTCTTAGTAAGCACGCGTTTGCCCGTAGTTGAAAATTATTACAAGATGCGACAACGTGCTCATTGTGATGAGGCTGAGTTGAGTGGTGGTTCTCTAAAACGCCGTTCTTCTTTTTCTGGAGAATACTAATGACTCTCTCTATCGTTAGGCAACATTCTGGGTGAGTCAAAGACGGCAGTCCCAGTAGAAAGAAACTATCACTCTCGCAGTCATGACCGCTACCGAGGCGTCAAATGTGGAATCCTTATAATAGACGATTTATCTTAGTCTGTCTGTTTGTTTTTTAGAAAAAAACAACTTTAAAAATTGGGCTGCACTCTAGATAGTCATCATGTCTAGAATTAAGTGTGAAATAGCTGAAAGCAGGTACCCCCCCGGTTGCTTCGCTTGCTGGGGTCCACCAGGTAATGCTCTAAAAAGACACAAGTTGCCTATACTCGCTCCATGCTAAAAGCCTCCCAGTAACATGACCTCCATTCTTAAAACGTGCCACTAATGCGATTGAGTTGGAATACTTATCATCGTCTCGTAACAATTATTCGATGCAACTTGCTCACGGCAAGCTGAGTATGTACAGCCTAAAGATCGAGACTGTATGTGCGTCTCCTCGGGACATCTCTCCCAAAGATCTGTCGAGGAAGTATACATCACTGGCTCGTTGCCCCAATATACTCAAGCTGAGCAGGAGCCGGTCAGGGTCCTATATTTTATTTGGTCCTGCCTGTGCCGCGGCATTCAAACTCGCCATGGCGGTCCTTCTCGTGTTCTCTTGAGAGACACGTGCTGGATTCCCATCAAATACCCATGGGCCTGCGTCGTTCCTAGGTGTAATCGGGCCTTCATGTCCATTTGATAGACCATTTCGAGTAGGCGATGGCGTTCTTCGTTCGGAGATATTGGGAATGGGGACGGGGTCGGATATTGCGTGCCTTGGGGAGCTTGCAGATGTTTGGGACGTCATTGTACTTTGATAATGCACCGTTACATCGCCTGGATCCCCTTTGTCGGCGTGTCTTTTGTGAAGGTCGCCATTCGATTGTGACCCTGAAGACTTAGGCACATGGCTTTCCTGGAGTGTCTCGCCTTGAAACTTTTCTTCTGGAATATCTTCCGGGAGTTGCTGCCACTCCTCTGCAGGTTCATCAACTTCGGCATCAAGATCTGCAGTTGCCCGACAATTTGGACACATAAAAATTGGCCATGAAGGGCCGTGTAACATTTCGCGAATACACTTATAATGCCACGTGTGGGAACACGGGGCGACAAAAAGTGATTGACAGGGCTAGTAATGGAATTAGTGTGCTGTGATGTTATAGGTTTCGGGAGAATAGACATACAGCAATCGCATTTAAGCAAATTGAACAATCTTGCGTGTGGGATGATTCAGATGCAGATGCCGCTGTCGACGTCAGATCTCGCAAGCGCTTATGGGTTGCCATACTATGACGTTGTTAGTATAACCGATCACTGAACTGAGATCATGCCGAAATGAATGGCTTCGTTCCGGTAGGTATCACGTTGGAATTAGGAAAAAAAGACGTACTTAAAGATGTTGGGCTTTGCTTGCCAACCCCTATTTAATTCGATGCGCATTTTGACGCACCGGTAAATCATTTCCTCACCACCCTTGAAATCTATTCCCAACTGCACGATATCGCCATCGTTGATAGGATACGGTTTAGACTCAGTCGCTGGGGCGCTCAGGCGAATATGATTCAAAAACGTGCCCGATGAACTCTTGACATCTTTGATATACCACTTTCCCTTCTCGAACCAAAACTCGCAGTGACGCCGACTAACAACCTTGCTTTTGAAGCCCACGGGGGCGGCTGACGGGGCGTTCATGGGAACGGGCGCATGGTTTTCTCGCTCAGAATAGCGGCCGACCTTGATCGTCTCCTTGCCAGTTGGTAGGGTGCGGGCGACTGGTGTGAAGGATAAGGAGGGGCGGTTCGACCGCGGATCATAGAAAGCCGACAGGCGTATGGAGGGGAGCGATTCAGCGGGAGACATTTCATTCAGAGTTCCTAACGTCGCCGATCGTGCTCTTGTCATATCCGCGTCGCTAGCGGGT
This sequence comes from Xylaria sp. Z50, assembly GCA_037356035.1. Classification (NCBI taxonomy): domain Eukaryota; kingdom Fungi; phylum Ascomycota; class Sordariomycetes; order Xylariales; family Xylariaceae; genus Xylaria; species Xylaria sp. Z50. The sequence continues at coordinate 549,050 of JBAWJU010000006.1, forward strand.
GGCTCCGGGTCGGGGCTGGGATTTGATTCAGACCTCTCCTGCAACAAGGCGAGCGCAGCGGTCTCACAGAAGCGAGTGCTGAAGCGACGGTTATCAGGACTCGAGCTGCGATTCGTATTGCTGCGGTTGATGGGAGGAATAGGATCTACTATTGTCGTGTCGAGGGTTATAGAAAGCGGTTCGGCCAAGTAGTCTTCACCGTTGATGTTGAGGGCATCAGTGATTGTGGAGGCAATAGCGGATTCCTCGTGGGTATTGTTGGAGCGGGAGGCGGAGCGTGCACGGGTGGCGCTGTTCCCGCGGGTGGACGAAGAGCGAAAGATGGCGCCGTGGATGCTGTGGCGATTGAGGTTGCGAGAACTGCTGGATTCACGGTTGGAAAGGAGCGAATTGGCGGCGTAACTCCGTAGATTAATAATGCCGCTCAGACGTCTTCGCGCGGATGACGTTGCTGTCGATGGAGGTGAGGTGGAGGAAGCAAGAGGCTGCTCGAAAATGGCAGGCGATGGGACCGCTGCGGGTTGGGACAGCATTTTAACGCCTAGACAAATGGACCTGCCTCGCCCCGTGGAGCGACAGGTCGGGTGGTGGTCGGTTGGTGGTCGCGTGTGCGTTTTAGGGGTTCTGTTAGGGGCTTCCAAGGCTCGAGGGCGGGGGTTGGACTGGCTGCTGCAGCGCCTAAAGCAACCAAGCACAGCAACAGTACGGCAACGGTACAGCAACCGAGTACCAGTGCTGCCTATCTGCGATTTGCGTGTGACGGCGCGGGTATAAGCTGAAATAAGTAATAGGTAATGGGTATGTATATCTGTATGCAAGCTCGAATATTGTTTGTATAAACCCTTCGGCAGAAAAAAAGGATGATTGGCGACAAGAGAAAGGAGGGAGAGAGGACGATGGCAGCGAGAATGATGATACCGGCTATGCAGTGCGAAAAGCTAAACTATTAAATTGGGGGATATGTCTAGAGATGGCTATAATCGAATGAAATATTCCAGGGAGTGGAAAAGTGAGAACGAGCGCCGGAAAGATCGAGTATATCAGCAGTACATATGGGTACACAGCACCACGAGTCGAGGCGTATCAAAAAGGGCATTGACAACGTGCTGCTGATGGTTCGACTGGTTAAAGACGAGGGGTCATGAGACGGCAATACCCATGAAGTATACTCCCAGAGAGGTTAGGGAGCCTGCATGCAACGGTCCAAGGTATGTGGTATAGCGTATCTGCAATGCAGGCAGTTCATGCTGGGGTAGAGACCAAACATGTATAACTCTATATGAGCGTGAGAAGGGACAAAATGGGCAAAGATATCCAAAAAGACGTTGTGAAAGAAACGAAGAAAAGGCTTCAAGGCTTTTTAGAAATCCCCGGCAAGGTGGCTTAAGAGTGATAAGTCTGTTGCCTACCTACCACACCGTTGTACCACCAGGATTCGATCTGTCATTTACCGTACAACTCGAACTTCACACTAAATTATCACGAACAAGGGGGACAAATCCACCGGGGGCGCAAGCTCATGATGATCTCTCGATGAGGATGCTTGAGGATGCAAGCAGCAACCACCTTGTTGACAAGGAACCACCCTATCTGGGGCCGAAGGTGTATACCACACGTACTAACTTTAGTGTGGTGATAATAAGTAGTGTACAGTAGCATCATACACTACTTGCTTAACACATGTACAATCAAAAGCCGATGTGGATAATAATAGCTATATGTACTTGGGTTAGGCCGGTATTTGCAGCTAGGACAAGTAGTACTATGTACATGTAGTAGTGTACGCTAGCCGACCGCATTAGGCCTAACGATCGCCCTACTTATTGGATGGACAGGGGCCTTTTTAGCGGTCTAGCTAGCAAATATAGCTACTAGTACAAGTACCTAGCTTGAGGACTTGTAATGGCGATGTCCGGCTCTAGCATTCCAACCATTTATTCGAGACAATCCACGACGGACAACTTCAAATCAACCATCATCTTTCTAGACGCCGTGAGCTGGCAGAGTCACCAATCGTCGTTCCATTCGCTCACATGTTCGCTACCTAGGCACAGTTAATGATTACGAGTAATTACATGCACACCCGAAAAGTTTGGCACGTAATCAAGCCTTGCCGAGCCCTATTCGCCCCAAACGGCGATTCTGGTCAACTCCATCAGGCACTTGTACATGATGCATACTTGGATATTGTCTGGCCGGCGTCTCTCGAAAGAAGTACCTAGCCAGTCCTATACCATCGAGATTAACAGCATAATTTTGATGCTAAGCTTAGGTCAGCCCCTAAAGGCTTGAGGCATTGGAGGATGTGTCGTTGCCATCCATCACCGTCGTCGTTTCAACACAGTAGTGTACGTGAAACAATAACAGACATTAGCTCCGGCATACGACTGTATATTGAATAGTCTTATAGAGGTCGTCAGCCTGCACCTCTGATCCCACTGCAACGCTCTCGGACCATCTCTTACTCAAATAGGGAACCTTCTGGATGTTTGTCGCAGTCATGCTCACTATTCACACTGGAGGCTGGCATAATTTTTCCCCGTTCATGACCCCGTTTTTACTTGGGGCAAGAAAGATTACTTACAGCTGAGTGGAGGAGTTTATTTCGATTGTGACGATCACGGTATAATTCGTCTAGTTCATAAAAGACCGCTGTAACTGTACAATTCCAGATGCGCGCTATTAGCATTACGTTGCGTGACAGTCTCCTGTTTTGTAAGTGATTATGCTGATCACTTGACCGATGCTGACCTTGACCGAGTAGCGTTGACTTACTTTGACCTAGTGTATTGCACTAGGTTACCATCAGCTAATCTCATAGGAGCACAGTTTGGGCACAGCACTATAGTACGCCTCGGAATCTGAGCACACTGATACATCACGAGATTGTACACTAGAGATCTTACTATCGCATCGACGGCCGATTAGCGAAAATCTCCCTTGTAAGTTTACTAACAATACCACCTACACTACTAGTAGCGTACGGGCATTGACATGCCACCATGATGATGACGATGCCTTGGAGGTTGCATACTGTAAGTCATCAACAAACAGGAATGTTCTGTCACGGATGGGGCTACCAAAAGAGGCAAGAGGGGCAATGCTTTACCTAAGGACAGACTACTGCAAGTACCTACGGTAGTGTCTACACTACTATGTATACACAAGTGCTAGTAGTAGTGTCCCCCACAAAACATAATTTTAGAACAGCTTTGTTTAAGGCATTGTTTGACTGTTTCAGCTTTGTAAACTAATGCCAAAAAAAGGCCAGCCAAGAGCCCGGATAGGTAATCAACCCACCCCCGGGTTTTCAATGTCGGTACAGCCGAACAAGACTAAGCCTCAAAGCTTTGCGCACCAGCACAATGACCTGCATCACCAATTGAAATACCTCCAGTTTACAGACAGAATCGACTTCGCCATTTGGAGTATGGGAAAGCAGCTAGCCTAACAAGGCTACATCAACTTTGTTCTAACAAGAACCTACGAGTATTTACACTAGAAACTAGTAATTGCGTGTATAGTCAATTAAGTTGAACAAATCTTTTCACAAATGTCTAATCCTGTATAAATTACACTAGTAAGCCACAACCCTTGTACTAGTCAAGTAATTCCCGATACTACACTATATAGTAACCGTGATTGTGAAACATGTTTGTGTTGAAAACAATCTTAACCCTCATACCACAAGTAGCTATAATACATTTATTAGCATGTAAAGCCAACCTACATCTCCTGTTCTATCGCCCTGAGTTGCTGTAAGCACTTCTTATTCCGAGTAGAAGACAGCATATTCTACAGACTTGAAATTAAAAAAAAACCTGAGCTTTCTCTCAAGGTTGTCAATGCAACGTTATAAGGCTGGCTCTTTATGTTAATGCTCTGCTAACATATCTTTTTATATATACTTGATTTACTACCGTAGATTTATGATTAGCTGAGTAGTCATACTTAATAGTTTAATTATCGCTTGAACGACATAAAAAAGAGAGCCTTTCGTTATTATTAATGATGAGTTAAGGACTCATGCAATGGGATCAAGTAAAACTCACTTTCCCAAAACTTATTATCGCAGCCACCTTTACCCTTCTTATACATGTCGTTACTTACAGCAGTGTACCTAGCCAACAGCAGGAGTAGTTACCGGGATAAAATAGAATAATATACATAGTACAGAGTACGTGGTAGTACACTATAGTAGGTACTGTCTAATAGTGGGGTCATGTGACAGTCTCCATCCTCGATTCATTAGCCTCCACCGATAAGCGCCTCCATTCATCTGATAAGGAGATTCTCGGTCATCTTTCAATTGTCACTGCAAATATCTCCTCCACCGCAGAAGAGGGTTGACCGACACTCACACTGGACAACAACTGACTACGTTATGTTTCGCGCATACACAGCCAAGTCCTTAGCCAGAGGCATTGCCTCCCCCGTCCGTGGAAGGGTCAATACATCTCGCCTACCACTACGCCGCAGCCTTGCGACCGTCAAAGTGCCGACTGCCAGGGTATGTGTACACAACAACTCCCCTCTTCAATCACCTTTCTCATTGTAATACCTATACCCTAACACGTCTTCAGGAACCTACAGAATTTGATCGCATAACAACACTCCCCAATGGCGTTCGCGTGGCTTCCGAAGCCCTCCCAGGGTCTTTCTCTGGTGTAGGTGTCTATATCGAGGCTGGATCCCGTTTCGAAACTCCTCAACTCAGCGGGCTGAGCCATATCGTCGATCGCCTAGCTTTTAAGTCTACGACCAACAAGACGGGAGAGGATATTCAAGAGGTTGTTGAGTCTCTCGGCGGGAATATACAATGTGTTTCTTCTAGAGAATCCATTATGTACCAGGCTGCCACATTTAACTCTACAGTTCCCGTCGCAACCGAACTTCTTGCCGATACGATCCGAAATCCCCGTATCACAGACGAGGAAGTTGCTCAAGAGCTCGCCACCGCCGAGTATGAAATCACCGAGATATGGAGAAAGCCTGAACTTATTATACCTGAATTGGTACATATGGCAGCTTTCAAAGATAATACCCTCGGGAACCCCCTGTTGTGTCCTATGGAGCGTATACCACAGATTAATAAATCAGTCGTCGAAACGTACAGAGATACCTTTTATCGTCCGGAGCGAACAGTCGTGGCCTTCGCCGGCGTGCCTCACACCGAGGCTGTGCAATTAGCCACCCAGTTCTTCGGTGATATGAGATCCACCGGACCGCCGTTGCTATCAAGATCTGGCTCAGAAACCTCCATAGACTCAATATCGTCGGCCGAGACCAAATCCTCCGTTTCATCATCTCCATCATCCATCAACTCAAACCAACAACCATCTGGTTTTCTCTCTAAATTACCTCTCTTTAAGAATCTTTCCACTTCTGCGAGCTTCAATGCCAGCGTGCTCAATTCGGCAGTTGTCCCGACATTAGAAGATATTTCTGCTCCTGCTCAATATACGGGTGGCTTCATTTCACTTCCCACTCAGCCACCCTCCTCAAACCCTATGCAACCTGCATTCAGTCACATTCATATAGCATTCGAAGGTCTGCCAATAGCATCCGAGGATATATATGCACTTGCGACACTAAACACTCTACTCGGCGGTGGTGGTTCATTTTCCGCCGGTGGCCCCGGGAAGGGCATGTACTCTCGGTTATACACCAATGTTCTCAACCAACATGCATGGGTAGAGAATTGTGTGGCCTTTAATCATTCATACACAGACTCTGGTTTGTTTGGAATATCTGCCCTATGCACGCCTGGTCGCACCCAGCATATGCTAGATGTCATGTGCCAGGAACTCAGAGCGCTTACGTTAGATACCGGCTTCTCGGCACTCGGCGAAGTCGAGGTACAGCGCGCCAAAAACCAACTCCGGTCAAGCCTGCTAATGAACCTCGAGAGCCGTATGGTCGAGTTGGAGGATCTTGGCAGACAAGTCCAAGTCCATGGCCGAAAAGTGCCGGTGCAGGAGATGTGCCGAAAAATCCAAAACTTAACCGTGAAGGATCTCCGACGTGTCGCAAAAGAAGTCATTGGCGGCGACGTTCAGAATAAGGGAAAGGGTAGTGGCGCTCCCACCGTCGTAATACAAGAAGCAGATGCACCTCACTTCGCCGCGAAGCCGATGACCTGGGAAGAAATTCAAGACAGAATATTCAGATGGGGGCTCGGTAAACGGTGAAGTAATAATGGCCAATAAGGCCAGCTGATTCATATAATCCCTTACGTTGCATATACCTTAGAGTGGCGAAGTGTACGGATTAACTGGCGGGAGATTATCATCAGAGGTTGCACCTAACATAGGCCTATGTATCAGTGTATAAGCATGTATAAATAGCATTCACGAAGAAATGGCAAATGAAAAATTTAACAAACTAATTGGAGAGTATCCCAAACAGTTCTAAGGTACGGATACGCAACTCACCTTATTCATGGCGACTCTAGTGTTGGGGTTTCCTCTGCGGTTGTTCCCATGGCATATCTTCCATCACAATCTAACCGGGATCGATGGTGCTTAATGAGTCCATTCCACTCCGATTTGGCGATACCCGTGCCTTAAATTGCGCTAATCGAATGAAATAATAAATTCGCCTTACTACTAGTTGGCTAACATATGGTAGGTGAGCCCACTCGGGTAGTTAGACTTGTGGCCTAAGAGTGCGTTACGAAATAGAAATCCAGTATGTAGTTGCTATTCCTAGGCTCACATATAGCAAGGTATGTACTTATTGACGAATGACTGTTATGCCGTTCGTTTGCTTGTTTGTCTCGGTGTTTGGCGTATACGGTCATATACAACAGCAGAAGTTCCAAGTATGAAGCAATTCACACAGCAAAAACGAAGACCATAGCCATTTGCAAAAGATTAGCTCCACTATACTAAAGGCTGTACTATCACATCATCTAAACCAATATCACGACCGTCTTCTGCCCACCTTCTGCTCGCACCTCCTTGGTCCCCGAAGCCAGGCCACCTACCGTCCCGGTGGTGCCATTCGGCGGGTCAACAGTAATAAGGAGTTCGCCTCCCGAGTTTCTCTCCCAGCTAACACCCAACGGTCCATACGGCGTAGGAACGACGCCCTTAGCCCAGGAGATATCATCCGTAGCAATCGGATTCACGGCCCACTCCAAGAATCCAGGCTTCGTGGGTTTGACACCTAGCACATACGTACTCAATAAGGGCGTAACACCCGTCGACCATCCATGGGCTAGACTCGTGTCGGCTGCCTCGTACTTACTGCCGCTCGCACCGATACCCTCCCAGTGCGTGACGCCCGGGTCCTGGCTGGCCATCCACCCCCAAGTCCGCCTAATCAAATCGAGAGCACCGGCCGCATCGCCGCTCTCGAAACGCGCCGCGCCCTCAAAATACGATATGAACGGGTAGACGCGCTCCGAGAAACCGCCCCCGAGGCCCTCGCCACCAGCATCGTAGAAAGCATTCCCGTAGGACCGCGCGGTGTTCCCGGCTAGATACCGCAAGGCCGCGGACGCCGTCGTCGCATTCGCTATCCCCGCTAACACGGCGAGGCTATTCCCGTCCTGCGCGTGCGCCGTGCAGCCGGTCCCGCTGCATTTCCGGTCTAAGTACGCTGAGACAGACGGGTCCCACAGGGTTTTCTGGAAACCATCGGAGACGGCCGCCGCGCGCTCGCGCCAGCGTGCCGCGTCGTCGGTTCGCGTCGTCAGCTCCGCGAGATCTGCAGCCTTGTTCAAGGCGAGCACGTACAAGGCGCTGTAATACCCGGCTGAGCCGGGTCGCGGTAGGAATGCGAAATCGCCGTATCCGTCCTGGCGCACGAGCAGCTGCGTCGCGCTGTCCGTGTGTGCCGGGTAGTAGGTATCCAGGATCTTGGCCATCACGGCGTAATGCGCGTTAATGTATGATGTGTTGCCGGTGTAGAAAACGTAGTCCCAGCTACACGTAACCCAGTATAGGGGGTAATCAAAAAGCGCGAGCGTGTAGTGGTTGATGCTGGCGGGCGGTATCCAGCCATCTGCTCGCTGGTGTGCGGCCAGGTCTTCGAGGACATTGAGCGTAGCTGCCGAGGTGTCGTGTGAGAGGTAGCTTGTCAGTGACGCGACTGCTAGGCCCCCCATGTATGGATCGCGATCGCGCTTTGCGCCGTCGTGGAGGACGAGCTTGTTGAGTAGCGATGCACTGGTTGCCCCGCGCGGCTCTGTGTCGTTTGCCCTGAAGATATCGGCCCCCATATCCACGGTATATACTCCGTCATACCACCACTGCGTTATATCTGCGTCAGAGCACTCGAACCATCCTGTGAAAGTAGCCGGTGTGCCCAGATACCCGGACCAACGTAAGCCCACAGACTTGATATCTACCCGACCATTGGGGGATGTATACGGTGAATCTTCCGTCAGGGCGTCCAGTGAGATCCGGACATATCGAAAGGCATGTAAGCCATCAGAGCACACTGTACTATCGTATTCACAACCCCATTGGTCTTCCCAAGTATACGGGCCATTCTTGACGGCGATCTAGAGATGCATAGATGTGAGCTCTTGTGCCTGTCTTTCCAAATTTTCTAGACAGGTATTTTTTCTATTTTCTTACCTGATCTGTTCCCGTAGTGATGAGTTGAGGTGGGTCCTATCGTAGAAGTAGTCAGCCCCTGAGAATCGACTTCGATTCTGTTGGCGGTATAGAGTCGCGCTGGCACGAAGCTACAATTTAAGGATGAGATACTTACCCCCTGTGCCCTATCTGAACGCGTGTAATCACTGCGATCCGTGAGGTACTCGAGGGCCTCCGAAAAAGCCAAGCGAATACCGGGGAAGCCCTGCGATGAGCCGTTTGCAGAGCCAGCAAACTCGAGCAGTAATTGCCCAACGACATTCTGACCAAAGTCAACAACAAGTGTCGGAACCTCACCCGAGCCAGCCCTAGTAAGCACAGTCGTATAAGCCCCTGTGACTAGCCCATCGGCATTCTTGACGTCACCTTGTGTATAACTCGATAGTATTGCCGCCGGATGTACAATAGCGCTTGCCGGGGCGCGCACATACTGTTGCCAACTCGGCGAGTCTTGCGCGAGTGACGGGGAATGTAACGCCAGGGCCACCGACCAAAAGAATAAGACGAGTGGCCGTGCGTGCATGATGTTTCGAGCCTTTTGATAATCCTAGCCACATGCAGCAGAAACGAAGCTTGATATGAAGCAGGCTCGGAGGAGAGGTAATTAAAAGCGACGAATAAGTCATGAAATATTCACACGCTCACCGCATCCCTCGCATATCCCCGCATCGGAGGGATTATGGATTTACACTATGCCCTGCGGCTTCTTGGGCGTAAGAAGGATTCACAGTAGGAAACATCCACTCACAGTGCCAATCAAACTTGGTTCATAGGTTCCATGCTTACTACCATGGCTCCGATAGCTCCGTGACGGAATTGTCGGCTATGCTATATGTATGCGGCAGGTGAGAAACGCGGGCTGAGCCCCGAGTGATTCCCCCGCATTATCAGACTGCCGGCCCCCGACGAATTTATAGTAATGAGAAGGTCGCAATCGGTGCCACCCAGCTGCCTCGGCTGTTCCCGAGACCCTGGAGATCCTGTTGCAGGGTATCGGTGGCATGAGCTCGTGTTTGTCAAGAGACAATCCTTGTTGCCTGCAAATTAAACAAATATATCGAGGGGTGCCCTAGACGGTAGCGCCCGCGACTCGCATACCTGGACATTTGGCTTCATCCTTGTTAGACAATTGGACCAACAGAAGACACGAACCTCAAAAATCACAACTCAAGAATATATATATTAAATCTTCGCACCACAACTTAACTAAAGCCTTCATAGTGTAGAGTAACATCGTGGTTTGATCTATCAATCATGTTAAATATTCATAGAGGGCGAAGAGTGTATGAAGACGGAAATGAGAACATCGTTTCCTTGAAATAGTTTTGAACGCTGCAGTTATAGTTCAATTATGCCATGGGACCTAAAGCCCGGTCTATCATTTTTACCGCCAACGCCATCGAGCAACAAAGCTACTCAAATGCTATCTCTAAAGAAGGAATGCAGTAGATATAGCTCGAGTGCTGTTGCTCGCATACTTTGCACCTGAAATCACTTTTTTTCTAGTTTTGCGGGAAGGCAAATTTACTCCACCTTGGCCATTCTCTTCGACATGCTATAGGGTGTGTTAGTCTCTCTCAGGAACCAACAGAGGGGATTGGGGATAGAACTTACAAGTCATAGAAAGCAAATTGACTAGGCTGACTGCCGAACTCATACACAAAACGAGATGCCAAGTAGCTTCCGAAAATCGCTCGGAGATATGCGTCTGGAACACGAGTGATAATGGCGTCAAGCCCAAGCTTGTCCAGGAGGAGCTTAGGTAGAGCATCGGCTAGGACAGATCGTCGAATCTTCTCATTCTTCCATAGATCAGACTTCTGCAGCTCTTCGTCGAGATCCGTGATAGCGACAGATAACTTATCAGAGAGGACTGCACGAGGCACACCGGTTTGCTCATGTTCTCTCCATATTGCTTCGAATTCTAGACGGGCATTTCCGCAAATTGTCTCTTGCACTTGCCTTACATACGCCTTGTAGAACTCAGGTGCCCGACCTTGATCGTCGCAGCACATATTCTTTATGAATCCTTCGTCGTCGAAGCTAAGTGATGCAAGAACTTCGAGTGATGATGATGTAACGCCACCTTTGTTTGCAGACGCATCTTTGAATAGAACACATCCTGCTTCTTCCAATCGCAGCTTGGCGTCTTGTGTGATGAAAAGATTAGCTCCTTCGACGATGTATGGTATCTTCGTTCTGCCGTCCTTAATAAGCCTATTAACCGTGGCAAGGTCAATTGACTCGGGGCGACCACCACAAGGTACAAAGCAATCTGTTAAGTCGGAGTCTCTCAAATGGAAGCCGTTTCTGAAGGCGGTTCCGCTGTTGACGAACTCGCCAGTAGGCAATGTGATGTTCGAATCATCACATAGAACCCTGTAGCCATCCTTTGACAATTTTGTGGTATCAAAATGAGAAATCATGACACGGCTCTTGGCTAAGCGGCGCAATTCATCCTTATCGATGCCGTTGGGATCGACCAAAACACCGGAGCCGTCCACAATAGCGGTGTATTTCTCGTTGCTAAGAAGTATCTCGTTACTTCCCAGGTCGCCGTCAGGGCCGCCAGTCTGCATCTTTTTGACGGTGGCAGGGTCAAGGTTCAGCTTGCGTTGGATGCCTTTTACGTATTCCCTGACGGATAGTGTGGTCATACCATATGCGTCATGCGGGATGCCGCCCAATTTTGGGGATTTCCCAGTGAAGAAGGACTTCCACCAAGGAGCGCCTCGGAAACGAGCATGCTCGGTAGCCCAGTCGACTAGGTCAGCCGTGTTTTCGTCTGGGCCCATAAATAATATCTCTTCTTTGCCATGGAGGTCGACTACAGGATTCTTGATGCCCGGTGTCTTGGCGGGGAGCAGAAGGTCCAAGATACTATCAATGTATTTCTCAAACGCTTCGCGTGCTCGGTCTTGCTGCTTGGCATCAAGCAAAATGACGCCTTTGGAGCCGCCTTCTGGGATGTCTTTGTTCTTACGTTGCTGTGTGCTCGCTAGGCCGTAATTTTCATCGAATAGATTTCTCGCATTGATGCTGAATGCTTCCTTGCTACGGGATTTTACGATTCGAATACCTCCCCGAGCGACGTCCTTGAATCGAAGATGGAAACCGCGTGCCTCAGCACTGATGACAAGGAACATGCCGTATAAGCGACGGGGATATTCCGATTCCGGAAGGAAGGTTGGATCAAGGCGGAAGCTTAAGGCTACTTTGGTGGGTGTGAAGTAGTTTGTCTTAAGAACTGCTGTGTTAAATATACGAAAGGCGGTCATCACCATCTCTTCATGCTCATTTTGCACTTCTCGGCTAATTTTCTCCTTGAGAAGGGCGTCCGAAAGAATGTCAACCGAAGGAGTTAGACCAACAAGAGTCCGTTCCGGCCCAGGTAGATGCATGCTAGCGAAGGCTGCATACAAAGATCTGACTAACCCAGGGTAGGACGAGATGATCTCTAAAATGTAGTCGGGAGTAAAGGTCTCAGTGCGGAGGCGGCGCTTCAACTTGGAGAGCATTTCCGCGTGTGCCGTGTTGGTAGCATTTAGTGCATTTCTAATGGACGTGTATTCTGGGCCTAGTCGGTTTAAGAAATGCTGAACGAAAACCCAAACGCAATGCCCGTAGATTGTTTCCTGGAGGCTTAGCTCTCCGGATGCGAATAGTGGATGGAGCTTGTTCTGAGGGATGCAGTACAAGAGAGAGATTTCTTTGGTGATCTGGTGAATTGATTTGTTAAAGGGCATGGGCTCTGTTTCCAGATTTGCTGCCGGCTTTAAGTAAATACTCATGACCGTTATCCCGTTGGAGAACTGTTCGACGTATTTCCTTGTGCTAGTAACCCCGTAGTAGTGGTACAGGTCACTCAAAGCGCTAAAAAGGCCTCGAGCTGTGCGGGAGCGGAATGCAACGACAAGACGCTTCTCCTCTGTGTCTTCTATATCGAATACTTCAATCACCGGGCCCGTACGGGTGACGGCAAGCTTGATGATGTCGTGATAGATCAGTTTAGTATTCTTGGTTGCCTTCGTCAAAAACATCCTGTCACCGATAACCTCAAGACGAGTCTCGTCAGGGGCTGGTCGTGAGTCCACGAATTGGCACTGATACACGAAGTAACAACGCAGGGACGTGGTAGATGATTTGTCGTTAGAGAGAGACACGGGTGAGCGGAAGGTCTCAACTCGGAATCTCTTATCGGGATCCGTGTGATCAAGGTATTTCGCTTCCAATCTGTTCTCGTAGCGTGGGCCTTTGAGGTTAGAAAGACCAGGGATGCTGGTGTCGATATAGATAGCGTGGTCTACGGCCTCCATATCTAGTTGGATTTCTTCACGCTTGTCTATGCGGGAATGGGCTGCGACTTTAGCGGCATACATTGATGTGATAATGGTTGCAATGACCTCTGCTTTCTCCATCTGGAAGTAGACATCATCGATACCCAATTCATTATAGAACCAGGATATCTGCTCTTCCAGATGTGAAGCCGGAATCCAATCATCTTTTGCAATGATCTCCTTGACTATGTGATTCGTTAGTAAATAGGGGATCCCAGTAGCTGCAGTGGGATAATGAGCTTACCGGCCTTCATCTGCTCATCCTTGCCCTTGAACTCAGGTGCAATATACCCGACTGTAGCGGATCGTAAGACCTTATGTCCATTCCGACCGTCGACCTGGCTGCCGTTGAGCGGCACAACGAAGTGAGTGGGCTGTGGTGAGGGATGGCGAGACACCTGCTCATCCTGAATCTTGCTCAGCAGTTTATTGGCAGGGGCTGAAGCCTCTGCCGAAGCTATATCATTGGAAGTCATGATTTCGCCGTTGCACTGAAAACTCTTGAGAGAGCCTGAAGGGTCCGTATAATCGATAAAACTGTCCAACTGTAGGTCAGTCTCTTGCAGAGCCAACATTTTGACGACCATGATCGAGACGAACAAGTTGGTCTCTAAGATGAAGGGGCTAAAGAGAGCAGAAAGTAAAGATAAATATATGAAATCGAGGTTTGGGGTTCTATCCCAAGGATAACTCGGGACTTATAAAAGGAAAGGGGAGAGTAAGAGAGAAAGGGTCAAGATGCCAGGCACAGGGACGGCAGATAAAGGGAATGATCTTTGCTAGGGTCCATGCTTTTATCGACCAAGGTCGAGGTACACCAGCCGAGCATATCTTGCCATGATGGTGGTAAAATGTTTTGGAGCTGGTGGTACCTAGTCTCTAGGTAATTGCACCCGAGGATTTCTCATGCTGAGCTATGCAGGCTGCGTAGCGGCAGATGCAGCCATCCAGTGTAGAGTAAACGAGAATTGGAGTTACAGTCTAGGGTTACTCGTAGAGTGACACCACAACCAATTCACTTCTCGTGTGAAACATGGGACGGGGAATTTTCGCCTCGTTGCTGGATAACTCCAAGAGCACCAAGGGGGGCGGGTGAGAAGCCGTGGGATGTCAAAACAGAAACATAGCAAATAAACAGGCTGAAGGACAATAAGACTTACCGACGGATGATGATCTATCAAGAACGGGATATATTTCCCGGGCTTGCTATACCGAATGGACAGCACAGCACTACAGGCCCACAATACGGGAACGGAACGGGCCAATCTGCAGAAGACGGAGAACTCAAATTTGGGGTCCTCGACGTGATGATGGAGAATATGCAGAGGGAGAGAGGGAGAGATATTCACGGCAATGTCGGTTGTTCAAGCTAATAATAGCTGGGTGATGGTCAGGTGGCGGGCTCAAATAACAATGCTCAATGCAATGCCGATCAATAAAGAAGTAGTGGTCCGATGAGCTTCGAAGTTGACAAAGAAGGCGTCGGCACTAAAACTGAGAAAGGGATATATAGCAAAATGATATGTGGGATGTAGATGGATCTTGATGTATGAAGTCTAAGTCAGTGGACGGGATTAGGGGATTAGAGTGTATTATAGATAAGATGGCAAGTGGAGGAGATGGCGGTAGATAGGTATAATGATGATAATAATGATGACACCGAGCTGATAAGATCAGAATCAGTGAATTGGTCCAGTTTTTTTGGTATTGTAGCACTAAGACAGGACACAAAACAGCCCTGCGCTATTGTACTTTATTGTGTAGTCGTACCTGATATGTCTGGTGTATCTGGTGCAGCGTGGGTCACAGGCGAGCCCGAAGCTACAAATAGATACGAGAAAGAAGTGGGTGCGATATCAGGAACAATAGACGATAGGTAGAAGCCGTAGGGCTGGGGTTTGGCTGGGGTTTGGCTAAGCAATAGTTGAAGGTTATTGATAGTAGTTGATTGAGGTCTCGTCCATGATAGGCTGATGGGCAATGGACAGGAGGTAGACAATGGATAATGGGTTGAATTGATAGATAGCACTCAATGACACATATTGGACCGCTTTCACTTGAGCAATGAATGGGACTTGCGAGGGTCTTTATATACCAAACTCAGACCTATTGAATCTCTGATGTCCACAACCAGAGGAGTCCTCAAAGCGACAAACTTGCTCCGATCATGAGAACCAATTCGCTCCTTTCGCCAGCACTATTCCCAACAACCCTGTTGGCGTCATTCTGGGCATACGATTCAAGACGACGCAATACTGTACGCTACATACGGAGTACCAGAATCGACGAGAAGGTAACTAGAAAAAACTTCAGTCGAGGTGACGAAGAATGAGGGTCGCCCTGCAGCTACTACTAACTAAAACGGGATGCGGGCTGTGCTGCAATTGGCCCCAGCCGTGCGGTACCTGAAAATCCCCACCCGACTGCGGTAGTAGGCCAGGTAGCAGGTCAGGTAGTACTCCTGTACCACCCCCGTACCGCTCCTGTACTTACAGTGGGTTCTAGGGTAGGACGTAGGTAGGTGGTGAGTTTATTCTTACAGTACACTAGGAGGTACTTCTGGATTACGGTGCCACCGTAACCCAAGTCGGGGAGTTGTACACCTGTAGGTGTACCTCAGGTACGTCGTGTACACGATGACAGGTGCTGAAGTTATTTATTTTCCATGGCATGTGATATCCAAGTGCATAGTCGCAGAATTATAAACTACCTATATACGACCTCACCACGAAGACTCATCGGGCTCTAGAAATGAAGTACATACTGAAGGCAATGATACTGCTTGAGTAAACGAACTACATAGTATGTGATAGTGGCAAAGATACCGTGGATGTAAGCAAGGAGATATGCTGGGTGTGGACAGATATACCTACCCATATACCTCCAACGCCGCTAATTCTCTGCTGACCTACTATAGTACCTACGCTATACTGATCATTAACGGTTATTGGGGCATGAATGTTTCTTTCCTTACCTAGTGTACGTAATTATATGTTGGGTAATTGTCGATGTGCTCTGTAGACGTAGTACTTGTAGCCCCCGATATACTGCTGACACCCGTGAGTCTTGTTCTTTTCCTTCTCCCGTCGTAACCGGTGTGTGCTTATGGCTCTTCTCGGAGATATCTGATGAGGCTGTTATAGGCTACAGCATGATTTCTACCAAACGCCTAGGTCTTGGGTATTCAAGCTCTCATGTTTCCTAGCCAGTTGTATTCACCGTGGAATATTTCTTTTGCTGGCATTCTCAAGATCTACACCAAGAGAGCGATTCCTAGCTGGTTCTTACATACACCAAGCACCTAGACAACACCTTGCATTGCGCTAGGTATTCTTGACATTTATTGAAGTGTTTATTATACATAGTAACTGTGTTATTGACAACCACGACTTCATATTCGCCGAGACAGGCTAGCGCGCGTCACCATCGGGTTCGCATCCCACACAATCGCCTTAGGTAGGTCCTGAATACCTACTTGCCGAGGTATGTGCTGTGGCGTAATATGTACCTAGGTACCTAGGTAGTTGAGAATTACTCATCTCATTGCATGAGACGGACTCTTTAGTATTGTACGGTTTACAGCGGTGTACGGCGCTTCTGTCCAGGGCAGGCCCCAGGGATTGAAAACTGGAAGGCCAGTGGCATCGGAGCATGCGTGCACGGTGGTTCTGGAAGCCGCAAAATCTCAGATCGTGTGATGATTGGGGCCATTGGGCTTGTCCCTCTCGGGCATGGTTGCGCTCGTCAAGACAACAACGCCCCGGTGTGCATCGACAAAGCGGATGACTTGTTTCTTTGCAATTGCTACATGTTGTTACTATCCACTCCTGCCCCGCGATCTTCAGATAAAACCTGTCGAGTGAAGCGCCCAAAATGCCGTCGAGCTATCCGGTCCGTGTTGAACACTGTAACGGTGCCCCGAGTCCGTCATCCTTTGACTAACACAATCTTGCTCGGGTCGCTGTTTTCGGTTTTCTATTACCCCCATTTTACCTGATTGTAGTTTGCCCAGCCCCAGCCGGGCCAGCCCCTATCGTAACCGGTCGTCAGCCGATCCAGCGCCCAACAAAACAAACCGATCTCGTGATAGTCATCGTTTTCAAGCCCCTTTGGGGCTTACCCGGACAGTACCCGGGGAAGCCGTAGTAAAGGCCGTAGTACAGGAGGTACCGCTTCAGTACTCGACTTAGTACACTACCTCCATGCACAACACTACCTACCTCAAGCCTCGACCCGAGCTAGTCAGATTAAACCCCAGATTTTACCCTCATTATCCACTTCTTTCACGCCCGCCATATTAGCCAACGTCTCATCGAGGCCGTTCTCCAATCCATTGCGAAACCTTCTCCAAAACGGGCATCATGGGCACAATCAATTTCTTTTTTTCTCCCCCTCAAGGTCAACGGTCGTGTTACCACGCTATTTCTAGCGAAGCCTACACTCAATTAGTGCTAGAATTAGGCATTAAAAAGGCGGTGTTAGGTATTACAGGATCCACTCGAGGATGATGTGCTCATTGACAATTTTATCGATTCAAATTACGGAACACCTTGAGCTCGATTTATTACGTTGCACAGCCGATGCGACTGAAACTGACCTCTTCCACCATCATTCGCGATACTTGCGACAATGACGAATATTTTTCGGTATTTCCTACGATTTGTTATTCATGCAAATTAGTACTTAACTATTAGCTAAAAGCTACAAAGGTGGCATCCACTCGGCACAGCCATCTATTTTTATTGTTCCATACCCGAGTAGTGACGAAGTAAACCTATCCACCGAGTCAAGCTTCTCCTATCTGTCGCTTCCCCCTCGGCGGTACTCTGATATTCATCCGGGTTTCTCCAACAAGATCTTCTCTTTGGAGTACTCGAATCAATAAAGGAGAAACGGAAATCATAATGAAGCTATGAATCCAAGGTGCATATTGATATAACCCCAACGCCTCTATGTTGGCGAAATTATCAGACAAAGTTGATTATAGCGACAGCATCACTTGCACTCAAGGCCAATAGTAACCAAGACACCGCTCAAAGATTTGGTCAGCCGATAGTGCATGCAGAAAACCTAGGGGATTTACGTCTCTCATGAGGATTACCACATTCGTAGCATTTTCGGAGTGTCCACCGGCGAAATGCATATTGCGAAACCCCGGCGGTGCATTGCAGATGTTCATCGAAGGTGCCGTGCCAATACCACAAGCGCCGGCTATCACCGGTTGCATCGAAAAGCTTGTTGAAAAGCTTGACTCGCACTGACATAAGTGAGGTTCGAGATCTGGCTAATGCATCAACACGTTGATGAATATCAACAACAATCGCGGAGTTTCAGTGAAATCATCAAAATCATATCCGTGTGTAACTTACTCACTGATCGTCTGACTCCTAACAGTTGTAGTACTATTACTATGTTCTCATAATATCCATAGATATAGAGAAGCCTACACTAGACAAATGCGTTGTGTAATTCTTAGCTCCAACCTATTCTGGCTCATCCACCCCACCTTGTGAGTGGGGTTCTTCGGAATATAGGTCCTCCCATACGACTCTGGTTATCAGGCCTGAAGTGGTTCTTGCTCCATTCAGCCCAACTTCAACACCAATAGTCCCTGTCCGTGGCGAGGTGTTAGTCATAATTAGGATACAATACAATCCATCGTGTTCATCTACCCCTCGAAAAGCCCCATTCATCTAGAAGGATACTTTGGAACCTTGCGACTCATGGCTACTCTAGACCATGCTTCCCGTCTTCATGGCCTCCGCGCTCAGGCTGAGGCCCTTGACGCAGATGATAGTCTTCGTCACCTTAGGGAAGAATTCAATATACCAACTACAGCTGATGTCAAGAGAAAGACGCTTTTAGCAGGTGGTGAGATAACTGCCTCGTCTAGGGGTGTCTGGAAAGGAGCTGAACGTCCGTAGATCGTAGCAATGACGCGCATGTCGATGAAACGGCGCCATGCACATACTTATGCGGAAACTCCCTTGGGGTACAACCGAAGAGGACGGCAACCCGTATTCAGCAATATCTTGCAACATGGGCAACACAGGGCGTCCAAGGCCACTTTAAGCAACTTGAGGATTCCCCTCTGCCGACGTGGCTCGACGCAGATCATCGGGCTGCCAAAATGATGGCTCCCATAGTCGGTGCGGAAGAAGCGGAAGTCGCTGCTATGCAAACATTGACAGCCAATCTTCATTTACTGATGTCTGCATTTTACCGCCCTGACCCCAACGGCCGGCACAAGATAATATTGGAGAGCAAGGCATTTCCGAGCGATCATGTAAGTATTACGTAGTAAGCTCTAGGAGAGAGTGGGCTAAATTTTCATCGCAGTTCGCTGTACTGAGCCAGATTAGACATCACGGACTATCTCCTGAGACCTCCATGGTGACTATTGAGTCACCCTTTGCGGAAGACCCAATTATCAGTACCTATGATATCCAAGCCCTGATCTCGAAACACGCGGCGGACACGGCGCTCATCTTGCTCCCTGGAATACAATACTATACCGGCCAGCTATTTGATATACCGACGATAACAGCATATGCCCGCAAACATGGTATATTCATCATCTGGGACCTTGCACACGCTGTAGGAAATGTACCACTCTCCCTTCACGATTGGGACGTGGATGCCGCAGCCTGGTGCACGTACAAATATCTGAATGGTGGACCGGGCTGTATAGGCGGCGCGTTCGTACACTCACGGAACAGCCTTGTTACAACTCTAATAACGGATGATGAACCTGAGCGAGGTTACGGCAATCGTTTATCAGGCTGGTGGGGGAACGACAAAGGAACACGGTTCCAGATGGAAACCAAGTTTCACCCCGTCAAAGGAGCCGCTGGGTTTCAGGTAAGTAACCCTAGTGTCCTTGACATTACGAGTCTCTGCGCGTCTCTCGAGCTTTTTGAGCTTGCCGGAGGTATGGTACCCTTACGGGAGAAGTCTAAGCGGATGACGGCATTTCTCGAGGAATGCCTCTCATTGATGTCAGACGATGCGAAGAAGCTTTTCCGGACTATCACACCATCCGACCCCGGCCAGCGAGGCGCTCAACTGAGTCTCCTACTTGGAGACGGGTTGTTGGATGCGACAATGCACGGCTTAGAAGAACACGGTATCATTGTGGACGAGAGGAAACCCAACGTCATCAGAGTTGCGCCTGCGCCACTTTACAACAACTTCAAAGACTGTGTATCCTTCGTTGAGGCTTTGGAGTCGGCTTTACTGGCTGTTCAGAAGGCGAAATGATGGGACGTAAGGGGTATATAAGAATTTCGTATCTTTCTCAACATTGGAATACAGGCTTCTATTACATCACCCAAAGTCCAACATCCCTATTACCTCAAGCACCGTATACTCTTGGATACTATGAGACAGCTTAACAACATATAGGGAAAACAAGTAATAGAAATTCTTATTTTATTAGAAGTAAAAAGGATCCTCCAAATTGTTGGTCAACGTAAATAACTATTGGTATTTCTTAGGATCTACCAGTTATATTTACCTAGGTAGGTAAAATAAGTAGTTACATGTATACCTTAGCTCTTAGAGTGTCTATGTACAAATGATTTGGGGTTACAAGTGGGGGTCATTGGGGCTGGCATTGTTGCCCAGATCACTT
Source organism: Xylaria sp. Z50 (assembly GCA_037356035.1). Taxonomy (NCBI): domain Eukaryota; kingdom Fungi; phylum Ascomycota; class Sordariomycetes; order Xylariales; family Xylariaceae; genus Xylaria; species Xylaria sp. Z50. The sequence goes on from JBAWJU010000006.1 coordinate 569,629, forward strand.
TTCGCCAATTACCTAATGAACTAGGTGCTACTAAGGGAGTATGACGTAGCTACCATTGCAAGGGTCCAAAGCTCTTAGATGACGAGTATTCTTGACAAACCTGGTGATGTCCAAGAACTAATTGACGATATAAAGGAGCTAGTACCCATTTCTACACTTCAACAGTTCCTCTTTCACCTACAAGGAAAATCGGCTCACCGTATTCGTTATATCCGAGAAACTTCAAGGTAACATTCCATCACACTTCGGCTTTGTTTAGGGTAGTTCGATAATCTAACAGCGTTAGAAAACATTCACCTACCATATAACCTACAAATTTCCCACAACCAAAATGCCGTTCTTCTACTCCAAAGGTGTCGGCAATAGGCACTTCGGCACGAGTATCAACATTGGTCGCAATGGCATCCATCGAGGACCATTCCGATTTTCATTCGGCAAGTTCAACTGTTTCCGATGATCACCTAAGTTGCGGTATGGTCGCGTCGCCTAGCGGCTGTAGAATTCTGAACAACTTGTATTGCGCCGTGGACGTTGAAATCATTATCGACAAAAAAAATAAAAAAAAATAAAAATAATGATTACAGTGTCTGGGAGTCGTGGAGAATGTTGATGGAATTTTTTTCCCGGACACATCCTTGGGACAGGGGGAAGGCAAAGCTCTGGCGTTAACGGTATCGTATGAGATATAGGGGAGCCGCGGTTTTCCGTCTGATGACCGCCTAGCAGGTTTCCTTTTAGCATCCTTCGCGAGATAATTGGTTTGAGGTGGTTTTAATCATAGATGCTTGCATAGCTGGTAGAGAGCGGAGTTCATGAGAGGCATGGTTAGGTGATTGATATGATGCTGGAGACGCGTGCTTTATATATGTACCATGGGCGACGAATATATACAACACCTTCTCCTCCTCCTCCTTCTTCCCTGTTAAAGTAGATGTACAACTCATTGATAGGATGGGGAGACGGACGCCTTTGAGGTTTGAACTAAATTGGGTTAGGCCTCTACGGTGGGCTCTAGCGAAGAAACAGGGATATAGTGGCACTGCATACCTAGTAAAATACCAACTGCCCCGCACTAGGTAAACCTGTGGCACCTGGTGTGGCGCAAGCGATCTACTATGGTTGCTGTAATAAGTGCGCTAGGCACTGACCTACTATATTAGATATATATAGCATATAGGTCATAGCATACTACTAAAACCCTTATATAGTTAATTAACCAACCTTATAACTATATAATTAACTTATATATTAAAGTAATATTAATGCACTAGGTTTAGTATTTTATAAAAAATTTGCAGATAAAAGTATAAATAGCTATTTTTATAGCTATAAAGCATTTTATAAAAATATAAAAATATATACAAAAATATACTTATTATTTTATTGTTTTTACTTTATTATAATATATTATTTTTTTTTTATAATTTATTACTTTATTTGTTATACTTTTGCTATTTTATTTTAAAAATATATGCTTTATATAAGTATATTAAGATATATAAGCGCTAGGTTTAAAATAAACAAACTAAAAAATAAAAAATAGCTTAGCTTAAAATAAGGAATTACTATAGCAGCGGTAAATATACGCTTAAAAAAGTTTGTAAAAGCTATTTAAAAAAGCTATAAAAAGCTAAAAAAAAAACTTAATTAAATAATAACTACGTTAATAGCTTTAAAAGCTAAAGTATTTAAAAAAATAGTTTAACTTAAACTTAATAATATTAATTTTATAAAAACAAACTTTATAAATATTTTAGCAAATATTACTATAACTAATATATTTTATATAAAAATATTAGTAAATATTATTAATAAAAAATAGCTAAGTAACTTATTACTAAACTTATAAAAATATTAACTACTTAGTAATACCTAAACTAAATAAAAATAATAAGTTTAAGCTATTTTTTTAAAAGCTTTTTTTTAAAATAATATTAATAATTTTAGCAGGTATAAAATAAAAAATAAAGTAGTAATTTTATTAAGCTTATAGCTAATTAAAGCTAATTATATTATTTTAAATATAATATAATAGCTTTAAAACTAATTAATATAAGCTTTTATGCCTTATAACTTATAGTTTATAAAAGTAGCTATAAAAATAGCCGGAAACTTTTAGCAGGTAATATAGTTTATATAAAATAATAAGCCTATAGTTAATTAAGTTAATTTTTTAAAAGCTATAATATAAATGCTAAGCTTATATAATATACTATATAGCTTTTTAACTACTTTTATTAGCTTGTTGCTAATATAAAATAAAGCTTATATTAGCTACTTATAATACTTTAAAAAAGCATTTTATTAACTTTTAAAAAATACTAAAAATATTTAGCAAACTTATAATATTATAATAAATAAACTAAAAATATATTACTTTAATATATAGCTAAACGTTATAAAGTTTAGCTAAAATTAAAATATAAAGTAAATTATAAAAAAAGTAATATAAATATTAAGTATTATATTAATAATAATATTAAAGCTAAAAATTTATAATATGCTAAATATTATAGTATAACTTTAAAAATTTATAATATTTTTTTATAATTATAATATAACTTTTAATATATTAATAAAGCTAGCATAAAGCTAAATTTTATTAGTTAATAATATAAAAATAATATTAAAAATGCTAATGCTAGTAATTTTAAACTTTTAAACTAATAGCTAAAAAGTAAACTAAGTTACTAAAAAAAATAGTAATTTAGTTATTTTAAAAAAAAAGTTTATAACTAAAGCTTTTAAAAGCAAATATTTTAACTATAAAAAAATAGGCTACTAGGCTAAAAATTACTTTAAAAAAGCAAAATAGCTAAAATAGCAGCTAAATAAGCTTTAAAGTTAATTAGTTATATTAAAAAAAACGCTATTTAAAAATAATATATTTACTAAACTTATATAATTTAAAAATAAATATAAGTTTTTTAAATCTAAGGTATTTATATATAATAAACAAGTATATTTTAATAATAAAAAAAGCGTAAAAAAAAACTAACTAAGCTTTATTAATTATTTAAAAAAAAATATTATTAATTAAAAACTAAAAAAACTATTTTTAAATATTAATAACGCTTAAAATAGCTTTATTTATATAGTTAAAATAAATAAAAGCTTAACTAAACTATTAATAAAAAAAAGCAAACTAAAAAATAGTTATTATAACTACTATAACTTTTTTTAAGCTAAAATAATATATAATAGTTATATTTTTATTATATTTTTTAACTATAGCTATATTAGTTGCTATATTTTTAAGTTACTAGCATTTTAATTATATTTATATAAATTATAAAAAAAAGCTATAATAACTAAAGTAAGCGGTATTAAACCTTAAATTATTTATAATTATTAAGTATTAGCAATATTTTTAATAAAAAATAAAGTAACTAAAAAATAAACTTTAATAAAAAACGTTATACTAAATTATATATTTTTAAGCGATTTTATAGTTAGCAAGCATATTTTTTATAAATAAAAAAGCTATTTTAATATAATTAAAAGCAATAAAATATTAAAGCTTACTAAATTTAATAATTAGCTAATACTTAGGCTTTTTTAATATATTTATAATAATTTAGCTATTAAAATTATATTAATAGCTAGCAATATTATTATAAAATAGCATAAAAATATGTTAATAGATTTTTTTATATAAGCATATTTAAAAAAATATATTGCTAAATTTTTAAGCCTGTTTAATTTAGCTAAAAAGCATATAAATATAGTAATAAAAACAAAGCATTATATTAATATTAAAAATTATTTACTAATTAAGCTATTACTTTATTAATATAGCTTAATATAAAAAAAAACTTTATATAAGTTTATTAAAGCTTATTTAAGTATTTATATATAAAAAGGTTTTAAATTATAAAAATTGCTAATATTATTAATATTAAAAAAAGCATTTAAAAAAATTATAAAGGTTTTAAAAATTAAGCTTAAAAAAGTTATATAAAAATTTTGCTATAATTATAAAAAAGTAAATAAAGCTATAAAAAAATAAGCTTACTTACTACTTAATATTAAAAACTAAATATAAAAAGCTATAAGCTATAGCTATTATATTTTTATTAACTTTAAAAATAAGTTTTAATATATTATAATATATAAATTAAATATTAAAAAAATAATATTTATTATTTTATTTAGCTTATATAAGTAATTAGTTATATTTTTTAGCTTTTATAATATTTTAGCTACTTTTTAGGCTTTTATAAAAAAAGTATTAAAACTTTTTAAAAATTAAGTAGCTAGCTTATTAAATAATATATATATATAAGCAGGTTTTAAAAAACAGCTTTATAAAAAACTGCTACTATTATTTATATAACTAATAAAATATAGCATAATAATTAACTTATAAAAAACTTTATTATTTATTAATAAAAGCGTTTTTTTAAGCTTTTATATTTTTATTACTAATATTAAAGCTAACTTAGCTAAAATAGCTGCTATAAAAAATAAACTAATATTAAAAACTACTATTAAAGTTTAAGTATTTATTAATGCTATAAAATATTTTAAGCACTTAATTAGCAACTATTTATTAATTATAATATTATTAATAATATTAATAAAAAGACTTAAAAACTAGGCTTTAATACTATTATTTAAAGCTAAAAATGCTTAGCAAAAAATTAAAAAAGCTATTATAACTATGCTAATAATAAAATTTTTTAACTAAAAGCTACTTTTAATATTAAAAACTAATTTAAGCTAGTTATATATTAGCATTTGCTTTTTATAGCCTTATTTATATAGTAAATTAATAGCATTATATTTAGTAGCATATTTTTTAAAAAAGCTAGCAAATACTTAAATAAAGTACTTTTTATAAAAAAAAAAACTATTAGCAATACTGTTAACGCTATAGTACTAAAAATACTAAATAAAAAAAAACAAAATTATTATTTATATTAATTATAAGTTACTGCTAATAATTAAAAATAAAAAAAAATAGCTAATATAAATAATATAATTTTTAAATATTATAAAATATTACGCTATATAAATAGTATATAAAATAAGCAAGTTTAATATATTAGCTAATTAGTTATTAAAGCTTTTTAAAAATTTATTTTTAACTATTAAAAATAATTTTTAACTTTAAATAAATGCTATAAATAAGCTATTAAACAAACTTTAATATAAACTTATAATAATATTATAATATTTAAATTATATAAACTTATAAGCAATTTTTAAGTTTTTATAATTTAAAATAGATTTATTACTAAATATTATATAAAAATAGGCAAATAAACACTTTGTTATATATAAAAGTAGGCTTTATAAAATAGCTAAATATAAAAAAAGCTTTAAAAATTTTTTATATTTAATAAAAATAGTATATTAAGTAATAATATTTTTAAAAGTGCTAAATATACTTAATTTTTTAATAATAATAAAAAAAATATATTTAAATTTTAATTATGCTATAGTTAGCATTTTGCTATAAAAAGTTAGTAAATAATATTAGTATTTAAAAATAATATTATTAACTTAATAAATAATAGCTAAGTGCTTTAAATATTAGCTAATAAAGCTATTATTAAATAAACTATTTAATTTATAGCTTATTATACTATTACTATTTTTAACCTAGTAAATAATAAATTATATATTATTAATAGCAAACGCTATAAAAGTTAATTTTTTTATATATATAAAATATGTTATAGCATAAATAAAAGCTAAAATAGTTTTTAATATAAAATTTAAAGCAATTAAACTACTACTTATAAAAATTAAAAAAATTTTTAGCTACTTAAAAAAATAAATTTATAATAATATTAATACTTTTATTAGTTATAAAGCTATATAATAATATAAAGCTAATAAATTAATAATTAAGCTTATTATATTAAGCTGCTTATAAAGCAATAGCAAAATAAAAAAAGCTAATAAAAATATTAAAAAAATAATATTAAAAAAAAACGCAATTTATAAATATAAGTTTATTTTAAAAATATTATAAGCTACTATTTAAATATATAATAAAATATTTAAATTAAATAGTTATAGCAGTTATTTTTTTTTTTTTAGTATTTAACCGCTTTAAAATTAATTACTTACTAAACTAGCAGAGTATATATATAAACTTATAAAAAAAAAAAAAAAAAAATCCTAGTAAAAATTAGCTTAATATTATAAAGTATTATTAGCATATAACTATTTTAACAGTTTAAAAGCTTTATAAAATTAAATTAAAGTATACTTATAAAAAAAAAAAAGCTTAATCTATATATATAGCACTAAAAATTAAGTACTTTAAGTTTATTAAAAAAGCAATAAATTTAAACTTTATTATAATAGCTTTTAAATAGTAGTTAGCTACTATTAAAAAAATATATATAAGCTATAAAGTTTTAAAAAAATAAAGCTGCTAAATAAATATAATAAAAATAACTTATTTTTAGCTTATAATAATAATAAACACTTAATATAAAGCTTATAATATATTAGTAAAACTATATTAAAATAAAATAAAATAAAAATATAATAAATAATAAAAAAAGTATAAATTAATTAATTAATTAAAGTATTAAAATGCTAATTATAATAACTAAAAATAGTTATTTAAAAAAAAAAAGTAGTTATAGCACTTAATATAGCATAAGCAATTTATTATAGTTGCTATAGTAAGTACGCTAGGCACTAACCTATTATATTAAATATATATAGCATATAAGTTATAGCATACTACTAAGACCTTTATATAATTAATTAACCAACCTTATAATTATACAACTGACTTATGCACTAGAGTAATACTAATGCACTAGGTCTAGTACTTCATAAGGGATCCGCAGACAGAAGCACAAACCAGGTAAATGCATAGCGATCGTCTCTATTACATGTTGGCACTTAACCAAAATTTCATGACGCGCTTAATAATCCCCTGCCTCATCCCCTGCCTCATCCCCTGCCTTGTCTAAGTAGTCTTGGTGAAAAGTATCTCAACTATCTCTCAGCAACCTTGCTTAGTTTAGCTTCGATCATGTGGTACGCATACATAATACCATATTAACTCTTGACCTTTGAGTTAGGCAGCTAACGAAGCCAAAGCAAACACATATTAAACGCTCAAGTGGCGATTCGGTCACCATGTTGTAAGTTTATTATCGTCCACCGACCTAGCTTAGAATCCCCCTCCCTCGCGCACCACGACTCTATTATGCCCACGAGAGACGCCTGGCCATTTACTTACGGGAAGAGCGGGAAACAGGTAAAAAATGGTTCGACTGCGCCGACTGCCACCATGAGCAGGAGTCGCACCAGCTTCAACAGACCCTCGAGATGACCTTCGCGTGCAAAAAATGCAGGAAGTGCTTCCGTAAGGACGCGCAAGAGTTCGAGGAAGCTGACGAGTACTGCCCGCACTGCGATAACCACTTTGTCCTCGAGGCTGTTGTCCCTAAGCCTGCGCTCCGGGTCGAGGGCGAGGACGCTCGCGTGGACAACCGCATGCTCAGGGACGACCGTGTCAAGAACAAGGAACAGAGGACGATATTTGATATACAGTCTGATGCTGATAAGCTGGGCTGAGATTCCCAGTCTTGACATCGAGAACTGGGTTAGTTGGGGGGAGGGAGATGGGATTGAAAATGAAGGGATGCATAATTTTCGGAGCGACTGAACTTCATATGATACCACGGATTTATACATCACGAGACCAAGGAATAAAAGAGAAAACATTCATTACAGACGTAATTGAGCCAACCATCGTTGTACATCATAATCTGAAGGGTGCTTTGCTGCAAGAGAGCCTACCCTTAGTATGATTATTCTATACTTTCTACTACCCCTAGGTCTCTAGCATGAGGTTGACTAATCACTGCCTCCCTCCCGCTCCCTCGTCAAGATGGCTGCACTCCCTGTGCCAGGTGTCCGACCGGTCTTCTTCTTGGCAGCTTCCTCTTGCTTCTCTTGCTCAATTGTCTTGACATAAGTCTCAATATCCTCAACTGGCAGCATCTCAATCGTCTTTCCTGGAGCCATGATGGCGATCTCGATGTTCTTGGCGCCCGTCTGAACGACTTCTAGTAGTGATTTGATGGCTAACCGAATTGTCGCCTCACGATCCATGTCATCCTTGTAGTTTCGCTCTAGGAACTCTCGCACCGTCTTGCTCGAGCGGCCAATAGCATTCGCTTTCCTGCATAAAGTAAGACAGAGTTTACTGATAAAGTAAGCAGATGATGAGGACGTACCATGCAGAGTAGATTCCACTAGGTTCTGTCTGGTAAAGCCTGGGGACGACGCTTCCCTTATCAAACCCCACGACCATAGTGCTAATGCCGAACGGCCGTACACCACCACTCTGCGTGTACCGCTGCTGTACTCCGGCGACGTATTTTGTGATGTACTCGATTGTGACCGGGTCCTCGACCGTTAGACGATGTGATTGTGCCTCTAGGCGAGCTTTGTCGACCAGAATACGAGCGTCGGCGTTTAGGCCCGCAAATGCGAGGCATACGTGTGTGTCGACAAGTCCGATCTTAGAAGGTGTGATGCGTGTGTCTTGTAGCTTCATGGCTGATCTCTTCTCGCATCCGAGAACTACGATATCCTTTCCCTTCACACCAACAGCGCATGTTCCTAGGAAGCTGATGTTAGATCAGTGCAGGGCAACATTTTGGTTATGAACAGCGGGCTTCTACCTCTCTTGACTGCTTCTCCTGCATATTCGACCTGGAAGACGTGTCCATCGGGACTATTGGCTATTAGAGGGGTGACATAATTGAACGTTCGCGCAAGGGTCTAACCTAAACACTATAGGTGGTGATGATTAGTTGAAGTGCGGATGTAGCAAGTTTGTGGGCAAAACCGTACCTGAGAGAGCTCTATCATATCCTGACGCCATTTTGAAAGTTTATTACAGGCTCCTGAATGTGTCGGGTTTGGGCGATCTCGAGTTGGGAATGTGGTGAAGTGGGTGGGAGGTTAAAGGTGATAGTCAACGGGATAGGTACAAACTCGCAAGGCTGCCAGAAGTTACGAAGCTCTCAAACAACCCAGAGGAGCTCTAGCCAACTTGGAGCTTGGCAAGATGGTTGTCAACATGTACCCAAGTACACAAGTATCCATGCAACGTGAGTGGATACCGTCACAGCCACAGCCACAGCCACGCTCATCCTTGATCTGAATTATATAAGATAACTGGCCTCACTACCCATCTAACCTAGGTAGGTAATGTATGCACGTGGACACTCATATTTACCTTATGTTTATGTATTATTCAGTGCCTGCTGTTGTATTTTCTTGCCCTAGGTTTTTCTATACATACAAAAATCCGTACTGTACATGAGAGGAGCACTGCTCTAATCTGATCCTTCCCACTCTGTTCCCGGTAGTAGTACAAGATGTTTCACAGTCACTCTTTAGCCGAATCGTCTGACCCCGATCCATCGCTTCTCCTTTAACCAGTCACTCATCTTACGACCACGGGTCTCCCGTCTTTCCATGAAGTCGTTAATCCAAAGGCTTTCTAATTCACAGAGCCCGATTGCGTGCATGCGGTTGTAAAAGTCCTTGACGATCCAGGTCGGAGCTACTAACAGATCAGGTTGCGTTGTAGTCCGAAGGGCGAAGTCTAAGCTGCGGCACACCAGTGCTGCGAGCCTTCTAGTCTCATTTGGTTGGTATTTCCGCGGGTCGAGAGCTGGATGCAAACCCGCGGTTGCTCTTGCACTTGGGCCCTTCTCCGCTGGCCCTCGGATGACTTCAAGAAGTCCATAAATGCATTGATGAAAGCCTATGAGAACTGCCCAGTAATATATGTGGGCGAGGCATAGCAAAGGGCTGGCGAAGTTTAACGGCTCGTTGAATGGTATATGGGCACGTTCTGAGTTATTTACCCAGTATGGCGCTCTAGTCGTTTCCTTTACCATACTGAGCCAAATGTCAAATTGCGCCTCGATGTTGATACAGTTATTCAACAGCTCTCTCGCTCTTAGCTGGCGATCAGAATCCGCCTCGAGCAGCGTTATATGATCGGCTCGCGAATATATCGAGGGCAAAAGAACGACAACGTCAAGTAAATCGTCCAGAGAGGTACGGGGGTAGTGTTCCCATGGCACGACCGTCCATTCAGGATTGCATAGGAACGTCGGCTGACGATTAAGTAGTGAAGCCCAGATCTGACACATCAATTAGTTAAAGAAGCAACCTCTTGAACTTTAGCACTCACAGCACTCGGCCTGTAGACCCGCGCGAAAAAATGATGCGCGGGGAAGGTCTGGTACGCAGCAGGGCCCGGCTCACGTATTGCATCCGCTAGCGACGACATACCATTCCAAGGAGGTTCCTTGGCATACATGGTTGACGAATTTTGCTATACGTCCTCGTTAACAACGCGACAGTTGGCAGGGTCGTCAGTCTAGCCTTACCTGATATAGGAACAAGCATACACCTTCATCCGAACTAACTGTTGAGTCCCCGCTAGCTCCAGGCAAACTGACAAGACAAATCGACTTCATATTGAAAATTTCCTCCCGAAATGTTGGGGTCACATCAAGAGGTTGGCAATCAAGCAATGGTAGTGACCCCTCTTGGGTCTGCGATGGCAAGCCACTGTGATTAACGGCCGAATTGTGTTGCGCAACTAAGCGAACGAGCTGTGAATTTGGTCCAGATTTTAAGAGCACAGTCTCATGCCATGCTGGCTGTAATGGCTCGGCGGCTACGAACTCAGGCCTAGAGGTATGTTGAGTGCTAGCTTCGGACTGGACAGCTCTTGGTTGTTGGATATTACGTGGTGGGTGAGATCCGACTCTGCCCTTGTCGTCCTGCGTACCAACGATGAAGACAGTTTCCCGTTCGTATCCAGCACATTCGCGACCATAGTCTGTACACTTCTTGCAAAAAGGCCTAGTGTTATCGCACTTGACCCTGCGAACTCGGCAAGTATTGCAGCCTCCACGAACTTAGGGTCAACATGAAAGACTCTCGTGTATTGTTTCGTATGGGAACATACCTTTATACTTTCCAGGCACGCCAACCATTCTGCCAAAAAAGTAATGCGTTTGAAGAATATGTCCCACTATACTAACACTGCATTATCGCCTGCGAATTACTTCTTCCTCGAGCTGCTAAAAAGAACTATGCTAACTAGCAACGAGACTGAATGTGAAATGCCTTGGTGGTCAAGAGTCGATGTCTTGGGTTTGTGAGATGACCTACTCTTCATATATCTATTGAGCGAACCCGAAAAATAAAGGGTATTGTAGTACAGGCCATGGACAGGGCCCATCGTAGCTGACACGAAATGACAGATAATGAGAGGGAGATATTCCATCGTGAGTGAAGCTCGTTTGGGTATTTCAATGGGTTGCAACTGTAAAGTAGCAAGGCTCTACTTTGCGGCATACTAAGTCGTTGCGACACGAGAACGATGTTACCGTATCTAGGGAATAGCTCCGAGAACCCCCGTCAGCTGTACTTTATTTACCTACCGTATCAGTTTTCCCTTTGTCCCCCAATTAAGTACCACGACGAAGTATAAGCCAGACACTAAGAATTAGCAGTCCCAACCGGCGCCAAGTACGACGCTTGCAACGCTTGCAACGTCCGACCCGTAGGGCTGCATTTGGCCTCTGCAGTCACAATGACGTTTTGGGGTGTACCTAGTGGATCTTCGGGGACGTCTGTGGGGGTTTCGCGGTCTGGACAGGGGCTGATTCGACTGGACCTATTTAATTGCTGTTTCGTATTGAGACCATCTTGAGGCAGACGATACGAGCCGCTTGTTGATGACAACCGCCCGAAGTACGCTAAACTCCCCTGCATCCAAATCGACGCTTTCCCTTAACAGAACCGCGCCCTGACTCGAGTATACACTTATATCGTTGGATTGATCCTGCTAAAAATTACTAATACGCAGCTCCGCATATATTCGCATTCCTGTGCGGTGGCTGGTTTTGTCGTGTTTCTAGTACAGTAGTTAGACCTGACCACATATTGGAGCGAGTCCCGTATTCTTCCAGAAAGATCTCTTGGCTTAGACGCCGCCTCATCCGTATTCGTCTAGTGGATAAAATATATTCGAGATCTTGAGTCAACAGGGGACAATAAGTAGCTGAATGTTCTTTACGGCTGGTGAATAGTTGAGCGATGCTGTCTTGAATTCCAAAGTTTTCCATCCACACTTTTACTCCGGGGTTTCGGTATAACTATTACCCGACCAGTTAACTGGATATAGACCCTAACACTCACCTGCTATCTTGACTTGGATACCTCCCAATGCCTATCTAGTTCGAGCATCACTACGGACCCCGGTGAGGGCAGCACCTATTTGCCCCCGAGAAGTCTACGTAATGACCATTCTTCGGACACTTGGGGGCATGTCTTACCACCTCGGCGAGACTCCGCTCCCATTTGCGGCTGAACGAAAACGAAACGTGTGTATTACTTCGTCACATCACAAAGCCTATCTTTTTCACTTGAAAAAAAAAACCGTAGAAGTCACCTTGACAAAAGTACGAGTAAGAAAACTGACGACATTTTTAATGGAAAGCCATTCGGTCAGCTAGCCGAAGTCAGTTTTCCGTTTATGCTCACGGGGCAGTTGCTTGCATATGTGTGTAACGATGCCGCCAATACAACGTCGTCAAATCGTGGATCATCTCTGTTTCGCATTCCTATTCGCCCTCGCCCACGTTCTTACCCTGCCTTCTAAGATTAAACGTACTCTCCCGATAGGATGGTAGATTATAAAGGACTAGGGCCAACATGAACTTTGGTTCATTGAAACTATATGATACAACCACCTCATTACATTATTGAGGGGGACCGCATCATCGCCAATCTATACCTCGGTATTATCGTCGATTTTGGCCCTCATCATCTTACTCATGCACGATTCTGCAAGATGAGTCAGGCCTAGATGTGAGCCTCGTGAGCTTTGAATAAGATGGCTTACTACGTCTCAGCGCGAGCGTAACCCCCGAGTCATGCCTCACACGTCCTCCTGCCGCCCGAGACCCTAGCTGAATCATGTTGATATATTGCTCTCTGCAGAGTCCGTCTCGCTGGGAAGAGACCTGCTCACTTGGGAATCACACGGAGTCACGATACACCCCGCTCGGCCGGCTTTTAGGATGAAATACCCTTATTTCCAAAGGTTTCCTTCGAGCATACTGTAACCTCGGTAGATCCCCTGAGCACGTTGACCGGTGTTCATTTTTGTAGCTTTTATGCGATCGTCCAGACCGGCTACCCTGTTCTTCAACATCGGCTGGAGTAAGATGCATAGAGCTATCTATACCACTACAGGAACTTGGCTGTTCTCACTTCCTTGAGGTCCCGGTAGCGCGATGGCAAAGCAACCGGACAGATTCACAACGGGTTTTCATCGGCAACTCCCGATAGATATCCCCTCCTACTAGCCTAGATTTTAGTTGAGGCTTACGGCTTTCGGACCGTTTAGCATATCGAGGTCATAGATATAATCGCATATACGCCATCGTGGTTCATATGATATAGTTAGTATGTATGTATAGCTAAAACATCAACTACGCTACTACTTGGCCCGATGCTTACGCTCTCCGTTGAGGAAGTGGTGTAACCACAGTACCTTGAAATTAATATTCCGCATCTTGAATGAAATGGACTGAGGAGCTCGCCCAGGTTGCCAATCCACTGGCCTGATGTCCTCCTGAATGGCATACAACCCTTCGAATAGCCTGTTGCAAGGCTCCTGGCGCAAAGGTGTTGCGATGAGTTCCAGCCCGGCGAGCACAGCACTGGGTACCACTCTTCCAGACCTTTTTCTGGGTCGTGGGAGTGGAACGGGCGTTGCCTACCCGGCCTGGGGCGTTGCGATTTGCCTCGCCATTCGAGGCCTACATATTGACCTTCTGAGATGTAACGCTCACAAGATGAAGTGGAATCATTGCTCCGTTCTCCGTCATCAGCTAGTAGGTGCATAGCGCTACAATACCTCCAGGGTTGTGATTGCTTTTCCCTTTCCTTCAAGCCCCATCGGCCGCGCGGTTAGGCTTTATCTCATGCAACACAGCACTTGATAATCTCCTTTAAGAAAATCCTCCTGGCCGTTACGTGGCGTGTCCATTTGAACAAGCGCGTAGATGATGTTAATGGCTCCATTTCTTGTTGTACATGGCGGATTTCAAGGTTAAAACGAAGGACTTTGGGTAACGTCGCCACACTGGGTTGCCGGTCTCGCTGACTGCATGAATGATATCGTTTTATTTACTCTTTCACCAGTTGCTATATCAGGACGGGGTTACGGTGCCATTATAGCCACAATCATGACTGTCAAGGAACTCTAAGTGATGATACTGCGAGCGATAGGGGTGTCGTAGTTGGGCGCATCTTAAACAGAGTGAGTGATGCTGAAACTCTGTCTGCGAAACTCGGCTCTTCTCGAAGCCGCCACATAAGCCGAATGCATGTTGTATCGTGGTGTCCGAGCCCTATCTGTTCCATCCACATGCCTATTTCGCGTCATCAGTCACTCGCGGTCGAATATAACATACACTACCTTCTGTATGAGAAAATTATCTTGCCGCTAATAATTTGCCTCGAAATATCTCTAAGAAGTCGATCTCTCTATCTCATTACTCGTGACTATGGCCGTATATACCTTACAGTGTTAGATATAGGAGCTTTATTTCAAAGCCCTTCCTCTTATCTTCACTATAATTACAGCGGCCTCATTCAGGGGTAGCCACAACTGTGACCCATAGTATAGTTGAATCTATCAGAATGCCCTCCATCACACCTTCTAGCCTGGAACAAAGAAGGTGTTATGTGCATAAGCGAAGGTATCGGTTAGTATTGGATTAGACTCATCGCGTAACAACGAATGTTTATCAACCTCCTATGCTTGGGTCATGACACCCTCTAATCCCACATAACCCTATGCGTGTGGGATCGGATTTTTAAGAGTGAGGGAAGATTGCCATTCATGAAATAGGGGTTCTAGCGGACTAGATGCGGGATGCCCGCACAGACACAAGCTTGGGTGAATTAACATCTATCTGAGAATATTACGGGACTCTTGCGTATGTATCATTAACCTCGGTGGTCAGGTTTCATACGGCGGATGAATTGATACTCGCTAAAGAGAGGCCCATGCTCTTACTGCAGAAGGATCAAGCAAGTATGCATGCACAGTGTACTGGCAAGTCTAGACGATGTTCTCCCGCTCCAGTTGTTGTGTAACTGATTGGTGGCGAGAATTGATACTTAATTTGTAAGTTCGCCACGCCCAGAACTGCAGTTTCGTTAGATCCAAGGATGCGTTCGGATGCTCGCTACTTAGGCAGCGAGATAATTCCGGGTGGGTGGGTTGTTACACAATATCGTGCCCTCGACGGGCAACTTAGGATGATGAATCGGCCCCCCTGCAGCCAGCAAGATGGTGACGGGCAAGAATGGACCTCGCGAGCATCACCGACGTGAATTACCTCAGACTAGAGGAAACTAGGCCACTAGGAGTCCGCAATACCACCAACCCTCGGCCATATCTCCTGACCTAGCACCCTTCATCGCAACTAGCCCATCATGCAAGATGAAGCACCGAAACTCAAATCTCGGTTAGTAGCCACAAATTCTCGGCACCCAACGTTGGTTGCAAGCCATTACCTGATATGGGAAAAGGTTACGATTCGGCTATCACGATCCGGCTGTCACGATCTTTGGAA
Organism: Xylaria sp. Z50; assembly: GCA_037356035.1. Lineage (NCBI taxonomy): Eukaryota > Fungi > Ascomycota > Sordariomycetes > Xylariales > Xylariaceae > Xylaria > Xylaria sp. Z50. The sequence goes on from JBAWJU010000006.1 coordinate 585,306, forward strand.
ACGAAGGCAGTCCTACCATGTGGCAGTAGCATAACTATGACGATGTTCTAGAACCCCCGTGCATCAACACGTGTCACATGCTACCCCAATATTAGCGGCCCTGACAGGCAATAAGTAAACATACTAGTGTAGTGCCTGAAAAATCGGGAGTGATCATCAGAGAAGCTAGGTGGTATGATCGGTCTGCTTCCCCTGTTCACCTCTCCTGCCCGTCCAGTCCGATCATCGCTTCGCAATGGTCGTGTATGATATTTCCACGAGACGATTCACGCAGCAAGGCAATAATGCGCACACTTGCCGCAGACTATGTCCCAGTGGCGACAACTACATATTACGCGCTGAAGGGGTGCTATTCTAAGAATCCTCCCGCTCCCATGAATTTTCTTTTTTCCTTCTTGTTTTGCTTTTTTTTCCCAGGACCTACATCTAATATTCTTGAAGGGGACTAGAACGATGATAAATCGCGCCTAATGTCACGTACCAATACGTTTTTGTCGAAATAGATAACAAACAAAACGCCTCCAATGCAGATCTGTTTGCCTTACTTTGGACTTTTGCCATTTTGGACAATTAGCCCTCACATGCTAATCCCAACCTTTAGCAGGGGCCGGGATCGCCCGCTGTACCACAAAGTGAGTTTCAGCTGTGCTTATGGTCTGCCGTACTATAAGAGAATGAGATGAAAAAAAGCAGAGAAAAAATGCGGAGAGGAAAACGTGGGAAATAGGGGATGCTGTAACGTCATTGTACGCCCCCCATCGAACCCCTTAAGATTGAGCTCTATTATAGGCTTACGCTTGGCGGAAAGGCGAATAGAGAGTGCCGCTGTACCTCTTTCTTTTGGGAAGAGCCTAAGGAAAAAAATATGATTCTAAACAGGGGAAAGAGAATAGGCAACGATGTATCACAGTGTAAACAAAGCAGAGCTAGGAGCCCAATATTCGCTCCGTATCTTCCCAATGAGGGGGATACTAAGTGTTGACTGGATACTCGCAGCCTGTCGAATAAGAATTTGTCACATCGGTGTTCGTAATGAAAAGACTGAAGCACAAATCTGAGTATTGCATTAGAACATCACAGCCTTGAGCCGGTTTACGGAATTTATACACGTTTATCGGCCAAAAAAAACGGATCACAATTTTGCACAATTCGAGACTTCTACATGCAATCTATTAATACCTAAGACCACCGCCTGCTATGCGCGATACATGCAACAAAAGAAAAGCCTGCGGTTCCAGATTGTATCCTAATAATCCAGCATGATCGAGGGAACTATAGTTCACCCGCCTCATGACTAGGATTAGATAAGCCGTAAGCGCCGGGCCAACAGTAGCGCTAAGACGACAAATCCTACTAAACTTCCAAGGATACCGAAGAAAGCATGGAGATTGTTGTTCTCCATAAATGGTACATGGACGTTCATACCAAAAAGGCCGGTGACAATATTCAACGGAACAATGACAGTGGCAATGAAGGTGATTTTGCTGAGGCCAGCGTTGGTCTGGGTTCCTTGTGAAATGCTGTCAATAGTGAGCTGCGCAAGGTAGTTGCTATGCGCTCGAGACAGGATTTTCTCGAAATGAGTAAGATTAGTCATCATTGTAACAACATGATCCTGGATATCGCCCAGATACATGCCAATGTCCATTCGCGGCGTGACTTTATAGTTCTCATTGCATCGCTTAGTGAAGCCTTTGAGGACGTCGGCCTTGCCGCCGAGTACTCGCATTAAACCTAGTGTATTCTTACGAACGCCACCGAGTTTGCGAAGAAACATGTGCATGTCATCGGAGCGTGCCACGAATACTGAATCCTCAATACCTTCGGTGAGTAATTCAATACGATGGATTGCAGGTGCAAAGGAATCGACAATGTTATCACTATGACAATTGGTTAGAGCCGGCCAGAGGATTGGATAGATAAGATTATGTGGAGAAAATGAAAAAACTTACATCAACGCATAACAAATCCAATCACTACTCAGTGAAACATATTCTTTCAAGTTGACGATTCTTTTTCTAACTTGGGAAGCATGGCTGTTTGGTTGGAAACTGAAACTCAGGGTTCCTTCGCGCCAGACGATCACATAAATATTGAAAGGCTCGTAGTCAGGCCCGTCCTCGTCTTGGACAACATTGAAGGATCTGAAACACGCGAAATAATAAGAAGGGAATATCTCGATCTTCTCGCGAGCCTCTTGCGTAGTGATATCTTCGATTGTCAAGGGATGCACGCCAAACGCTTTGCATAATGTCCGAACTTCTTCTTCGGTTGGTCGATTGACATTGAGCCACCATACGCCATCTGGCTCATCGCGGGGGAAAGTAAATAGGCCTCGTAGGTCTTCGCCGGGAAGTACGAGATCTCCAAATTCGGCTGCATGAATGGTTGATTCCCACGCAGATGAGAAGAAGCTGAACCGATTTGGGTCCATGTGTTCCTTGTCCACAGGGCCGGTACCAGGTTCCAGTCCTGCACTCTCAACCGGCTTTGGCGGCTTTTCATCCAAGTCGGAGGAAGTGGAAGGCACATAGATGATGTCTCCATCAGTTGTGACCATTGGTTCGCCGTGCTCGGCTTTGTGCTCAGCCCGCAAGGTTGGGAATATCCTTGGAGCTTTCTGTGCCTCAAGAGTGTCTCTACGTGCCTCATTCTCGGATGTGACAAAGTTCTCCAAATAGTCGAAATCGATATAGAGTTGATCCTGTCGATGATCCTCCTGCATAGGAAAACACACATCTTCCTCAGCCGTTCTATTTGTCGCCAAAGAAGCCGCATCATCGGCAGCGAATGTTACAGGTCTGCTACGTCCAGACCGCTGACTGTTACGGCTGACAGATGATTGAGTACGGTGAAGAGCTTCACCCTCATCCTGGTCAACAGCTCGGCTTTCTGAAATCGAGAAAGCGCGCTCGCGACGACGTGCTTCCGCAAATGCCTTCACGGAATTTGGTGGCGACGTGGCTCGCTCGTTCGTGGAAGTAAATGTTGGGCGCCGACCGTGAGGGACGGCGATCGAAGCATCGTTGTCATCTTCATCAATAATAGCTTCTTCAAAGTCCCGAGTCCTAACATCGGTCGGAGAGTACGGCCCCTCGACATCTAGATGTTGACGAGAGCCGTAGAGTGTGTCGACTGTGCCGCGGCGGGGCCGGTCTAATCTCTGAGCCGAAGTAGTATTGTAGCGATGGTCGTCGAGTTCAGGGACTGGGGTCTCGTAGCCCTTATCAGAATTGCTTCCTTCGCGTTCTGACATATTGCTCAAAACAATGCAACGTTCTACGTTGCGTGGATGTAAAAGGTAGCACGGCGGAGTCTATATCGAAGCAAAGTAGGATTTGAAGCAGCTAGGGGAAAGCCTTCAATGGGCTATTCATACGAAGGTACGCATGCTGGTTGAATTCTAGTCCTGCAGCATTCCAGTTCGCAGCAGGCGTAGCAGCACGCCGACTGCAGAATAACGTTGCTGTAGGCCAGAACCAGTCTAGTTAATGGTGCTGATCAAGGTGAACTGATATAAAACAGCCGCAATTGGTGAGAGAAAGATTAGAAAAATGATTTGTGACTGTCACAAAATAGTGGTTGTATCAGACCAATTAGGGGGGCTTTGTGTCAACGCCGCTGTAGACCCAGCAAAGGGGGCCTAGAAGCGGTCGAGAGAATGAAAACTTGTTGCTGATGAGGACCGCCAACTTGGTGATTTTAGATGTGCTGCGGCGTATTCACCGCGAGGAGCAACCGAGGGCGTACCGGAAAATAACACGGCTTTGTACTGGTTGCGCAATCTGTGGGTTTGTCGTTCTCTCGGGTAGTGGCGAGCAAAGGGAGGCGTGTGAAATGAGTTGATGTGTTTGTTGGATGAGCACAGATGGTGATCGGTCGAAGCCCGACGACCGAGCAAATAGTTAGCTAGACGGCAAGCGACGCAGCTGACTGGAAGACCTGCTCGACGGAATCAGCCTGTTGTAGAAGGTGTCGAAAGAGGACCAATGAGGACCAATGATACCTACCTTTTAGGAACAGTCGCAGCTCGTTCAAAGGAATGCGGTAGAATCTGGCACTTTATATAGGTTTGCAATGCAGCAGTGAAGGAAAAGTACCCCGTACTCGAGAGCAGAAAATGTCCGAGACGAAAGGTTGTTTGTCGAGTAGAAGAGTTTGTGGTGTTGCTTGGCGAAGGGGTATGAGAGTAAAATATAGAGTTAAGTAGGTAGGTAGGTATGGCTGATGTGGCTGCGGCGCCAGGTGCAGTTTTTTTGTTCTTAGCCTTGAGGCGCTTAATGGCCAATTCCTTTCCCAGGGTACTATGCCGTGCACTGTACCGAGGTACCTACCTGGTAGTAGGGATAGTGCTGTTCAGCCAATCACAATGGCGCAATGATGGGATGAGACGCCTAGACTATGGCCTAGATACAGTGTAAGTACTCAAGTACCTAGGTGCTGCCCAGTCAATGTTTGGCATCTAATCTACCTAGGTACATGTAACTATTGATTATCTACCTGCAGTTAGGAATTCTCGTTACACCTATGCTTGGTAGGCTATAAACTTACGAGCTACCTAGGTACGGCCCCAGGGAGAGAAGTGCGTACGGTAAAATTCTATTGTTCTATTATTCTAAGTCAATATATAATCTTGTATTATACCTAGTATTATACACTATTTTCATTGGGCACCTCCTTTTAGGTACCTATGTCCATCATACTAGGAAGAGCATTCAATGTTGATACCTGAGCACATGCCATGCACCTCTGTACTATATCCAGCTATAGATGTACTACCCTCCTATATACATAGACTCGGTTATATGAATAAAGGTCAGTGGGGCGGCCTATCAAAAGCCCAGTGGATTCGGAAGTGCCTGCATTGGCTTTGTTTAGGCCCTACCTAGGTACTTACTGGTCATGACCAGCCTTGTCATGCTGGAAGGGACCACGTCGCAGCATCGTTTCTCGAGTTATTGGCTTGAACCATTCTATCAAACATCTATGAGGATATCTCATATAACACTACACCACCAGTCTCGATAGCCTGTGCAAATCAAAAAACTTTTAATTTCCAGCTCTGCAGTAATCACGGAGCCGCTATGGCCGACCAGCTGCTGGAGCAGGTCCGAGATGTTGTCGATGGGCAGATCGTGCGTCCTTCTCCTGCTACCATATGAATTGCTACTGTGACTTTCAACTGACTTGTACTCATTCCTACAGGACTTCCAAGGTCAAAAGCTAGCCGAGATTTTGGCAACAGTCCTCCTCTCCGTCGTTGGGGTACGTACACTTCTAGCTCGACTCGCCGATACCCTTTGACCCAAAGCCCACATTGCATTAAGAAAGTATTGATATTGATCGGACCAACAGGCCATCTCATTCCTCGTCGGCTTCTTCCTCCAAGATATTGCTTTGGCTCTCAAGATTGGTCTAGGCGGGACCGCCCTGACCTTCCTCGCCATTGTCCCTCCGTGGCCCTTCTTCAACCAACACCCCGTGAAGTGGCTCCCGGTCGGTGGGTCGTCAATTTCAAGCAGTCACCAAAATATAGTCATAGATGAGAAGATGCTGGTTGCACGATGATGTCCCTTCTCGAGGTCTAGGTTACTAGGTTAGGTGGTGGGACTCTCATGCAGATAGTACATAACAAATATATTTCACTATTCCGAGTGGATGTGTGCGTGACCGTATCATACCAAAGCCTATGTCCTAGGGCTATTTATTCATTCGTAGAAATCGTAGAGCGTATGGTCCCAGAGCCTAGGCATCGCCCGTAATCATTAATACCATCAGCCGTGATTTCTTCCTGCTGGCTTATCGGCCATATTTCTGGAACTCCCAGTCCCTATTATCAAGTGGACAGACATGGCGAGCCTTCAGCCATCTTGAGATGCAATGGAAATGGAACGCGTGCTGAAAGGAGTTAGTGGTGTGTATTCTATTCACATGTTAAAAGCAACCTAACTCACATTGCAGATGCCCCAGGCAACGGTGCACTCTTCACTCGTGGCGGATGCTTGGTTGGCTTGACATTCGATGCATAGGTCCATGATATGATTTCGGCAGATGGCACAGTTGTCAACAACAATATCCCAAGCCCACAGTGCAACTGCGTTCCACTAATGCTCCAGTGTCAGAGAGAAAGAGTGCATACGAGAGGTTGTCGTTCGGTGTAGTATTTACCTTCTTCACCTCGAATCTCTTCTTCCCATCATTTTTGCTGTCGGCGTCAACACCCTTGCGCTTGGGGGCAGCAACGGTACTGCTAGGGGCATCTGTCATGTCTACGTCGGCCATTGCGATGATCTGTATAGTTTTGCGTCACGGCGGTCCGGGTGCAAGACGTTGAGGTGTCGAGGTGTTGAAGGAATAGAAGGTCGGGATAGTAGAACCATGTAGTGTAGCCTGTTTGAATGCTCGGATGTCGGGGAGGCAATAGTATTCAACGTGAGACCAACAACTTGAGCGGGTGGTGGAGTGATAAGAAGAGAATGAGGAATATTAATCTTCACGGAGAATATCGTGAATGTTGTTATGTTTTCTAAAAGACCAGGTGCCTTTTTGGTTGCACAATGGAATGCTCTAGCTAAGGTTCAGCCAGCTACCTACGTAGTACCTACCTGCACTACTGCCCTTGCACAGTTGCACTAGAACTTGCCCCTCATTGTTGCCTCATATACAAGGCCTACAAAAGTACTTAGGTACAAAAGTAGTACCCATGTACATTCGAAATGGTGCCCCTCCACTCGAATCTCGTCACATTGAACACCAAGCTCAAAATTGAATGCATATCGCAGATATAGTTTTGTAAAATTGTATAACACCCGGCTCTAGAGGTATCATCATCATTATATGCATGCTAGTGTATGTAGATATGTAGATACCTAGGAGGTCTCCCATGTGGTACCTAAGGTGCCTTATATGGAATTTGTTTCTGTCATTGATCAACGGCGGACTGCCTAGTCTCGGCAGCCCCACTTCTGGGTCCCGTGACGCATTATTGATCTATCCTTGATCGATGAGTACATGCATACCAACCTTCCTTGACCACCACTTCCCTTCCTCTCCTCTCATCACATCCACTCCGTCTTATTATTATCCAAGTACACGTCATCAACCACTAAATATACATATCGATTGTTGGCCACGAGGTTTAGGCATTTCCATTACCTACTCTGCCTACTTCCCATATCCACCTCGAGATCAACAAATCCTTCGCCTGACTGGCTTGGTCCAGCCTCTCTTCAACAACCATCTATCTCGCCACCCCGCATCTCATCGCGTCCTGTCGCATTGTATCGCATTCCACTCTTATTCTCGAACCGGTCGCGCACATAAAAACGATTACTTGTCGGCCATCTAGGATCCCCCTCTTATTCTTCAGCACAGCATATATGTTACCACATCAGGATGCAGTTCGTACCAACTCCGAAGAGCACCCCTAACCGACGACACCCTCCCACAGGGCGGAATCGCAATAGCTACCAGAAAGTTTATGCCTCTGAGAATGACCTTCCTTCGTATAAACCCAATAATGTCGTAAGCCCGAGCACCCCTCAGAAATCTGCGTCTGGTAGACCCTCTGCTCCGCAAACCCAATCGACAAATCAAAAACAAAGGAACAAGGGCAACAAGAGTCGGAGCACTAAGAATGGTATTATTACCTCACCAAGTCGCCGACTAGACGGTGAAAACACGACTCTTCACCCTCGGGAGTCTTCGGCCCCCATCTTCGCCGGCTCGACGTTTCATGCATCTCCTGCACCATCGGCGTTACCACTCCCAAGTTTTCTAGGACTTTCCAGTGCAGATTCGCCCTCAGTCAAGGCCAAAGCAGAGTTAGCTCAGGAGTCATCTCCTCCTCAAACGGACTCCGACGACGGCAGTCCAGTAGATGAGCCTATTTCTTCCAATGGGGAATCCCCTTTGGAATTCTTTTTCCGCGCTGACCGAGCTGAGAAGGCCCGGGTTCGCCGCGCTAGCTCAGCAAACACAGACACTGTTCCAACGGCAGCATTTACGCCGTTGCAAGATTCCTTTCGTAAGGAATGCAACACTATTCCTAAAGCTGTAGCTCACAACTCTCTTCGGCGCCCAGCATTTATCGAGAGGAACACTTCGCCGGGCATACCCGCAAGCGAACTACATGTCGGTTCTCGATTACACGTCGGTCCTGCGTTTTCAACCCCATATCAAGAGCGGATTCGAGCAGCCTGCTCAAACCCAAATCCAGTACAGCCAACGCCGACAGTAAACAAAACTCTAGATCCAAGCTCTTCCGAGGCTTTGAAACGGTATTTGTTTACCGGCCAACTCGGCCGATCCGAGTCACAAGAACCATCACCTTATTCTAGTACATCACAGACTATACACCGAATCTCTCAGCAGCAACGCAGGTCTAGTGCTAGCCAACAACAGAGTGCACACCCAGCTTCGCAACGGCCACCTTTCCCGACCCCGACGCTACCACGGGGAGTGTTTCCAGCATCGGTGTTAGCAGGTCATGCACCATGTGCCCAACCCGTCTCTTCTGTCCATATACATTCTGAATCAAGCCCTCGTTCTGACCATCTTCGCGCATTAGAGGTTGATCTTCGACGGGCGCTCAAGCTCGACTCGTTAGGTTAGATCTCATCACAACACTGCTGATCCAAACCGTTGAATGGATCCAGATTTCACCATGGTGTCTAGATATAGCCTCGTGATGTCATCCTCGGCACCATTTATCAGGGTTACAGCTTATCTCAGCTTCATTACTTCCTTTTCCACTTTCTTTGCTTCTTTGCCAAATTACCCACGCTCATCCACTGAGAGACGGAGTTCATCACGGTCTAATACTCTACGGCTGATTACGGTGATGCATTTCAGACATCTACCCTTTCAATAAGGGAAGGCATACTAGGTTTCAATTCTTGTGTTTCAGTTGAGCTTGAGTAATGTATTAGGGTTTGGGGCCAGCGGTTCGAACGTTGCATGTTGTATGCTGCATGGAGCATGGTTATGACTCATTTTGATCTCAGACAGATGTCTATCGGCAAAAGGTCTCGGTATGAAAGCTACACGACGTCATGGTACGATAGCAGGATTTGCATTCGGTCTGGTGACGGTTTATATGGTATGAAAGCATCGCATTCGGTGTTTTAAGGCGACGGGATGGACGTGATTCACTTTACGATGGCTGACTCACGGCGTTTCGTGGCTATCGGTCTGGTATCTCTTCCGGTGTTGATATGGGGTCTTTAGGCTCGGCTTCTGCCGACACAATGGTGACGGGAAGGATGGAGAACAAGAAAACGGAAAGAAAAGAGGCTTTTTTTTTTTTGGTGGTATAGTAGCACTTCGGTCTCGGCTTTCCTATTACAGACCTTAGGCATTCAATAAGACGGACCTAATGGTCCTATATATCATTCAATAATCTGCTCTGCTCTCTCTCTATTTGAGGCGTATACTATATGTACTATGAAAGAACGATTGCCAACTAGCATTAGTAAACCCCCCTAGCCATTGATAATGCAACTTTATCAGAAATTAATTACTTTAACAACTTGTTTAATAACAGTCCTAAATCGAATGTAGCATGCATGATAGGATGTACTAGAGAAGCCACTTTCGCAATATGCATGAATACCGATTTGAACATTTAGGAGCGTAGGTATAGGTAGATTGTCTCAGCCGAACTGGATACATAAGCTGACGTCATTTTCTTTACCATTATAATTGGCTTAGTACATGTATGTTGACAGGGGTCCTGGTCTAGTATCACAGGGCAACTAGCGTTGCCACGTGAGCTCGTGCACGGCTCGCGTTTACAACCTACACTACAAGCATCCAATCACCAAATAAGTGCCTGTTAGTAAGCTTAACTACTAACTTCATCGCCATCTTTGATACACATTGGCATACGTTTTTCTTGGCTTGGTTGGTATCTAACATAGAGTCAGATAATGGATTCTCACCATGATCCGTTCGACGGCGATGAGGAGGCAGCGCTACGCTATGCGATTGCTCTATCACTCCAGGATCCCAACGTGCCCACGTCTTCCTCAACCGTACAAAATCCAATTGTACTAGATGACAGTGGTAGTGAGGATGGCGATCTAGAGGATGGCCCGAAATGCCCACCTACACCCAAAAAACCTACTCAATTAGTTAACAAGAACGTCAGGGCACCGGCAACATCTCATTCGCTACCAGTATCTCAGACTGCGACTTCAGGCATCCAGCCCAGCGGATTTTCAGCACTAGGCCTTGATAGAAAAAAAATGGAAGAGGAGCGACTTGCACGACTTAATAAGCGGAAGGCACCACACGACGATGAGGTTAATGAGCGTCATCCGCAGCGCATCAAGATTGACAGCCAACCTGAGCATAATCCACTCGCAACAATGACTGGGACCTCCGTCCATACCGAATCCTCTTCCTTGCCTTACCCAAAAGGTGTTGTGAAGAAAACAGTATGTATTACAGGGCCTTTTACCTCTCTTTTTCTCCCCCCAACCCTTTCCCCTTTCCCTTTCACGTGTGTAGTCAGCTTGTCCTCATTTTGACTAACTCAACTACTATAGTGGGCGTATGGTTATCCACGTAAAGATGACATTAAAATTGAAGAAATATTGCAGAAAGACCAGCTCGAGCTTGCAGTACTTAGCTCATTCCAGTGGGATGACGAATGGTTACTTTCCAAGATTGATATAAAGAAAACCAAGATGGTCTGCATTGCGTTTGCATCAAGCGACAATCAAAAAGAGGAGATGAGAGCAAATGTACCCCGGTTAGTTACCAGATTAATTTTTTTCTCCCCTACAACGTGTCTTAGCAGCATAAATTACCTCCTGCTACTCCTACAAGTGCTCGAAACCCCTCTTAAATTCTAGTATAAATGACAACTACTAACTCTGGAGACTCAAATACAGAGATCGTATCCGGTAAGAGCCCTCATTCCTCATTTTAAGATGATGCCCAGAGCTGTTCCTTCTAGGTTCTAGATGACCTAGACCTATTGAGTGACCCCGACACATCAAACTCTAATATATTTTTCCAGATTTTGCTTTCCTCCCATGATGCCAGCTGGAAGCATGCATTCAAAGCTTCAGCTTCTCAAATTCCCTAAATACCTCCGCTTAGTCATCCCCACGGGTAATTTGGTGCCTTATGATGTGAGCATATTCTCATACTCTTCTGAGCCGGTTCATTGCCTATCGAAGTCGTGCAAGAGCGTTATCAGGGCAGTGGTGTTAGCAACATGTTCAACTAATTGATATCATCTGATGCAGTGGGGTGAGACGGGTGTCATGGAGAATATGGTTTTCTTAATCGATCTACCCATCGCGAAAGATTCAGCGAACCGACTTAACGCGTTTGGTCAGGAACTTTGCTATTTCTTGAAAGAATCTGGTCTTGAAAAAGGTTTAATTGACAGCTTGTTAAAGGTGTGTATTAAGACCTCCCGTTCCTGGCTCCTCAATCTCCTTGTCTCATGTAGCCTGGCAGACTATATGATGCTGAACCAGATGTCTCGATTAACATGTTTCTCTGCACACAGTACGATTTTTCGGAAACAGACCAATACAGGTTTATCCATACTATGTAAGTTCACTGTTTCTTTCGGGTAATTTTGGCTGATAAGATCACAGTGGACAGTCCCATGTAGGAGAGGCATGGCAGCGGACAGGTAAAGTAAATTATTATTTGACTTTCACCCCTGACCATGATCATAGGGTACTGCGGCCTTGGGCGGGCCGTGAAGTCGTTGGGCTTGGCAACAACATCGGAAGTTGAATTAGATTTCGTAGTAGCATCGCTCGGCTCGGTAAATACCGACTTAACTTCGGCAATCTATAATGCTACCCAAGGTCAGTTTGGGTGCCCTTCCAATGTCCTCAAACAGTACTTACCCCCCATTAGGCGATAATGGATTGAGAGAATACCAAAAAAGGACTACTAGTGGCGGCAAGAAGAAGGGCGCCCAGAAGCCCGAATTAAGTTATCACCCTGACAACTTCCGTATCTACTTCCCTTCTCACGAAACCGTAAGCCGAAGTCGTGGGGGTAGGAACGTAAGTTAGCCGCGCACATTACAACAGAAAATACATGCACCCACTAATAGAATCGTACAGAGTGGAGGCACTATATGCTTACAGAGTAAATGGTGGGATTCGCCAGCATTTCCCCGAGAGTTAGTACATGATTGTAAAAGCGTCCGGCCCGGTCTGTTGATGCATACCAAAATCCTCTTTGTTCGTCATCAATGTCATGACAAATCGCAAACATCATGGGCCTACATTGGCAGTGCGAATCTTTCTGAAAGTGCATGGTAAGAGTATTGTTTGTATACTAATCACATGACGCTAAACTGATCACCAATTCAAATAGGGGGCGTCTAGTAAAAGATAGAGCTTCTGGACAGCCTAAACTAAATTGTCGTAATTGGGAATGCGGAGTGCTCATTCCTATGGAGAGCGAGGCCTCCAAGTCAGGCTGGGAAACATTTGAAAAGAGGGTCCCCATACCCATGATTGTTCCCGGTGAGGCTTACGGTAAGACCAATTCAAAGCGGCCATGGCTGTTTCTTGAGTCTTGAGTCCCAGCAGAACTTCACTACGGCTTCGTCTTCTTCATTCATCCTCAGGCTATTGTTCGGCTATTGTGAGGGTCTTAAATAGACATCCTAGGTGATAACATCAGATTGTGCTGTGCTTGGAATTATATGGTCACACAAACTTACCAAGTGCGGGAGAGCCACTATATCGCACTTTAGATAAAACTCCATCCATTCTGTTCATTCACGGGGAATGTAGGTAACAACCCCCCAGGAGATTCTTCCAACAGCGGGCAGAGCAATTGGGTGACTATTCCAATCTCCTATTTTACGTACAGGACTTATAATTGTTATAGTTTAATCACTATGGCCATAGTACGAGCTACTCCTTGATCATTATATTTATGACGTCGAGATATTATCGCGTTAAGGCAACCAAGAATACACGCCACAAGACGTTGTGTCAGGTATTAGACGGCACTCTCTATTTATACGCACTAATAATGTGGCGACTAGACCGCCTCACGACCGCTTTGCAAACCTCTCTTACTGCTCTAGTCTACTCAAGGCCCCGGCCCAGGCTATGCCTATATTAAGAGACTCCCAAACTCCTAAATTGCTTCCACATCCTACTAAAGATAGCGATTACCAGATCAATGCTACATCGGAATCCACCCACATGATCTGAATTTAAGTTTATGGCTTCTGGTTTCCCGCTCTTCACATGCTAGAGATTTCAGGTCCCGCTTGGGGATGTTGTATGTACACTGGAATGAGCCAAATATACGACGATACCTTCGCAGTATTATGCTAGGGAATGACGAAATATCACGTATCGGCGCCACCAATGTACTGGGTATTAAATTCATTATTAATACTACTTGTCTTCTCATCTATTGTTGAAAACGGTAACGATTACTAAGAAGATGGATAAACTGTCCAAAAACACCCGGTACTATTCGGGGGTTCACTATATCTCAAGTCTCTTCCTATAATACCCCTATATCCTGCCGGGGATATGTCACGAAGTGATCAACGGCTACGGACAATGTATGAGCTGTAATACATTTAGCTTAGGTGTGTCGAAATAAGCTTTTACGAACCTATTCGTTCTCTGAGCTCTAGGAACCTCCTCATTATTCAGCATATTCTCCCATCCGAACTACACGCATACAAACTACAAGTTACTAGGTTAGACGTGTGTATAAGGGGGGTGTCTAGGGGCAGTCCGCTGCATTAGTGGCGAGTGTAGGTTGCGACCAAACGTAATTTCTTAGTGATAGTACTGCCGTCCCCTTGCTACCACAGCTAAGCAATTGTGCTGCCGAAAATATCCCATTCCTCAACACACTGCTGTACCCAGTGCTCGGGGCGCCGCGTGTTCCCCGTAGTGCGTGATCCTTATGTCTCGCGCCAATGGTTGTTATCCCACCGCTCAAGAATATGCAGTCGTCCGACGTCAGTTACACAAGCCCTACCACCGGATTGCAACATTGGTAACATCGCCAGTCAGTCTAGTCCTATGAACCATTACAAGAATGCAGTTTCCTTTATGAGAGTGTATTCGTCTAGCACTGGCCGGTGTCTTAGCCCACCTCATGCCTTGGCTCCCAATAGAAAAATCTGAAGCCACTAAAAAGAAGTGAACAGGAACAAGACGTGGTCAGTTAGATGCACCCCAAGACTCTCGATAAGGTTTTCTTCGAGGCCTACTTATAACAGGGCTTCCCCGGTCCAGTTCTGCACGTTGCCCGCGCTAGCGAGATCCACTCAACGTCTCTGTACCCCACTTGGGTCTACTAAAGTTAGTTTTCGCCGTCTTAGTGTTTGTCCGGTTCTAAAGAGGTGTTCGCAAGTCCCCAAGGCGCGAGTATGTTCCTTTGGCGATCTTGTTCTTTTAGGGAATAGTCCTGCTTCTAAGCTAAGCGCTAGGACAGGATCTACCCCGGGACTTGTGGTCTAGACAAGAGTTGGGAGAGCCAGTCCGACCCAGGGAATATCGAAGGCGGGATCTGTAACTGGAGGTTTTTGCGGTGGGGGTTTTTCTCCCCCATACGTTGTGGCTCCAGACTCAGATCCCGAGCCCTCTTTATTTGAAATAACAAATGGGTTGCGAAAGCTCAAAGCTTAGAAGGCGGGCATAGTCGTTTAATAGGCTGCCCTAATTCAATC